>OX940803.1:6023446-6724263 GCA_954870605.1 Acer campestre | reverse complement strand
ATCCAGGTTTTCATTGATATATTTTTTATGAGAAAATTTTATTTATACACGTACTTAATTACTTATAAGTATTTTTTTTTATATTAAAAAATACATTTAGCATTTTTTTTATATAATACATTTAGCAATACAATTTGTTTTTTTTTTTTTTTTTCTATTTTTATTATGTATTAAAATTCTACTATTTTTTAATTAATTAAAAAAAGAATTTAAATATAAATAAAAGAGTACGGATATTGACACTCATAAATATGATAAGCACATCCATATTTATAAGTTCACCTATGTCTAAAATTTAAAATTAAAACATTACTACAAACATCCATCTTAATGTCAATAGTACCCTTATTTAAATGAATGTTTTAATTTTAATACAATTTATTTATAAACTCTCTTAAGTTATTAATACACTCAATTTCACAAATGATAAATTCTTAAGTTCTCCAGGCTCGAAAACACATTCTAGAGAATTCTTGGCTGATCTGTTCCTAATAGATTTCGGTCAGGTTTATTTCAGTTTAGTGATGGCTTTCAAATTTAGAAGGGAAACAAAAAAAGTACCGTGGATTTCAAGGTTTTGTTTTTAAAAAAACAGATTTTATTACTCCTTTTGTTAAGAATCGTAATATGAAATTTTCAATTGAATCAAGATAATGAAAAAAAAAAAAGAAGCTATTTTCATGACCTCTAAATCTACTTCATAATCTGTTATTATATTATTAGTTTATTTTTTATCGATGAAGTATAGTTTTAGTAGGACTCGAATTCTCTAGGTTAGAACCCTACCACTAACGCAGAAGGGGGATACACTAGTACTTCCAAGTACTTAGTTACCAAAAAATTTAGAATAATTTATGTTGCAGGACAAAGTACTTAGCAGCTTGGAAAGCAAATTATACTTCATATAATCAATGTGTTAATGTAAAGAGGGAGAGATAATCAACTTTATCATTAGATATGCTAGAGCTCTCCAAGTTGGTTTAAATTGATCTATCAAGTTTATTTCTTCAACAGTAAAGATACAAAATACAACTAAATTACTTGATATAGCGTATACACTAGCTTGAAGATCTCCTAGACATTTTTTATTTTTATCTTCCAAGGTTATATACAAAAGTCCATACTGTTATGGCCTATCTATATAAATATATATCATCGTGCTGGTGGAAGACATGTCTCAAAATCCAACAATAACATGATGTGATACATGCATCTATGAAACAAGACATTGCATACGCCAATATGAGTAAATGCTAAGCCCATTATTGTTGTCACATATGATGCAAAAGGCTCCAATAGAATGACACCATGTCAATGGCAGATTCATCTTCTTTGATTGGTTCACAGCTGCAACTCCTCTTGATTTGTGAACCACAGAAGAGGATTACCACCATAATTGCTCTTATCAAATGTTGCAAATTGCTTGACCACCGTTAGAGGTTGGACCAGACATATTGTTGAACGACACATTGAAGATGGCTAAGTTATAAAGTTGAGTCAATTGTGGAGGAATTTGGCCACTTAATTTGTTGTGGGAAAGATCGAGACTCTCTATGTTCTTGAGATTTGAGAAGCTCTCTGGTATGGATCCTGATTAGTTTATTTATTTATTTTTATTTTTTTTTAATAAAGTGATATAGTTAAAGATATGGATGTAATTAATAGGTGTATATAGTATTTGATTTATTTTTAATTAAACTAATTTGTTCTTATTGGTAAATTCATATTGGGATATTTTTGTAATTAAATTTTTTATTAAGATATGGGTGTGCTTATCATATTTATGAGTGTCAATATCAGCACCCTAAATAAAATTATACATATATTATTAAACTTCAATTAGGGTATAATTGTTGTATCCTAATTAAAATTGATTTTTAATTTTTTTTTTAAACCAAACAAGTTTAAATACTCTTAGGGGCCGTTTGGTATGAGGTAATCAAAATAATGTGATTCCTGGGAAAGTGAAACCCGGGAATGTAATTCCTAGGAAAGTTGTATACATGTGTTTGGTTATACATGAGAATATTATGTTGAATTCTTGGGAATATCAAGTAATAGTGTTTGGTTGTACATGAGAATTTGGTTTTATTTATTTATTAAAAACTAAAAAATAAAAAATAAAAAAGTTGAAGTTCACTGTCCACTGTCCACGTCGTCGTCATCTTCATTTAAAATTACAAGCTAGATTGAAAAAAGAAAAAAAGAAAACCAGATCAAGAAAATAAACCATGTCTCCATGTCGTCGTCATCGTCATCTTCTTCTTCTCGTCGTCTCCACCTCATCGTCATCTTCTTCTTCTCGTCATTTCTTCTTCTTCATCGTCGTCCAAACAATCATCTGCTTCACCTCGTCATCACCATCTTTTTCTTCTCTTCGTTCTTCTTCTCGCTGCCTCCAGCTGGGTTCTTGATCTTTGTCGTCCTTACCTCCATTTCTTCCAAAAGGCCGGAGAAGATTTTTTGGAAGAAATTGATCGATTGCCCAGGAATCACATTTTGATCTAGGGTATTATAATTTTTTGGGAAAGTGATTAGTGAAGATCGAAGAAGACGAAATGAAATTGGGATTTTTGGTGCTAATTTTGGTCTAGGGTATTATAATCAATGAAATGAAATTGAGGGTTTTTGATGTTCATTTTCGAAGGATCAGTGAAGAACGAAGAAGATGAAGAAAAAAAATAAATTAATGAGGTGGGTCCTACGGTGGGAATCAGATGGAAGGGCACCTGAAACCCACCTGTTGGGGTGGGAATCAGATTACCCCTTGGAGGGTAATGTGAGAGGGTAATGTGATTCCCATGGGATTCACTTTCCCGGGAATCTAAAAACGCAAACCTGCTACCAAACATGGGAATGTTCTGAGATTCTCATTCCCATGCCAAGATGCCCCCATACCAAACGACCCCTTAGAGTCTTAGGGATGTAAAAGCTGTTGTGTTGTGAAATACACTACCCAAACCGTAAGTGAAAAGCTCAAGCTTTTACTTTTTTTCTTCAACAGTCAAAAATTAGATAATTCTAGCTTGGCATTTTTAGACATCATATATGTGGTGTGGCTGTGTGGGTGTACACTAATAATGACACTTTGATCCTTAAGTTTTAGGTAACATCATTTTTTGTATGACATATGCGTAATAAATCTCACGGTATTCAACTTTTCAGAAATACTATCAAAAATGGTTCCTCCATTAGTCAACGAGTTAGTCAAACATAATGGAATTCATGAAATCTGGTTTTGGAACCAAAGTGTGGGTGTGCACCCATTTTTCTCCCATGGTCATGGACACAAATTTTAAATATGAGTAATACTAAACAATCTAAAAAATTAACCCAAAATTTAACCAAAATGATATGACAAATGAGTTGTCATCATCATACAAATCATGGGATGATGTGGAGAATGATATGACAATGACAAATCACTTGCCACATCATTTAGATTGGTTTTTGAGCTAATTTTTTAGATTGTCTAGCATTAGTGTTTAAATATACTTTGAGCATAATAATACATATTACCACGTTTTTTCCTTGTAAACAACATAACTTTGGTCATAATAATACACACAATAAAAGTGTGATAATGTATATTATTATGCTCCAACCATGTAAAACATGTGCTATGAGCCTATGACTATGAGAGAAAAATCGGGGTGTACACTGAATTTTGAAATGATGCAAGCCTAAGCCTATCCCAGTAGACAAAAGTTGAACAATTTGTTTGGACCTTTGTGGGTATCAACTCTTTTGGGTTAATTCAGCAAAGGCAGCATTTTGTGAGACCCTTCAAATATTGGCTTTAATTCAAATGAAATTAGTTTGTTCAAAGAAGCCAATTTATGGCCTTTCTTTCCATTACAGTCCTAAACTAATTTACATCTCTTCTCTCTCTTTTATATTATTACTGAATTTTATGGATTATAATTATTTATCCAAAAACCTCTCATGACATTCTGGATTCAATAATATTTATACATCTCGAATTCTATCTTAAATTTCACATATTTAATTATGTGATAATCGATTTATAGCTGCCAATCTGCCATGTAAATAATGTGATATAACAATTATAAATTACCTATAAAGAAAAATGAAAATTTGGACTAAATACAGTATCACTACTTCGCGACGATACTAAATTAAAAATATCAATTTTTTTGTTTGCAGCATTTACACTAAATTAGAGAAATCTATACGTATAATTTTTTATTTTTTTTTGGTAAAGAGGAGGGCAAATGCCCAGAAACTAGCAGCGATACGTATAATTTTTCACATAGACTGTTAACTTTTAATAATGGAGAGTGATATAACAAAATTTGAAGTAATCAATGATAAACCCATTGTACCCATATTCATGACTGATGAGATTGTAGAAAGTGCTATATCTTATATTGACCGGATAGTGTTATACATAGATGAGTACTCCTTTTAACGTACTTAAAATCTTAGTAAAAGATTTGTGTTTATTAATTATTGTGAATAAATGCTATTTAACACAAAATCATATAAACATCGAACATTGATAATCAAAGATAGTTAATAAATTTGATAAACTAAAAAATGAACATGGACACAGAAATTGTGTTTGAAATTTACTTTTGATTCAAACCCACCCAAGTTCGAACAAATCATACTTACGTTACTCATTGAGAACTTATTGTGATACAATTTCGTTAATATAATGTAGATATAAATATATATTAAATACGGTGACAGCGACGGCGATGACCCGAACCGAAACTTTATCAACTAAATAAAGTTCGTTCACCGCTAAATTATGGACGGTATATAAACTTTAGTATTAAGTTATTAACTGCCCAAGCTTCAAGACTCCAGGTTAACACTTCAAATAACTATACAGACATCGAATAAAGCAAACAGCTTGGTACCAGCACTAGAAGTATCTGCATTTAAAAAATGTGCCCCAATTTGCAATATTTTTAAAGTGTGCCGACAGCCCTACATCAATCGTGGGCAATTAAATATATACTGAGACCTTTTCTTTTGCTTGATGTGGTAATTAGCATACGACTAGTCAATGTGTATATATCATCTAATTGACATAATTAAAACATTTTTAACATGAATCATGTGTATAAATCATTTTCGCGAATCATTTAGATTCTTATCTTTATTTATTTATTTTGAAAGCGATTCTTACCTTTATCTTGATCGATAAAAAAAATAAAAAATAAAAAAGGATAGATAATTTTAGTTGGCTTGTATCAGTATTGATAAGATCCCTACTAATCAGGTCTTTGCTCAAGAAAAGAATCCAGGCAAAAATCATGGACACAATCAAGAAGAGTCAAAATGCACAAATATATCTCAAAAATTAAAGCTGTCAAGATTTTCCTAATAACTACTGCATGATTCTAGGAATGATTTCTTATCATTCAAATTCTTTCTTTTTTAACTTGTTACCGTTAGAATTATTGTATATAAAAGCTGTTGTAATCATATGCAGAATAACAAACAATAGTTTTCAATTCATTCTCTTATTTTCAAACTTCATTTTGGTATCAGAGCCTATTGCTCCAAAAAAAAAAAAAAATGTCTTCCTCTGAAGAACCCAAACTATCCATCCAATCTTTTCACCAGACCTCTAGCTTAATTTCCATCAAATTGTCTACCACAAATTTTCTCCTTTGGAAATCCCAAATACTTCCATTGATCCGTAGCCTAGGAATAGAACACCACATCAATGATCCTGAAAAACCAGTAGATGAAATCACTGATTCTGCTGGAAATAAAATAAAAAATCCAAAGCTTTGTGCATGGATCAACAATGATGGTCTTCTTATGTCCTGGCTTCTCGGAAACATGAAGGAAGAAGTTCTAAGCATGATTTTCGGTGGGGATACAGCCTACTCAATTTGGAAATCAATCCAAGAGCAACTGTTGCCCGACACTGAAGAGAATGAAGCTCAATTGAAGAATGGCTTATATGCCTTATCCAAAGGGACACTCTCACTTGATGAATATATTCGAAAGTTCAAGGAGATTTGTGACAAACTTGCTGCTATCGGAAAACCTCTTGGTGATGTTGACAAAGTTTTCCAAATTTCACAAGGACTTGGAGACAAATACAAAGAATTTCTGATCGCTGTTCTATCAAAACCACCATATCCATCATTTAATCAATTTATCATGTCTTTACAAAATTTTGAGCAGGTCTATCTTATAGAGGAAAGGAAACCACTCAATCATAATCAAGCATTCTTTGGACAAAGAGGAAGAGGAAAAGGTCATCGTGAAGGAAGAGGCAACTTCAGAGGAAGAGGTCATAATTCCTTCACTCAAAATCGACCTCACAACAATAATCAACCTCCAAGTTTTCAACATCAATCAAAGTCCAATAACAATAACTGGAAAGGGCAACCAAGCAAGCAAAATACAAATCAGGTAGCCTGCCAAATATGTGGACGTACCAATCATACTGTAGTTAAATGCTATTACAGGTATAACTATGACACAGAAGGAGAAAATGTCCAAGAAGTTTTTGTAGCCATGAATCTGAACAATGAAGATGATCAAAATTTTTATGCCGACTCGGGTGCTACCGCCCACATGACAAATCAAGGAGGTAACCTAAACTCTTTAAAACCTTACTTTGGTAATAATTCTATTTTTGTTGGTAATGGACAAGCTTTACCTATTACACACACAGGAAAAGCTATGCTCAATACCTCACATGGTAAGCTTTTATTGAATAATGTTTTAGTAGTACCAGAAATTAAGAAAAATCTGTTATCTGTAAGTAAACTTATTGATGACAATTTTTGCACTATTACTTTTAATTATGATGAGTTTGTTATTAAGGATCACAAGAATCAAATCATGGCCAAAGGACATAGACAAGGAGGTTTGTATGCGCTTGAGGGAGGACAACTTAATGAAACTTTTGCTGCAGTCAAATCCCCAGGAGTTTCTTCAGAGATATGGCATGCTCGCTTAGGGCATCCCAATTTAAAATTTTTGCAAACTTTAGAGAATAAGAAAGTTATCAATGTTTCACATTGGCTGACCAAAAATATCATATGTAACAGTTGCCAATTTGGGAAACGTTGTAAACTTTCCTTCAATAAATCTGAATCTGTTTCAAATTTTCCTTTGGAAAAAATTCATAGCGACTTATGGGGACCTGCCCCGATAGTTTCTTCTCAAAAATTCCAATATTATGTTATTTTTGTTGATGATTTTACTCGTTATACTTGGTTATATCCATTAAAAAATAAATCTGACTTTTTCCAATGTTTTCTTAAGTTTCAAGCTCTTGTTGAGAATTTTTTTGACAGGAAAATAAAAAATTTTCAATGCGATGGAGGTGGAGGATTCACTTCCAATCAATTCAAAAACCATTTGGCTCTCAATGGAATCACACATCAGATTTCTTGCCCACATACTCCTGAACAAAATGGACTTGCTGAACGCAAGTGGCTATCACTCAAGTGACACTCGAAATAGAACGAGGTCGGAGAGTAGCACAATAGTAAGTAAAGTTCGTTCTCAAGGAATCGAGTGATCGATTACCGAAATTGATTAGTCCATTTGCTATTCAAACAATCAATAACGATGGTAGTTCAAAACAAACAAAGTAAACTATCTTGATTAAAGGCTAAAACTAAAGCGATGAAATGAAAAACACAAAATAAAACTCGAATGTGATAATAGAGAGAAACATGCTAGGACTTGACTACACCCCACCCTTATATTGACTTCCTAGTTAGACTCGATTGTATAACCCCAAACGTGCTCATGCAATTCATATACTCGTACACCCTTATATTGACCCACAATCTTGGTCAAGTAGAGTAAGTCACACTCAAAACATACCCAAGCTTATCCTTCGATTACCCGGAATGTATGAATGAGTTCATTACGGACTTTGGTGTACTAAATGAGTTCTATACGCTAGCCTAAGTAGGTCTACTTTTCTAAGCATGCATAGGGGAGCATTTTATCGAACACGTGGCATGCGTCTCCGGTTAGTACATTACATACCACAAAAGCCATTCAAAAGGAGATCAATCAATTGAAAAGCATTAAGTACATTAAAATACCCATACAAACAACAATCTTGCACATAGGGGATAAACAAGAATCAATTCATTTAAATGTATATAGTCAAAGGTGGGGTTTCATCAAATCCCAGCACTATGAGTTTAGCTCATCATATTACAACTAGTAACCATACAATATATGTGAAATAAGGAGTACATGGCTACAATAAAGAATAAAAGAGAAAGAGTCTAGAAAAAACTATATGGAGAGCTTCTTCTTCTTTGGATCTTCTTCTCTTTCTATCCTTCTTCTTGCTTAAAAGGTGAAGTGATGATGGCTATGGAAAAGAGGTGGGTTTGGTGTGTTTGGATCTTATGGAAAGGTAGGATTTTGGTGGGTTGTAAGGGATGGGTTGGTGATATGTGTAGGAAAGAGCCAAGATGGAAACTTGCTGCAATATTTCGAGCTAGGGGAGGTGTCTTCTGAAATGACCTAGAAGGGGTACTTATAGGGGACCCAAAAATGACCAAAATGCCCTCTGGAATACGAAGGGTCGCTCTGCCGCGGTTGCCATTTTCATGGTTGGACAACCGCGGCAGTTCAACCGCGGCAAGCTAAAGAAGTTTCTGTCGCGTCCTTGCCGCGGTTGATCAACCGCGGCACGTAGACCGCGGCAACCCTGAGGGGTTTCTGTCGCCTCTCTGTCGCTGCTGCACGACCGCGGCACTTCATGCGCGGCAACTTTGGAGGATTTCTGTCGCCTCCTTGCCGCTTGTGCACCAACCGCGGCGCTTCAACCGGGGCGCTCTGATCCAAGCCCCTAGACTTTCCAAAATTGCACTAATTGCCCAAAGATCTCCATTTAGAGCCGAAACACCCCTACTATCAAAAAAACCTACAAAAACCTCAAATGAAACATTAAAAACCCGGTTTTACCCGAGAAACTTACTCAAAAGGATACGGAAAGGGGACTACACTTTGTGTAGAAATAAAGCAATCAGCAAGCATCGTCATATCGTCGAAACAGGGTTGACTTTGCTCTTTCATGCAAATGTTCCTTTAAAATTCTGGGTCGATGCATTTTTAACGGCAGTGTATCTAATTAATAGATTGCCTATCTCTTGCACCGGTAAGGAAACTCCTTATTTAAAAAAATTTGGTAAGAATTCTAATTATTCTAGCTTACGTATTTTCGGCTCTCAATGCTTTCCTTATTTAAAAACTCCAGGAATGCATAAGTTTTATAAGAAAACAATTCCATGTGTGTTCATTGGTTACAGTCCATTGCACTAAGGCTATAGATGCCTAGATAAAAATACACATCACGTTTATATTTCTCGACATGTGGTTTTTAATGAGCATCATTTTCCTTATTTGTTGAAAGATAATTCTTTGCCTGCATCCTCTAATAATTTAACTCTCACTACTTTTCCTAGTTTTGATGAATGGTTTTCAAGAAACTTACAAAGTGATAAATCAAATGAAGATCCATCAGATCAGCCTCCAAGTTCCAACTCCCCAATTTTGGATTACTCTCCTATTTTGCCACCAAATTTGAACCTTCCTTTGAATGAAGATTCATCAATATCACAAAATCAGGAACTTCCCACTTTACCACAAAATCAGGATCTTATTCCTTCTAATTTTGAATTTGAGTCTGACAGTACTCCTCATTCCCCATTATCTCCTAATAACATGTTGCCTTCCACTTCCATATCTTCACCTTCTACTACTTCTCAATACCAAACCACTACTACCCCATTACTACCTCCACCATCTCCTCGACCAACTAGAGACAAACGTCCCCTTACTTACCTTAAAGACTATTTGTGCCCATCTATTCCTTCACATCCTGATACTGCTCTCATTGTTTCCTTTACCGAGCCAAAAACATTAAAAACAGCTCTTAAATTTTCCAATTGGAAAGATGCCATGAACGAAGAGATTGATGCGCTCCAACGTAACAAGACTTGGTCTCTTGTTCCTCGTCCACCAAATGCCAACGTTGTTGGTTCGAAATGGGTATATCGCACCAAGTACAAAGCGGATGGTAGCGTTGATAGGTTCAAAGCACGCTTAGTAGCCAAGGGCTACACACAAATTCCTGGCCTTGATTTCGGCAAGACGTTTAGCCCTGTTGTTAAGGCCACCACCATTCGTGTCATACTTTCTCTTGCTGTTTATTTTAAGTGGCCTCTCAAGCAATTGGATGTGAAAAATGCATTCTTGCATGGTATTCTTAATGAGCGAGTTTACATGGAGCAACCACCCGGTTTTGTGCATCCCAAACTCTCCAATCATGTTTGCCTTTTGCATAAATCACTTTATGGCCTTAAACAAGCACCTCGTGCTTGGTTTGCTAAATTATCTCATTGTTTTTTTTCTCTTGGTTTTAAATGCAGTAAAGCTGATTCCTCTCTATTTATTTACAATCATGGCACTAACTGAATTCTTTTGCTCGTATATGTAGATGATGTAATTCTCACCGGAAATGCCGCCTCTCTCATTTCACAACTCATTTGTCGTCTAAACAAGGAATTTGCACTCAAAGATTTAGGCCAACTCACTTACTTTTTGGGTCTTGAAGTTAAATACTTCTCGAGTGGTCTCATACTCTCTCAAACAAAATATGCTTATGACCTTCTCACCAAGGCAAAAATGCTTGAAGCCTCCAAAATAACCACACCAATCGCCATCAAACCCAATCCTCTTCCTGACAACAATGAGCCAACAGATCCTACCACATATCGTCAATTATGTGGCTCTCTTCAGTATCTCACTTTCACAAGACCCGATCTCACACATGCTGTCAATCTAGTGTGTCAGCATTTTCAAAATCCCACCATGAAGGACCTTCGTGCAGTCAAACGCATTTTGCGTTACATAAAAGGGACCTTAACTCATGGAATTCGTTATTTATCTCAAAGTTCTCTCACACTTAATGCTTTTTGTGATGCAGATTGGGCCGGCTGTCCGATAACTAGGAGAAGCACAACATGCTATTGCATTTTTCTCGGCTCAAATTGTGTGTCTTGGGCATCAAAGAAGCAACCTACAGTTTCACGATCCAGTGCCGAAGCCAAATATCGTGCTCTAGCAACCACTGCTGCGAACCTAACATGGCTCCAATATCTTTTTCATGATCTTGGAATCACTCTTGAACGACGCCCTATTCTTCTTTGTGACAATAAGAGTGCAATTCACATGTCTCACAATCCTGTCTTCCATGCTCGCACAAAGCACATCGAAATTGATTATTGTTTTATCCGTGAAAAGGTTACTGCTGGAGCTATTCATCTTTGTTACTTGCCTACTACAAAGCAAATTGCTGATATTCTCACTAAGGCACTACCAAAGGACTCATTTGAAATAATAATAATAATAATAATAATAATAATAAAGAAAAACATCCGCATTAGCCACTAAATCTTACTCTATTTACATTTTTGTTTTGTTTTAATAATAATATTTGGAACAAGATGATGTTGATCGAGTGATATGTTATTCACACCCATATCTTGAGGTTGTAGGTTCGAGTTGAGTTATCCTCTCTAAACTCCCATCTATTTGCAATTATTTATAAAAAAAAAAGGTTGGATTCGGTCAGATTTACACATCACCATGGTAATAGACAAGGATACCATGACAGGGACACAGAATTACATAATGGAGGCCACTTTTTTTTTTTTTTTTTTTTTAATAATATATATGTATAGTTGAAATATTACCCAAAATTGGCAAAATGATTTGACGTCTTTAAAAAAATATATAAAAAAAATTCTCTTTCCCTTTATATATCGGATTTGAATCCTCTCCTAACATAAGTTTTTCCTAAGCTCTCAAGGATCCGTTTACATATGGCAAGTGGAAAAATCAATGGTTAGTATTCACTTTTTTAAGTCTACTTTGTCTAATAGTTTGAACTTATGCAACAGTATACAAGAAAGCCAATGGAACCATCAAACACAGCCTACGGTCGCCCATAATCAACCTTCACGTATTCTTCAAGAATTATTCTTAGGGTCCGCCACCCATGATCAACTATTTCAGGTGTTAGGACTGCGGCCTGCCACCCATTATATATCTAATGACATCTTATCAAGTCCTACAAATCTTTAAATTTAAACAAGGGTGATCTTTTAAATCAAATAAGGGTCTACTTTATTGTTTTGTGTTTTTGGTATTTTTGTTGATAAAAAGTTTGGGATTGAGTTTTTACTTTTTCTTTATCTTTAGTAAATGAAACAAAATAATTATTTCAAAAAAAAAAAATCGAAACAAAATGATTTTGTTTATTTATGAAAGAAAAATAGGTTTTTATAAATAAATATAAATAAATATAAATATAAATAAATAAATAAAACGCCATCATAAAAACCTATGATTCTTTAGATGAAAGATCCTTCTGAGTTTTAATTATCCATCTTCTTGTTTTTAGAGTAATGGTTAAGTGAGAGTTTTTTTTTTTTTTTTTTTTTTTTTTTTTTTTTTTTTTTGATGGAAAGGCACCTGAAAATCTGGTAAACCAGATCCAGGGCACTGGGACTCCACAAGTAAAGCCAATCGAGCACAAGCCCAGAACAGAGTCCCATAACGGGAGAAAAACATCCACACAAAGTGGAAATACAACCAAACCAGAAAAACAAACTAAAAAGAAAACTAATTCATGAAAGATAAGTAACACAAGTAATTAATTAATCACATTACCAAAAGAACACAAAAATAACGTGCTTATATATGCCTTAATTAATGATCAATTGTACTATTTGCATCATATTTTATATTGCAGGTGGTTGATCCCCACGAAAATATTTGTGATTATTACGATATTACTTTATTCAATTATCACAATGTGGGATCCATAGGTTTCTTTTAGCAATTTGCAATAACAGTCTCTTGTTACTTAGTTAATTGTTACATCTCACATATCTCACCTCAGTAGTTGACTCAATTATATATATAAGTTTTGGTTTCTCTTAACTAAGTAGACGCATTTTCGATCTCCGTGAAGGACGTTTGCGGTGAAGTTCATGATCTAAAGCAATACAACATGTATGTTCAGGGGGCATCCCTCAATATATATTTCTTAAAATTACATTTAAAAAATTAAAGAATATATTATTAAATTCTAAATACTTTTCACTTTGGCCCACTCAATTTTTTTAAAAAGAAAAATTTATATAATGGTTTCCCAAACTTGAATTTCTAATTCCTTGTCGACGATATCTAATTGATGGAACCGAACTATTACACTAGTATCTAAGCATCTGACATATGAATGATTGAGGAAATTAAAATGCTTTAAACGATTAACATGGAAAGCACCCATAGATGTTAATTACTGTTCACCCAATTAAACAATCTCAAATTCTTCTCAATCAACAACTATATATATAGAGTTATTATGAGGTTTACAGGACATATCAAGTTTAAAGAATCACCAAAAAAAAAAATGGATATGGTTAATGGAGATAGTGGTAGCAGCTGCGAGCTACTTCAAGCTCAAGCTCAAGTGTACAATTGTACATTCAACTTCTTGAACTCCATGGCATTGAAATGTGCAATTCAACTAGGCATACCAGATGTCATCCACAACCATGGCCAACCCATGACTCTTTCCAAGCTAGTCACTGCCCTCAACATCATCCCAAACAAAGCCGATTCCCTTCGACGCCTCATGCGCATTCTAGCTCACTCTGGCTTCTTTGCTCAACAAAAAATAACGAGCGAAAATTATGAGCAAGATGAAGAGTATTTTCTTACACCAGCTTCCAAGCTCCTCCTTAAAGACAAGCCTTTGAAGGCAGCTCCATTTGTGAATTTCATACTTTACCCAATTATAAGTGACCCTTTTCATTTGATGAGCACTTGGTTCCAAAATGATGATCCCACATTGTTCGAGACTGCAAATGGGAAACCATTTTGGGATTGTGTAGCTCAACAACCAAAGCTAAACAACTTATTTTATGATACAATGAACACTGACTCTGAGTTGATTTCAAGCGTTGTGATCAAAGATTGTAAAGAGGTTTTCAAGGGGTTGAAGTCCCTGGTTGATGTGGGTGGTGGCACAGGCGCTGTGGCCAAGGCCATTGCCTCAGCTTTTCCCCACATAAAATGCACTGTTTTTGATCTCCCACATATTGTGGTTGATAAATTGCAGGGGACGACGACGACTGACAACTTGGAGTTTCTTGGAGGGGACATGTTTGAAGCTATTCCTTCTTCTGATGCAATCTTACTTAAGGTACGTAAAAGTATTATTACAATCTCTTTTCCCTGATAGCTTAAATTTTGGGGTCTAGCGGTTACTGATTTATTAATTAATGACAATCTATATAAATATTACAAAATTACAGTGGCTTATACACGACTGGGGAGACGAGGAGAGCGTTAAGATATTAAAGCGGTGCAAAGAAGCGATACCAAGCAGAGAGAAGGGAGGGAAGGTGATAATTATAGACATAGTAATTGAAGAAAACAAGAAAGAAGATGATAAAGAGAAAATGGAGGGACAGCTATGCTTTGACATGATGATGATGGGGTTGTTCAACACCGGCAAAGAAAGGAGTGTGGAAGAATGGAAGAAGCTCTTCTTAGAGGCTGGATTTTCCCACTTTAATATAAATCCTCTGCTGGGTCTAAGGTCTCTCATTGAGCTCTACCCTTGATTTCTTTTAGAGTTTTAGTATTGAAAAAAAAAAAAAAAAAAAAAAAGTTTGCTGGTGCTGTTTCTATTTGCGCTGATGTGGTCGTGGGGGGATGGTGGGCTTGTTGCTTAGAGCGTGCTATTGTAAGTGTGTTAGGCCTAGCCGCCTAGGCCTGTGTTAGCTTTCTTTCGTTGTAAGTGTGTTAGGCCCAGGATGTTTTTACCTGGCGGTTTGGTTGTCGTTCTGTTTCAGGTCTCTAAGGCCTTTGGTGGGTGGGGTTCTTGCCCAATGCTCTGTTTCTCGACCTCTCTCTTTGGAAGGTCTTATGAATAAAATTTGCATATTTCAAAAAAAAAAAAATTTTTTTTTTTTTTTTTTTGGTCTGTTGTTTTTGAACGTGTCTGTGAAATTTTATGTTGATCATCATTGATTTCATAGAATTCATCAAGATTAATGTTGACATACTCTTGGGTTGAGTCTCAATTTCAAAGAGTTTAAATAATAATAAAACCCTAGAACTCAACCCTGTGATACTTTAGCATGCTGGCACAACAAAACTTGATTCAAGCTCGATCCCAACATCAATCTAATTCTATTTTTCACAGCTTCTAATCTAAGGACACTGCTTCAGTGTAAATAATGTAATGATCGGTCAGTGAAGTAGAGATCGAAGGTGGTTAATTTCCAACTCAGCTTAGCTAATATAAATTTGAATACCAAAAGCTTGTCATTCACTTTATATTGTTTGATGGATAAATAGATGTAGTTTGTTTGGTTGGGCTTTTGAAAAACCTCTACCGGTAAAAGATCTACTTGTAGTAGATCTATTAGAAATAGAGTTTTTGAAAAAAAATAAAAAAATTATAGTTGTTTGGTTGATAGACTTTATAAAAATATTTGGAGAAGTACCTCCCCACGCGAGCTTTTACCTAGTAAAGGTTTAAACTCTACTAGTCTCTATTCAATTTAAAATAAATAAATTCAAAAGCTCAATCAAACAACTCTAAAAAACTCAAATAGACATTCATAGATCTTCTGAGGCAGTGGAAAGCTTATTCATGTAGAGCCATCGAGGGATTATATAAGGAAACTATAAAAGAATTATTTATTGAACTTCTAGTTTACTGCATGTGAAAAACGAAAAAAAAAAAAAAAAAAAAAAAAAAAAAAAAAAAAAAAAAAAAAGGCTTTTGGGTCAAGGCTTTTGTGTCTGTTTGTGAGCGTTTCTTAAGTAGATCTTTTAGAAGTAGAGCTTTTAAATGAAAGATGTTGGTCGTTTAGTTGTCAATTAAAAAAGAGTTTTTTTTTTTTTTTTTTTAATTATAGAATTACCAAAATACTCAACCAAATATTACATTATAGGGTTATATTAAAGATTTTAGTGTTATTAAAAAAAACTACAAAATATCTACTTTAAAAAGTTTTAAATTTGGGCTTCTAACAGTAGATGTAAAACAGCTTTTTTAATCATCTAAAAGCTCTACTAAGTGACAACAAAACGACACAAAAATAATTGAAAAGAGTTTTTTTTTAGCCTGTAAACAATCTCTTCCAAATTGACACTTAAGCTCCGTTTAAAAAGCTTATCCAAATAGATCTTTTAGAAATAGATCTTTTAAAATAAACCTTTCTATAAGTAGAGTTTTTAATGAGAAGATGTTGGTAGTTTAGTTATCAATTAGGAAAAGCTTTTTTAAAAGATAAGATTATCAAAATATTCAAAAACTGTTTTAAATGATAGGGGTATATTAGATATTTTAGTGTTATTAAAAAAGATCTACTTAGAAAAGTTTAAAATTTAAGTTTCTCTAAGTAGACATAAAACAGTTTTTTTAATCATCCAAAAGCTCTATTGAGTAACAACCAAATAACATAAAAAAAAAATTAAAAGAGTTTTTATTTAATTAAAAAAATTGTTTTAACATATAGATAAGTTATTCCAAACGGACACATAAACAATCTCATTTTCTACCTCCCACAAGGCCCCAAATCAACCGGTATACCATAATTAAATTCACAAGTTCCAATACATATCAAGTTTTCAAAATCAAATCTTTATTTTTTTTTTATTTTTTATGGTAAGATTTGATTTGATAGGACTTTGATTTTATTTTTCTAATTTAAGCTTATCTTTCAAATATTATATGTATAAAAGTTGAGAAATGCTAATTATATATTTGCCATTAATGGTATGTTTTTCTTTATATAATCCATGATGGGTGTTGACAACAACAATGCTGAGAACTGAGAAGAATTAATTAAAAGCGCACAATCTTTATCTTTTGATGTTAGTTGGCTAACTTGGCTAGTTGATTGAATATAATTATTTTGAAATGTCCCGTATCTAATATATATCTCCATTTTCTTTCAACATTATTAAAGCTAAGATATTTCTTTTCAAGAAAAAACAAATACACTTTATTAAATGTAAGAATAAATGGGTGTAACGAGAACTCTTTTGGGTGACATTGTGGCAATAGAGCCCTGTAAGAATATAAAATTAAATAATTCTTTAAAGAAAAAGAAAGCACTGCTCAAGTTGTGTTGTCTGTGCATATATGCTTGCCAGAATATCCACCAGCAAATTTAGAAAGAAAGAAAGAAAGAAAGAAAAAATTATAAGAAGAAATTCCAGTTAAATTTGAATGAACAATATTATTAGTAATGATAAGTGATTTATGAAGAAAGTATATAATTTCATTATTCTTTAGATGGAAGATCCTTTATTTCTGATTATTTTTCTTGAACTGATTTTTACAGTATTATTGTTTAGAGTATCATGAAAAAGAAGTAACACAAGTTTTTTTTTTTTTTTTTTTTGAAAGAAAACTTCATAAAAGATCGAACTTCAAAGTGGCCAGGAACTACAAAACTCATCCTAGTTTGAAAGTTAATTTGTTGCTAGCAGCCCAATTAGTGTAACACGAGTAATTAATCAGATTACCGAAAGAAAACAAAAACAATGTTCTTATATTATATGCCTTGATTCTTTATCATATTTTATATTGCAGGTGGTTGACCTAGAGCTGACCACGGTTTGGTTAAATCGTCGGTTTTGTCCGCGGTTTTACCGGAACCAGATTGGCCAAACCGGAACCAGATTCCTCCAAACCGTCCAAAACCGGCGGTTTAACCGCCCAAAACCGCCGGTTTATTAAAAAAAAAAAAAAAAGCAACCAATCAAAAGTTGTCACGTGGCACTTTTTTTTTTTTTTTTGAAAAACCGCCCAAACCGTACCCAAACCGCCGGTTTTGAAACCGAAACCGGAACCAGAACCGGAACCGCCAAACCGGCGGTTTGAAACCGGTAACAAACCGGTTTTTCCAGTTTCAGTTTCGGTTTCGGTTTATGGTGCCCTACAAACCGAAACATAAACCGAAACCGGCAGTTTGGAACCGAAACCGGAACCAAACCGAACCGGTGCCACCTCTAGGTTGACCCAAGAAAATATATGTGATTGTTACAACATGACTTTATTCAATTAATCCAAAAAAAAAAAAAAAAAAAAAGGGGGAAGATTCACGTGAAACATTTAAATCTTAGATTCAATTTTATATATATATATATTGTGGATCTCTTATGGAGATCTCTTATTTTAATTTCGGTAAGAATTTTGATGAAAATACATCAATTTTAAAGAATTTTGATGAAAATACATCAATTTTAATGAATTTTGATCTAATTTTTTTTTATAGATGATGAGTTCCTTGAAATCTATCTATAAACAAAATTTGAAAATTTTTTGAATACTAGAACTATTTTCCTTGAATTTTCCTATATTTTACCTATTTTCCGATAACTTCATATTTAACAAAATTTAGATAAATAGTTCTAGATTACGAACTCTATCAGAGGTCTGTGACCGTCATTGGAGGTCACTTGGATGGAGGTCTATGTGACCTCCAATAATTAAAAATAAAAATAAATAAAGGTTTTTTTTTTTTTTTTTAAAGAAAATTAGTTTTAAAAAATAAAAATAAAATAGAAAAGGTAGGGGTAAATTTGTCTTTTCAATAGATTATTTGCTAAAAACAATGAAAACACTAATTTTAGGTAAAAATAGAATCTATGAACTCAACTCATCATTTGGGATTAAGATCCCCTGCTTAACTATGCTTAACTTTTCAGAATTTGCATACATGTCACCATTACATAAATGGATGGCCAAGATTTATTTTACTTTTTTTTTTTTTGTTTTTTTGTCTCATTGATTGCCAAAAACAATGTCGTTTTAAACTGAAATTACAGAACCCTTTCATCTTCTCTCATGTTGCTTTGTTAAAAATAATAATAATAATAATAAATTAAATTAAAACTTATCTCACCAGTTGTTTATCCCATAAATTATGGCGATTGAAATTTTTCTTTCATCCTCCCTGTAGTTGGTTCTCCCATAATTTACGGCAACATAATTTTTTTTTTTCAAAATCAGAAAATTAGATGAGAAATTTTTTTTTTCTCGGAAAATCGACAAACGTTGAGGATTAGAGACGAGAGAATATGTTGGTTGATTTTGTTTGAAGCTTGAATATGTAAAATAGTCTTAGATCAACTTTAAGATTTCGTGATTTTTTAAAATTGAGTTTTCAGTTTTTTATTTTTTATTTTAAAATTTGAAGAATGATATGAGATCAGTCAAGCTTGCCTGTAGAGAAACTTGAGATAGTCTTTTTTTTTTTTGTTCCATGAGATGAAAATTCTTCTTCTAGCCATCAGAAGATATGGACAGAGAAGAAATAAGAAAAAAAAAATGGCAAATAGAAATGTCAAAAGTGATTAGGCTTGGGGTTTCATTTAACCTAAGATGATATCGTTTGAGATGGATGAGAACAAATCTAACAAAAAAAATAAATATTAGTCTTTTATTTTGTCACTTGCCACATGCAGGGGCGGAGCCAGGATTTTGGCTTTAGGGGGCTGAAACTAATATTACATATCATGTAAGAAAAATATATTAATATATCCAAATGTAATACCGTTTAATCTTTAAGTTAATTGTACAAATTATGTAGAGTAAACCATAAGAATCACTTGATCCACCTTAAAACAAGATAAATATTGCATAATAAAATAGTAAATAAAGTTTTTTATTTATTTTTTTTATTATTATTTAAATATTACATAAATTCGGGGTTTTTTGTTTTTTGAGAACTTGAACCCACAACCTCATAGTGTAAGTATAAGGGGTTTACCGTTGAACCAACCTCATATCCTCTAAAGAAAGTCTTAATTTGTTCTAATTAATACATAATAAAAAATAAAAATTACATACATATATAGTTTATAGACGGGTTTAGCTACTATATAGTTCATGTATAGTTGCTAGTGTAATTACGAGATGAGGTTATTTCCTTTTAGTTTTAATTTCTTTTAAAATTTTAAATCTTTGATTTTTGTAGACCTTTTGATTGAAATCCTTGAAAATTAACCATGTAACTATCCAGTAACCGTGTAGTCGTTGAACTCATATATATACTATATTAGGAAATAATGTATGAAATTATAAGAAATTAAAATATTAAAAGGGATTGATTTTGTGTTGGCAAAACATAAATATGGAAGAAATTTATATTATAAATAACATGGGGGACCAGGTCAGGTTACAATTATCATATGCATATATAATTATATATTTATATACTACAATATTATAATAAGCTAACAGGTTAAATTTCTTGAATTGTGATTGGCTGGAGGGGCCATGGCCTTTATGCCCCCCCGGCCACATATCCTAAAAAATTGAGCATATTTTAACAGAGAAAAAGCTCAGCAGAGGATTCTAATCCAATTATTTGGTTAGAAAGTGCTATTTCTTCTTGAGGGTTCTATGCTCTTATCTTACGTTAGTTTGTCATCACCTTTTTTGTTTTGTTCTTTGGCTTTTTATTTATTTATTTTTATACAAGACTGGAAAGTAGGATCTTTTCTTGATTTGAATCATTAGAAGAATCTAGCAATAGCATTAATTATTGCATTTTATAGATTTTCACATGGTCTTAACTATGACATATGATTACTTCAAAAAAAAAAAAAAAAAACTATGACATATGATTTTAATTAATTATTAATTTATGTAATGAATGAGACCATATAGAAATTTTGATTAATTGTCTATCATATACTCTTACAATGCATGTTAATATTTATTATTATTATTATTATTATTATTATTATTATATACAACCTCAATTAGATGCCACAACTCGAATATAGCATATTGTTAGGTTGAATAATTCACATAATATATAATTTAAGGAGGCCAGCACTTTCTCAACTTGTGTTGTCTGTGCTTATTGCCAGAATATCCACCAGCAAATTAAATATATATATAAAAATATAAAAAAAATATAAATTTTTTTTTTAAAAAAAGATAAAATTCTAAGAAGAAAATCAACAAGAATCCATTGTTAAATTTGAATGAACTACATTAGTAACGAGCTAGAGGTGCTTTATGAAGGAAGTAAAATATAGTTCCAATGATTCTTTAGATGGAAGATCCTAGCATCTTCCGATTTTTAGAGTTTCTTGAAAGAGAAGTAACACAAGTAATTTATCAGATTGCTAAAAGAACACAAAAATATTGTGCTTATATGCCTTACGTAATTATCAATTGTACTATTTGCAACATATTTTAGAAAATATATGTGATTATCACAGTATGACTTTATTCAATAAAGGAAGATTCACATGAAACCTTTAAATCTTAGATTCTAATTATATATATATATATATATATTCTTTTGAGGATTTGCAATAAGAGTCTTTTGCTAATAGTCATATTCCACATAACCGGTGAATGAGAATCGGGACTTCTGTTTTAGTTTTGGTTTCCCTTAACTAAGTAGACGTGTTTTCAGTCATATAAATGAAAAGTGCTTGTGTGAAAGCTCATGATCTAAAGAAAATCTAACACGTGTATGAAATCCAAAATGTACAATATATAGCAGGTGAAACCGGGCTGTTACACTAGCTAGTATGTAACGTAACCCTCTCATCGAAAGAAGCATCATCAATTTCCTATCCCAATCTTAAATAGATTTCAATAGACTATTGATACGTGAAAGATGAGAAAAAGGCTTTAAAATGATTAACATGGAGAGGGCATAAGATGCCGTTAGAAGTTACATACATGTTCACCACCATATAATTAAACAATCTCAAATTCTTCTCTATCAATCAACCACTATATTTAATTTATGTAGAGTTATTATGAGGTTTCCAGGACGTTAACAAGTTTACAGATTCGCCATAAAAAAAAAAAAGATATGGTTAATGGAGATAGTGGTAGCAGCAGCGAGCTACTTGAAGCTCAAAGCTCAAGTACTGTACACTTATGCATTCAACTTCATCAACTCCATGGCTCTGAAATGTGAAATTGAACTAAGCATACCAGATCTCATACACAACAATGGCCAACCCATGACTCTTTCCAAGCTAGTCACTGCCCTCATTAATATCATCCCAAACAAATAAAGCTGATTCTCTTTGACACCTTCTGCGCATTTTAGCTAGCTCACTCTGGCTTCTTTGCTCGACCAAAAACCAGCAAAAACTATAATGAGCAAGAATAAGAGTATTTTCTTACCCTAGCTTCTTCCAAGCTCCTCCTTAAAGATAAGCCTTTGAAGGCAGCTCAATTTGTAAATATCATACTTGATCCGATTATAAGTGACCCTTTTCATTTGATGAGCACTTGGTTCTAAAATGATGATCCCACATTGTTCGAGACTATTGCAAATGGGTAACCATTTTGGGATTGTGTAGCTCAACAGCCTAAGCTAAAGAACACATTTTATGATGCATTAATGACCATTGACTCTGAATTGATTTCAATTGTTGTGATCAAAGAATATAAAGAGGTGTTCAAGGGGTTGAAGTCTATGCAGGTTGATGTGGGTGGTGGCACGGGAGCTATGGCCGGAGCTATGAATGACCACTTGGATTTTCCTGGAGGGGACATGTTTGAAGCTATTCCTTCCGCTGATGCAGTCTTACTCAAGGTAACGTCACTTTAATGATAGCTTAAACTTTCGAATCTAAAGGTTAATGCTGACAAATAAAGTATACATGACAGAATTAATAAAGTGGATTATACATGACTCGGGAGACGAAGAGAGCATGAAGATATTAAAGCGGTGCAAAGAAGCAATACCAAACAAAGAGATGGGAGGGAAGGTGATAATTATAAGCAGGGCAATTGAAGAAAACCACGTGAAAGAAGATGATAAGAAAAGATCCATTGAAAATGTGAAGAAACCTTTGAATTACAGTCAAGACAGAATGATTATGATATCCTTCAGAAAAGTAAAACCAATTAAACATAAAAAGAAAAATCACACAAGTAAATCGTGCCTTAAGATGCACCATGGTGTCTCTTTGAAGTTTGAATAGTAGTTGCAGCACAAAAGAAAAGCCAATTACAAAGCAATACATGGGGCAGGGGTCTTCAGATCTCTCTCTTTCGTCACAACAGACTTCAATTAACTTTGATCTACTTCTGTCATTTGGAGTTAGAAACCCAAAAAGTTACGCCTGGTTTTCCATGAATTGAAATTCAACTGATCTTCCAAAAGCCAATGCATCCCTAAGGATCAAAGGATAGCAGCTGCTCACGGTAATCCGTCCTTTGTCTCGAGAAACTTCACCTCTGTTCTCGGGCAGGAGCTCCACATCACTAGCATTTCTGTTAAAAGGCATTTGTTAACAGTGATAAATACATATTCGGAGAAAAATTACTATAACAGTACAAAGGCACTTTCCAAACCAAAATGGGTAAAACAGAATTCAAGTTCTACATGGTTTAAATGCTTGTGTCTGAAGTGCATATGATAATCCAAAGGTAAGAAAACTACTAGATCATCATCTCAGTATTCCCCACATAGAACAAGAGCAATAAATCATGGGTCTCAAACTATTTCCAACTGAGCACAATAGAGAAACCAGAACACAGGCACTACTGCCAGAAAAATAATTGTCATTATTTTTTGATGTAAGAACATGCAATTCCTAGATGGGAATATAGCAGCAAAGCTGTAAAAGACACTGCAGTACTGTAGGACAGCCTCCTTGTGACAACAATATCCCCCTTTTGTTTTTGTTAATTTATGACTATCATTTATAAGAAACTCCTAATGGAAACTTGACATGTCGGACATTTGCGGACACAAATCATGATACTAATCCCCCCGGGTTATTACTACTATGTGAAAGGAGAAAGCACATTCATTCACCTAAAATAAGTCAGTTATGTGCTGAATGTGCAATTAAATTTTTTTTATGAAACATTCAGATACCCACAAGCTTTGTAATGATTTTATTTTATATGATTTTTCAACAAACAAACACATCAATCATAAATGAGTACACAAACATACAAAAATGCTCCTTATGCCTAAATTCTTAGAATTGCTAAGCATGAGTGCATGACACACCAAGTTGATATCTCCAAAAATGCTCCTTATGCCTAAATTCTTAGAATTGCTAAGCATGAGTGCATGACACACCAAGTTGATATCTCCATGCCTACTATAACAATTTCCAAATATGAATATTTTGCAAACTGACATCATAGACATCTTGAAGAGTCAAACATATAAAGACCAAAAGGTCTTCCCACAAAAACTTCAAAATATGCGAATGCTACTTTTCACCATATTGTCAGTGTCACACCTTGACGAGTCAAATATATAAAAACTTCAAAATATGCCAATGCTACTTTTCACCTTATTGTCACAGTGTCACACCATGACACCAGCATGCGGCAACTGCTATTATTCTTTTCAGATCAACGGCAAACACACCTTGTACATTTTGTTAGAACATTTTGAATGTTGGCATATACAGTTAATATGTACCATGATTTAGTCAAAGTCTAAAACGAACTGAGTTATTAATGAAAATGGAAGTAGTTCTTGACTCTGAGAAAATCATAAATAAAAGCACCAAATTTGAAAACCTAGACTAAAGAATCAAGATGCTCAAGTTTCTCACTTGGGATTGTAAACTTAGAAATCTTAGTTTAAAGCATCCTAACTGATTAAAATATCCATTGCATACTTACCTCACAAATGAGTTCTCCAAAATATCATTACCTTGAGATAAAAAGTCTCAGTCTTTGTTCGTTGTATTTTATTATGATATATGGAAGATTGAAAGTATAATCCCACACAATTTCATTTGAAATGTAAATAGAAAGATCAAGACCAGAAAATTGATTTCACATTAATATAGAAAATACGATATTAATATATTTGGATTTTGAATGAAGCTATGTTGTTGCCATTGATAATTAGCATAAATCAACAATGTACAGTCCAGACTCTAGATGGTAAGTCTGCTCTAACAAGCGAACTATTCTTCAGAGTGCCTATCTTTACCCATATAAATCCCCGTTTCTTTTCCAATTAAATCATGTCTTGATGCATGATTTATAGCTTTAAATTGGGGTGCGTTTGGCACGCAGATGGGACAGGACAGGATGGGATGGGACAAGACAAGTTGTTCTATATTGTGTTTCGAATGCCTGGGACAAAACTATGGACTGTTATACGTTTGGTATGGCCGGGACAGGATAAGACAAGAGGTTCAAATGACCAGAGTGTCCTTCTTGTCCTGTCTAATGTTTGTTACCAAATAATAGTGATATATGGGACAGAATAAGTCAGTATTTATTTGATTTTATTAAATAAATATTTTTATATATCATATTTAACAAAAATTAAACTTTTTTTTTTTCTAAATGGATCTCTAACCATCCATCTTTGTGATGGACGATGGAGATTAAGAATTGAATTTAAAAAAAAAAAAATCAGAGATTAAATATTTAAGATATTCAAAAATTCAAAAGTAATGCACTTTAAAAAACTGAAAAAAAAAATAAAAAAAATTTAAACAAATTTATCTCCACCATACATATTCGTGGTGAAGATTAAATAGAAATTATTTCAAAAAAGAAGATTAAATAGGAAATTTTTTTAAAAGCAAAAACTGAAAAAAATATATATATATATATATAATTGAGGTGAAGATCCAATTTCCAAATTGGATATTCACCGTCCACCATGATTGATGGACGATGGAGATCCAATCTGGAGATTGGTCTCCACCAACATCTCCATCCTTCCTCTTTCACACCAAAAAAAATTGGATCTCAACATCCAAATATCCACCAACACAGGTTCAGAAAAAAAAATCAAAAAAATCAAAAAAATCAAAAAAATCAAAACAACAACAACAAAACCCAACTCAACTCAATTATTTAAATAAATATTACAAATCAATTAATTAAAATTATCATCACTGTCTTCTTTTCTCTTTTATATCTCCAAGAACACATAAAAAAAATCCATAAACAAACAGATCCATAAATCAAATTAAAATCAGAGATGGTGTGTTGAACGAACAAAGAGAGGGAGGTGACCGGGTGATACGGCGGCGAGAGGGAGGCGAACAAGGCAGGATTTCCTGAGATGGTGTGTTGAACGAACGAAGAACGAGAGAGATAATGATGAACGAAGGAGAGAGAGATGGCTTTAGGTGGTGTGTTGGATGAACGGACGAAGAGGAGAGAGAGAGAGAATGAGATGGGATTCAGGTGGGGTGTATATATAGTTTGTAATTTTTCAGAAATATGAAGGGCAAAAGCATCTCTTTGGCACTTGTCCCATGTCATGGGACAAGTTGGCCGAGGGTCTAGGGTGGGACAGTTTTTTGTGATTTTTGTCCCACCTTGTCCCATTCAGTCCCACGCTAAGGTCACGCCAAACGTGGGACAAGAACAAACTGTCCCACGTGGTCATGTCCCGTCCCGCGTACCAAACACAACCTTGAAGCACGGTTTACTTTCCATCCAGAACTACTCACTCCAATTTCTGAGATTGCAGGATCAAGAACAATGATAATCAATTTCACCATTAAAGTCCCACATGAAATTTATAAAATCTCTAAAATCATATCATGGCCGCAATCTAGGATCCAAAATTAGATTTTCACCACCATATATTCAAGCACTGAATTATTGTTTCTACTACCATGCTTAGGAATACTTCCAAAGAAAATTACATCACTATTCATATCATAAACTAGTATCACAAAATTTTGGCAATCTAAACAAAATAAAATATCATATATACATAGTAAATATCAATCTAAATATAAAAAGTAATAAAATCAGATCAAAGAGGAAGCATACCATGATTCACTAGAACTGGGCCGATTCCCACTCGATCTAGGTCTGTTCATCAAACCCAGATCCGATTCGCCGCCTCTCCCCATTCTCTCATACCCACCAGACTTTGGGCGTCCATCTTCTCCATACCGAGCCGGAGATCCGAAATACTTCTGACCCGATTCCCTGCTCCGCGAAACTTCAGGTACAGGCTTCTCCTCCCTCCCAGCAAAACCTGGCCTCAGATGCGGCGGCACGAACTTGCCCGTTTTGGGCGACCCAATAATCGCTACGACCTGCTTGTCCCTCTCCTGACCTGGAATTGGAGAGAAATGCTCCGGACCGGTCCCGGTATGACCAAGAGGACGCAGAGAAATCTGGTCTGGAGCGGGTCCAGGCCTGGTACGATCCGGGATTTGAGTTTGCGGTTGCTGGGTCTGACTCTTCGGAGATGGTGTTAAGGGTGGGTTGGTGGTGGGTAAGGGTTTGGGAGTGGGTCGGGTCAGAACAAGCATGCGGCCATGGCTTTTGTAAAGACTGCTGTTAGTATTATAATTATTATTATGAGAAGTGATGGAAGAATAAGAGGAAGAAGAGGATGGTTTTGTGGAGGCACCAGAGTGGGCGGTGGCGGAGGAGGGGTGGTGGTTCTTTTCTAAGATGTTATTGAAGTTGATCGAGGCATACTTATTGGTTCTTGCCATCCACCGCCGGGAAAGAACTTTTTTAGTTAGAGGAAGAGAGATTTGAGAGATCAAGTAGAAGCTGAGAGAGAAACAGAAGATGTTGTTGTTTTTGTTTTTGATTTTGTTAAGATTGAAAGATATCGTCTGTGGGCCGTTTGTTTTGTTGTAGCAGAGAAGAAATGGGTAGTTTCAGAATCTCGAAAATGGATGGTGGGGTCGGGTATAGGTGCCGACGTGGAGAGATCTTATCGGACACTAACACTCAACTTACGAATGTTTTTTCCTCCACAAACTTATCTGCTTTTTGTCAACTCCAATAGTCCAATTTCACCGCCTTCTAAATTTCTAATAAACAATTTTAGTACATTTTATTCTTTATATAACCATATGAAATTGATAACAAAAAAATATATAAAAAGTTTATAAATGGTATTTTGATGCTAAATTTAATAATTAACGAGGATGGATATATTTGGTTAAAAAAATAGGAAAAGAGTATATTAATTTTAGAGCATTCTAGTTTTTTTAATAGCATAGTCCACGATAAAAGTGCATGTCCAATGTAAATATGTATTTAAAGAAATTAAGAGTCATATAAGATATTTAAATAAAAAGCTAGAAAAACCATCTCCAATATAATTACTGTATCTAACTTTAATATGGAGGTGATATGGCAAAAAAAAAAATGTTAGAGAATATGAAGTTTAGAGTATCTTTAATGCAAGCGTGGTTTGTGGAAAAAAAAAAAGATGACACTTAGGATAAATAAACGTTCTGTTAATAATTATGTCTCTAATTCAACCGTGTATATTCAACCTCAAACTAACGTGGTAAAAAAAATATTAGACATTGTTAACACGACCGTCTACTTTCATATGGTATGTTGTACAACTATTTTTTAGGTTGACTCAGCAAATATTTAAAACTGACATTAAGTTTTCATATATATATTTGATAAGGAAATAAAGTAAAAAATAAAACAGAAAAAAAAATTGACACGTCATTAAAAAAATTGTGTTTTAAACAGAAGCATTAGAGACCAAATTTTGAATTGATTGTCTATCAAGTTTATTTTATACCACATCAGAAGCAAGTTTCTTAACATTGTTGACATGTCAACGATTATCGGTATGTAAGTTACTTTTGTATTGGAGGTGCTCTTAGTTTCAAATTCTAGAAACTTTCATAGAAATGCTAACTAGGGTTTCTAACTCTTTTCATCAATAATAATAAAGTTCATTTCATTGTAAAATAAAAGAGGGGAAATAGTGAAATAAATGTTTTATTTTAGTTTTGATGGTATCTATCTATTCATCTATCTAGAACAAGTATTTTTTATTTTTATTTTTGAAGTTTTTTGCCATTTATAGGATTCGAACCTCTGACTTGGGAGTCATTTGACCAAGCCCCCAAGCTCGTTCATCTACTAGTTGAGCTACACCATTAGAGACGTGAAATAAATGTTTTATTATGATTGGTTTTAAAATATATGTATATTTCATTTTAGATAATTGCATTAGAGATGTAAATATGTATTTCTCCCAAAAAAATTTGCTAAAGTGGATCCATAATGAATAAAAATACTGATATGTCATTATTTAGAAACTCAAAAATACACATTTGTATTGAAGATGCTTTAAGATTGGTCTACTGATATACTTATTATACCTTATGGGTTCGAATTATAGCTCACGCTTGTTGATACCAAAAATTTATTTTAAAATTTAAAAACAAATAATAATGTTATCCTATGTGACAAGTCAATACTCTATTTATACTTAATGTGAAATTTAAATATAATAATGAGACAAACTTTTTTTTTTTTTTTTGGAGGGGGGGTGGGGGGGAGAGAAATATATAACAACAGCCGGAACCCTTCGATAATTAGACTGCACTAGCACAGTCCGGAATATTATTCTCGCTAAGGTGGGACAATGAATATATATTTATACATGCATGCCTTGGGCTTTGAATCGTAGTGGTGGAGGGCTCACTTGGAGATTTCAACCACATTGGCAAGAGGTCATTGGCTAATGAGACAAACTTTTCATACATTATAAATTAAGTAAACGGGCAATTACCAATTAGATCCTGGACTTTTAAAAAAAAAAATTTCAAGTTGTTTACGACTTTTACAAAAGTGACCAAATTGGTTCTTACATTTTTTGTCAAGTGCCAAAATCTAAATTAGTCCCTCTAACTAAGTTCCGTCAGTTAATTTTAATTGTGTAAAATTAAAATTATACTTTGCTACTAAACAATATAATAATGACACATGCACAGTTTTTTTTAACACATGTATATTTTTATTTATTTTATTTGTGGCTTGCATAATATTAACAAAAATGCCAATTATATAAAAGTGGTAAAAGACTAAACTGAAAATTAATGGTAACTTTGTTTATAAAATAAGGGTATAATTGACATTGTCTTATTAAAATATTTTAAGATTTTTTTAGAAAAATTTAATTAAAAAGGAACAAATGGTGTTTCATTAATAATATTTTAGGATTTTGTTGTAATTATAATGGTGAATTTAATGTACAAAAGGCAAAACAAATTTACTCTAATATAACAAATAAAGGGCATTTATATACTTTAACTAAAATTGTTAAAGTCAACTGTTATATTTAACACCGTTAAACTGTTAGAGAGATCAATTTGGTCACTTCTAAAAAGAGATGAACTAATTTGACACTTGAGACAAATGCGAGGATCAATTTGGGTCACTTTTGTAAAAGTTACAAACAATTTGGAATTTTTTTTTAAAAAAAAAAAAACCAGGACCTAATTGGTAATTGCCCTTAAGCAAACTATAGATTATTTAAAGAATTATATCAAAAAAGAAAAAGTAAATGTCTCCCGACTAATTTTTTTTTTTTTCCCGAAGGAAGGTAAATATATGAGAGAAAGAAGAATTACATCTGTTGCGATTCATCGGTCAAAACTAACTACTCCACACATGAAAAAGATTCATCTAATCAAACAGATTCAAAATTTAAAGAGAACATCTTTTTTAATAGAGAATGGACCACTATAGTAGCAACTCTAGAAAGTAAAAACAAAGCAAACTTCATCGAAAGCAAATGAATCTAGTAGATGAATAATATCGAAATCATCAAAATAAACCAATCTAACACCCGTTTGAGGGGCCTTCTAAATTGGAACAATAGGATGCAGGGACGAAGCTATTGGTTGGCCTGGCCCCTCCAGCCTTTTAATTTGGAACATTTCTTTTTAATACTCATATTTTTTTCCAGATTTTTTATATTTATTTCATAAAAAATAAAAAAATTACTATTTAGCCCCCCTCCCCCAATCAAACTTGATTAAATTTAAAATTCAGACTTCAACCCTGGTAGGATATATACCGAACAAAATCATCCTTTGAGTCAATTAAAACGGCAAAAATGACAAAACCTTATAGAAAGATTTTGCCGACTTTCTGAATATTACGATTCCTTTGTAGGCTTGCAGTCATATTCATTTATAGTTGATGTTAAATCATATCATATATTCAGTAATAGTCTAATAGACTCGTAGTGGAGAATTTAAAAGTTTCCATTTTTGTATATATATGAAATTCATGCAGGTCTCTAGCCAACTAATTCCAACAAAGTCAACACCCCCACGAATTATCCAACAAAAAGTCATCTTTATATCCCTTCCATAACCCAGCAAACACATGGCACAACCACTAAGTGCATACACATTGAATCAAAGTATGTAAATCTAGCGATCCACATTTTTCGTCATGATATATTTATTGTCATGACGAACTTACAATAAAAATAATAATAACATTTAATGAAGGATACGTGTCGCAACCACATCAAAAGTAGAAAAAAAAAAAAAACTATTATTTTTCAATGCATTGTATTAAAAGAAAATAATCAGCAATCAATATATATATATATTTAATAGCAATCAATATCACTAATATAGAATAATAAGATGAATAACCAATGCATTGTATGAAAACCTATTCATCTTGATTTGTTATTATATATATTTAATATCAAAACTTTCTCACGGCGACATGTAGTGCTGTGAAACTCTATTATTATTATTATTATTATTATATAATATGATTTAAAAACAATTAATAACGTTATCCTATGTGACAAGTCAATACTCTATATTTATAATTAATGTGAAATTTAAATATAATAATGAGACAAACTTTTCATACATTATAAATTAAGCAAACAAGCAATTATCAATTAGATCCTGGACTTTTTTAAAAATTCTAAATTGTTTACGACTTTTACAAAAGTGACCAAAATGATCCTCATATTTTTTGTCAAGTGCCAAATTAGTCCCTCTAACTAAGTTCCGTCAGTTAACTTTAACTGTGTAAAAGTAAAATTATACTTTGCTCCTAAACAATATAATAATGACACATGCACTGTTTTTTTTTAACACATGTATATTTTTGTTTATTTTATTTGTGGCTTGCATAATATTAACAAAAATGGTAAAAGACTAAACTGAGAATTAATGGTAACTTTGTTTATAAAATAAGGGTATAATTGACATTGTCTTATTAAAATATTTTTAGATTTTTTTAGAAAAATTTAATTAAAAAGGAACAAATGATGTTTCATTAATAATATTTTAGGATTTCGTTGTAATTATAATAGTGAATTTAATGCACAAAAGGCAAAACAAATTTACTATAATATAACAAATAAAATGTATTTATATACTTTAACTAAAATTGTTAAAGTCAACTGTTATATTTAACATCGTTAAACCATTAGAGAGATCAATTTGGTCACTTCTAAAAAGAGATTGACTAATTTGACACTTGAAAAAAATGTGATGACCAATTTAGTCACTTTTGTAAAAGTCATAAACAATTTGAAATTTTTTTAAAAAAATAATACATGACCTAATTGGTAATTGTCCTTAAGCAAACTATAGATTATTTAAAGAATTATATCGAAAAAGTCAAAGTAAAAGCCTCCCGACTATTTTTTTTTCAAAGGAAGGTAAATATATGAGAGAAAGAAGAATTACATCTTTGGCGATTTATCGGTCAAAACTAACTGCTCCACACACGAAAAAGATTCATCTAATCAAACAAATTCAAAATTTAAAGAGAACATCTTTTTCGATAGAGAATGGACCACTATAGTAGCAACTCTGTAAAGTAAAAACAAAACAAACTTCTACGAAAGCAAATGAATCTAGTAGATGAATAATATCGAAATCACCGAAATAAACCAATCTAACATCCGTTTGAGGGGCCTTCTAAATTGGAACAATAGGATGCAGGGACGAAGCTATTGGTTGGCCTGGCCCCTCCAGCCTTTTAATTTGGAACATTTATTTTTTAATACTCATATTTTGTCCAGATTTTTTATATTATTTCATAAAAAATAAAAATTTTACTATTTAGCCCTCTTCCCCCAATCAAACTTGATTAAATTTAAAATTCAGACTTCAACCCTGGTAGGATATATACCGAACGAAATCATCCTTTGAGTCAATTAAAACGGCAAAAATGACAAAACCTCGGAAAGATTTTGCTGACTTTTTGAATATTACGATTCCCTTGTAGGCTTGTAGTCATATTCATTTATAGTTGATGTTAAATCATATCATATATTCAGTAATAGTCTAATAGACTCGTAGTGGAGATTTTATAAGTTTCCATTTTTGTATATATATATGAAATTCATGCAGGTCTCTAGCCAGCTAATTACAACAAAGTCAACATCCCCACGAATTATCCAACAAAAAGTCCTCTTTATATCCCTTCCATAGTTCCATAACCCAACAAACACACGACACAGCCACCACCATGGCAGCTCCTCCTGTCTCTCACATTCTCCTCCTCCTCCTTTGCCTCCTGAACCAAGGCCGAATCTCCGCCACCACCATCCCGGTCAATCTCACTAGAATTCTAGATAAAAATGGCCAACACACCACATTCATCAATCTCTTAACAACCACCGAAGTTGCAAGCCAAATACAACACGAGCTCAAAAACTCCCCAATAGGCTTGACCGTATTGGCCCCTACAGATACCGCCTTCGACAACCTCAAATATTCCAATACATCGATGATTAACAGCCTCGGTATTCGAGGACAAATACCGCTTGTTTATTACCATGTGTTGCCTAGATTTTATAACTTGAGCGACCTCCTGTGGGTTACAAATCCGATCATCAAATCCAAGGCCAAAGGTTACGCTGGTGGATTGTTTACGCTAAAAATTACAGGCCAGGCCAACCAAGTTCAAGTGTCAACTGGGATTGTTGAGATGAAGATTAAAAACGCTTTAATACAAGAGTTTCCATTGGCTGTTTTTCAAGTGGACGAGGTTTTGTTGCCTGTGGAGCTGTTTGGACCTAATTATCAGCAGCCTTTTATATCATCTGATCCTCCAAAAACATCAACCGATGATCATGAAGGTTCACATACATGTAAGTGTGAGAGTGATCAGATCTCTTACTGGAGGAGGAGCTACAATTACGTACTTGAAATTTGTAATGGAAGAATAAAGATGCTTCTCATGTATTTATTAATAATTAATTTCCATTAGGTCGATATGTCAATTTATTAATTAACAACTTGTAGTAGTGTATTAATGATCGAGTGCAGCAGCACTTCCAATATGCTTCATGATTTCACCTTCATTTTCTTTAGATAGAGTAGATGATCATTCTCTAATCTCTATGTGTTGTTGTCAGCGTTTACTTGGTCCAGTTAATTAATTTAATCACAGCTAGCTAATGATAATTGATAAAATAGTTAATAATTGGTTCCTATATATAACATGGTGATTGGTGAGCATGTTGTTGAATGTACATGCAACTGTATTTATATATATGGAAAATGATCACTTGACATATAGATAGTACAAACTCTGGAATTCTAAACTTCCCTTGAATTTGAAACATCGTTAGATTGAATGAACGTCATTTAACATCAAGTCACATTGGATGATAGAACTGTGGTAATTTCCTTTAATCAACGATGTCAAAGATATTTCTCTGTCTATTTTTTAAACTAGCTATAACTAAAAATCTATTTGTAATCAAGCCAAATCACAGTGGGAGATAGATTCAAAATTAATCTTAATTTTGTTTTGCATGCTAACTACAAATTAAATTAAGGCTTGTTATACCCTAGATAATTCTAGAAACCATGAAAGTTGTGACTTGTGGTCATCTTCCTTCTGTCTATTTAAATGGAAGATGATTGGCCAATAGAATAATCCATCTGATCTTACTGTTAACTGGACTTCTTCATTATGATTACTCAAGAAAATGAGGGTGTTTGATATATATGGTGTCGGCCATGGCAAACCTACCACATCAGTATATATACAATTTTTTGTTAAAAAAAACTCATCGAGTAGTTTTTGGAAGTATCCTAACACCCACATTCCATGTTATGGCATCCAGCCTGCCAAACTCAGGATACATACCTTTAATTATTCATTCAAAATTCCTTTTTTATTATAATCTCAAAATGATATATAGATAGTACAAACTCTGGTTGGCTTGTTCGATTGAGTTCACCACAAAACTGGTCCACCCTTGCTAGTAATTATCGTATAAATTATGGAATAATTTTGAAAAGAGACAAGATGGTATTTATTGTATAACACGTGAATGTTGGTTAGGTTATGAAATGATTTAAGTCAATGTATTACTTGAGACAATTAACAAAATTTTATTTAATTAGATAATTAACAAAAAAAAAATGAAAAAAATAAATATTGGTTTACAAATAAGTTCTCAACTAAATGAGAAAATTACAAGAGACAAATGGTTACTCTACTTAGACAAGTTTTATTGCAATAATATTTATATATGCTGTGGTTGGTCCAATCGAGCAATACTTATTTGATGATTTGAAAATTGAGAGACAGCTAGCGTTGGTTGAAATGTTTGATTAATTAGCCCACTTTATTCTCTCTGGGTGCCTTGCATTTGCTAATTAATCATGTTTGACTATCCAAACAAAATGTATCGCACGAAGAGAGGCCAATATTAATGATAGCTTAACCACACTTAGAGGAAATCAACACTATAATCAGCCAAATCAAACCATTCTTTTTAGAATAAAAATTGAGCACAACAGAGTAGTTGGAATGGACATGTTTCCATGTTTGTATTCTCTGATGAGAAAGGCTACCATATGATACCTATCTAACAATACGTGTACAACACCCTCTATACCAAATAGTATTAATTAACTAATTAAAGAAAAATCTTCAAAAATCTTTTGTTATTAACTAAATATCTCCTATTTTATCTCAAAAGATGTTGTAAGCTGATTTGTTACATTGCATTACCAATATATCATCTCTATCAATATGATTTGTCAATATGATTGCTACAAATCATATTTCCATATAATTTGTACAGTATAACATCCAATTACTGAAAATTCGAAGAAAAAAAAAAAAAAACTAATTAGAAGAAGTAAAAAAAAGGTTTTACATTTCTTGTAAGAAATTTCAAGTATGGATCGCATGTACAATATTCTATACAATATTTATTTATAAAATATTCCAAGTAGTGAAAAGAGTTTGTGTTGATGCAAGTCTAAAAAGCCAGCTAATTCCAACGAAGTTACAACCCCACATCTTATCACATAAATAATCCTTTCCGATTCACTCCACTACACATCCTCACAACTCACAACACAACAAACCACCACCACCATGGCATCCACTTCTCTCCTCACTCTCTTCTCCCCTCTCCTCCTTCTTGTCCTCCTCCTCGCTCCACCAGCTCAAGCCCAAGGCCCTGCTGCCCCCGCCCCAGGCCCCGCCGGTCCCCTCAACCTCACCGGACTTCTAGACAAAGCTGGCCAATACACCACACTCATGAAGCTCTTAAGCAGCACCGGAGTGGGAAACCAAATCGTAAACCAGCTCAACAACTCCAACCAAGGCATGACCCTCTTCGCACCCACCGACAACGCCTTCAACAACCTCGAAAAGGGAACACTGAACAGCCTCAGTGCCCAGAAACAAGTTGCGCTTGTTCTCTCTCACGTCCTACCTAAATTCTACAAGTTGAGCGATTTTACACTGGTCAGCAACCCTGTCCGGACCCAGGCCACCGGCCAAGACGGTGGAGCATTCGGCCTCAACTTCACGAGTCTCGGTAACCAACAGGTCAACGTCTCGACGGACCAGATCGAGACACAGGTCAACAATGCTCTAACGCAGGTAATGCCACTTGCTGTCTACCAAGTGGACCAAGTTTTAGTGTCTAGTGAGCTTTTTGGGACAAAGTCTCAATCACCATCTACATCACCACCGACCAAAACATCGGACGACGGATCGAAGCAGGATTCGGGCGCGAAGGAGCCAACTGCGGCGGATGGTACCAATGCCGGTGGGAGGATCAACTCCGGTTTGGGTATCGTTGCTGGACTTGTATTGCTTTGCATGGGAATTCTATCTTAAAAAATAGAGCTGCTGGTATTTAATTCCTTGCTATTTATTCGTTATTTTTTTTTTTCTCTTCAAAACGATAATGTTATCGGCTGTTTGGGGTTTTCCACATGTACTTATTCATGTTAACTATTTGTAACATTTCTCTTTCTATTTTTTTTTCTTTCATGATTATGCATTGTTTGATTTTATTGTAAAATGAGTTTCATGTGTTTTTTTTTTTTTTTTTTTTTTTTTTTGAGCTATTAGTGTAAGGGGCAATGTGACATTGAGACATTGAGACAACCTTAATTATATTGTCTTCATGTTTTGTTTTAACCTCCATTTAAATCAGAATTTGGTCCCAGTACGTATATAAATTCAAAACAAGAAAATTCGGATATATATTTGATAATAATTTCTTCACTGTTTTTAGAAATAATCAAAGACCGATAGAAATTCTAGAACTTTTGACACAAGCATGATAAATAATTAAATTTTTTGATTTAGTATGTATACAATTTTGAGTTTGATCTAATAAAACATATAAAATGTTTAGATCTAGTATAAGAATATCACATGCAGATGAGATGGCAGGCAGTTGAATGTGAATGTGATCATAACTGGAATAATATATAATTAATTACAACTTGATAATTATTTGATATATAAAACTGGTTTAGTTGACGCTAAACGTGATGTACACGGTACACCCCATTTTTTCTAGAGTTTAAGTAGAAGAAGATACTTGAATTTAAAAAGTAATGGATCCAATCTCACTATAAGTTTTACTTCAATCCGGCGGCTTTTCAAGGTCCTGAATGGACATTACTGATTAAAATGATAGTTATTGAAATATCAAGTAGTTAATAGTTTATGTCGGTTTAATTTTCTTAAAACTGACTCGTTTATCTGGAACTTTTTTTGTCAATTAAGATCATGGATCTAAAGGTAAAGGTGACTGCTAGGAGAGACAATACATATACAATGTCAGGTTCGAATTCTAATGATATAACTATATTTTAAAGACTCCAACCAGCCAACCACCAAGACAGATGATAGCTTTATTGAAATATTTAAAAACTATTATTGTTTCTTTAATAATAATAAAAAAAAACTATTATCATTAAAAATGTAAATATTCATATACATACATGTAGTTGTTGTGGTAGCCAAAAATGGCCCATAGGCCCAGAATACGAAGCCCAGACTCATCTCACTTTGGCCCAATATGAATAGCCTGACAAAAGAGGCAGCAGTTTGACTTGGTCGTTTGAAGACCAAGTCAGCCAGCAGTTACTTCATGACCAGTAAAATGTGATACTCGTGGAGAGAATATCTCTAGAGATCTCGCCCAAGATCATGCCATTATACGATCTCTCTGTTTCAAACAGTGACTGGGGTGTTTCCTATAAATAACAAAGCATTTTGACACTTCAAGGGAGAAAAAAACAAAGCTTACTAGAGCGTACTGAAATTCTGCACTTAAGAATCCCGGGCATCGGAATCCAAGTTTTTACGATCACTTTATACTGTTGCTCAGCCTAGGCATACTTAAGGCTAACGATCTAATCCCAATTTCTTTTCTTTCATTTTTATCTGTATCTTTTATGTTCTTGTTCTTTTTTGCAGGTTCAATATACAAAATAATATCAGGTCGATTGACCAAGTTCTTTTGCAAGAAAATTAATCAAGCAACAACATCGGACTGACGGTTCAACCCAAGTTGTATTGGGCCTACTAAAACACAACCCGATCCACATCGATTGTAGATCGACCCCCTACAGTTGTGTACTTTCCCTTAATTTTTATAATAGAGGTTTGATTTTCGAGTCCCACATTTATTATAAAATCACGAAGTGTATAAAGAATTGTGACCATTTTTTGACCAACTATAGAACCGAAGATCAAAAATTGTAAAATTAAATGAATAAGTAGAATTTAAAGTTAAAACAAAATCTCATGTTGCTTGTTATTAGTGTTTAGTATATATAAGCCAAGTTCATGGGCTGAAATTTTGGAGTTGCCAAATAAATGATAGTTGATAATTTGATATATACGTATACGGCCACTACAAGTCTACAATTCATATTTAACAAAATCATGAAAAATAGTTTTAATGTTTGAAAAAATATCAAATTGTTTTCGTAGATAGATTTTAATGAACTTATTATGCATAAAAAAATTCAGTTCAAAATTCATAAAACTCGATGTGATTTCATCAAGGTCCTTATCAAAATTAAAATAAGTGATCCCTTACGAGAGATTCACTATTTATTTATATATATATATATCAAAAACATTCTTTAGTTTGAAATTCAAGAAAAAAAGAAATTAGTCATAGATAATGATTTTAGTTAAAAAAAAAAAAAAAAAAAAAAAGGTTAATAAAGGGCTTCGAATTAACCAATATCGGATTGGGTCTTCTGATGGGCCGACATTGCTAGCTGGATTACCAAATTTGTATATTTGTATGATTTCATGAGATCCAGAATATTGTTGGGACTCCATTTCCTGTTAGGATTAATAAATCATGATTTCAGTTTGTAAAAAATAGTAAAAATCTTTATATATATATATATATAAATAAAAAAAAGATTTTTCATCCTAAGACGAACTGATTTTATTTGTATTAGTTCCACATCTATTAACCATTAGATTCAGTTTAATTCAGTTTAGTTAAAGTCTTTTTAAACTTAATTAATAATTCATAAATTTTATCATAATTTTAAAAGCTCAGAGAGAGAAATATATATATATATATATATATATAATTATATATACACCACTGCAGTTCTAGGACTCGAACTTGAATTAATAATTGACCGGCCGAATAAACATTCTATTCAAACTCTCTTTGATATATACGTACTTTCAACGTTAATGAAGTTGTAGATCATCATGGTGTCACCGAAAATTAAAATTAAAAAAGAAACCTTCTTCTCCATTTTGATGTATTAAAAAATGATATATAAAACAATTTCTTCTCTTGTTTTTTTTTTTTTTTTTTCCTGATAAAATTAGCATGACATGTGATGTGCTTTGCTAACTAGTCCAAGTATGTTAGGTGGTTTGTGACGTTTGTCACACACACAAGATAGACTTGTAAAAATATCTATACGTAGTCTCGAGGGGCGTAACTCAGTTGGTAGATAAACGAGTTTGAGGTTTGGGTAAATGACTCCCAAGTCAGCGGCTCGAATCCTATCAATAACAAAAGGCTCTAAAAAAATTATATAATCTAAATAAGTGAATAGATAGATACTATCAAAGAAAAAAAAAACAACTACATGTGATGCGAAGTAGAGAGCAATATTTATAAAAACAGCCATACATAGTCTTAGGAACGTAGCTCAATTGATAGATAAACGAGTTTGAGACTTGGGTAAATGACTCCTAAGTCAGCGGCTCGAATCCTACCAATGGTAAAAAGCTTTAAAAAAAAATCTGATTTAGATAAGTGGATAGATATATACTTATAGAAATAGAAGAAGAAGACGACGACGATGAAAGAAGGAAGGAAGGAAGGAAGGAAGGAAAAAAAAAAACCTTAAGTTAAATGAATTCATGCATATCAGCATATAATATATATAACTGGAAACAAACTATGAATGTTAATTGATCATAAACAGTGAAAGTCAAAAAGTCCAAAAAGAGAGAGAAAAAGAAGGTTTTAATTCCATCAATCTATAAAGAAAATCTTCTTCTTCTTCTTTCTCTACATTCCCAATTCAAAAACCGAAGAAAAAGAATGAACAACTTGTCTAGAATTAAAATTCAATTAAGAAATTAAATCAGTTACAAATTAAAATGAAAACTTGACTTCAGGTAAATATGAGACTAGGTACTAGAGCCACAGGGCCTTGGCTTGTTTCAACACAGGAATCAAATCTCCAGTAATATGAGTGGCCATGATTCTATCCAGCCCACCAAACAAGGTCCCTCCAATGAAAACAGCCGGAAACTGGACCTTTTGATGATGATCAAGATCAATTCCAATATTGGGTTTGTTGATGATCATCTCCAATTCATCCAAAACACCAACTTCGTCTTCTTCTTCAACTTCATGAACAGCTGGGTTCACCCCAAGACCCAGAAGCAAACGCCTGACTACATGGCTCATGCAGCAACCTCGCCTAGCAAACACTATCACTGCATTCTCTGAAACCATGCTTTGCATGTTGTTGTTGGATTCTTTGATGATGAGAGATGGTGGGTTTAGTAGACTAGTAGCGGTGGTGGTGGTGGTGGTGGTTTTGGCGGTGTAAAGTTGTTGATGCCATGAGCATGACTTGTAAGGGATTGCTTGTTGCATTGTGTACGTATATACGTGATGATGGTTTATGTGATGAGGAAGATGGTGAGTTTTGTGAATTTGTGTTGTGTGTATCATATCATCAGTGTATGTGATTTATTTATAAATGGTGGCAGTGGCCGGTGGTGGTGAGAGAAGAGAAGGAGCTAGGTGACTTCAATTTTGAAAAGGTCAGACGTCAACGGCAGTTAGGCTCCTCTTTTGTCTTGGTTGTGCACAGAGAGCATGACGTTTCAATTTTGTCATTCTTTGTTTTAATATTTTTATCATTTTCTAACATCATGTACATGTGTTACGTAATTGCCCATATTTGGCTACGTACGTGCCCAACTATCTCTCCCCAATTGCCGGTGTAAATTATATATCTATATATTCTTCAAATCTGATTCCCATCCATAGTTTAATTGTATCTTACATTTTACGATTTAAAGAATAAAATGTTTAATTAAATTAAGGGTTGATTATGCGTTTTCAAACATTTTTAATTTACTTTTATATTAATTAGGGGTTAAATTTAGCATTTAAAGTCATTGTCCTAAATTACATGTATGAATTAAAACATTCAAAATTAATGAAATTACTTTTAAGACAATATAAGATTGGCTAAGTGGTATACTGATATGCTTTTCATACTTATGTACTCCATTGAGATTATGAGTTCGTGTCATCCACCACTCTCAAACTCTTAATTAATTGTAATTGTTAAAAAAAAAAATTATATACTTAAAAAAAAAAAAAAAAATCAACTACATTAACATTCATCATTTATTGATTTTTTTTTTATTTTTTTTTTCAATTACTCCAATTGGTGGTTTAAGTTTCTACTATTAGTTAATTTTCGTAATTTAACGACAAAGAAGGGAAAAATTTGGAAGAAGGATATTTTAGTTTGCAATTTGCACAAGCATAAGTAGGTCACATGATATACATCATACATGTACCCAAGAAAATTTAAAACTGTTGTAAAGCTATTGCTTTCATTGGTCTAAATTGGCCAATACCGTGTTCACATTTATTTAGTTACTTTCTCGTGAAAATTAATGTGAGAGAATAGAATAGTGACCAACTAGTATGGTGTGACGTTTGCCAGAAAAGAAAAAAAAAAAAAAAAAAAAGTATACGTACGTGGAAGAAGGACCCGTAGGAATAATTCCAAAATTGACTGCGTAAGCTTACGCGGTGTATCAATTTATCCAACTCGGTCTTTGCATTAAAAATAATCAGTTGGATGCCACCATTTGATAACATGGCTTGCCTCTATTTAATTTAATTTAATTAATTAATTTATTTATTTATTTCTAATATAGTCAACTTTTTTTTTTTTTTTTTTAATGGAAACAAGAGTTACAAACGAACGCGTCATTCAGCCGAAACAGCAGAAGCAATACAAACAGGAAAATCTTCCAGCCAAAACAGATCCTCAACACAAGAGAGGCCGTTTTTAGCTAATAAATGGGCTATCCTATTAGCCGATCTGGGAGCGAAACTAATTGAATTACAACGAGCTTGAATTAAAAGACTATGAACATCAGAAATTAAAGTACCAACATCTGAAACCAGAGGTTTCTTGCCATTAATCCAACCAACAACAACTTTAGCATCAGACTCAACAACACAAGGACATAAACCTGTATCAATAACCAGTTGGAGACTCCTATAAATAGCAGCAGCTTCAGCAATCTGTGGGGAGAAGGTGGCCTCAATTTTTTGAGAACCAGAAGCCATAACAAAACCTTCCCAATCTCTAATAACAATACCGAAACCAACCAACCGACCAGCTGAATTGATAGCAGCATCACAATTAACTTTGTAAATTCCAGGAACAGGAGGCCTCCACAACTGAATGGGAGCAGAAGTTTGGACTGAAGAACTGGTATTGACAGTATTAGCAGCAGAAAATTCATCAAGAAAGCAGAGAGCCCAGCCTTTAATATCAGTAGACCTGTCAAGATAGGAGTTATGAACAACATCATTTCGCACAGCCCAAACCTTCCACAAACATACACAAAAAATCTCCAATTCACCGAAATCCAGGCAAGAGAAGCAAGTCAGCATAAACTCAAAAAAATGGGACATCCCTTGATGAACACCTGCCAACTTTGGACACCAACTAGAACGAAGAGAATTCAAGTGGCCACAACTCCACAAGCAATGAAGAATGGACTCACTTTTACTCTTACAAATAGGGCAAAGAATATCAATTGGAATTCTCCTTCGACTCAGAACTTCAAAAGAGGGAATCATATTATTGCAAGCTTTCCAAATAAAAGTTTAATCTTAGAAGGTATATGAAGCTTCCATAAAGAATTCCACCAAAAAATGGAGGAAGAAGAAAATGAATTGGACAAAGAAGAACCGGGATCAGACAAAAGAGAACGACCTACCCAATATCCACTCTTTGCTGTGTACGAACCAGATTGATCATAATGCCACTGCAGAGAGTCATGACCTCTGTTATAACCAAGTGGAATACTCAAAATGGCAGAAACATCTTCTTCACAAAAAGCATCCCACTGACCAGAGGAAGAAAAAAGCATATTAACAGTAGCATTCACATCTGAGAAGGGAAGGGGGGGGAGGGGCCTGAAGGTAGAAGGTCTCGGAATCCATCTATCATGAAAAATAAGGATCCTAGACCCATCACCCACTCTCCAACGGGTTCTTGCAGTAATAATCTCCTTCCCCCAAATTAAACTTCTCCACAAAAAAGAAGCAGTAGGCTTAATATCAGCATTAATAAAATCACAATCAGGAAAATAACAAGCTTTTAACACACTTGCCGCCAAAGATTTTCCGTTGTTTATAAGACACCAACACTGATTGGCTAAAAGAGCCTTGTTAAAAGTTTCTAAATCCCTAAAACCTAGACCACCTTTTGCTTTAGCCTCACATAAACGAGACCAAGTACACCAATGAATCTTCCTTGACATTCCAACACTACCCCACCAAAAACGAGCACAAAGACGATAAATTTCTTAAAGTGTACATATAGATATCAATTAATTTAGTTGATAACATAAAAGGTGATTTCTAATACCATGATTTGTCGAAATCAAACATCTCGTACGTTACATACATTACGTTCGGTAGGATTCAAACCTCTACTACAGTAAACCTAAAATAAGAGATGATGCCTAACTATCTCAATTATAATATGTAGGACTCACCGTCATGGGTTAAGAGCAACCCCAACAAGGCGCCCTATTTTTTCCTTATATTTATGGAGCTAGTTGTACTTTTTACGAATAAGGAGTCATATAAGGAGTGACAACTCCAACAAACCCTCCTAAAAATGGTTCCCTATTATTATTATTATGATTATTATTATTATTATTATTATTTATTTTTCATATTTAATATAAAATTATAATATAATTTTATTTGTGCAACTATAGAGAATTAATCACTTCATTCATTAAAAACTAATTTTTTTTTTAATATATAAATATAATACAATACAAAGAAATGAAATGAATTTAACTGTTGCAATTTTGGTTAAATAAAAAAAGGAAGTTAAACAGTGGCTAGCTGTTGAAGACGGTAAAATTGTAGGCAAAAAAGGGAGAATTATTTGAGTTAAAATAAAAAGAATTTGGGTTAAATCAAAAATAGGAAGAATGAATTTGACCCATTAGATATGAGTGATATGGATTCGTCCTCACCGTCCATTTCATTAGAGGAGAGAGGATTAAAAAATAAAGATGACGTCTTGGCTCTCTAAATTACTCTCTAAATTTAGGGAGCCTTTGATCAGAATTAAAAATAGGGAGCGGAATAGGGAGCCTATTAAAGTACTTTCCAATTGAGGCTCCCTAAATATAGTTAAAGAGGTCCCCAATTCCGACATATTGGGGATGCTCTAAGTTCTTTTTCTATACTAATCTTATCTCAAACAATTAAAAATAATAAAATACAATTAAAATAACTATATATTAATTATAAATATTATTGGATCTACTGATGACATCAACACAAACATCAGCATAATAAAAGATGCTTGTGAGTTGTCAGTTGTGACTTGTGAGTCGCCCGCCCTCTATTCATACTTTTAAGAGAAGACAAAGGAGCGTTCTGGCCCTGGGTCTGGGACACGTGGCCATAGCATCATTTGCCATAAAACGATTTTATTATCACGTGATAAGACCTTTTATTAATAAAAGTGTATCGTTTACAATAGGAATATAAAAATATTTTTTTAAAATATAAGTTTTTTCTTATGTTGTACATCAATCAACCGTGTGTGATGTCACACCCTGGCCCGCCACGTGGCGCCAATTATTCAATGACTTCATAGTTCATACCACGTCCAGCCTGCCATATCAACAGTGACCTGTATTTGACTGCCACGTCACCGCTCCATAAGTCGATAAGCTTCCCACATCATTACTGTATTTTTTATTTCTTATTTCTTTTTTCATTTGCCAACCTTCGAAAACTTGTCTTTCCTTAGAAAGTTAAGGTCTCAACCACCAAGTAAATTCAAAGGTTTGCATGGCGTCATACATAGCTGTTTCATGCCAAATTCTAGAACCAAGGATTTGATTATTAAAAATTCTTTACTACAAGTCTACAAATTTGATATTTTTTTTATAAAAATTTATTATTTATTAATGAAATATGATTTAAACCCAAAGCATGATTAATGAAGTTGCGACTTGCAAGAGACACGCCAAAATTAGAGCAAAAAGGTATTTATTGTTCAACTAAAGTAGACATTATAGATCAAAACCTCGCTCTGAGTTAAAACATATATATATATATTTGGATAAGTTAGGGATGTCAGATAGATCGGATCGGATCGATCAGAATAAATACTGATGTCGAATCAGATCTTAAAAGGATGTGGATTGGATTAGATTTACAAACATGAAAGTAAGATCCAATCTGGTTCATATATCCAAATCATTATAAAATCATATTGAATTGGATAGTAGCTATTTTTTTTTAGCTTTAATGTCATAATGTGACCTAGTTTTTAAAAATAATTCCTTTTTATAAGTTGTCAGATTGAATGATGAAATAAAGTTAAGAAGTTTAATTGCAGCATGTAGTACTACATCATTGTACATACTATTTTATTTTTTTTAACCAAAACCCGAAACTCGTCCATCTATCAACCGAGTTACTTCCATAGTAGCTATATCACTGTATTGAATAATAAAATAGTTAAGGGTACGGATATTGACATCCATAAATATGATAAGCAAATCAATATTTATAAGTACACTCATATCTAAAATTTGAAATTAAATCATTACTATGAACACTCATCTTAATGCCAATAGTACCCTTATTTAAATGAATGTATTTATTTTAATACAATTTATTTATAAACCCTATTAAGTTATTAACACACCCAATTCCATAAATGAAAAATTCTTAAGGTGGTTTTTTTTTTCTCTCTCTCTCTCTTATATGCTTTTCTATACTTCTAAAAGTTCCTCCAGGTGGGTTATTGGTGTACACAGGAGAGACATGGAAGGACGACGCTGAATGCACACAAATTTGTGATTCAAAGGGATTACATTCACAATTCGGTGGATATTGCAAACCAAAGAATCCACAAGGGCCTATTGGTGATTTTTATTGTAAAATGTAATTCCAAAAAAAAAAAAAAAAAAAAAAAAAAAAAAAAAAAACTATTATATGACTATGAGTCTCTCATAGATTCGAAGAATAAATCCAGTTACAATTTGCACAAAAAAAAAATAAAAAATTTCTTAAGTTCTCCATGTTCGATAGTAAATTCTTTATCATCAACAATTGTATCAGATACCTTCTCAACGTTTAAAATCTCAAGCGTCGTCTATGTTGATAATAATCAAGTTGTTGATATCTATTACAACAAATTTCACATCCTTATACCACCGTTGATTGGATACACAATGATATATACTGTTATCTTTAAAAGGAAAAAAAAAAAAAAAAATTCTCACTTTTTGTTTATTGATAGAGTTCAAAAAAAAAAAAAAAAAAAAAAAAAAAAACATATCTTTGTACGAGTCCTCAGAAAATTCTTTTTCCTTTACTTTGCTATATGATAATAGGAGATTTTGATACTTGAAATAGAATTATGATTTAATTATGATTTAGGTTTTTTTTTTTTTTTTTTTTTTTTTTTTTTTTTTTAATCAAGAGATATGGGTGTAATTAATGGGTGTACATAGTATTTTGTTTACTTTTAATTATTAAAATAATTTGCCCTTATTGATAAATTTCTATTGAGATATTTTTGTAATTAAATTTTTTATTAAAATGTGGATATGCTTTTCATATTTATAAGTGTCAATGTCACCACCTAATAATTACATATTAGATAATTTAGTTAAATATCATATTTAATTAGACGTTGAAGAAGTCAAAGTAGCTGCATCAAATTCAAATTCTTACATCACAAAATAGTGTAATTAATCTCATTTTTTTGAGTTATACGTGAATGATGCATATTTCGTGTGCTATCATGTCAATAAGAAAAGTAAGTTTCAAGATACTTGTCTTTTTTTTTTCTAGATTTTCCTGGTACAGATTATTTAAGAATTAGCTGGAACCAGCTTCGGCCACCCAAAAAAAGTCTTATCAAACTTGGAAACACAGTATTCAATCGCCATTCCATCCAAAAAAAAGAAGGAAAACAGCGACTATGTTAGGCTGCTTAAAAAGTAACAAATCAAATGAACCAACCCTCTAAGATGAGAAACTATGCAAAGCAAAAACACAAGAGAGATCAAAATATATGTTGAGCAGTTAATTATCCGACAGCTTTCACTTCTCAATTTATCAGTTCAAACAAGTTCCCCTCCATTCAACGTAATTCTTAAACTAAAACTGTCCTTTAAAATGCTAATATAATCCATTTACTTTCTTCACTGCTCGGGCTTTGAGGATACCACTTTTCCACAATTGAACCATGTGAACAACTAAAGTAAAAGAGTTTAGTAAATACTGGAAAGTTTTGCCTATTTCTTCACGGCGCTCTCTAACTTCATGTCCTGAAGGTTCAGCAAAAGATCCTCCGAATTCAAGAAAACCTTGTTGGCTGAATTTGCTATGGTCTGAGCAATTTCTCTTGCAGCTTCAATCTTCCTCAATGTGATAAATGCTGGATTGTTGGCAATGGCTTGACCAATGAGCTGAGCACTAGTGGCTTCTCCCTGGACACCAGTAACAAGAGGGTTATCAACTATATGAAAATTATTTGGCCAAATGCTTAATAAAGCTAAAACCCGTCAACATCAAACCCGTCGTCTAGGTCTTCCTAAGAAAATGTTCAAGGATTAAATGCAAAAGAAATTTCCTCCATGACAGATTTCGTTTTTTGATTTCAGTGTGGTTAATAAAGTAGATGAAATCACAAAGATAATATTGAAAATTGCAACAACACCTAGAGTGGTGATCGCAATTAACAATTGAGCATTCATTTTGTCTCACCTGTGCTCGAATAATAGCACTTTTCTTGTCTTGTTCAGCCTTTTCCACAATAAATTTGGCTCTCTCAGCCTCTTGTGCAGCCACCTGTTTAGCCTCAATTGCAGCCGTAAATTCCTTCCCAAAAGTAAGGCCAGTAATGGACACATCATCCAATGCAATGTTAAAATTGGCTGCCCTCTCTGTCAAAATCTTCCGAATTTCCCTACTAACAGCCTAAAAGAACAAGAGATTATATATCTGAACATACAGTAGACTTGATCATATATTGCAATCAGCAGTCTCTGTGCTTTACCTCTCTCTGTGTGATGAGCTGGCTGGCATTGTACTGAGCAACCACAGCTTTCAAAGTTTCATGAATAATTGAAGGAAGGACCCTTTCATTATAATTCTCGCCAAGAGTTCGATAAACAGTAGGCAACTGGTCTGCCACGGGACGAGTGAGAACTCGAAGCCCAATCTTTACCTGCACAGCAACATAGTGATACATTTATATATATAATTATGGTTAATAAGAATCCAAATAATTCATAGGAATATCAGATCTGGGACCATAAGATGACCTACTGAAATGTACTCGCACTTTCCTAGAAAGGAAATACTGATTACTGCCCAAAAACAAAATTCAATAAAAATGGTTCTCAGTCACTTATTATATACATGACGAGCTACAAATCTGACATGCATATAATAGCAAGGAAGATAGGGAGATGACTCGGAAGTAAGTGCAGTTACCGGTTTAAGAATAGCACTTCAACACCAAATATATTGCACCACAAACATAAGGAATTGATGCCAAGTAATTACAGATTTACAGATCAAGAGGGAGAGGTTTTAAAATCAAGGGAATATAAAAGAAAGAGAAGGAATATCAAAAGATTTTAATAACAAGAATATTGCAACTAATAGTCACCACTGTTGTATTTGAATACAAAATAATAATAATATTACAACAGTAACCTGGGGATAGCATTCCCATATCTATAAATAACTAGAAAGAATATTATAAAAAGAACAATTTCATACTGAGATGTTGAAACAAGTGATCTAATAAGGAAAAAAAGAAAACGGATCAATAACTTCTTTGAGTATAGGAAAGAGAGCAGTCCTATGAGCCTGACATTTCTATTGCAATTCTCAAAAGTAGATAGTCAATATCCACACCCCTTATTGAGCATCCCTCCACATTATATGAAAGAAATCTTAACTACCGAAGATATTTATAAAAGTATACAATTAGCACAAACAACAAACTTGGAGAGCAATGAAAACACAATAATGGTAATAAATCAATCAATATTATCCAATGGTCACTAAGCCAGGGTTGTGAAAGCTATCTTGGAACTTTTTACTTTCTTGTGGGCAGTGGGAAGGTGTGGGGAGCATGAAAGCTGCCTCCAGAAACGAAACCTCCAAGGGAAAAGAGTAATTCGCTCAAAAAATAGAGTGAGATAGATAAAATTGGAAACACATGCAAAATCATTCCGTTATCATTTTATTCTTTCTAAATTTAAAGAATATTAAAAACAAAACAAAGGAAAAGTAATACTAAAAGTGATTCAGAAAAGATTCCCAAAATTATATCAAAACAGAGCTTTAAGTAAATCCATTGCATTAGAAACAACCGAAGCAATTTCAATTCCAACAAGATGAGAAAAAAGCTTTACCATCTGAAGATCACGGCTACCAGAAGTACTCTCCACTAGATGGGGTCGTGCACGGACATCATAGATAACAGGCCTCTCAAACCATGGTACCATAAAATGTGTTCCCTCAGGATAAACCTGCATACCAATAACCCAATAATGGTATATTCAACAATCCAAAAATTACAGATCAAAGAAACATCTCAAAATTTTAGAAGTGCCCTTAAAACAATTCATTAATGAAAAGAGAATAAAATCTATAGTCAGCTACACACGCACAAGAAAGAACAAGTTATTATCCTACCAAGAAAATACAAATCCAAAAGCCTCTTTAAAATTGTATGATCATGAAGGCATAGGGAATGATGCTGCAATTCAGCAAATTTTGATTTTTTTTCCCCCAAAAAATCTATTGATGATCTAAATATCTAACCACCTCTTCAAAAAAAAAAAAACCTTGATATACAGCAAAGAAGCATGTTAAATTAGGATTTAGGATGATACAGATACTATACCAGTGTTTAAAAAATCGCTCTAGGCAGCCGCCTAGGCCTTAGGCAGCCCTGGGCGCTGCGATTTTGGCCAAATCGGCCAGCCTAGGCGGCCTATGCGGAACAAAAAAAAACGCTAGGCGGCCCAAAACATGTCATTTAGGGTTTCTTCTTTTTCCAAAAAAAAAAAAAAACCTAGCCGCCAACCCTTCTTTTCTTTTATCCTCTCTTCGTCTTCCCCACAACCCTTCTCCACTAAAAGGCGGCAGCAGCAGCACCCTAGGTGCTAGGCACTGGGCCACCGCCCAACTAGCACCTAGCACGTACTAGAACACTGCTATACCATGTAGTGGTTATAGAGGACTTATCATCTTCAAATGAAATGCTAGCAGAAACATGTGCTTTTTAAACAATTAAATAACAAACTGGATCAGTTATGAAAATACAAGAGTTTGAATTAGAAGGAACTGAAGGTGATAAATACAACAATCTCTTGAAAGTTGAAACACCCAGGAGAAGTTACAGAAGAAAAGAAAGGAAATGTAATTAGGAGTTCAAAAGTTCTCCAAAAGAGGAAAGGAAGTCCATTTCAAGTAAAGAACAAAGATATTTAGGCAAAGTAATAACCTTTTCTTTGACACCAGTAACACGGTTGAACATAATGGCTCGATGCCCACCCTCAACATTGTAGAGACTGTTAGTGGCAGCATACAAACCAAGCCCACCAATAACTCCCACCTTAATTAAGGCAGAAATTGCACCACCTCCCGGCACCTTGGGAACTTTGACATTGTTGAAATTCATGTTCCTACAAATTTAAACATTAACTTCTACTGTAAACTAAAAGAGTACTAATAAATTAGCAAGCTTAAGGACAGATAGTGAAGAGGCAATTCCAAGACAGGCAGCTAAAGAGCAGTTAAAAACGAAACGTAATGTAGTACATGGTTTGCATATCAATGACTTGCAGACTACATGATACCAGAGACGATTTAGAAAAGAATTTATCGCTTCTTTTTTTTTTCAAAGTTAACTATTATCCGCAGACCAAGTCCAAATAAAGCATTACCCATAAAAATTAATAAATTTCAAAATATTCCAAGCACACACAAAACAATCTAATCAAATAAGCATATGCGCACAACTTCACAAGTATATAACATAAATAAAAAGTGAAATCGCAAAAAATATTTACACATACAAACGACTTCAGTGTGGTCGCTACCAAATTCCCAGTTACGATTTCCCCAGTATGAGAAAAACCCAATTCGACCAAAGCTACATTAAAGTGAGATCCATACCCAGACTGTTAAATTATTCGCTTTTTCCCCAAAATTTTCGCAGCCACCGAACAAAAACAAAACGTAATCGAGAAGATCAAAGAATGAGGATCAAACAGCATATGTAATATATATATATATTTAGAGAGAGAGGAGAGAGAGAGAGTCAGAGAAGAGGAGCGCATACCTTACAATCTGGTGTGTTCTATGGAGCGAGATAGGAGAGGTTTAGGGTTTATGAATATAGAAAAAATAAAAGCGTAAATAAAAGAGAGACACAGAGGACTAATTTCTTAGGGCTGAAGATAATAGGCCTATGGGCTCAGCCCAATAAGGCCCATTCAAAAATATTATGCCCACATCAAAAATATTATTATTATTAGGGAGAATCGTAAATACCCCCCCGACTTTTAACCAAATGGCAAATCAAACCCTCTGGTTTGAACAATCAGCAAACAACCCCCTACCGTTAAGAACCCTTGCATTATTTGCTGCATGTAGGGGGTTATTTGCTGATTTGTAGGGGGTTATTTGCTGATTGTTCAAATTTGTAGGGGGTTGTTTGCTGATTATTCAAACCAGAGGGTTTGATTTGCCATTAGCTTAAAAGTCAGGGGGGTATTTGCGATTCTCCCTTATTATTAATTTTTTATGACCTAAACCTATGTTCTTTAGATTGAATTGATGTTTGGATGTTGAAGTTTAGATTTAAAATTAAAATAATTCTTCCAATAAAGCATTCAAAACTAAATAAACTAAACAATATTGATCACAAATATACAATAATATGGATTGAATTTTTGTTTTAATCACCTGCCAAATGCGACAATGTCCCAATAGGAGTCACAACTCACAAGTGACAATTTGATTTGATCAATATCTTTTATATTAAAATTTAATTATGCTGATTTTGATTAGAGCTTCATATGACTAAAATCAAATTCACAACCATAAAATATATATATATATATTTTTTAAAAATTAAAAATTAAAAATTAAAAAACCTTTTAATTTTAGGGATTTTTATAAATGTCCTGACCCTTCCATGAATTCCTTTTTTCAGTCTCAAATTTCAATTCTCTCAAACTCTGTAAGAGACACGTAAGATGTTTAATCTATAATTATTTAAATCTCTATCCCTATCTTAACTATATTTTTCTTCCTTTCCACATCAATAGATAAAAGATAAGACAGATAATGGAGACAAAATTGTGTGCATATTTCAATTCATCTTTCTATTTTTTTCCCCTTGAATTGGTAAAGGAGCACTGGACATCAACAATGAATCCACATTTTGTTCTCTATCCTTGAAGAGCTATTAAGAAGCTTGAGCAATTCAATAGTCAAAATGAGTCCAACCATGAATCAAAATCTTCTAACTCTTTAGACTTTGTAACAGTGTGTGAAGATGAAGATTGAGCATGAGAAGCAGCCGTTACATCCGAAGGCTGAGATAAACTATTCTGGTTCATCAGAGTGGAGGTTTCCTGTAATAAATCATCCAGTACATCATCGAAACTGGCAGTAGCAGGGGCAGTTTTCAGTAAATCTGGACCTCTTTTTGAAAGCTGTGGCAGAGGCGTAGAACCTACTTGTTGGGAATAAGTGAAGGTGTTGCTGGAATTGGAGCTAGAGGAATCGAAAAACTTGGTCTCACTAAATGAATCTAGAAGTGTATCTAGTTCTGCTTCTGCAACTGCTGCCTCAAATTTCGAAAGTTTAATCTGTGCTCCGCTTTGCTCAGAAGTAAACTCGGTATCCACAACTTTGACCTTCACAGAAAATTCATTTGAAGCTATATCTTCAGATGTATTTGCGACTGAATCACTTTCATGTGTTGTTTGAATCTGGTCAGATTCTTGATTGCTGCTTGCCCTTGATCCCTCTAAACCCTGTCATGTGAACCACATTACATGTACCATTCAGAATAATACCATTGACCAGTGTAAAAATGTATGAATTGACATTACCAAGAGAAAAATGAAACAAAAAATAGAAAGTCCAAGTAAGAAGTATAAAAATGAAAATGGAAACCCAAATCCAAACATATGAGGGAGAAAAAAAAATCTTATTTCTTGCTCCAAATTTAAGCAAATCATGGTAAGATCACCCAAATCTACCCAAAAATGTTGTTCTTCGAGTTCATCTGAACACAAGGTATGTACTTGTAAATTGTAATGAACCAAACAATCTCAATTCTCAACATCAATGCACTTGGTGCAAAGGGATGGCAGGAGTATGGGAGGGACATGAAACCCACCTGCTCCTAATGATACAGACATACATATACTTGAAAGATGAAAGCATAATTTCATATTCAGGCAACTTTATCCATATAAGTCTTGACAATGGTAACTTGAGTCCCTCTGAGACATCAAGCGTAAAAGACACACTCAAGCTTTGCAACAATATAATAAATACTGAAATAGGACAAGTAAAATTACCTGCTCTGATGATAATAAATCTGCTTCAACAAAGAGCCTCTGTGATAAGTCTACTTTTGCCAGCTGTTCCGCAAGTGCATTCAAATTTAGGGACAAGAAAGACGCCTGCAAGACAAACATTCCAGTTTAACAAATCTACTCAATCAAATCTTCCTTTTTTTTATTCTTCTCTGTTAAGAATTACCAGCTAGCCAAGAAGCTAAATGATATTAAGTCACTGTAGACTGATTGATAGCACATCCAATTTATTGCAGGGATATGAACTAGCACATTGCTTAATAAAATGGATGCAACCGAATTACTGGTTGTATGGGATACGTACAATTTCCTTCCCCTTGTAATTTTTTTTAACAAAAAGATAGAGTAGATACTGATTAATATGGCCATATCTGTTACACGTTAGATCCTTTAAGTTTAAAGTGCTTGTTAAGAAGCTTAAGGATGAATCACTATGATGATTATGGATGTAAGAGTACATACCTCTTGCATTGCAGTTGTTTTATCCTCCACAACAAAATTATCATCACCAGCCCAAGATAAAATGCGCTCCCCCCTGACTGAAAGCATTGAACCAACTCCCCGAATAAAGCCTCCTGTTATAATCCCATGAAATGGTTTCAAATCAAGCATTAAAAATTACAATGTTTACAAATTTCTTGTGATAACAATGCAAAAGGAACTAGTGTCTGCATAAAGTAATTACAGCAACATTTTATTATTTACAGTCCATTTAAAATCTCATAAACTACTTGTTTCATGAAAGCAATCAAATGTCACCAACTAATAATATACTTTAAAAGATTTTTGTCCAAGAACACAGGATGTTCAGAAGACGAAACATAATTTTTAATAAGAAACTATTTAAAAAAAAAAAATGGATAGACTAAATTTAATCTTTAAAAAGCTGCACCTCCGTGCCTAGGAAATTTTTCTTCTATCATAAAGGACTTGTCATAAAAATTTGTTAAGCAAATAATCGGAATACACTCATTAAATTCTCAAAAAGCTTTAAATCTTAGAGAAACTTAACTCATAGTAGAAATTCACAATCAAAATTTCAAATCAAATCTATGTTGCACTGTTGAATACTTGAATAGATACCAATAACCTGAAAAACTTTATCTAAGCAAATAGACAAGTGAGATCTAAGATAGTATCATAGTACCAAACAAGTTTCTATGGTTCATCCATTCAAGGGTAAGCATTGAAACACTTATGAATACAATCCCTAACACGGTGCACAACAAATTTTAAAAATTCCACCTCCCATCATCTTTACTCAAATTCTTTACACGTATGTCTGTTGGCAATGTCTTATGACAGCTCAACAATTGTGTTAGAATTATGGATGAAGAATTATATTGCAGACCAACCATTCCATAAGAAATAATCTAAAACTATCAATTAACAAGGATCAAATATGCGAGCACATATTAGCACCAAAATAATCAGCCAAAAGTATATTAATAAAATGGACAGGTAGACCCAATTAACATCACCAAGAAAGAACTACAACATACCAGACAATATATCGTCCATATAATGAAGGCTATCTGAATAAGAATATGACTGTGACAGAGCCTGTGCCTGAGGCAGAGGCTGGGCCTGAGATTGAGCCTCAGCAATCAGGTGATGATAGTCCGCCCCTTTACTCTTTGGCACAATAACGTCCGAGGCTTGACTCGTGCTATCCCCTGATGGATTTTCCAAATCCGAATCAAATTCATCTTCATAACGATCCAAGTTCGATGGGAGTTTAGCTATCCGCTGAGACTGACGGGTTTTCTCCCCAACTTGTTTCCCCAATGGCTTCGTTGTGCGTCCAGCACTGTCGGAGGCAACTGATGGAACTTTTGCTTTCTGATTAGGAAAAGACTTATTTTTATGGTGTAGAGAGTGAGCTCTCTTTGACTTTGCCAGTGCCTTGGCATCCATTACAAATAAAAACTTAAAATATCCTAGCACAATTATTTAGAATTTAAATCACCACCCTGCAATATGGAAGACTAAGAATTACAAACAATTTGTATAATTAAAAATTTGCATTAAGCACAAAACACCTGTGCCAATTTTCCCATCTTTAGATTTGAAAAGAATAAAAACACATATAATGCTATTTAGGGCAGTCTAAAACCCTATAAGACCTTATAAATATATATGCAAAATTCAAACATGTGAAGAAAACACTAAACTGGCATGAAAAAAGAGCCAGAAATGTATCTAAATTGATTAAATTGAGATTTATTATCCATTTTTGTATGTAAACGGTCAAATGAGAATTATAAATTTCGAATCTTAAGTGAAACTTTATATTCTAAACTTTTGGAAAAAAAAAAAAAAAGCTTCACTCAACGAGAGCTTCAGGGAAATATTTTTTTAAAAAATAGGCGGGAGATAGAGACAATCAGAGTTCATACCTGAATTCGATTGCCCTGAGCTAATTTGCCTCTCACTTGGATAAACTGGGAAAACAGCGAAGGTAGAAAAGCCTCCGCTGCAAGTTTGCTAAGGTCACAGTAATGGATTCAGATCCTGTGCTGATCTGAGTCATGTGGCAATTAAATAAATGGAAGGTCAGGATTAATGTATATAAAGTCTTTCCTTAAACACATCCAAAACGACACTATTTTAGATAGCTTTCCCCAAATCTTTATTGTCACCCCTGACCCGAAGCACAATTTTCATGCTTCAGGCATTCAGGGGTTGAAACTAATCACTGTTTTTTTTTTTTTTTTTTTTTTGAACATACAGAAATTTATCACCTTGAATTCCTCTTAAACAAAGTATTTATAGCTATTAACACCACCCCATCTCTTCCAATTTCGGCCAAATAATACAGAGTATCCATTATTTGAGAATAACTTAGATTAAAAATAAATAAAAACAATAATAAAAAAAATAATAAACAGAAACAGAAACATAAACATAAACCCATAAACCCAGGCAACAAATACAATCCAACAATTACAAAACAGACCCAATTAATAAAGCAATAAAAGAATCTAAAATTCGTTGACTCTTTTTTCCATACCTCTGTTAGCATCACTCATATTTGATTGCATGTTAACCAGACCAAACCCAACAACAGCATAAACACATGGACAAGTAAATTCCAAGAATCAATGAGAGAGAGAGAGAGTATTATTTAACTTACCAGAAGAATGACAACTTGACAAGTGAAGCCAAGATTTTTGCTAATAGGAAGTGCGGGCGATGGCAGCGACGATGATGGCTTCGGGTTAGGTGGCTTTCAGGATGGGTTTCAGGTCCCCTCCACGGTGTAGGCGTGCGGTGCGATCCGTCGCGACGGCAGCCGGTTGCTGACGACATTGGCGACGGCGAACTCGGGATGGCTTCTGGTGGTTAGGGTATAGAATTTGAATTTGGGGGTTCTCTCTTTCCGTGTGTTGTGTGATTTCGTTAAGGGCATTTAAGTCATTTAAGGGCACGCCGCACGTTTGCCAATTTTATAATCTGTATATTTGTAATTCGACCCCTCTTGAAGTGTATTTTTGCTAAAATCCTTTTCTACTTTCATAAGCTATTTTTTAGGTTAAATTACACTACCACCCTTGAGGTTTGGCCTTCTTACACCTAGATGGATGGGTTTTGTTATTCTACACTAATACCCCTGTTTGACCGTGGTAAGGTCCAAAATGCCTTGTATAATGATAAAAAATAAAAGTTTTTTTACATTGACACCCAAGGGCATTTTGGACCCTACAATAGTCAAACATGAGTGTTAGTGTAGAATAACAAAACTTTTCCATCTTAGTGTAAGAAGTCCAAACCTCAAGGGGTGCAATGTAATTTACCCTTATATATATATATATATATATTTTTTTTTTACTTCACAAAGAAAATATTTCCTAGTTTCACCTCGGGAAAATTTTGTTCCAAAGAAAGAATTTTATAGACAACTCTTTCTGACTCTTACTTAAACAGGAAAAAAAAAATCAATTCCTAAATTAATTAAAATATGAAAAGCTCAAAACTTACCTAGAAAAGGGTAAAATTGAGTTATTTATAAAACCTAAGCATTTAGGGATCGTTTGTTTTTTTGTTTGAGGACTAAACAGTTCTGAATTTTTCTAAAGACTGAATAGGGACTGAAATTTGAACTTGAATGATATGTTTTTTTTTTTCTCACATCTGAATGTATTATCAAAACGTTTGTTTTTAAAAAGTAAAATTGTCTGAAAATAAGTAATTTTACATTTATACTCATGTTAAACAATTATACATATAATATGGAATAAAAACAATCCAAAAATAATAATTATTTAGAACATATATGATCATGGTCTTCTTTTTCGATTACAAACAAACTTCATTTTTTACTAAGAAAGGAAAAATGTTTTTTTTTTTTTTCAAAAAATAAAAGGGATAGCAAGAAAACTCACACTAAATACTCTAAAAATAATAATATATAAATACATCACCATAATATCATAATAAAGTATTGACATTAAACACCAATATGAGAAGTGATTAGAGTTCTTTTTTATTTTTAAAACTATTTAAAATAATTAATATATTAAAATAAAGATTTCTGTACCATATATAATTATGATGAGATTGAAAATATGTTATATATGGGGGATAATATCGGAAAAAAGATTTTGGATTGCATTTAATTCAATTCAGTGATTTACAATTAGGTGAAAAGTCATGATTTTTTACTTTTTTTTTTTTTAAGTTGTTTTTTTGGTAAATTTAAGTTGTTTGACCGCTTAAAAAAACAAATAAAACAACTTAATAATTATGATTCATACACATTAAGTTTTAAGTGGAAAAAACAAATGACCCCTTATTCTTAAACAAACTTAAAGAAAGAAAACCTACTAAACTAATAAAACTCATAAATCACACCTAAAATAGGAAAATAGAAAAAACAGGGGTCAAAACGGCATTTTTTGGGAAAATAACGACGCATTTAATCCCTAGTAATTGCTGTATGGCTCGTAGATATGGTTCCAATGATATATTATAAGCCCAAAACGGAGATCGTTTACCCCTCTAACAGGCTTCCGAAAGTGTCCTACATCAATAATCTTGATATAGTCACACACGTCAACAAATCCATAAAATAATTTATATAAGAAGACCTGACCGGCTTGGAATTTTTTGGCTCGGTCACTGTTCGGACCATATCAGATTACAGTCCAAACATTATTTGGGCTCGGCCCAATAGAATTAAGAACTTGAAAAATCTAATAATCGATTGGGATCAAACCGAATTTCAGATTTCATTCTGACTGAATTAGGTCGGATCATCTAGCCCTCTCGAGTCTCGACAACCTTTGTATCACACAGGTTCAACTTTGTAGATATTCTTTCCTTACAAATAAAAATGGTTGATGTTCTATTATCATTTATCGATTGATCACGCTAGATTGTATTCATATTCCTTTAATTTATTATTCCAAAAGCAAATTGAAATATACGAGAAGTTGAAAAGGAATTTTTTGGTGTGAACCAAATGAAAATTGGGAACTAACAACTGGGAATCCATCCCATTTCACTATTTCTTCTTTGAGTGGTCACATCTTTCTTAGTCAACCTTTATTAAACTTTCATAAGCTTCCTTAAATACACATTCTCTTGATTGACATATTAACTCAATTAGTCAATTTGATATATCTTTTTTTTTGAACCGCTAGTCAATTTGATATATCAACAAGGCTCCCATGTAATTTGATGGTAAAGGTGCTATCATTCAATTTGGTAATGTTTGATATATTCTTTAACAAATTTGCATGCCTAATTTGCATTTTTTTTCTTTTAAGTAAGGGTGTTAACGTTATGTTATATCAACTGTTCACAAATTTGCATTAATAAAATAAGGCTTCCTTAATTGCAAAGCTGGCTAGCTATTGATTTTTATTCTTAATGCATGCGCTTAAATACTTAATTGAAATTACCCTGCAATGGGTATGTAGCAGCAATGCAAAAGCCTTAACATTGGAGCTGTTAAATGTTTTTGAGGAATGACATGTGAAGAATACTTCTCTCTTCAAGAAAAATTTCATCCTTAAATAGAGGGCTATCCTTATTTTTTTTAAAATAAAAAAAATGTGACATTGAACAAGTTAAGGTTTTGTCGGGACATACCAAGATCAATCGCTAATACATGTGCGGTTCAAATATATATTTATACAACATTGAGAAGAAATCTTTCCAATATTGGTAATGCATACGGTGAGACTTGAACCCTCACCGTAAACATGGAAAATGAGGTGCACACATCACTTAAGGTAAGAGAGAGGAGACATCTGATAAGTTTCGTAGTTTCCTTATAATGATCTGTTTGATAAATAAATTGTTTTCTTTTGACAATATCTACTAATTTGGGACCAGGTATTTTTTTGAATAAATTATTTTCTTTTCTTTTTTGAATGATATTCTAAATACTGTATATGCATATTTAACTAATTAAAAAAAAAAAAATTTATCTTCCCAAATATGTCGATCGAAACTCTATAAATTAACAGTTAATCGATATTACTCATATTCACATGATTCCTGGTTCTCATGTGAGGAATATGATGTGTTAAGCCATAAAATTGGTATGCAAGAGACACCATTGAAAAGCCTTGAATTTGAATGAACAGACATTAAGTACAATGGTTGCATACAAAAATAAGACTGGCATGAAAGTTTTTGGTGATCAATATGAGTATGTGTACTTAAAATTAAAGACTTATAATTAGTAACAAGTTAATTTATTTTATACATTTTTTTTTCTTTCACCGGCCAATATTATCCACATTCAAAAACTCTAAATTTGATCAATAAATTGCTCTTTTATAACTTATTATCAACCCTACAAGATGATAAACAGTCTCGAATCTCGATGTTGTACAGTTTTAAAATCATTAATCTTCTAGGACCAAACAATTTTTAGATCACACACCACTCGATATGATCATTAATTCAGTTTGACAATATCGCACATTCAAGATACTGGTACGCCACGTACAAGTGATATATATTAACGAAATTATTAGTTAACAAAATTGTCTTGCTTAACTTGAACTATTGTTAAGTAATCCAAATCTGGAGTGTATTTTCCCAATAGGAGGAAAACCAGATTCAGACAGACCCACCTGCTAATGTTATCAACATCATGACGATATTGTTGTAAATATCTCCCTTTGCTTGTACTATGCAAATTATATATATCAATAATGGTCTCTATTTTTTTTAATTGAGATCACCATCAATTTGGGCACTATGGTAGATAACAAAGATCACTTTTTATCAATCTTGCAATAAAATATTTGCTTTTTTAATTGATTTTCTATTTTAGCTAGCCATCCTATAGCTAGTGACAATTGACAAACCGACTGGAAGATATATACATGTATAGGCCTGCTTTTTTGAATATAAATGTTTGATGTTAACTTGTTTAGCCAAGACTCAAGAGAGTTTGAAGTTTGAACAAGTATTTGTCTTTTCTATATTATAATAATAATAATAATTCTTAATCAAGTCCATTTTTTTTCGTACGGATTCACATAATCAGATTTGTAGCACTACAAACTAATTATCATATAAGATAATCAATAAATCTGTAAATAAATAAATAAATCAAATCAAATCCGACATATATCTTCTCCCTATCTAATTTGCCAACTTCGAATATTTATATATCAATCATTAACATTGGTCGACGATTGTTATATCTTCTTGGTGGAAACTTTGAGAGCTCACAAATCCGATGGCGACTTAATGTGCTTTGAATATCAATAACTTGAATATATAATTATATGTTTTGGGCATTATTTGCTCTCTTTCTTTCTACTTGAAATGGATGGTCCCTACCTGTTCTTATGAAATAATAATAATAATAATAATAGCTAAGCTATCACTTTTAAATTTCTTTTCTTCCTTTTTTTTTTTTATTATTATTTTTTTTTTATATGTGAGAGAGAGATAGAGTGGGTGCTTTTTTAAGCTTTAATAAACTTTGCTTTCCAAGCCCAAAAAAGGAGTGATCATTAATTAATCTTCTGCATTGCATGAGTGGATTGTCATTTGGATTATGATTGAGCACAGAGTGCTATATATGTATATATGCTCATATTATTTTGTGACTATAAATGAATAAACTTGAGGATTCAAAAAATATATATGATTGTCAAATTTATGACTGATAGTTGATAAACAAGAAGAGATCTCAATCTTAAACACATAATTTAGTTACCTAAGGAGATATTTTATTATGGCATGTACCGTTTATTAATCGTGAATCCTAATACATTAATGCTAGTCAATCTGGAAATTTAACCCTAAAACCAACCCAAATGATGTTGCAAGTGATTTGTTATTACCATATCATTCACCACATCACCCCATAATTTGTATGGTGATAACAACTCATTTGCCACATCATTTTGGTTGAATTTTGGATTAATTTTTTGTGTTGTAATGTTGTATAGTATTACTCATCCTAATAAGATAAAAAAGAATTTAATTACTGATTTGTAATTATTAACAATGTGTACTTGCAACTCAAATTACGATAATTAGAAATTAAGTTGTGGGTGGAAAGGGAACTTAATTCCCTACTCCCCCTAACGAATTACGTTATCTTTCTCGACCCCTTTTCCAAGTATGAAACTTGATTCTCTCTTATTTTTAATCAATTTTTCTCTCATGAGTAAACAACTTTGAGCATACTAATACACATCCTCACATTTTTGTCATGTCATTAATATAATACACATGGTAAAAGTGTGGTGATGTATATTAGTATACTCAAAGTATGCTTAAAATGTGTGCTCATCGGACAAAAAATGTATTTTTTATTCCTATTTTTTATTTAATTTGGATAATCAGAATTGGATACATATAATTTTTGACGGTACTATTCTTTATTTTCAAAGAATTTTAACTTAACAAAATTTGATTGGTGTTAACATTTTAAATCGAACCATCGAAAAGTGGGCACTCATGCACAGTCACTAGCATGATTTGTTCATATTAGATTAAAAAAAAGAGTCAATTATAATTAAGTAGTGACAGCTACTCCATTGTAAAGTAATTTTTATTTTTTTTTCATCTTTTCAATTTGACCAAGGTCGTGGTTCGTCTTATGAATATAACGAGAAGTGAGAGGGACTTTGCCTGGAATCCAATATCGTCCCACTAGTTGACACACACATACTTTAGTAGATTTCTGGATCGTCTTCATCTGTAGATATCGTAATTTCTGCATGAGAATCAAGGGTTGATATTATTTCAGCAAATACTGCTGCCACTGATTAATTTGTCTTGTTCGATATCGTTAACGTGCTTTGGTGCAGTTGCATTATTAGAGGATATTGAGATGAAGTGTTGTCTCTTTTTTCTTCTTTTACAAGACAATTAGTCTTCATCCCTACCCTACGTATCATTTGACCAGATCACCATCAAAAGTACCCACTCGTGTTATTGGCATCATTTTTCTCATGAGCTGATCGTAGAGAATTTGGTAATTACTTGGGGTGTTTTGGAGAATGTTTTAGCATAAATTACTTTAAATAATAGAAGTTCTTGATGTTAAAGCATTTGAAATCGGTTGAAATTTACACCATTTTTAAGGGAAAAAGGAAAAGATTTTCTTTTATTATTATTTTTTTATTTTTTATGGAAAAATGACAGATTTTAGGTCATAAAAGTAGGGGTCGTTTGTTTTTTCCACTTTAAACTTAATGAGTCAGAATTAAACTTTTTTTTTTTTTTTTTTTTTTTTTTGTTAGTGGTCAAACAACTTAATAATATCAAAAAATAACTTAAAATAAAAAGTAAGAAATCATAACTTTTAACTTAATTCCAAATCACTGGGTTATACTTAAAAATAAATATTCACTTTCAAGTCTATCATCCCAAAGAATATACATTTCCAAATTTATTCTAATTTGATATGGTGTAGAATTCTTTCTTTTAACATATTTCTTATTTTAAACAAGTTTTAGAAAGAAAGAAAGAAAAAATACCCTAATTACTTTTCATATTGAAATTTTCATGGGATTGAACAATTGAATTTCTCTAGCTCCTACCAAATCCTGATAAGAACTTTGTATTTTTTATTCATCTAACTATTCATCTAGGGCTCAATAAATTTATCTACCGTATTGAGTAGATTTTGTGGCTTGAAGATGTTATGAATAATTATATATATATGCATATAATTCAAGAATCTATTTTTATTTTTTTTTAAGTCAAGAACTTTTTTTTTTATTATTTTGCTTCTGGTGCATATTAAACTTCAACTTTTTTTTTTTTTAACAATAAGTTGAACTTGAACTTAGTTTGCAGAACATGCAAAATTATATTTTTTGATAAATTTTTTATTTTGTTAAATTGAACTTTGTTTACAGAAGAACATACAAAATCTTATAAAAAATAGTGCATGTTAAATTACTTCTTTTAATTAGTATGGGTATAAATGTAAAATTACTTATTTTCAGATAATTTTATTTATAAAAAAAAAATGTTCTCTAAATTACTAGATAGATATATAGATAGATAAGATCAGATATATCGATGTTGCTATTGGTTGACACGTGGCTATAAGTCATGTTATATTGTCAAATAACAAGCTCCCAATTATCTAGTTCTAGAAAGTTGGTGTGCTTGGGAGTCCCTGATGATTAAATAAACCAAGATTTTACCATGACTGCAATTTTAGAGAGACGCGAAAGCGAATGCCTATGGGGTCGCATTTGTAACTAGATAACCAGCACCAAAAACCGTCTTTACATTGGATGGGTTAGGTGTTTTGATGATCCCTACCTTATTGACCACAACTTCTGTATTTATTATCACCTTCATTGCTGCTCCTCCAGTGGATATTGATGGTATTCATGAACCTGTTTCAGGATCTCTACTTTATGGAAACAATATTATTTTTGGTGCCATTATTCCTACTTCTGTAGTTATAGGTTTGCACTTTTACCCTATATGGGAAGCGGCATCTGTTGATGAATGGTTATACAATGGCGGTCCTTATGAGCTAATTGTTCTACACTTCTTACTTGGTATAGCTTGTTACATGGGTCGCGAGTGGGAACTTAGTTTCCGACTGGGTATGTGCCCTTGGACTACTGTTGCATATTCAGCTCCTGTTGCAGTTGCTACTGCTGTTTTCTTGATTTACCCAATTGGTCAAGGAAGCTTTTCTGATGGTATGCCTCTAGGAATCTCTAGTGCTTTCAACTTTGTGATTGTATTCTAGGCTGAGCACAACATCCTTATGCACCCATTTCACATGTTAGGCGTAGCTAGTGTATTCGGCGGTTCCCTATTCAAGTTATGCATGGTTTCTTGGTAACTTCTAGTTTGATCAGGGAAACCACAGAAAATGAATCTGCTAATAAAGGTTACAGATTCGGTCAAGAGGAAGAAACTTATAATATTGTAGCTACTCATGGTTATTTTGGCCGATTGATCTTTCAATATCCGAGTTTCAACAACTCTCGTTCTTTACAGTTCTTCTTAGCTGCTTGGTCTGTAGTAGGTATCTGGTTCACTGCTTTAGGTATCAGCACTATGGCTTTCAACCTAAACGGTTTCAATTTCAACCAATTTGCAGTTGATAGTCAATGTCGTGTAATTAATACCGTACATTCAAATGTGAGGAAAAAAAATATGTTATTTAGGTTCAGATTTCAGTCTTCAGAAAAATTCATGACTATTCAGTTTTCAGACCAAAAAAAAAAAAAAAAAACACCCTAAGATTGACAATTGTGTTGTGTTTAGTCAAATATTTAATCTGGGCATGAAAAAAAAATCACATCTTTATTTTTATTTTTTTGACATGAATTTTCTTTTTGATATTAGTGAAAAATCAACCTTACAAGCAAATAGTTTTCCTACCACCGTCCAATATGGTTTGGTAGTATAGGATGTTCACTCGGTCTATCAATAGCTTAGATTCAAGTTGCTTCACTCTATATATATATATATTGTTACGGTTGTATTTTTATTATTTTACATATTTAATTTTTAATTAGATTATAATTTATTTATGTTAATTTAGATGTGTATTACTAGATGTGGTTTGTTATGTGGGTGGTGGATCCTTAGTTTTTAGTTAGTGGATAGTTGGTCATGCCTAAATTGTAGTTGGAAGTTATATGTATCTTTTCTTATTTATTGTTGATTGAACATTTAATGAAGGGAATCAGAATATTTGTTTGCTCAAATTGAGTAATTCATTTTCTTTGGAAAGTCATCAGAGAGTGGTTCTCTCGAAACAGCTGACTAGAGAGTGGTTCTCTCGAATCAACCATCATTTATCAATATTATTTTCAGTTTATCCTAAATTTTAATTTTATAATTTTTGTGTTCGTATCAATTGGTATCAGAACCAGGCAATGGCAACGGCAACGGGTCTAGAGCAACACTTGGAGAAGATCGAGCAGAAGCTGCGTTTTTTCATGTTTGGTCAGCAACAAATATTACATAAGTTAACAGAATTCATTGAGAAGATAAGTGTACAAGACGAGGGGTCAAAAGAGTCAAACATCCCTAGTCTTTCTATTGACAAGAAAAATTATGGGGTTGAGACATATTTTCATGTTGAAAATGGGGTTGCAGCTACTACAAAATTATATTCAACCTTCTCAAGTTGATGGATTGCAGCTACTGCAGATTCTATTCAACCTTCTCATATCGATGGAGAACACATTGGTGCAGATATTTTTCAGCAAAACAAAACTGCAGTTGTTGCAGGTGCAGGTGCAGGTGAAAATGATACAGAATTGGATCTCGATGATTGTACAAACAAGTCAACAGGGTACACACCAAAAATCTCCTATGATACTATGGTAACTTTGAGGGTGCAAACAACGAGAATCAAATGAGGCTTGCAAATAAAGGCATCAAATTTTAAGTTTTCTACCGCATCAAATTTTAAGCTTAATTCTTGCTGCATTCAAGTTGCAATAGTACTTTTCATAAGAAAATCACCAAGATTTCAGCTTCAAATTAATCATGTTTTAAAAATCCTTGAGGATAAGGATTGATTTAAGGGTGGAAGAATGTTACGGTTGTATTTTTATTATTTTACATATTTAATTTTTAATTAGATTATAATTTATTTATGTTAATTTTGATGTGTATTAACCACCATTAGCAGTTACAAGATGTGGTTTGTTATGTGGGTGGTGGATCCCTAGTTTTTAGTTAGTGGATAGTTGGTCATGCCTAAATTGTAGTTGGAAGTTATCTGTATATTTTTCTTATTTATTGTTGATTGAACGTTTAATGAAGGGAATCAGAATATTTGTTTGCTCAAATTAAGTAATTGATTTTCTTTGGAAAGTCATCGGAGAGTGGTTCTCTCGAATCAACCATCATTTATCAATATTATTTTCAGTTTATCCTAAATTCTAATTTTATAATTTTTGTGTTCATATCATATATATATATGTAGTGAATCTCTCGTAAGAGATCCTTTATTTTACTTTTGGTAAGGACCACCGTAAAATTACATTGATTTGAATGAATTTTGATATGATTTTTTTTGTGGAAGATAAGTTCATTAAAATCTACTTATGAATAAAATTTGAATTTTTTTCAAGTACTAGAACTATTTATCCCAATTATTTTAAATATGAAGGCATCAAAAAATGTGCGAAATATAGGAAATTCAAGAAAAATAGTTTTAATGCTTGAAAAATTCTCAAATTTTATTGATAGGTAGATTTTGATGAACATATCATCTACAAAAAATTCAGATCAAAATTTATTCAAATCTATGTGATTTCATGGTGGTCCTTATCTAAATCAACCTAAATCAAAATAAGGAATCCCTTATGAGAGACTCACTATATATATATAAATTATCAAGTCAGAATCTCAGACAATATTTGTGTAGAATCACTAATTCCAACCAGTTGGAAGCAGTGATCTCGGACGAAAATTCGTATAGGATCCCGCACCTGATAACTGCTATATATATATGGGTCAAACTAGGGCCTGTTTGATTTTTCCACTTAATACTTAATGTGTTCTATTAAGTTATTTTGTTTGATTTTTTAAATGACAAAATCACTTAAACAACTCCAAATACCACTTATTTATAAAAGTGAAAGGTTTTCACTTTTCACTTGATAAAAAACCACTGGACTTTATATCAATTAATTACTTCCAAAATTATCCTCATAAATCTAACTTGTTTCCTATTTTATCTTCTCTCACAAACCTAACCATTTTTTTTTTTTTACACTACAACCTAGCCATATTAATATTTCCGATTAACTTCAAATTTAAATATCCAATATATATATTACATTATTCGTTTTGTGAATATGATATACATAAAGGTGTGCCCAGTTAACTCAAATTCAATTCTCTAATATATATGTTTATAAACTACATTATATGTTTATAAATTACATTATTTTTTTTAAGAAAACTAGTTAACTTTAAATTTGAATCTCCAATATATCTATTTACAAATTACATTATTTGTTTTACGAATTTATTCGCAATGCAATTATAAAAGGTTTGAATGATTTTGCTTGTATTTAATTTCATTGGATGCAATAATTTATATAAATTTGAGATATTATTAATAACTAAATATATTTTTTTAGAATTATTAATTTTGTCTTTAATATATTAAAATATAAATATATAACAAATAATAGTTAAAAGGGTATAAATATAAAAGTATTTATTTTAAGATGTTTGTAACTTTTTTAAAAAAACAAACAAAGAAACAACTTATCACTTATATTCAGTTTTCGGTCACTATTCAGTCATCAGTAAAATTCAGCAATATTCAGTCTTCAGACAAAAAATCAAACGCAACCTAACATCTAGTTTGGTATTATTTTTAAAAAGTTAAAATCAACTTATTTTATAATTTTGACATAAAATGATGCTTGGTAAAACTTCCAAAAGTGATTAATTGATAATCTGACAAGTTTTAACACTGATTTTGAGAAGTATATGGAATAATCTATTTCATCATTTAATGAATCTTTTAAAAATATAATTACTATCCTTATGGAATCAAGTTAAAATCATTAATATATCTTATTCCATTGTAAAATTAAATATTCTACTTAAATATTGATTTGATTTATAAAATCTTGTAAAAATATTTTTATTGTTCTTATAGATTTTTTTTTTCTAATTTAAATATTCTATTTAAATATTGATTTAATATATATAATTAATCAAAAAAAAAATTGAAGTAGAGTTCTAAAATCATGTCCATTTAAGTTATTGTGATTAATTACAACACTTTTACAATAATATTACCAAACATATGTATATTGCTCTTAACCTATACATTAGCTTTAAAAGTAAAATTAACCAAACATGTACTGATTAACTTCACAGTTGATTTTTCATTCAGCACAACTAACCGTGATTATAATTAATAAAAGTTACATCAATACCAAATTGACCCTAAACCAATTTAAATTGCTCATATATTCTTAATCCAATTGTTGAGATGATGAAGTCAAAAAATTAAGTTTATTTAATCTAACCCGGCACATATATATATATATATGTATATATATAATGGTTATCTCATAAGGGATCTCTTATTTTAATTTCAGTAAGGACCTTGATGAAATCACATCAATTTCTATAAATTTTGATCTGAATTTTTATGTGGATAATAAGTTCAATTAAATCTACCAATAAAAAAAAATTAATAATTTTTCAAACGCTACATATATATATATATAGGATTGTAGTCCTACAAGTTTTTATGTTAAGTACCATAATAATAGACCCTATCTTTATAGGAATTTTGGTTTATATTATATAATTAAAGAGATGTCAGTTCAGGATATTTTAAAAGGGCTAAAGATTCGAAATGTCAAGCAGGATTTTGGAGGTGGCTGTCGGTCTTTCTAGCTCTAGCAAAAAAAATAAAAAAATAAAAAAATAAAAAAATAAAAAATTTGAAACCAGATCAGCAGGTAAATATTGAAGTTAATTGATTAATCATAATTCAGACTCTTTTTTTCTTGGACAAAATTGATACTTCATTGTGTTTTTACTCGTTAATTCATCGAAGCCAAAAAAAGGGGTGCTTTTAAAAAGATTATATAGTGATTAATAAGCCTTTCTTTCTATCAAATATGGAGTTTTATACATGCCAATTTTTCTTGTATCATGACGATTTATTAAAAACATAAATAAAATTTCATATATATAATATACGGGCAAATATCCTCTAATGAACTTTCCCTCTACTGACCATGCTATCCTTTAAAGATCTTGTAACATGTTGCTTTAGTAAAAATATGTGGTTGAGATTGCTTTTTTAATTCATTTAATTTTTTATTTTTCTTCATCAATAACATATTGACATGTATACAAATTATTAAAACAAATATTTGACTCTTTCTTTCCCTCTGACTTCTGATGTCTTTACCTCTTACTCCAGAACTTCATCTCCTACACTCTTCAATTTTGTTTAAGCAAATTGTAGTATTGTACCAAATCAATTTGAGGTTGCTAGCTTATTTTAGAGATGGGAAATGAGAAATTTTGATTTTGGTTTATGGATTCACTTCTAAGTTCTAACAGCAAATTTTTTTTTAATTTACATTATTGATTATTAAAGTGTAAGAAAAAAATTGATTTGAGAAACCCATAAACTGATGGGGTTTGAAGGTTGATTATTTTATTTTTGGTGTTTGGTGGATCTGACAAGAAGTATGATCTTTAGAGCATTGTAATTTTTTTTTTTTTCCCTACATATATGGTTAAATTATGTTAAATCATGGAAGGCATATGGATATTGGATCTATTGTTGAATTTTGTGAATGAAATTTATTGAACGAAGTTGTGTGAGAAATGGATGAAGATGAATTGAAGTTGACCTTGGGAAAATTTGTCAGCATCTAAGTTTTTTTTTTTTTTCCTCTCCTCTAGATCACTGAATATGTTGTCTAGATTTCATTGTTCTTTAAAGAAAACAAAACCAAAAAAATAAAATAAAAAAAATAAAAAAATTCTTTTTGTTGAGGAAGAGGCAAATACGCCTAAAGCCGGAGAGAAAGAAAGAGTAATTTTTTATATTAACTTTGACACTTGTCAAAATATTATTTGTACAGAAAAAGTAAGTAGAGTAAATGAAAAAAATTAAATAAATTAAAAAGCAATCTCAACCACATGTCTTTACTAAAGCCACATGTCACAAGATCCTTAGAAGGACAACATGGTTCAGCAGATGATCCTTATCCATAATATATTTTTTAAATAAGTTTGGGTGATTATCATTTGGGTCCCTAACTTTTTCTGAATAATCAATTTTTTAAATAAGTTTGTTTTTTTATCAAAACTTTCCCTGACTTTTATAAAGTATATCAAATAGGTCATTTTGACTTTTTTTTTAACGGTCAAACGTGACAGAATATATAAATTGACCATTTTGCCCTTAATTTTAATTAAAGAGTTTAAAAATACAATTTTACCCTCTAACATTTTAAAATTTTACAATTCAACTTTAATATGATCTAATCAAAATTTAACACGTGTCGCCAAAATTTTAAAATAAACTATTAAATTTTTTTATTAATATAGCAAAATTAAATTTAAAAATAAAACTAATTAAATAGATGAAATAAAATTTCTAAATAGATGAAATTACAACTCATTAAATAAAAAATATATTAAAAAAACACAAAAAAAAAGGTGAATCTCCACTGGATGGTGCAAATATATTTATTTTTATTTTCTTTATTTAAATGTTAAAACAGAATTACAAATTACAAAAAAAATTATAAAAAAAATAATCCGGTGGATCTCTGGAACATCTGGAAACCCAGATTATCATCTTCTTCAACACACTCATAACCCACAAGTAGCATCAGCATCTACAACAGCATATACAGCCAATTCAACAGAGGCAAAGAATACCAAATCAAAAGAAAACCCAGATTATAATAACGTTTGGTTAGCTCAGAACTTTCAGGCAAGCTTGGTCATCGTGATCATCATCTTCTCCATAAGACCACCACCATCTCCAACACCCAAACCCTAACCTAATTCATCAGAACTCAAACACCAAACCCTAGCCACCACCACACGGTCCACACCTCAAACACCAAATAGTGAACCATCCATCACCACCCCTAAAATCCAGCCACCACCGTGAACCACTTGCTTCTCATCACCACCACCACATTTCAATCAAACCCAGAAAAAACAACAAAATGTATCAATCTCAGAAATCATCGCAATCTCAGAAATCATCGCGAATCAATCTCAGACGTCGTCGTGAATCAGACCAGCCCCGAATCGATCTCCTCCGCTGCCGTGATTCTCTCCACCAAAATCCCCATCAACAGCCACATCACCCAACCTTCACCCCCAAACACAACATCTAGGTATGTAATAAAAAATCCCAACCGAAAATGAGTGAATATTTGAGAGAGATTAGATTGAGTGAGAGATAGAGATCGAGATCGATGTTTGAGAGAGACCAAAAATGATCTAATGAAGAAGAAGACGATCTGATATATATATATATATTTTTAAATCTCAATTTTTTTTTTCTATTTTCTATCGTGTTTTTGTAAGAAAATGTTTACAATTGTGGAAAAAAAAATTTACATTTTTTTATAATTATATTTTTATTTTTTAAATAAATAAATCTTCACCATCAATCTAAGATTTGGATGGTGGAGATTTAAAACATTTTACTTTTGTATTATATGAATATTATAAAATTATTTTATTTATTTTATTTTTATTTTTGTGACACATGGCATGTTCTTGGTTCAAAGACAGAAATACCCCTGCAAATGTTAAGTTTGACTGATAGCTGACTAACTGATGAATCTATTTGATATACTTTACAAAAGTCAGGGAAAGTTTTGATAAAAAAACAAACTTGTTTAAAAAATTGATTATTCAGAAAAAGTTAGGGACCCAAATGATAATCACCCTTTTTTATAATAACTTTGACACTTGTCAAAATATTATTTGTACAGAAAAAGTAATTAAGTAGAGTAAATGAAAAAAATTAAATAAATTAAAAAGCAATCTCAACCACATGTCTTTACTAAAGCCACATGTCACAAGATCCTTAGAAGGACAACATGGTTCAGCAGAGGATCCTTATCCATAATATACATCTATAAATATATAGTTCTCTTATTAGGACGATCCTGAGAAAAACAAAATTCAGAATATTAATTTATTTATGTGTAGGATTGTCCTGATCAAAGAAACATCCTGTACATGTATATCCAGAATTCCTGTAGTAGGTACTCATCAATTGTTTAGTGACCATCAGAAATTCATGAGATCATTATATTGTTGATATGAAGAATATTTTCTCGCATGACACTGATCCAAGCAACAATCACGGAATATTTTGGACTACAAATAATTGAATTTGGGGTTAAATAATATCTAATGCGCCTTAATTAATTATAAAACTTAATAATTGTTATCACTATATTTCTTTCAAGAAGAAATCCCTGAAAAAAAAAAAAAAAAAAAAAAGCAAAGCAAAACGACCCCAACTCAAATTCAGAAGAATATTCAAAGCACAAACTTTCAAAGGTTGAAGCAAAGGTTAGTTAATATGCAAAGAGTCCTGGGTTGTGCCGTGTTTATCGCAAATAATAAAAAAGTAAAGAAAAAAGAAGAAGAAAAATAAATAAATAAATAAAAAATAAAGATACGTAGCTGGGTTTTTTTTTGAAAAGGCATATATTCGCCAACTTTTGATAAGCAAAGGCATGTGGTTTCTGTAATGGAATCCTAGATCCAAATCTGCTTTGCTTTTTGGATATTTTTTTTCAAAAATAAGAACTAATTAATCTCCCTATAACTCTGCAAATGTTTTCATTATTACCTAATTTGACTGAAATGCCCTTTGCAATTATATTCAAGTACTTCAACGTTGATAAGACCAATAAACCAATTATGTGATGATATATGTAGTTTGAGAGACCAAAGAGAAGTTTATAAGTTTTAACTGGTCATTTTGGATCGCATACATCCAATTTAGTGCTTATTTGGTTGAGCTTTCTCCTGCCTAAAAGGTCTACAAACGTCTATTTAAGTTTTTTTTTTAGAGATATTTGGTTGGGCTTTTGAGATTGTCTATTTTAAATTGAGTAAAGGCTAGCATAAGTTTAATCTTTACTAGGCAAAAGCTCATGGGGAGGCCAAATAGACATTTTTTTTTTAAATAAAAAAAAAGTCTACCAACAAAACAATATAATTTTTTTTTTCAAAAACTCTATTTCTAATAGATCTACTACAAGTAAATGTTTTACCAATATAGGTTTTTCAAAAGCCCAACCAAACAAACCCTTAATTAGGTTCAAACTTAGACATCGTCTAGCTGAATGAGCATGTTTAACTAAATTAGGTTATACTTTAGGTGAGTTTGATAATAAAAAGTATCTCAAAATTAATTCAACTTAATTAATTAACCTTTATTGAATACTCAAATAATTAATAGGTCAAAATATAGCCTAAAGCTAGCTATCATATAAGTTAAAGACAAGATATCATACATATAGAGACTCATGGTAATTTTTAAGCTAGAAGTTAAAGACACAAATCTTTTTAGTATATATAAATTAATGATCCATTAATCTAACTAGATATAGATCGAATAAAGAATGGTAATTTCTATACATAATGAACAGTATATATGTTGAGTCTGTGACAAGGTTTCTGTACTGGATTCAAATCTCAAGTTGTTGAACATGTTTATGTCTTGAAATAAGCAAAATTACTTGTGGTGTTTTTGTTTGAATTGCATAAACAATTAATTCGGATTATAATTTTCAAAGTAAAAGACAAGCGAAGAAACAAACATACTCTTGGTGACAACATTTTGCTTTTCCCTAAACACCCCCTTCTAGCTATTTCAAATGCCTATATAGATCGTATAACATGTATTATTATTATTATTTTATTTATAATTTTGTTTAATTAATTACCTAAAAGAAATTAAAGCACATAGAGATAGAGAGAGAGAATAGTAAGCTAAGCTTTGTGGGGTTTGTCCGTTTGTATCGGAATCTTATATATATCTCTCTAATATATATATATATAAATAAAAGTGTTCATTGAAAGTTGAAGCCTTTGAGAGTAGTAGTAGTGTTGGAGAAGGAGAGAATATTCTGGTGCCGCCACAGTTCAACAGCAAAACTCCAAAGTTTATATACTTAAAAATATTGGAAAAGCAAAAACATCATTAGATTATGATTAAGGTTAGCAGGAAAAGTCAGCCCACAAGGAGACGACTGCTCACACTTCCAAAAATTCACTGCCTTTGTCAGCTCTCTGTCGTTTAACCCTACAATATTGCTATATTAATAATCTCACTATATATTAGCACAGATAATAAATATTAATTAATCATCAATAATTTATATATATATATATATATCTGGGATTATCTTATTTCCAAATCATGTGGCATCTTTCATGATCATCTATCATCTATGCCTTCTTTAAGAAACCCTCTTGAGACTTGTACTTCTTTTTCTCATAAAGAAGCCCTTCAATAAAATTAACTTTTATTGAGAAAAAAAAAAAAGTGAAATCAAGTAAAAATTGATACATACATTTTTATCAAAAGAAAAGCAAACATAAAGGATCTGATGAAGAAAAAGTACAGATAAAGTTGATCATCTACCATTCAAAAAATGACCAACCAATATTCAAACTTTTTTGCTTTTTTTAATTATTTCATCATGTAGAAATTAAATAAATCTGATGTTTTACTGCTACTCAATTGTCACAAAAACAACAATTAATTAGTGATAATATTAATTAATAAAAATTCAAGTGGGTAACTAATATAGTCAATATTGTGAGGTGGAACTTGGAAGCCATGGATGGTCATGCATATATATACTGTCATATTCCGGACGATTATTCCCTTTTATGTGTAGGTTTCGTCGTTTCCGTTGGATTTTACCTTCCTTTGACAGTTGGTCACGTGCATGGATGCACGTGCATGGCAGATTTTGCAAGACAACCAAGTTTTTATTTTCATCATCCATTCATCCTTCATAGAAACTAATATATATATATATATATATAATCGATTTTAAATTTATTTTTAACAAGAACACACAGGAGCAGACTGATGAGTTGGGTTTTTAAGTCAAAGAATACTGGCCTTGTGTTGTGAGATGACTTTATTTCAGACATGTAATTGGCAACAATCTTTTGACTGAACAGTGAAACTGATCAATAGAATTTTACTTTTGTGGAAAAACATGTTGATAAAAGTTGGACTAAAATGGAGAACTCTCCTAGTTAGCCTCCAGTCACATTAATGCATTTAGACATGTTAGTTTATCTAGTTTCTTCTTCTTTTAAAAAAGGAATCAGATTTTCCTGTTTAAATTTAATTATGGAATTTATGAGAGCTGCTGTCAAAAATCAAAATTTAGAAATAAAAAAAAGGGTACGATAATATATACCAGCTACTAGTCTAATGTTTCTTGCAAGTGAGAATGTGAGATGCACATTTTAATTTCAGATACTTCTAAATTTTCTTTTTTGATATTATTGGTTAAATGGAATCTATATATACAGTATGTCAAAAATAATGACAATATCTGAATTAATTTGAGTCTGGAAGATATAAAAAATCATGTTTTGGAAGATTGAAACAGACAAGACCATAATTTTAAGGTAAAAACCAAATATATGATTTCAGTTAGTAATAGACAATCTACATATAGATAATAGACAAGGCTAGAGGGATCTTCTCTCCAAACACATCTACCTGTATAGGGTTTTCTCAAATACTTTAAACATAATATTTTATACAAATAATAATAATAATAATAAAATAAATGGTAGATTGAAAGGAGGAAAAACAAATATTAGAAAAATAAGGAAACAAAAAGTAAACAAAATTATGGGATAATCATTCCAAATGGGAAAGTCATGGGGACTAGCTTTCTACAGACCTCATCATATGTGTCATCATGCACCTTTGGAGCAGTTTTTATTTTTGCTCTCCTTCCCAATAAGCCTCTATCTCTCTCTCTCTCTCTCTCTCTCTCTGATCAACCTCCCTACAAGCCTTCACTGCCTTCTTCAACTTTAACTTTTCACCGCCTCCCACGAAATATTAGTATTCTACTCCACCTAAAAGTGGGGTAATTAAAAGGACTACTGAAAATATTCTAGAGAGAGAAAGGGCACACAAGAATAAGAGAGAGAGAGAGAGAGAGATCCGTTTCTTTGCTTATATCAGGCTTGAGTTGTTTAGGGTTCATAGACCCCATATGAAAATTACCTCTTCTCTTAGGTTTTCTCCTACTCACAAGTCCTAATAGTGTTTTTTGTTATTTTGGTTCTTTCTTTTGATGAGCTTATCCCTCTTTTCTTTCTGGGTTGTCTTAGATTCATCAGTCAACTGAGAAGAGAAAAAAAATAATAATAATAAAAAACCCTTGAAATTAACATGTTATCGGAAAAGATGGCAGAAGAAACAATTTCATCAAATGGTTTTGTTCAAAATCCAGTTCTTGTTGGATCAAATCCTCCTCTTGTAAAGAAGAAGAGAAACCTCCCAGGAAATCCAGGCAAGCTTCTTTTTAATTTTATTTATTTCTCCATGAATATTAGCTTCTCTCTCTCTCTCTTTCTCTATCTTTTACATCTTTTTATGTTCATGGGTATATTCAAAGTTATAATCTTGTTTATGATCAAATGTTGACTCTTAATGAAAAAGAAAAAATTGTTATATTATTTATATTACAGATCCTGAAGCTGAAGTCATAGCCTTATCTCCAAAGACTCTCATGGCCACCAACAGATTCTTGTGTGAAATATGTGGCAAAGGTTTTCAAAGGGATCAGAACCTGCAACTTCATCGTCGTGGACACAACCTTCCATGGAAGCTCAAACAGAGGACTAGCAAAGAAGTGAGAAAGCGCGTGTACGTCTGCCCGGAAAAGGCTTGTGTTCACCACCACCCTTCCAGGGCTCTGGGTGACCTAACAGGTATAAAAAAGCACTTCTGCAGGAAGCACGGTGAGAAGAAGTGGAAGTGCGAGAAGTGCTCAAAGAGATACGCTGTTCAATCCGACTGGAAAGCGCACTCAAAGACCTGTGGGACTAGGGAATACAAATGTGACTGTGGAACTATATTTTCAAGGTAATTAATCTTAATATTATCGCACAATTTTTTTCTTATAGATATATATTAATTGACTATTGTTATCCAATTATTACACTATTAAAGAGGAAATTAAGGTGATGAATAAGGCATATTGAAAGTGATTTATGTGGTTGTAGTAGCTTTATCTACATGTATATATCAGTACTAATCAACCACCACAAAGAGGAAAATCAACAAAGCAAAGCAAAAATGAAAACATGAAAGTGATCTTTATGGTTGCACTATCTCTTTCTCTGTGACAGTCTTTGGCATGGAGAGCTTGTCCTCTCTCTCTTGGGACGTTTTTAAGAGAAAGAAAAATCAAAAGGTCACAGTAAACTAGTAAAGACAGATAGCTAAATTGGAATTTGAAAGACATATCTCTTACAATAAGAATTTATCTATACCTCAGAATTTTTGCAACTTAACCCTGACACTAGCAACTAGTACCAAATAGTATTTATGATGTGATTTTTTTTTCCTTTTTTTGTTTTGTTTTTTATATTTACTTTTTTGAAGATTGGCATTTTGTGGTACTACTATATGTTGTTACACTTGAGTTGTTAATATAATTTTGAACTTAATATGTTTGAGCAGGAGAGATAGCTTTATCACTCATAGAGCATTTTGCGATGCGTTGGCTGAAGAAACAGCTAGAGTAAACGCAGCATCTACCATGAACTTGGCTGTAGGCAACAATATCAATATAAGTAATTATCATCATCATCATCATCTAATGGGGACTCCACTAGAGCCTAGCATGGCACAACATTTCTCTTCCATTTTCAAGCCAATCTCAAGCCCTACTAGTAACGAAACTATCGATCAAACGAGTCGAGGGCTTTCACTATGGATGGGAGGCCAAGGAAACAACAACAATCTCCAAGAAATTCATCAACTTGGCAGCTCTGTGAGTTCAGGAGCCATGTTTTGTACTGACATTAATCCTCCACAAGCCGATTATCAATTGAATTGGGTGTTTGGAAGTAATAATAAGCTCCCTGCAGCTGCTACAAGCTGCAATAATGGCAGTGAAGCCCTAGCGAGCACTTCGCTGCCATTAAGCGATATCAAGGAATCTGTAGGAACTCATCATCAGCTAGTGAGTGTTCCTTCCTTGTACAGCTCCCAACAACAGAGCTCTCATCATCATCATCAAGCACTGTCGTCTTCGGCTAATATGTCAGCCACAGCTTTGTTGCAGAAAGCTGCACAAATTGGTGCTACCTCAACAGACCCTTCATTTCTTGGGAGTTTTGGTTTGAAGTCCAATGGCAATATTCAAGTTCAAGAAGGAAACAAGTATTGTGGATTGTACGGTACATCAAACACAATAGCAAGTAGTCTTGGGAGTGACCATGTGGATCAGAATCAGATTCAAATGTACCCTCCGGCTAAACGTCGACATTTGCAGAGTGATCATCAAGATAGTACTAATAATGGAGGAGGAGGAGGAGGAGGAGGACAAACTAGAGATTTCTTGGGTGTTGGTGTGCAAGCCATCAACTGCCATCCATCATCCATCAATGGATGGATTTGATATTGATCTTCACATGGTGGCTTTTGCATATTTTCTCATCAAATGGAAAGAAAGCAAAGTACTTGACAATAATAAAGTGGAGTTGGGAGAGAGAGAGAGAGAGAGAATTTTGTATTAATTGAAAACTTTGCAGGGGATGGAAAAAAGGTGTGGATTGAGTATTGCTTGATGGGAGCTAAAAGTTGTGCTAATTAGGAAAAAAAAAAAACAAAAAACTATGGAAGAGGAGATATTCATATATCCATGCATATTCTGTTGAACCCTGAAAGCTGATCCCTTTCATAAAAATGGTGGCTTTTGTTTTTTGATAAAAAAAAAAAGGGAGGTGGGAGTGGTGGGGGCAAAAGCAAGAGTCCCTTTTGAGCTCCATTATTGCAATATTGTTTCATCTCTGTTGTGACTTGTGGTTATTGTTGTCTTATGCAACAACTGGATTTAAAAACAGTCATTTCTAGTGGCATAAAAGGCTTGATTCTAGGCTTCTAGGCTCTAGCTATTATATTTATTTATATATCTTTTCTTCATGATCATTACTTGTGCTCTGATCATTCTCTTTGTAACCACGTTAAGGAACTAAAACCCATTGAATAATTAAAAGCTCTAGCATGAGACCGATCATTTCATGTTGGTGTCTCAAAATAAAAATTAAACCTCAAGACTAGGTTATATATATATAGCTTGTGCCTTGTTGGGAGTGTTATTGTGATTAATGCAACATAATTTTTTTTTTTTTTGAAAGGCAATTTTATTAAAGACGCCACAAAAGGCAAAAGAGAGCCTACAACCAACACGCAACATAAATATTATTTCAATATAGATTTCACTTAATTAGGTACTTTTATTTCATGATGAAGCTATATGTAAAACGAGGAAAATAATTAAAAGGGATGGATGCATATATCATATACTTAAAGCACGGGAAAGAAAAAAAAAAAAAAAAAAAAAAAAAAAAAAAACATTTAAATTGTAACCTGTAAAATCACTGTGATCTATATACGTCCTAATTAGTAATTCTCTGCGTACTAGAAACGGAAAGGGAGTGTGTTGACTGTTGACTATTGGTTGAGAATGAAATGTCTGATCGATCAATTGTATTTGGACAAAGCTAAGTAAAGTAAATATATATGTACACATTTGGGTTTCAATTCAAGTACTGTTTTCCTGCTGCATTCTCATAATTAATCGAAAAAAGTATATAAATAGATAGATATATAGTACGGACCCGACACGTAAAAGAGAAAATAAAGAAGAAAAAGAAAAAGAAAAAGAAAAAAAAAAGTATATATAAAGAGAAAAGGGAAGGCTGGCTATTCTTGATGATTTTGCACCTATATATTGATCTCCAGCTTGATGTTTTGTCACTTCAGTTACGAACATGATGAATTGTTCAGGTATTTTTTTTTTTTAAGTTTTCGTTGTTGGTAAGATTTAAACTGCTGATCTGAGAGTCATTTACCCAAATCCTAAATTCGTTCATCTATCAGTTGAGTTACACATCTGTTAGCTGGTGTATAAGACACAAGTTAGTTGAGGAAAAAGAAAAAAACAAAGCTTATTGAAATCTTTGTTTAGCTTCGGACAAAAGTCATGATCAAGATAGGTACCATGTCAACAAGACGTCAAGACAAAAGAAAACGAATATGCAATCACGTGAAGTACCTTATCTTGATTCCTAGGGCAGCATATATGGATCCTATAGCATAATGTTGATGTTTGGGCCGGTGCCGAAAAATAGAGTTGGGGTCCTCCTCCAAAAGCAAACCACCACCTACACTACACAACCACATGAACGTACTGATAATAAGTGATAATAATGCCGGTTGGTTTGGTTTGGTTTTATTTTCTGGCTTATTTGTTTCATTTCAAGATATATATATATATATAGTTTTGACCCCTCTATTTAATATATTATTTGTACATGACACGATGGGTTTAAGAAACAAAATAGAGATACTATATATAACCGGTGTACACTTTGCTTCCAAGTTTGTCATAGAGATTGTACGGTTTTAACATATGTGTATTCATGATTGGGTTGTGAAAGTAGACATCTCTTGATTATAAGAGTAAGTATTTGGACCGATATGTGTTGTTTGATTTCGATAGATCTCTAATTCGATCGGTGTCAATTTTTCTTTTTAAATAATAATCAAAATAGAGCTTAAATTGAACCAAAGGTTAACCAATAATAGCCCTCTAATAGTGAGTACAAAATATTTCACTATATATTAAATTTTCTTGTACCAAAAATATTGCTAAAAAAAAAAAAAAAAAAAACTATAATCGGTAAATTAATCCTTGATTTTGCCTAATTCCATGTGTAATTATATAATAGAATTATAATCGATTACATATTCACCTTGTCACTTTCTCTTTTATTTCCACAACTAAAGTAATAAAGTCAACCTAAACTAAAGGTCCCAAACTCGTACAATTGGATACTTTTTCTCTTCTTCTTTTTCCTCTTATGATCGGGTATTCATGAAAGAGTAATATTATACGACCAAAATAATTAACCTAAAATTCAATCTAAATAATGTGTTAAATGAGTTATCATCACCACAAAAATTATAAGATGATGTGGTTAATAGACAAACACTAATACTAGTAAACCTAAAAATTTAGCCCAAATGATATGGCAAGTGTTGCCCTTACCATATCATTCACCACGGGTTTGGTTAAATTGTTGTTAACAGTAAGATTGTTGGGTCAATTTTAGTCTTTAAATTTCAATTCAAAGGTGTATCAAAATTAAGGATTTGAAAATTAAAACAAAAGTAATCAATTCTCTCTCATATAACTACATAGTAATCTTGTTGTCAACAACAAGGTAGTAAAACCCCATTAACCACATTACTTCATGATTTGTGTAATGATGACAATTTATTTGCCATGCCATTTGAGTTGAATTTTGGGTTATACAGTATTACGCAAATTATTTGCCACTTCATTTGGATCGACTAACATTAGTGTTTATGAAAATCTGAAATATTAGGGCCCGTCCTGCAAGCCGTTTTCTGTTTTTATTTTTTGAAAAGAAAAATGAAATCGAAAACAGTGTTTTTGGTTTCATTTTTGAATTCCAAATACGCGTCTGGTAGCATTTACTGGAATCCGTATTTTAAAAATAAAAACAGAAAAAATGTGTCTGGTAGGATAACTGAAAACTTTCGAAAATTGAAATATCAAATTTTAAATTTTGTTTAATATTATAACAATTATAAATAAATGATTAAATAATTAAAAAAAAAACATTTTGCAATTTAATTTAGGGTTTAACAAATTTTACAGTTGAAGAGGAAGAGGAAGAGGAAGTAGAAGAAGACCAGATTGGCGGCGGGAGGAAGCGGCGATCGTGTTAGGATTATGCTCAATAGCAAGAGTGTAATGTTGTACTTAACAATCTTTTCATATTAATAAAGTGATTTATGTTTTGTTAGCAAAATCTTATATAGCATTTTATTATAATTGTCAAAGTAAATAATCATAAGGTCAAAAGACTATCAGAAAAGAAGAATTGTTCGTACATCTGGATATGTATGAGGTAGACACAATTCTTTAGTTAGTCTTGAATAACGTTCACAACTTAAGTTAAAGGTTGGGCACCTTTATCTTGTTAAAGTTTTAGAATTCTTTTGCTAGAATTTTAGTGGGGTCAAATGTGTTATAATAAATCTAAAATCATCGAAGGGTCTTCGAGTAAAAGAATCTAGTGCACTGGGTGCATTGAACTGGATCACAATGAAATACTTTTTTCTAGAACCGTCAATAGATAAAAGTCTTTTCATTATCAGGACAATCAGAGAGTCTATTTTAATCCTGAGATAAATGATGGACTTATGGTTGCAAGTGTTATCATTTGAGCTATCAATGAGTACGATTATATAACATAGTCTATCCCTCGATAGTTTGGTGATATTCATTTGTTAATCGATAGAGGACTTCATTTATAGATATGGACATCGTGGCTCTATTTATTAAATGTGAGTAGAATATCATCATACGGATGCTTTGTGGTTTTGGATATTAAATCTTAACGTTGAGTTTTCAATAGTGTCTATTGAAAGATGACTTCTGGACAAGTCATAATATATATCAAAGTTCAAAGTGTGGTCATATGAGTAAATATGGTAACTTGGAGAGCTATAGGCTGTCTATAAGCTCTTGGCGATTACTGATATTCTTCATGAGAATTCACTATCTCCTATATGATTGTCTAGGGTATGAATAAGAATCGTTGACTTATTCCATCTTTATTTAAGAGTGCAATTTTAGTTCTTTAGTGGAATGAACTAAAATTAATAGATTAAACCTAAATGAATCATTTGTTGATTGTGATTGGGTTATATCTATTGTAGCTAAAATTTAGATAAGGCCGCCAAGATCTCCAATCCGTACGGACTTGTATGAATCACTTGATATATTCTACCGGACTATTTGTGTATCAATTTAGAATTGTATTTAATATATTAAGAATATAATTTGCACATTATTTATTTAATGGGCTGTTTAATTATATTAATATATTAATGAAAGACATGTGAACTTGTTTCTTTTAGTAAGAATGGGTCTAGTTCACATGTGAGTTTTTTATTAAAGTCCAAATGGATTAAATAAAATAAGAAAACAATATTTGGCCCAAGTTTTAGTCATGGGCGGCTAGGCTATTTTTTAGCCCATTATATTGTTTTATTTTATTATTTAATTAAATGGAAATTAATTAATATGTTAATTAATTATTTAATTAAAAATCAAATCTTTTTCTGATTAGGAAATATATTTCCTAGTAGTATACTACTATCAGTAGTATATTAAATATAAAAGACTTTATTTGTTTAGTCAAATTATGAAGTCTTTTATATAGTCACAAATACACTAAAGAATTGGATTAGGGTTTGGACTATATATTTTAATGCAAGTTGAATTCATGCACTAGATATTTAATGCAAGTTGAATTCGTGCACTATAGAGTTTTAATGCACATTGAATTCGTGCACTATAGTCTTTATGCAAGTTGGATTTGTGCATGAGATATATATATATAATATTGAGAAATGAATGATATATATAGAGATATATATTTTATATAGGCATGTAATAATGCGGACTATATAAATTTATATAAGGCAATTGATTTTGGGGCAATATATATATATATATATTCTTGATATATTTGTCAAACCCAAAAACCCTAGTTTTTTTCTTGAAGAATTAATTTTCTTTTGTAAAAGTGGAAAATTAAAAATCATACTCTTAGAATAGTGAGATTTTCTGCCAAGAGGGGTGTGAGAAAAGAATTGTTCTTGTTTCGATAGTGTACTAGTGATCTTAACATCAAGAGATCTTGTACACACTTTCGAATTAGGTTCACGCGAATTTCAATCTAATGATTGTGAATTCAAAAGTGACCGGAACATTCTTAGCAACCTTTTGGAGTTTGTTGTGACTAACAGAATCAGAAAAGTTTTTTGTTGTCCATTCTCAGGTTCACAATTCAAAAGAAGGGAGACCACGCTCCTAGGTGATTCACGTTCGTGATCAGGTTTGGAAGATCTTGTGGATTACCATCGACGCTAGTCAATCGGATCACGCAACAAATATATTTTATCTTTTTGTATATATGTTTAATTAATTAAAGGGTTAAGGTTCAATATGGGATTTTTTTTTTAAATATACTAAACTCTCTTTTAGTCTCGCTTCTGCTGCGTGCACGGATTTTTCCCTACAGATCGGCGACAGGAGGAAGAGGAAGAGGAAGAGGAAGAGGAAGAGGAAGAAGAAGAAGAAGAAGAAGAAGACGACTGCGAGATGCAGAGCAGATCTCGACGGGAAGAAGAAGAAGAAGAAGACGGTGGCGATGGTGGCAGCGACCGGCAAGCGACAACTGGCGACAGACAGGGATGATCGGCGGCGAGAAGGAGGGGAAAGAAGATGAAGAAGAAAGAAGATGAAGATGATGGTGTCTGGTTCAAGAGACAAATATATATATATATATATATATTATTAATAATATGTGACCCACTTCATATGAAAAACAAAAACAAATTTATGAAAAACAAGTTTTTTTTTTTTTTTTTTTTTTTCAAAATTTCCACTTCTAACACTGGTTTTGTTTTTGAATTTTGAAAATAAAATGAAAACGGTTACCGAACGCGAATTCGAAATCATTTTTGAAAAACAAAAACGAAAACAGACCGAAAACAGCCTGCAGGACAGCCCCTTTCTGATCCAACAAAACCCATAGTTAAGCCCAAGCCCAAGCCCAAGCCCAAGCCCAAATAAATCCGGATCCACCGACATCTAGGCCCAACTACTACGTCTTGAATTTTCGATACATAAGGCCACTACTTGCGGTTTGAAACTGAAGTCGGGCTCTCACTCTCACAACTCACAACATTGACACAGAAGATGAAATTTACAGACTCACCGGTAATTGAACTCCCAATACGCGATGCGGTCCTCTCCATCCAACAAGACAACGGCTCCATGCACGTCGGCACCTCCGTCTGGCCTTGTTCCCTAGTCCTCGCTAAATTCGTTGAACGGTGGACCCCGCTCCTGCCCGCCCCAACCCCAACCTCAACCTCAAACTCAAACACCAACAGCGACAACCCCTACGCCGACCTCCTCGATTTCCGCTCCAAGCGCCGCCGCGCCATCGAGCTCGGCACCGGATGCGGAGCCGCCGGCATGGCGCTCTACCTCCTCGGACTCGTCGACATCGTTCTCACCGACATCTCTCCCGTCATGCCGGCGCTCAAGCACAACCTCAAGCGCAATAAACCGGTCCTGAACAAAGCCCTAAAAACCTCCGTCTTGTACTGGAACAACCGCGACCAAATCAGGGCCCTGAACCCTCCCTTCGACGTGGTGATCGCGGCCGATGTGGTGTACATCGAGGAATCTGCGGTGCAGCTGTTGGGGGCCATGGAGGAGCTCGTGTCCGACGACGGCGTGGTGCTGTTGGGGTACCAGCTGAGGTCGCCCGAGGCTCACAAGCTGTTCTGGGAATTGTGTGAGAAGGCTTTTGTGATAGAGAAAGTGCCTCATGAGGATTTGCATCACGATTACTGCTACGAGGAGGCTGATGTTTATATTTTGAAGAAGAAGAAGAAGGAGAATGTAGAGTAAATTTTGGTAATTGTATCCAAATTTTTGTTATTTTGTTTGGAATTGGATGATTTTACTGATTTGAGTAAAGTAGAATGATAAGCTTATGCCATGGAGCGTGGCTATCTGTTGGTGGATAATATTGCTAAATTTTGGAATCAAAGCTAGTTGTGAGTATATGTTTTACTTTTACAATGTGTTGACTGAAGAAAATCTTGTTTATGTTCTGAACTTATGTATTGCTAATTGCTTGTGGTGGATTACAGTTTCAATTAAAGTAATTAGAACGATATGATATTTTGTGGTCAACTTTCAGTGTCAAGAAATTATCGATAATGTGCAATAACTTTTTTTCTTTTTTTTTTTAATTTTTTAATGAATTTATGTTCCTTCTTTGCTATTGGCACTTGGCAGTTATCTCAAAATTTTAAATCATTGCACAATAGGCTATATGGATTTTGTTAACCATAGCACTATGAACATCTAGAAACGAAAGTAACTTTGGGAAAAGAACAAATGGAGTGGTTGGAGTGAAGTTAAATCAAGAGGAAAACAGTAGATGATAGGAGGCAGATTCACAGCAGTTCTTGATATTAAGTCATTGGAGATTGGAGATGTAATTCATGACTCTGCACAACATGGTATTTACCAGTTGTGTAAAGAGAGCATATCCTTGAGTATTCTAGGTGGTGATTGCCATTTTAGACTTGGACCAATTGGTGCTCAGCTTCCACTATCAAAGCCCATCAGAGTCCTAAATGTCATAGCTTAAGTCCAAACATTGTCTGATCTTGCCTACGGTCAATTATTTTCTTGAGATATGTTCTGTTTTAAGTGTACTGTTGTTACTAACCAAATTGTTTTTAATCTTGCTCAAATGGACGGACAAGGTAATCTATAGATTGAGAATGCATCAAGAAATGTATTCCATCCTTAGAAGTTGCTGAACAAGGCACGGTTATGTTATATTTATTCTTATGTAACATTTTCTAGGTCTCAGTAACCCCATGCTAGTGAATGCATGTCAGCAAACTTATTCTTAAGAAAGCCAACAAAACTAATAGGACTGTCTGGTCTCATGTTAGCTATGCATGATGTTGGAGCTTGATGGCTTGATAAGGAACAAAAGACAAATAGCCTGGACCATATCTCATATGCCATTAGTACATATAATTTGTTAATATGCATAACTATGAATCTCGGTGCAGAGTAGCAGATATTAGAAATTTGCTTACTCAGCAATTTAACTATTTTCTTTACATGCCCTCACTTTTGAGACCCAATAGATCCTTGATGATAATGATAGAGACATTAGAATGCTTATGAAGTAGGTTATGGATTTACATAAATTTAAACTTTTAACGATTGTCACACTTGACATTGAAGATTATTCTTGATTATAAATATTATATCTCCATTAGTTACATTAATCATCATGCACTACATTCTTCTGTCTTCAGTTGTTTAGAAGGAGAGTGTTCTGCAATGTTTTTCAACATAATTTTGAAACATTTTCATCCTCTGTTTTTGATTCGTTGTTTGTCGGTAACAAGTTGAAATACTTCAACTAGGTTGAAATTTTTATTTTAACATTTTGATGCAGAAACAAATTTTAATGAATAATTATAAAAGTATTGCAGGTTAAATCTTATTCGAGTTATCATGCTGCAACCAAGAACAATTGAGCAAACTCAGGTAATCTTCTATTAGTAATGCGACTTTATTACTTGATCCCACTTGCAGCTCAACTGGGTAAAATCTGGAGTCAGACTAGAGAAGTTTTGAGAAGCACATTAAATTGATCTAGCGTCATATTGTCTTTATATAAATGCTGGGGCAACAAAGTGATTAAATGGGACCTTTTGTTGGCAGCCAAGACAATTAACACAAGGGACCTTCAAAATGGATAACTTTTTTTAATGAATTTTAGACTCAAAAAATGGGCCATCAAATTTGACTCGTACATGCATTTTATCGTATCTAATCTTTTTCTGAATTGATATTGGAGCCAGATGATTAGATGAATCAATTACTTATATTCTCCATGTTTGTGTTATTGAAGTTGCTCTATTGTTTATACTAAATTTTTCTTAAATTCTCATCTATGAAAATGAATTCTAGTTTCATATTGAAAAATGAATACTCCAATGAAATTGGAGGAAAACTTTATAAGTTATAATCTGAACCGTGAACAACAAACAGAATTGTTTATGAATCGAATATTAGCTTCGTAATAGTAGTGCACAAGTGTTTTAAGAGTGAATGCTAAACAGTAACTTGAATTGTCACTACTTATTCAAAAGTTGTTTCATGCATCAAGATAGTTGAGATTGAATTGAAAGATCATTTCTGTTGTATTTATACGATTGGCCTGCAGGGCTAATCAGGCACGAATATAGCTCCTCCATTGGCAGCACCCCTGCATCCTCCCAACTGCAAATAATGTTCCCCGGCGAGCTGGAGCTGGCATGATCATTGTCATCTGATGCAGACAGCGAAGAGAGAAGATTGGCAGATGGGGTTGACACCATTAGCATCTGTTTAGCCTTCTGTAGCTCAAACTTGAGCATACCAACTTCTTGTTCAAGCCTCCTATTTTCTGCCAATACAGTGTCTAGCTCTAGCTGGATGGCCTTGTGGTCCACCTCTGTGGTTTGAATTTTCTGCCGGGCTCGTCTATTTTGGTACCAGACCGCAACCTGTCTTGGTGGCAAGCCTAATCTGCGAGCCAGCTCAAGTTTGCAGTCTACTTGGAGCCTCTGGTTAGCGTTGAAGCTCATCTCCAAGATATTGACCTGGTATTGGGTGAGCCTTTTTCTGTTTGTTTTCTTTATGTATCTGTTCTGAGTTGAACTGAACTGGAGATCCATTTCTGGGTGTTTTGTAGGTGGAGCTCGAGATTGATACTTACTATATATAGAACTTTTGGCAAGTGTGGAGAGTTTGAAACTGGTACTGTTTTTCAAGTGGGTAAATGAGAGAGAAATGGAGGAGGTCAAAGCTGTGCCCGCTGTGGGGCTGTCATTGGGGTCCTATAATTAATGCCGAAGAACAGTACATTTTCTAACAGCTATATGATAAAGGTACTACTACATTAGTCATTTTTATGTACAGAATCATAGAACATGTGATATGCTTATATGGGCACCACCACAGTTTGTCAGCTCTTTAATGCACTTTGAATTAAGCGATGAAATATTGAAATGTATCCAGCTGATGCTTATCCTGTCAAATGTGTTCCTCGCAGGCCGCAGCATCATCTATCCAGTCCAGTTGTAGGATATGAAATCTTGTCCTGTAATCTTCATCATAAAGTCTTAAAAATATGCCAAGTCCATCCACCTAAAAGGAATGTTGATACAAAATAAATGTAGATGTTGAAATTCTTCGATAATGAATGTTGATAATCTACCCCTGTTGTACGAAGTCGACGGGTGACACGGTGGTGGGTCAGTCAACCCGTCGGTGTCGTTCGCTTCTCTGTGCTTTCATTGACTGGTCAGCCCACGTCTCATCCTAATTTTAATCCCTTAAACTTCATTTCGGAGGCCAGACAATGTCACAACCGTGACAAGTTGACCTGATAGCCTCCCACAGTTCCTCACACAATCATCAAACAAGAATGTTACCAGTAACAGAGCTCCATTACTCTTAATATCGGTGAGTTTCATGTTAGGTAAGATATCATATTCGGAGGGATACGTATATATGTATGAATGTAGGTACGTACGATCCGACTGATTGAGGAGGATAGAGATTATAAGGTTGAGATGTAGACACTAGTCTCCTTCCTCCTGATTCAACATCACATCACCTCTGGCCGGTTAAACGATCTCCATCCATGTTTGGTTTTATTTTGAATCAACTGTACTTGAAAGCTATATATATCAAAGGTTGATCTTGATTCTTGAACTAAAATTCCAACTTGAATAGAAGTGCAGCCAACGCCAAATCATTGCCTTACTAAAGCTAGCATGCACAGGAGTGAGAGAGAGAGAGAGTTGAATCCACATAATCCTTATTTAATCAATAATATTGTTAAGACGTGCCCTTAGGTTAAGGGCTACTTTATTTCCATAAAAGAAAATAAAAGCATTGTATTTATTGTAACAAGACAATAAATGCACTAATTGACCTGTGTTTTTATTTTCTTTTATAGAAATAAAGTAGTTGTTAACCTATACCTTTAGGGCACATGTTAACACTGTCTTTCGATTAATAATAACATTGTAAAAAGATAAAAAAGAATCGAGAGGGTGAACCTATCTTATGTAAAATATTAATTAATATAGTAATCAGAATAATCTTTGTACAGTTTCAAAGTTAACACTCTCTCCCATGCAAATTAAAGGTTTGTGATGACCCATGTGAAAATTTACATCTTCTTCACACTGTACAAAGTATGCATGTAAATATGTAACAATATGAAGAAAAAAAAAAATTAAAAGTGTTAAAAGGCCAAATTATTCTTCAAATTCCACATTGAAGAATCCAGCTGCAGCTTCTAATCTTTGATACAATCTTCATTATTCTTTTTCCCACCTTTGTGCCACTCCAAAAATTATCTGTTATTAACTTATTTCATTATTGCACAATGATTGGAATAACCACTACTACTATTTCTCCTTTTCTCTTATTATTTGTTTTTTTCTTCTCTTTTTTTTTTTCAAGGAATAAAAGAGGAATTATCATGGGCTGCAAAATGTGAAATTATCTGGGCAGGGCTTGCTGACCTATTTTGATGACCTCCACCACCACCACTACCACCTTGATCAAATGATATGAAAGAAGGATTGTAGTAGTCAACAAGGGCATGATTTTTGAGTCCCTGTTGATCATGACCACCACTTTGTGCTTTGAATTTTGGTGGAAGAGAGTGAGATTCCTTAATGACTGAATTATTATTACCACATTGTCTAGGCTGTGTCTGATAGAAAACTTTAGAAACAACGAGCTCTCCTTCTTTCTCTTCCTCATTGTTGCCAAGGTGGTACTGGTGCATCACCCAATTCGTCTTCTCGGGCTTTTTCTGCTTCCCGTAGTTGGTGTAAAGCACGAGAATTTTCTTGTAACCCTTGATCTTGCCATTGACAAAGACTGGCCTTGTCTTGCCTGTTTTGTGCCAACGAGTCTCACCACCCTCACTGTCTGTATGCACCTTCCTTCTTTTTCTAGTTCCTGTTGTGTATGCTTTCGATGGTCGATGAAAGAAGTGTCGTACCAGGCCATCTTTGCTAACTCCTGCACTCATTGTATTATATATATGACGTCAGAATATTAATCATGATATACATATGTTCATATCAACATCATTCAAGTCATCTTGTATTTTGTATCAAAGTTCAAAGTTCGGATCAACAAAGAATCAAATTCTATTGTTGTATACTTGTATACGCAACAATTTGAAATAGCGGTCACATTAAATATATGCCTTGTACGTCTTGTTATTAACATTAGTTGGTGGGTTGCTTTTTCACTGCAAAATGGAAAATGGGTAGCTACTAGAAATATTAGTTGGATGGTTTCTTGGATTTTGAATGTAAACTGTACATATATATGGCTAGTTGGAAAGTTTTTCTTCAAAGGAGGAGAAGGGTACGTACGTAAACCATTTTAATGAAAATGATTTGAGTACTTGTATACATGTTTCTTTCTCACAAGTAAACTGAATAATTAACTGACATATGTTAGTAAATTTATGCACAATTTTTCATCTATATATACTTATTTTGCCGTCATCAGGAAAAACTGTATTTTGTTTTCCGATAAACTACTTGCAGTGGACGACTTGAGTTTGAGACATTACTAAGCTGAATGACCATTCATTTACCACTACATCACATTAGACGGTGGTAAAACCAAAAAAAAAAAAAAAAAACTATGTGTATCTTATATATATATATATATATAAAAGATTATTGAATGTCTTGCACTGTGGTTTATACAAATTTCATATTTCAAATGATGTGATGATATATAATTGATTCTTAACTATAACATATTATACATCAGAACATCTCATTATTATCATAACTATATCATTTGAGATGTGAAAAAAATTGATAAAGGCAGTGTTAATCTTCCAGTGATGAGAAATTTAGAGTAATAAAAAACCTAACGGCCGGTGAGTATATTTGATTCACAAATTGATAATAAATGTGAATATACCTGGTAACTTCTCAGGGTGAGTGTAGCAAATTCCATTCTCTCCTTCAAGCGTAGGGATAAATTCATCGATAAGAGGGTGAAGCTTGCGAGCATCCGACCGCACCTTCCCTTCGAGATGCTCAAGAAGCTCCTGATCCGTCGGATCAAATTTCACCCCAGCTGGTAGCCCCGGCAAATCATGAATTCTTGCCTATTATAACAATTAATATACCATATTTATGAATTATGATCATAATATATATATATATATATAAGAACAAATTAAAGAAGATACACATATATGATTATATGGTATATATATATAATATTATTATACTGACCTGGTCGTGACATTTGATCTGGTGACCACAAGAAGGGCATGATCTAAGTAGACAATCTCTGGATTTTGAAGCACTACTACAAGTGTTATTGTTAGCTGATGATGATGGGGGTGATGAGCAGCTTCTCTCGACTGTTTGAACATCACTGCAGTCATTACACCAAGTCATTATAATTTATTTCCTTTGCCTTTAATTTCCTCTTATGCCCATCACACGCATACACCAGATCTTTCTTTCTTCTTCCTTTGATCCTCCAATATAAATTTAACTATAAAGAAGAGAAAGAGACAGAGAGAATTAAAAGGAAAAGAAGAAAAGCAAACTTGTCTCTTCTGAAGTACTTGTTTCCCTCAAGCCAGATGGTACGGATAAGAGAGATTATAATTCCAATTTCTTCACTTTTATTACTCTATAATTTGCATATTGATAGAATCATAGAATCTCACACACACTTGAGAGAGAGAGAGAGAGAGAGAGAGAGAGAGAGAGAAAGAGAGAGAACAAGCGGATTTGCTACCTAAAAAACTCAAGAAATAGAAAATTGAAAAAAAGAAAGAAAGAAAGGGTTTGCTTGGATCTTAAGTTTGGTTTTTGCTTAAGTTTGTGTATGAAAACTTGTAGGAGAATAAATGTAGTTTTTGTGTCCTTTTTACTCTGTCTAAAGGCAGCTTTGATTTGTTAAGACAAGTTTAACAAAAACTAAAACATATACAAATAAAAATTAATTAAAAAAAGGGGTTGAGTGCAATAAGGGCAATCTGATTTAAGAGATAGAGCTGACTCATTTCGCCACCTTTGAAGAGAGAGACAGAGAGAGGTGGAGAGGTTTCTTACTTTTACATGAGAAGTCTACGTGAAGAAATAGAATTATGGTTGGCTAGTTGTTCATATAATATCCATTTCCTTCTTTTTAATTCTATATAAAAAATATATATAAAAATTATGTATATCCAATATATATAGCTTTATGTAGACTCCAGGGTGACATTGGACCTGAATCTCTCTTTGTCTCTTGTTCTCGATCGAAACTAATTGACATTGATTTTGTCATTTTGTAGCATTTCTGTTGCTACATCACATATAAGTAAAAAAAAAAAAAATCCCATATTATTATCATATGGTGAGTTCCATCTGGTTATGCAGAGCACAATATATGAACAGGTTGAGTTATAAAATAATTAAATGAAATACAATTTTCTCTTTTTTTCCTTTTTATCGATCGTTGTTCATTTCTCTGATTAATTATGTTTCACATTACTTTCATATCTTTGATATTATATCTCAATTTGATGAGATTTGAATTCCACCGTTTGCATTTATAAGAATATGTTGAGAGTTTTTTCTCTGGTATTGTGCAAGTAAATATCTCACCATTATGCATGGAAGTAGATACACAAGTCACATATTTCATATTTGATCTCATCATGCATTTTACAAAGACAAGCAGATATTGGGGTCACATATGTAGTGCATAACCTCGACATGTCATGACAGACCCTTGGTTAATTCGGTATAAGATTTAAAAAATAAAAAATAAATAAATATCCCAACGTGTATCACGATTCTTGACATGAGAGTACAAATGAGGAATTTGGGGGACCCCATCCAGCTTGTTATGGAATTTCTTCCTTTAAGCATTTTGCTAGTACTCTTTTTGAATCCATTCAAAGCAGAAAATAAAATAAAGATAACATTGTTAATTTTAGATAGCATAAATAAATGATACATCATTGTCAGCTTGAGTTGTGTTCAATCATACAAAATTCTTTGCTGGGATTGTATATATATAATTGCATTTTCACACAGATCCTACCATCAATTCTTATGATTCCAGTAATAAGTATCATTATATTTTTAACTCTACTTATCTAGTTTGTAGTATTTTTAATTACTTTTCATTTTTTTTTTATATACTCGGTGCAGCAATTCGAACCGGAATATTATAAAATAAAACTTTACAATAATATATATATATATATAAAAGCACTCTAATATTCTCAATTTCATTTTGATTTTTGAATCTTGATATAAAATAAATATAGTGTGATATATATTAGAACCACAAATCTTCCCTAGGACTTTACAATATTCAAAGTTTGCCATCTCTTTTGGGACCATATCCACTTTGTTTTAACTCTTGATTATGAAGTTTAATTAACATATACAACCGTACAAACAAAACAAAACAAAAAATTTCTTTATTGTCCGATCAACTATACGACTTAAAATATCTGCATTCAAAGTGTTATTGTTGTTAGATCATTAGAGTGGGTTTTCATTAGTGCGATATAAAAATTTTAAATATTAGAATTAGTTCGGTGTTTGGAAGGAGAGGGACAAGTAGGGATGGCAAAATTATTCACAGATACAGATATCCGTAAGAATTCGCTCCATTTAAAATAGGGATGGATACTATTATTTCGGAGACGGAGTGGGGATTGATGTCATCCTAATATCCATCCCCATCCGGATCCATTATAGATTTTAATATTTTCTAAAAATAAAAATATATTATGTAATTATTAATTCTAATTATATAAGTTATTATTAATTTTTATATTTGAACTGTATTGGATGTATTTGTTTCTCTTTAAATAGAATAAAATGTACTGTTACATATGTTAGTTATATTTTTCTCTTATAAACTATACAAATTTAAAAAAAATTCATCGTATATGCATATAAACGGAGCGGAGATGGATATTTCTATCTTGATTAGCGGATTATCCGAATCCACTCCGCTCACTTAGAAATGGGGATGGATGTGGGGATAGAGATATATATCTCAAACGGATACGGGAATGGATATTGTAAGTGCATAGGTGAGATTGGGCCTTGGTCGATTGGGCTACATAGCCCAATTGACAATTTTGAAAAGAAGTTTATAATTTTAGCCTATTTATAGCCCACGTCTTCCATAGCTCATCATAAATTAAAATAGGCTAATTGATACCGTGACTCCTAAACTCTTCCAAAATATGCATTATACCCTCTATACTTTTTTTTTTCGCTACTAAACCCCCTGAACTCTCAAAAATTGGCAAATGCCGACTGTAAATGCCCCCTCACAGGGAGCAAAAAATTCAAGTGTTTGTCAAAAAACGAGAGTTCAATGGGTTTAGTGGAGAAATATATATATATATATATATGGGGCATAGTGCATATTTTGGAAGAGTTTAGGGGGGCATCAGTGCCTATTAGCCATTAAAATAATAATAAATAAATAAAAACCATAAACTTTAAACATGTCTCAAAAAAAAAAAAAAAAAAAAAACTTAAAACATACGTTAACCCATCCTCAAAAATAAAATTAAATATAGTTTTAAGTTTAGTCCTCAAAAAAAAAAAAAAAAAAAAAAATTGAGGATGCAAATATAGTTTTAAGTTTATTCTTAAAAAAAAAAAAAAAAAAAAATTACTTATAAAATAAATAAGAATATATTAAAGATTTTATTTTCTAGATGGGGTTTCTCGATAATTTTAGTAGGGTGCAAATAACATAAAATTTGTTTTGGGGCTCTTTTCAATGGGCTGGACTTCAGCCTCCCAGTGGAAATACACATGTTTCTTTTCAGCCCATTAGAAAATGATATTATTTTTTTATTAAATTATATTAATGTTGTTATTTTGATAAATTTTGGATATTAACAGGCAGAATAATCGCTCTTATCCGAGACACATTGGGTGGTGGTTGGGTTTGGCTTTATTTTTATTTTTATTTTTATTTTTATTTTTATTAAAAAAAAAAAATTACTTCTACATTTCAGAAATTGTTTTGGAATCTTCAACCCTTAAATTGTGAATATTTTGGTTCTCTGAAAATGAAGTGAATTTAATAATGGAAAGTGACACTATTAGACCCAATTACATTAAATCAACTTTCAGACAGTTTGTCATTCTCATGAACAAAGAAAATAAAAACGTTAGGCCCCATCCAAGAGGACCCAATTCAGTAAATGATGGACGGCCATTGATAGAAGCCAAACTCCAACCACTTACATACAATTTCTCTATCATTATTCATTAATGTAACAAGAGCTGTCCTGTCAGTTTGTGGAACCTTTTCGATAGAGGGAAGCTTCAAATTCTCATTAAAATTAAAAAATATATAAATATATTTATATAAATCTAATAGTCCATTTCGTCCTGATATATTAATTGTCAGAACGAACTGATAATAGAAAATCTATATATATATATATATTTATTTATACAATCATACGTGTAACAGCTGTTCTACTGAAATAGAGTCAATAGACACACTCACAGTAACAGTCTTTAATGTCTCAATTAATATCTGATCTAAACTTGACATGTTGGAAAAATTAGTCTCACTCATATTCACTACTGCATAGTTAATACTTGATAGTTCCCTCTTTCACTGGTAATCAAACACTAGAAGAGAGAAAGAGACAAGACAATAACCCAGTTGTAATCTGATGAACTAAATTTTGCTAAACTATAGATTGGTCTGAAGCATCTTCAGGGTAGTAAGGAGAGAGTTTCCCATCCTTCTTATTATCATTATTATTATTATTATTATTATTATTGGTCATGGATTTGTTTTCTGCACTAACAACCTCTTGCAACAATTTAACTACCTTTCGCATTGAAGGCCGGTTAATGGGAAGTGAATTGGTGCAGAGGAGACTGATTTCTAGGACCCTGCAGATTTCTTCCTTGTAAGTAGTAGAATCGAGCTTGGAATCGATCACACTGTCGAAGCCTTTCTCGTCCAAGTTGCTGCAGACCCATTTCACCAAGTCTTTCTCCCCGAATTCTGGATCAATGGGGAGTCTACCGGTGACTAACTCCAAAAGGACCACCCCGAAGCTGTATATGTCGCTCTTCTCATTCACTCGAAGTGTATATGCATATTCTGCATTGATCAAACAAAACTAAGTTGTTGAAAAAGAGAATTAATGATCATAATGTCAATGACATTATTGAATAGTTCAATCCTTCCAACTGTCTGAAATCAAAACTAATAGTCCTAGCAAGCAACATTTTTGAAAAATATTGACTAAATTATGAAGTTCCATGATTAAAATCCTTCCCTTTCTCTATATATGTATGAACATATTAGCATGATTGTGTTGTGTGAACAAAAAAGGCAAGTTTTAATAACAATAAACTCAAGAATCCAACCAGAGAAGCTAATTCAATATAAGGATTTAAATAGACATGTAATTCAAAAGTTAGCTGATATATATACCTGGTGCAATGTAACCACAAGAACCTGCAATCACCGACATGGATTCTTGGGCCTTGTTGACTCCATTGACAACTTTAGCAACTCCAAAATCTGCAACTCTAGCACCAAACTCTGCATCCAACAATATGTTGTTGGATTTCACATCGCGGTGAACAATTGGAGGAACACAATCATGGTGCAAATAAGATAAGCCCTCAGCTGCGTCTAAAGCTATCTTATACCTTGTCGGCCAGTCCAACAAGCTTGCCTTGCTGCAATGCAAAAAATCCCCCAAGCTCCCATTTGGCATGTATTCATAAACCAGAAGCTTGCTATCTCCAGTGTTACAACAACACCACAACCTCACTATACTTTTATGCCGAATCTTTCCCAATGTTTCGACTTCTACTTCGAATTGGTCTTTCAGTGAACCGTTACTTGTATCATCTTTCCTTGATCCTCCAAATAGTTTTTTCACCGCCACTACATCACCATTACGAAGCACAACTTTGTAAACTTTCCCAGAAGCTCCGCTTCCAATCAAATTTTCTTCCTTGAGGCAATCCAAAACGTCAAATTCACTGAAACCAATTTTATGGAACGATCTCCACTTCGATATTGCAATGCCTTTCTTTGTCTTCTTAAAACTCAGAAATTTCACATAGAACCAAACAACCCCAACAACAAAAACTACACCGGCTAGTACAAAGATAGATCGAAGAATCCACATAGAACCCTGGTTCTTTGATCCACCCATCTCTTGGCAGAGACCAGCCAAGTCCCCACACAAGCCAGGATTTCCCACAAAACTGTTCTTATAAATTTCCTTAGCATAAAGAGGAGGTAGCTCACCAGACAGCTGATTATTTGACAAATTAAGCAGATTGAGCTTCAAATTCTGCAATTCAAGTGGGATTTTCCCGGATAATAAATTCCCGGAAAGATCGAGATAATTAAGCACTGGTAAGCTCCCAATTTCACTTGGAATTTCACCAGACAGCCTATTGTTAGCCAAATTGAGCTCATTCAGATCCATCCAGCCTTGAATTCCTTGTGGAATGCCACCAGAAAGCTCATTTTCACTAAGATCAAGCTTCCCCAACTGGTCCAACTTCACTAAATTCCCCGGAATTCGACCCGTAAGCTTATTATGACTAGCAGAAAATTCAAGTAAGTTACCCAAACCCCCAACTTCATCAGGAATTGACCCAGAAAACTGATTGTTGGAAATCAAAAACATGGAAAGATTATATGCACCAGAAATGCGTTTTGGTATTGACCCAGTAAATGAATTCTCGGCAAGCTCAAATAAATACATGTGTTGCAAACCCCACAAACCCTCAGGAACCGAACCGGACAGCAAATTTTGCTTCAATCGGACCCTCCTTAAGCTCGAGCAGCTCCCTAGACCATCCGGGATTTTCCCGGAAAATGAATTGTGTATCAATATCAGATCCTCTAATGAGCCATTTGAACACAAACCCTCCGGAATTTCACCGGAAAATTGATTGTAAGACACGTCTAGTGACGCTAACGGAGAGTTCTTGCCAAGTTGACTCGGCAATACACCGTGGAGTTTGTTGTTGAACAATTTGAGTTCGTACAAGTTCTTGGACTGAGCAATACTCTCCGGTATAGTACCCACGAATCTGTTCTCGAACAAGTTGAGTGAACCCAGCTGTAACTCGCACAATTCGTGAGGAATCGTCCCAGTCAACTCGTTCGTCGAAGCGTCAAATCTCCTCAACGTCGTCGTGTTAAGCCATTTCACCGGTAATTCACCAGAGAGCTTGTTTAGAAACAACTCTATCTGTTCTATACTTTTCAACTCGGTTATCGAGCTGGGGATTGACCCAGTGAGTCTGTTAACCGACAAGTCTAAATTAGTAAGCCGATTCAACCGAGTCAAGCTCTCCGGAATCGGACCCACCAGGTTACAGCCAGCGAACCAGAGATACTCGAGATTCGTTAAGTTACCGAGTTCACTCGGTACCCGACCCGGAGAAAACGGGTTGTAAGCAAGCCTAAGCTCTTTGAGAGTAGAAAAGTTACCGAGCCAACTCGGTATGTTACCGTCAAAAAGATTATCGGCAAGGTTGAGAGACTCGAGCCGGCTGACCTCACCGAACCTCGCCGGAATATCACCGGAAAAGTTGTTAGCACTCAAATCCAAGAACCGGAGGTTCGGCATTTCGGCGAGAGACTCGGGTACGGCACCCACCAGCAAATTCGACGCCAAGTTGAGGTACGTCAGATTGCGACACGTGGAGATATCGGGCGGCAGCGTTGAGTTGATGGTGTTGTCTAACATGGAGAGTTGAGAGAGGTAAGGGAGGCGGCAGAAGAAGATCGGGAAAGGTCCGGAGAGCTGAGAGTGATCGAGATTGACCGAGACGACTCGGTGGGTGACCGAGTCGCAGGTGACGCCGGTCCAGTGGCATGGTGTCTCGTCGCGAGAGGTGTTGTCCCATGAAGAGAGGGAATGAGTGGGATCGGAGAGACCGAGTTTGACTCGTTGAAGGTAGAGACCGTCTTGGTTTAAAGAGAGAGTGAGAAGAGGCGGGGAAGAGAGTAACAGACATAACAAGAAAACAAGCATATTTCTTCTTTTGAATTCGTGTTTTTTTTAGCACATGAAATGGGTTGTGTTGGATTTTGAAGTAGTAATCTTTTTGTGTTATGTTGCAGAGATGATGATTTGATTATATAATATTGTAAGCTTTACAGTCAACAGTACTCTTGCAGTCAAAGAGAGTCAGTAAAAGCAAATAAGTAGAATTTGGAAACATCTGCTGTCTGTCTGTTTTACACGACAACCGATGAAGACAACTTTTTTTCCTAAGATTTTTCTGCGAATAATTACGGATGGTTAACTAGTTATGATTTTTTATTTTTATTTTTCAAATATTAAGATTAATTCGACACCAAATGGATGGTCGGGTCTAAGCCCTGAGGTATGCCTGCTCAACCGAGAACATCGGACAGTGGAGTATATCGGAATTTATTAAGATGAAACAACAGAGGTGTAATCAGCAATACCCACTTTTATTAAGAACACCAAATAGTAAAGTATGACAGGATTTGTGAATATCAAATATTAGAGATACATTTTCACATTTGTTAAGAGTTGATTTTAATATGGATGGTTTATGGTTATATATATATATATATATGATTAATTGTCTTTATAATTTTAGTAAATTATTATAAAACTTTTTTTCTAAAATTGATACTTTAATTGGTGATATTTTTTATATATTAATCAAATTAGACTTATATTTGAATACAATTTGGGGGTTAATTACATAAACATACCCTATATTTATCTAATAAAGTAAATTTTCAAACAAATGTTCTATTCAAACACAAACATCCCAATTGGAATGCGTTTGTGGTATGGAAAGTCAATAGTGCCCTTGGGTAAAAGGGAGAGGTTATTTTGGTGGGTAAATTTCACAAACAACCCTGACTTTATGTGTAATTGTATAAATATTCATTTTTTTCTAATAATTATATAAATATACTCTACCGTCATTTGACTTTTTGTTAACTTTAACCTTTAACCACATTTGTATCCTGAAATGACTAAACTACCCTTGAAAACTTATTTATTTTTTCTTTTATTATTTAAAAATATTAAACAATATTTACTTAAAAAATTAAAAAAATTAGTACGATTTTTTTTTTTGTTGCTTTTATTTTCTTTTTCTTTATATCATTTTTTTCACATTTTCCATGTCCCAAAACACCAAAATTTTAGATTTCAAAAACCAACTTTATCACAAAAACATTCAATTTCATACGCATCAACCCACAAACAATTTCATTTTATTAAAACAATCAAAACACACCAACAATTACATTTAATCAACATAATTAAACCCCACAAAACTCACTAAACACAGTCATTTTTCCAGTTTTGTGGGTTCTTATTGTGTTAAAAAAAATAATAGAAAGAAAGCAACAAAAAAATTGTACAATTTTTTAAGTAAATATTTTTTAATATATTTAAATAATAAAAGAAAAAATAAATAAATTTTCAAGGGCATTTTAGTCATTTTCAGGATACAAATATAGTTAAAGGTTAAAGTTAATAAAAGTTAATTGACGATAGGGTATATTTATATAATTATTAGAAAAAAAATGAATATTTATACAATTACACCTAAATTTGTGGTTGTTTATGAAATTTACCCACCAAAATAACCTCTCTCTTTTATCCAAGGGCATTATTGACTTTTTAAACCCGAAGCACATTCCAATTGAGATGTTTATATTTGAATAGGGTATTTGTTTGAAAATTTATTTTATTAGATAAATAGAGGGTATGTTTGTGCAATTAACCCTACAATTTGAAGGTATGATTTCCACCTGCAAACATAATATTTTATTTAAATTTATGTCACATTAGCTTGGGTAATTAAGGTCTAAGGGACCACTGTTAGGCCAATATTCTTTTTTTCTACTTGTTAGATTAAAGTATGTACTTCTGAAAATATAAAATTATTTTAAGATCGATCACATCTTTCAGCTAAAAAAATGAATAAATTCTTAGAATGTTTCGAGAACATGAATTATTCTAATTAGATAAATGAAAAACCATTTTAAGGACAAATATTATTGTTGACGTAAATTATAATATATTTATTTATTTATTGAGTTTATAAATATTTTTATCCATCTTAAAATACTACATAAATAATATAAAGTGTTTTTAATATGTTGAAAATATTTTAAAATTACTCTTAATTTTGTTGTTAAAAGGTTTTTTTTTTTTTTTTTTTTTTTTTTTTTTTAAGTATGAAGATAAAAGGAAGTTGGTACTTTTAAAAAAATAATACTACAATTATTCGGTATTTGGGAGAGGGGCAAGGGCAGAGCCAGGATTTTAGGGGTGGTCGGCGATTTTATTTAAGGTCACGCAAGAGAAATATGTTAATATATCAAAATATAATGTCATTTAATCTTTAAGATAATGATACAAAATAATAATAATAATAATATATTTGACAATATCTATTTAACCGGACTCGGTACTTTTTTTTTAAAAAGTTTTTTATCATTGGTAAGATTCGAAAAGTTAACCTGTGAGTTATTTGTCAAAACCTCAAGCTCGTTCACCTACTATTTAAGCTATGTTCTTATTGGTGATAATAATAATAATAATAACACTTACTTTTTTTTTATTTTAAGTTTTTTGTCATTGGTAAGATTCGAAAAGTTAACCTGTAAGTTATTTGTCAAAACCTCAAGCTCGTTCATCTATCATTTAAGCTATGTTCTTGTTGGTGATAATAATAATAATAATAATAATAATAATAATAATAATAATAATAATAACATTAACTTTTACATTTGTTAAGAGGTGATGTTAATATGGATGGTTATATATGGTTAATTGTCTTTATAATTATAGTACATTATTATAATTCTTTTTGCCTAAAATTGATATATATATATATATATATATTTTGAATGTAAACAAACAACAGCCATCACAACTCGACCCTGGACTCATCCAAAGCAATAGAAAAAGCACAAGGAGGATACTCCTCCAACCAATATCTATCCTCACTACATGAGAGGGCAAATTTAGCTAGGCAATGAGCAAACTTGTTCGCCAATCTAGGGACGAAGCTCACCGCACCACACTGAATCTGTTGCAACAGATTTTTGATATCATAAATTATAACACCAACCTCAGAACACTGGTCAACACCACCATTGATCCAACTCACAACCACCGCTGCGTCTGACTCAACCATTATCGGAAAAATGCCTGAATCGATAGCCAATTGGATGCCACAAAGGATAGCATAAGCCTCAGCTATATGAGACTGAAAAGTGGCTACCAATCTTTGAGAACTAGCAACCATAACCAGCTCTGCCTCATTTCGGATCACAGCACCGCATCCCACCAAACCACCAGCAATATCAAGAGCTGCATCACAATTAAGTTTAAACAAACCGCTAGAAGGAGGCTGCCATACTCTTCTTGACACAATGGAATGCTCTGCAGCAGACCCCATCACAGAAGATACAGCAGAAAATTCAGCAATAAACTTAGCAGCCCACTCAATCTTATTTACCCCAGAATCAAGAGTATACCCATGTACACAAGCATTTCTAATGCACCAATTCCTCCATAAAACCACACAAAGTAAACCCAAATTCTTAGAATTAAAATGATAGAAACATTCAAGAATAAATTCAAGAAAATGGGACACACCTTCATACCATTCAGCCTTAATCTCAGGCCACATCAAATGATCCACCTTGAGAATCCGACAGCCCCAAATCGCATGCAAAATTGACTCCTCCTTGCACTTACACAAAGGACATCTTGGATCAGCCGGAATCTTCCTATTTGCCAGACACACATTTGTAGGGAGGAGATGATTGCAAGCCCTGCACACAAATATTTTAATTTTTGTAGGTAAGGGCAGTTTCCACATACCTATCCAAAAAGCCTTCACAGATTTAGCCATCCCCCCTTCACCAGATTGACTTGGATCCGACTGAAGAGAACAGCCCAACCTATACCCGCTTCGAATCGTATAACTACCTGCTTTATCAAAATGCCAAAGGAGGGCATCCTCTTGCACGCTCTTACCCAGCGGAATACTAATAATAGCATCAACATCTTCCTTAACAAATAAAGTAGAAAGCAGCTCCATGTTCCACATTCTTGACGACGAAAACAGAAGGGAAACCAAAGTGTTTTCATCCAGCAAAGGAGGAGAAAAAGGAAGAAAGGTAGAAAGGTAGAAGGGCGAGGAATCCAACGGTCCTTATAGATTCAGATATTTGTCCCAGCACCTACTCTCCAACGTGAACCAGCTTCAATAATTTTTCTCCCCCACACTAAGCTCCTCCAAATAAACGAAGCAGAGGCTTTAACTTTCGCTTCCATAAAATCAAAATCAGCGTAATAGCAGCCTTTTAATAATCTAGCCACCAGCGAATTCTTGTTCTGCAGAATTCTCCAGCACTGCTTAGCCAAAAGGGCTTGATTGAAAACTTGCAAATCTTTGAAGCCAAGACCACCTTCCTCTTTTGCTATACAAAGGCGTGACCATTTACACCAATGAAGCTTCTGCTTATCTTGACTGCTCCCCCACCAAAACCTAGCACAAAGCCTATAAATTTCCTTAACAAGGCATTTTGGCAACTGGAAAGTGTACATAGCATAGGATGGAATTGCCTGTAAAACTGCTTTAATCAATATCTCCTTACCACCGGTAGATAAGAATTTATCTCGCCATCCCTTAATTTTATCCCACACCCTACCAGTAATATCAGCAAAAAATTTCTGCTTATGTCTCCCTGTAAAACAAGGAAGGCCCAAGTAACGTTCGTGACAGTCCACCACACTAACCCCCACCACCCCAGCTATTTGATTACAACTCTGCCTATTGAGAGAGGGGCTAACGCACACAGCCGACTTAGCGAAGTTAATAGCCTGCCCCGAAGCCTTCTCATAGCAAACAAGAATCTTCCGAAGAGACTCACTATTAGTTACATTCGCCTTGGCAAATAGAAGACAATCATCCGCAAAAAACAGATGTGAAATTGGAGGCCCATTACTACTGCACTTGAAACCTGAAATCTCCTCATCTTTTACTACCTTATCAACCAAACACGAGAACCCTTCTGCGCACAAAAGAAACAAAAAGGGGGAAAGTGGGTCTCCCTGTCATAAGCCCCTGGAGGGTTTCACATAACCACGAGTCTCGCCATTCAACACAAAAGAATACAAGACCGTAGAAATACAAACCATAATCCGCTTCACCCATAAATCCGAAAACCCCAACTTCCTCATCATTTTATCAACAAAAATCCACTCCACCCGGTCGTAGGCTTTGGACATGTCCAATTTAATAGCCATAGACCCATGCTTCCGTTTTCTCCTTTTTAACCTATGCATACATTCATAACCTATAATGGTATTATCTGAAATGAGCCTACTTGAAATAAAAACGCTCTAAGACTCCGAAATAACACCATCCATAACCCTCCTTAACCTATTAGCTAACACCTTAGTAATAATTTTATATAACACATTACACAAACTTATTGGCCTAAAATCCGAAACCTTTTCAGCCACTTTTACTTTCGGAATTAGAACAATAAGAGTTTCATTCATGGTTTCCAACGGAGCCCCTTCATTTAAAAACTGCAAACAAGCAACAACCACATCATGACCCACAATACCCCAGAATTTTTGATAAAAAAGCACCGGGAGCCCATCTCTCCCTGGAGCCTTAAGCGAGCCAATATTAAAAACCGCTCTACGAATCTCATCAGCCACAAAAGGAGAATCCAAGAACTGACAAAAAACTGGACTAAGCTTCGGCTGCACCATATCTAAAATCACCTCCATATTCTCTAAAATAGGATTACTAGACTGAAAAAGATTACCAAAAAAACCTTGAATTAAATTAGCCATATCATCCAAATTATCAATCCAACTACCATTATCATCTAATAAACCAGAAATCTTATTTTTAGCCCTTCTACCATTAGCCGTCATATGGAAGAAACGAGAATTTCGATCTCCACACTTAAGCCAATTAACTCGAGATCTCTGTCTCCAATGCCTTTCCTCAACCTCCAAGGCACAGTCAAGCTGAATCTCAATAAGTCTGATCTTATCCCAATCCCCTTGAACACCCCTAATTTTAGTATTCTCCTCCTGAAGCTCTTTCTTCAACCTAATAATATCCATACAAAGCTGGTTCCTACAATTGTTATTCCAAAAAGCCAACCTAATCCCACAAGAATGGATTTTTTGTTGGACAGCCTCCACACTACAACCGTCCACTCTAATATCCCAAGTACTAGAAATCAAGTCTTTACACTCCTGATTTTCAACCCAGCATTCCTAAAAAAAAAGATGCTTACGCCTAATATCACCTCTAAAATTACTGGTACCACCCGAAAATTCTAACAACAAAGGTCTTTGATCGGATTTCCAATAATCTAAATGAGAACAAATAAAATTAGGGAAGAGAGAATTCCAATCCAGAGAACTTACACACCTGTCAATTCTTTCTTGAATCATAGCCTCTCCTGCCCGTTTGTTACACCACGTGAATTGCGATCCCTCAAAACCCAAATCAGCCAAACTACAATCATCAAGCGCTTCCCTGAAACAAGAAATATCTCTCCAATCCTTAACAACTCCACCAACTTTCTCAGAGATCTCCAAAACTTCATTAAAGTAACCCACACATAACCAAGGCAAAGAATACATACCCGCTAGCCGTTTTAGAAGGGTCCAAGAGTGAACTCTTTGACTCAAAACAGGACTCCCATAAAAACCAGTGAAGCGCCACCACTGCTTACGGACAGGTTCAACTCTAACATCAATGTGAGCTTCTGAATAACTCAACAAACTCACCTGAACTTCTGAAGACCAAAACAAACACAGGCCTCCCGAACTACCTTTACTATTAACCACTAATTTTCTTGCGAAACCCAACTTCAACCGCAGCAATTCTAATCTAACATGGTCTGATTTAGTCTCTATCAGAAAAAACATATCCGGTTTATACTCCTTCACTTGATAAACCAAGATACTAAACGCTCGAGGACTCCCAAGCCCCCGAACGTTCCAGGACAAAATTTTCATTGCGTTCGGCGGGCCGATAAGGACCGACCGGCCGATACATCTTCTTCTGAAACAAGCCCTGCTGCAAATGAAACCCCTGAATCAGTAATACTTGCAGCTGCCATAATTCCATACTTCATACCTGAAACACTGATCTCCTCAGCTACATCAACTCCCGCACACCCACTTTGAGGCACTACATTCCATTTAATCTGTTTATCTAACTCCCTTCTGCCCTGAAATTCGAACTCAACGTCCCCTTCCTAATGCACTTCACCTAAAGAAAGTTGATGCTGATCCACAATACCTGTCGAAGAACCTCCATCCGAATTAAGAATATCAACATCTTTCCTTGCCATTTTACCCCGTCGGTCATCAGTGGAATCCAAATGCGCGCTGCTCTTTTTACCACCTCCCACTGAAATTTGGTTTCCAGGATTCCCAATTTGAATACCCCTAAATTTCCTCTTCCATGAACTTTTTCCCCTCCCTCGCATTGTCCCTTTATTATTTCTATCAGCTCCATCCTGAATCAAACCACTAAAATCCCTTTTGAAATCAGAAGAACTGGGCCTCGTTGAAGACCGATTCAGAACATGCCCAACAGAAGAAACGTGAAATTCTCCTCTCAACTCACTTGGACTAGTAAAATGGGCCGATGGACCAAGCCCAATGGCTTCAAAAGGAGATATTTCCCCTCCTACAACATTTAATGCACCCGACTTACCTCTGCAATTTTCGCCACCATCCATCCCACAGTCACCAGAAGTCGTCTTTAGCATCTCATCAGAAGCCATCCCAATGTCTGCTACTTTCCCATCTTCCCTAACGGTGCTGGATAACTCCACCTCTTTCAAGGTAGTATTCATTGCAAGCACGTCACCCCCTAACCTGATGTCACTCATGACCTGATTGTCTCCCCCTTCTACATTCATCGGCACCAAAGAAGAACTCCCACCGTTCCTATCATTCACCGGAGGGAAAGACACACTCATCCGATCACTATGATAATATTTACGAAAAGGCCCCGAAGCCCTTAGCCATATCCCAAAAGGAAACTGAAATTTCCCATCAACAATGGCCGTATCAACAAGATCAGTACACTCATTTGTTGTATGACTAATCAAACCACACTTGAAACAATGGTTGGGAAGTCTCTCATACCTCAGCACCATCACGGTTACACTTCCATCACCTAATACATCCACTCTCAAACATCTCTTTAAAGGTTTCTTCAAATCAAAACGAACTCTCACTCGCATATACTTCCCCACACCATCTCTTGCATCTCCTCCATCAACTTTCAATACCTCCCCGATCATACCACCCAAAAACCATCCTATCTGCTTAGACATACACAATATAGGTACTTTGTAAATTTGCACCCAAAACTCAGCCCAATTAAATTCCATTGAATCAATAGTACCCTTACTTTGTGGCTTCTCCATAGCAATAAGAGCACCATCGAAGTTCCACGGACCTCCAGCCAGAACACGATTCATATCTGATTCTACCCGAAAAAAAGAACGAAAATATATTACCCGTAACGGATTCAATTTCCATTCCTCTATCCACCCTCCAAATCTTCCCAATAACTCTCATAAACGCCTCCCTATTAACTTTCTTTTTGGTAATAATTTTTCCCACCACACATAGTGATAATCTATGCATAGCCTCCACTTTGAGATTTACATCTAACCTCTGAATCGGACCATCACCTTCCCCCTCACTGATAGATAAAGAAGCACAAAGTGCCTCTATACTTTCATCATCCATTGAATCCAATCGTAAAAACTAATGAACTTTATCAAAGAAAAAAAAAAAAAAAACTCTCAACTCCAACAACTTTCACTCTAAAGACAGAGGAAAGACTTTTTTTTTTTTTTTTTTTTTTTTGAAAGGGCACCTGAAAACCTGGAAAACCAGATCCGGGCCAAGGAAACAACCATAACTGGGACTCCACAAATAAAGCTAGTAATATTTTTATATATTAATCAAATTATAAGACTTCAACCTTAATACAATTTGAAGGTATTATTTCAACCAGCAAATATAATATATATATATATATATTTTTTAAATTAATGTCACGTTAGCTTGGGTAATTAAGGTCCAACTGTCGAAGGGACCATGTTTGGCCAATGGCCAATATTCTTTTTTTCCACTTGTTAATTAAAACATGTACTTATGAAAACATAAAATTCTTTTAAGATCGGTCACATCTTTCAGTTAAGAAGATGAATAAGTTCTTGAAATGTTTCGAGAACATAAGTTATTCTAATTAGATATATGAAAACCCATTTTAAGGCAAAATATTATTATTGATGCAAATTATAATATATATATATATTGATTGAGTTTATAAATATTTTTATCCATCTTAGAAATACTATATAAATAATATAAAGTGTTTTTAATATGTTGAAAAAATTTTAAAATTATTATTAGTTTTGTGTAAAAAGGTTTTTCTTTTTTAAAAAAATAAAGTGTATTTTTTTAAAAAAAAAATATTACAATTATAAGGTATTTGAGAAAATATGACAGACTTGATAAACCACTAGATCAACCTTATCTTATTTACAAAAAAAGTTGGTAGTTAGTAGTATATATAAATAGAAAGGTAATATAAATAAATAAATAAATAAATAAAAAGGAAAATCTCAGTCTCGAAGTGATCTACAGCTTGATCAGTGTGAAAGAGCAAAAAGGTGTTGAAAATTTTGGATTTTATATATCCTGTAAGAGATTGTTGGGATTTGGGAGTTAGGAGTTGGGACCTCCTTCTAGATGACTTTATTGTAGTCTTTGATTAGTTTTATGTAAAAATTAAAATAATAAATTCATTTATGTTTTTATTTTTTGTAAGAATGAATTGTTTTTTTAAAAAAATATTGATCCCATTAATTAATCATGTCACATGTCACAAATATAAGTCTATTTAATTTATTATTACTCTTAATTTATCTGAATTTTGTCGTTATTTAAATTTGAATTTAAATAATTTAATGTTCAACTCCACCTATACAACAATTTTTTTATTTTTTTTTTAACATTTACATATACAAAATTAAGTTTTAAGTTTATGTAATAATTTGCATAACTCTAATGTGGGTAATAGTCCTACAAATTTTATGTATTTTTTTTTTTTTTTTTTTTTTTTAAAGCCAGTCAGGTTAAGGAAATCAACCGAAGCATGATTTAGAAAGTAAACTATGAGTTTTCTATACTTTTGTGATTTTATAGAAAAAATTGATATTTGAATTCTATTACCGATCCGAATGGAAATTGACTATGAATGGATTTATAGTTTTAACCCCTAAAAGAAATTAAAATTAAAATAAATATGTTTTTCTTTTTTTGGTTTACACCATCCGGTTTCCAGGTGAGACGGATCCACCATACGGTGCAATCAGCCCAAACTACACCCCGACTAATCCAGACTCGCATCGGGTCGGCCCACTAAGGGGTGAAGTGCTCCCGATATGTGTAACTCCGTTCACAAGGGAGGTTGAACGTACAACCTTACTTAAGGGATGAAAGTGCTGAACCACTCACGCCAACATATTATTGGTATATGTTTTTCTTTTAAACGGACTGAAAATTTGTATTAGAATTTATATCTTTAAAAAAACAATTAAATTCAATGAATTTGAATGATATATGTGAAGCTCAATTTACTCACCTAGAATTCTGATCTCACGTGATAAAACAGTTGATTCCCTGATATTTCTCGGAGTTGATAGATCAAAGGTGACAGAATAGTAGAATACTTCAAAGTACAATGAAGTGGTCTAATAGAGCACGTGCATTTGACAAACTCTACCAAATAAAGACATAAAGCAACAAATTGTTGAAATTTATGTATTTCTTTTTCTTTTCTTTTCTTTAAAAAAAAGAAAAGAAAAAAAAAGGACTGTTGATTCCATTATCAGACCTAATATAATTTCAAACCACTGATTATTTGTCGTTGAAATATGGATGCTCATCAATCATTTCATGTTCAGAGTGGGTTCCTCTTTCTTTGACTCATGAAAACGTTGATCATCCTCACTGGAATTTAGAATCTGATATTTTTTACGAGAGTGGTGGGACAATATAATCAATGGACTGTATTAAGACAGAATTTCACAAAAGTCTTACCTTTTTGATGATTTGTCATCTTTATAAATGTCTTTCAAAATTTATCACTTTAATCCTTACTTTTTCCAAATCTCATCACTTTAGTCTATTTAACCAAATATGTGAAAGTCAACTATTTTAAAACACGTGAAAGTACATTTTTGCCATTATTACTATTTAATTTAGCTAAAATAATTATATTAGCTTTAAATTAAAATGAAAAATAATAAAATTCTCAATAATAAAATCTTAAATAAATATATTACAAAAAAAATCTTAAATAAATAATAATAATAAAATCTAGTAATTTTTATTTTATTTTATTTTTTGTATTTTTGTCATAATGGATATTAATTTAGCTAAAATGATTATCTTAGCTTTAAATAATTTTTTTATAATTTTTTTAATCTATTTATTTAAGATTTTATTATTGAGAATTTTATTGTTTTTAATTTAATTTAAAGTTAAGATAATCATTTTAGCTAAATAAAAATCCATTATGAAAAAAAAAATACAAAATAAGAAAAAATTAATGGATTTTTTAATTATTTATTTAAGCTTTTTTTGTAATATATTTATTTAAGATTTTATTATTGAGAATTTAATTGTTTTCATTTTAATTTAAAGTTAAGATAATCATTTTAGCTAAATTAAATAGTAATAGGGGTTAAAATGTAATTTTACAAGTTTTAAAATAGTTGACTTTCATATATTTAGTCAAATGGACTAAAGTGATGAGTTTTAAAAAAATTAAGGATTAAAGTGATGAATTTAAAAAGACATTTATAAAGATGATAAATCAGTAAAAATGTAGGACTTATGTGAAATTCTACCTTGTATTGTATTAATATTTGTCCTGATTGGTAAAGACATGCGATAATGATAAGAGTGGAAATCTAACTTCAACTATCAGTAAAATTAAATTAAATTTGATATTAAATGAATGAAAATTTGTATGACATCGGTTGAGATTAAGCGATAAGCATACGGTTAAGATGTCTACTCTTACCGTTAGTTCGTTACAACGTAAAATTATCTGTTATTTATTATATGAAGTCACGTCAGTAAATGAGATAGCCATGACCCGGGCACATAAATCTATAGAAGAGTTTATTTGCATTTACCATGCAATAGAAACACTCCGTCTCTTTTTACATTTCACCATTTAGTCGGATTAACATATTAAGGGTCGGAAAATTTAATAGAACTTTTTAAAGAGTGGATTTTAAGATATCACCAACTTAATAACTTAAGTTTTAATAGCATATAAATCGTAGATCTGACAAAAATACCCTTAAAACACATATACAAAAATAAGTCTTGCATTTTTTATTTTTATTTTTTGTGTTTCCAAAACTTATTTTTATATTTTCAAGACTTATTTTAGTGTTTCCGATATTTATTTTGTATTTCCGAGATTTATTTTCTAATTTTCGATACTTATTTTGTTCTTTCCGAAACTTATTACGTTTATTTGCAATTTTCGAAACTTATTAGGTAAAAATGAAATTTTCCATTTTTCTTGTGGTCATCTTCTTGATCGAGGACATTGATGAAGGACCTCCATTGGTCAAGTTTTTGGTAAAAAAAAAAAAACTAAAAAAACTAAAAATGACACAAACGTAATAAAAGAAGAAGATGAATGTATTTTAATCCATTGGTATCATTTCAACTTAACTTATTAAACTAGTGATACTTTTAAAATTCAACTAAAAAAGAATGTTATTTCCCATAATTTCCATGACATATAAATGTATTACATGATGAAAATAATATGTATCTTTTACGTCCAACGTTTTCTTTAGGAGAATAAAAGTTTCAATGCGGGGAGCGAATTAAAGAAATAATAAGCTCAAAAATCAAGTTTATGTTGGTTTTAATGTGTTTAAGGTCATTATTTATTAGGTTGAAAAATTATATAGCACTTTTTGGAGACTAATTTGCACAGTTAGCACCGCTTTAATAACACTAGTTTAAATCGTACCCAAGATGGAATTTGGCTCTTATCGATCCTTTACCTTTTTTCTTTTTCTTTTTTAAAAAACCTCCATTGATGGAGCTTTAATGGAGTTGCCGCCTTCGACCGGTGAGTTGACCCAAAAACCATCGGGAAAATGTTCGTCGAATGCCAGTCGTTGTAATCGAAGTGTTCGTTTACAGTTTCGAGGTGTGTAGAGAGAGAAACGAAGTCTAACCCGAACTGTCGTCGAATCTTCATCGTCAGATATGTGATGATCCATCGTGAATCTGACGAAACCGATGGCACCAACAAACTTGGCGTCATCCGATCTTTCAAATCCAACTATCTCAGAAGTCAATCGGCATCGTCGTATACTCGTCACTTTCACCATTGATGGAGGTAGAGCAGAATAAGTCTCAAAAATTCATGAATTAAGTCTCGAAAACGCATGAAAAAGTCTAAAAAATTCTCAAAAATTCATGAGTAAGTCTCGAAAATGCATGAATAAGTTTCGAGTATTCATAAATAAGTCTCGAATAAGCGTAATAAGTCTCGAGTATTCATAAATAAGTCTCGAAATAAATAAAAAAAAATATCAACTTCGGCTACTGTTTATCTTTTCCGATTCGTCAACCCCAAACCCACCAATTCAAGATTCAAACAAACCCTCATTCAGATTCAACAAACTCACCATTCACATGAAATTGACAACAAATTCACAATAAAAACTCAAAATCAATCAAAACGAAATTAATATCACAAAATCAAATTTGAAAACAAAACCCTAACAAAAGACTTTTTTCTATAAATATTGCCTTCAACTGCCACTATTATGTGGCTGAGAACTCTTGTCAACCAACCTCGTCAAAGTGTTCGTTCTTTATACGACGAGAGAGAGAGAGAGAGAAATATGCATAAAGGGTATTTTGGTCTCATCATTTACTTTGGTTCTAATAAAACGAGAGTTATTAAAGTGGTGATAAGTTGCGCAAGTCAAAATTGAAAAAGTGTTATATACCCTTATTTCCTCTTAGTTATTACCTATAAAGGGAAAACCAAGTAATAAATTAGATGACAGCTAAGCTAATTAAATGTTAATTCTTGAAACCAAAAACCAAAATTGTTAAGTCAAAAAGGGTTCCAAGTAATCAAAGTGTGCAGTTAATTTAATTAAATGGGCGGCTTATACCTAATTAATAATAACAAGATCGAGTGCCGGCAGAGAAATGGTATTTGACTAATTGACTTGGCAAGTATCGATTCTAAGATCAAAATTGTGATGGGGAAATTAAAAGCCAATTACAAGCGTGCCATTAATACCCCTGCATGTCCCTCTTCTTAGGGAATTGCTCCTAATAAAAGACAAATTAAAATTAATTCATCAACCAATCCCCACAAACAATTATATATATATATATAAATCGTATCGCTACCTCCCCAAATTTTATAATGTTTTAAAGTCATTTATGAGGTATATTGGTTCAAGATTTTATTAGATTTTATTACACACAAACATAATAAAAAGAGCTGGTCTATTACTGATAATATCGCCCTTTGCATGCGTAAATGGAGTTCAAAGACAAAAGAAGATGATCACCATTTCTATTGATTTATTGCCTGAGCCAGTTTAAAAGATATGGGTCTCGCATAAAACCATGCTTCTACAAAATTTAGATACATGTTTTTTTTTTTAAACACTGGAATTTAGGGAGAAAATTGAATACTACAATCGACTCTTGAAAGTTCATATTTTTAAAAGTCCAAAAAGCCTAGATAATCCTAATAGTCTATAAATAAAGTTCAAAGACTCTTTCATAATCCTAAAAGTCTAGTCTATATTTTGCAAATTCATAAAATTCTTGCACCCCAAAATTATCTATTAAAATCGCAATCAAACACACTTACACCAACCCCCCCACACCCTAGATGGGTAACAGCCACAAAACAATATGTCATTTTATATGAACAGGAAATAATAAGACTAGTAATCCATCTTCGAAACGTAATCTCAGAAAATACAACTTATGAGTCAAAATCTTATAGAATTAATATCTGAATCAAAGTGAACCATATTATTAGGTAAAAAATTGGTAGAGCACTTTGTACACATACTTCAACTAGATTATATTAAACTATATATAGTATATTTTATATTACTTTGATTTTATATCAAATGTGATTATGTGAAAAATATATATTTATGTGAAAAATATGTGTAGGTGAGGTTGGCCCAATGATTAAGCTCCTTACTTCCATGCCACGAGATTGTGGGTTCGAATTTTTCTCTTACTTTAAAAACCCGAATTACTGTAATATCAAAAAAAAAAAAAAAAAGTTAAAGTGTACAATACTGGTGGATGACCATCTCATGCAAACATGGGTCAAACTTAAATTTTGGAGAGCAAGATATCGTTTTCTAGGTGCAAATCTAAAGTGGATTTAGGGAAAGTGCAAGATATTTTACCATCATTTATTGTCGTTTGGATATATTCCAGGACAACACTTGGGTACTAACTATCCATTAGTTGATAGCCACATAATCAAAAAACAAGGAGAAAATTGAAAAAAGTAAAAGAGTTTTGCCATGTGGCAACACCCCATTAGATGGTTATGGGTGGTCAGTATGCTTTGGGTACTGACCAGTCAGTACCCAAGCATTTTCCTTTATTCCAGGCACTAACAATCAAACAAGAACAACAAAAAAGTGAGACGAGTGGAAGGTAGTGGAAAATATGTAAGAACAATATAGTGATTACTGATTAGTGAGAGGATGCTGTTGAATTAGGCCTGCAAAAACGAGGGCCAACTCTTCTTGCTAATCGACTAATATATATATATAGTTAAAAAGGGGTATTTCCTCTATATATATTGTGATCTTTCGCATACTATCATAATTATGAGTTCATGGGACTCATGGTGTCTAGATTTTATGTATACATCTAAGTTCTAAGGCCATCTTCAACCCAAAAACCCATTTTGGTGCAACTTTTACATTAAAATGGTGTAACTTTCATACTATTTATTTTTTGAGTAATGCTAGATATTACATCTAAAATTACAACTTTTTCATCACAATACATGTTGCCGTTGATATATCAATTGATGAGTGGATACAAGGATAAGTGAAATAAATCATTATTAATGTGTATCCACTCACCAATTGATACATCAGCTGCCACATGTGTTGTGATGGAAAAATTGTGATGTAAGGTGTGATATCTAGCATTACTTTTAATTTTTTTTCATCTCTAACCCATTATACCAAATGTTACACTAAAACGAATATTTCATTTCATTTATTTATTTATTATTTCTCAACAATTAACATTTCACCATATAATTAACATATTATTGCAATAAGTTAAGAAATTATGAAATTAATACATTAAGAAATTAAATTAAATTAACTTAAACATTACATTTCATTAAAAAAAAAAAAAAAAAAAACATAAAAAATAAATTCAGTGATTTATGTATAAATCACTGAATTTCTTAACTTATACTGTTCAAGGAACACAAAATGGCGCAAGAAATGGTGCCTGGTTGGAGAGAATATTTTGCTCCAGTTATATGAATTGCTCTAAATTACCGCTGGGTTGGAGATGTCCTAACGACCGATATTTGATGTAAAGTTGATGTTTTATGAAAATCTTGAAGTTTTCACCGTATAAATTATGTACATAAGTAAGAATTTTTTATTTTTTATTTTTAAAAAAAATCTTAACTCACCAGTTGAAAAACAATGAAGTTTACGTCATTGTAGAATAAGTTAAAACAAAATCCTCCAAAAACAAACTCCATGAAACTTCCTAATTAAAGCAAATTAACTAAATTTAACACCAAAATCAGTTACTAAAGCTATAAAAATATAGAAAGAAACAAGTGAAAAAACCAAAAACAAACTTTTCCCATCTATAAATGAAAGGCTTCAATCTTCCCATTGAGAGTCATTTTGCCAACACTAAACGGAAAAACCAACTCCCCATCACATTTAAGTCATCTGCATTGAGTTTTTCAGTTTCTTGCATCACATTCATTTCTCAATACCAAAACATATAGAAAATTGAAGAAATAATTGTATAAGGTGATGGACATTAAGATAGAAAATGAAACAATCAGGACAGCACCAGCTTTGCAAGAACAGCTTCAGCAACCCCTTTTGGAATATGCAGCAGCAATAGCACCAAAACCAGCAAAAACACCAGCGCAAAAGGCGATAAGAAAAACATTCAAAGGAACAGCAAATTTAGCAAGGCTTCTCCCTACTGGTGCAGTCCTCACATTCCAAATTCTTTCTCCAATTTTCTCTCATCAAGGCCAATGTCACACCCACACTAGTCACCTTCTGACTCTAGGCCTTTTAGCTCTTTGTGCACTCTCATGTTTCCTTCTACGATTGACTGATAGCTTCAGGGACGAAAGGGGCAAGGTTAGATACGGTCTAGCCACATTCAGAGGCTTGTGGGTTCTCGATACTTCAACGAGACTTTCACCGGAGGAAGAAGCTAAATATCAGCTCAAGTTTGTTGATTTTTTCCATGCCTTCACTGCTGTTTTGATTTTTGGAGCTGTTGCATTGTTTGATAAAAATGTTGTCAAGTGTTTCTATCCAAAACCATCAGAGGAGGCAGAGGATCTGCTAGTGATATTGCCAGTTGGGATTGGTGTGGTTAGTAGCTTGTTGTTTGTTGCTTTCCCCTCCAAGCGTCATGGAATTGGCTGCCCTCTCTCTAAGAATTAGTACTTCCATCTTCTGTTTCGTATTGTTTACTCAATCGTGTATTTTAATAAAAAAATTCATCGCGAAAGATTATATGCTATCGTTGTTTTTTTCGTCTTCAGGATAAGTGACATAATGAATGAACGAACGAACAATACTAGTGTTTTCATTTAACTACATTGATAAAGAGATTATGATTTAGGCAGCAATGAAAGCAAAATTGTGTAATGAAAAATGAACAAAGTTAGAATCTCAACGTTCGATAAAGATTGTAAACTGTTACCTACCATTCTATTCTCAACTTACACGTGAAAGGTGAAACAATCATACAAGTGTAAGCTTGTAATATATTTTTAGAGCAGCAAATGGTGACATAATTATAACAGGCTTAGACAATGGTGCAATCCACTGTCATTTTCAAGTAAGTTGAAAGATGAGAAAGATTTTCTTCAAGTAAGCAGAACCCCGTGTGTTTCTGTAAGTGGCTATGTTTTTCTTGCACTCACGTGACCTGTTATCATATACAATATATACATATAACAAGCTGGTGTGGGATTTGTAGCTTCTTGTGTGTTAGTTGAGATTTATAGTTTGTTAAAGTAAGTCTCCATTGATGGTAATTATATTAATTGGAGAGAATCAAGCCGCTGATTCAGTGATTCTTATACATTTTATTCTTGTTTTCACTTATGTTTTGTAAGAAAGAATTTAACACAAGACTTAACAAGCAAACAAACAAAAGTGGGGACTTTAGAAGAAAAACAGGACACTATTGCGCAGACTTCAGACTTCACATCCCCCCCGTGCAGCGCGTTGTGTGTAGACAATTATGAAAGCATAAAGCTTTCACAAAATGTTTATTTTATTTTCTCAAGTATTAGTTAAAATTGACAATTATTATTCTTTAATAAAGCCATTTGCCGACACTAAACAGAAAAACAACCCATCATCCCATTTAATCAAACCCCTTTCGAGCATTATCTATATTCTAACCTCAGCCATTCACACTCTCGTCTTCTCTACGCACCAATTCAAAGATCCCCAGAGCCTGCTTTGCGTACCCAGAATGATATCGTGGCCCACGAAACGGAATTTCTCTCCGACATTCTATCAAACATGTTGCGAGCCTCCTCCAGTAGCCCAACTACAATGCTGACGTGCCCGGGCACGTCACCACTGACTTATGAAGTGGCAGTCACGCGTGTGTAGAGCATAGCGGAGTTCCATGAAAAGAAGCCTATTAACAGACCCATTAAAAGTTCTTTTAGTGGAGCAACAGCAACCTAATCTATAAAATATATAAGCCCATTTAAGAGCCCGGTAAAGTTTGAAGCCCACTGCCCATTTCAGCTGACGTGCTCAGTCACGTCACCAATGTCTGCTGACGTGTCGGATAATGTCAAGACTGCTATGATGACATGTCATTCAGGTGTCGATTGTGTATAGCTTGGGCCGAAATGGCGTTGAACTTGGACCCACAGTTATCACTAAACCTTCATACGACGCCGTTTCCTGTGTTACCTTTTCTCTTTAAAAATTCTCTGCAAACACAGAGAGAGAGAGAGAGAGAAAGCCGGTGGTCTGCTAGGTAGACGAAGAAATCTACTTACGATTCAAGACATCGTTATCTCGAATAACGAGTTAATCTAACTGGGTATTGATCTTGGGTTCAAAAAGGTGTTGTATCACCAGTTCAATCAACCTACTTTACATAAAAACTATAACTTTTTCTTGTGTTCCTTTGCTCTACCTGAGTTAGTTAATCACTGCAATTAATCACTGCAATTAATACGCATGTGTTATCTTTTGGGTTTTAAAAATCAAATTTTTATTGCTTTTTTTTAATTTTTAAATTGATTAGTCAATTACCGCCTTTTAGATTTGAATGGTAGCTTGTCAGAGTTGATAAATGTTCTGTTTATGATCATATTGAGAGTGTATATACAATACAAACATTCAAAAAAGTGAAAAGTTTAATGATTGGTGTTTGGGTAACTTCTTGCATTTGATTATTAATGGTACCTAAGTAGCTTAAGTTGGTAGGTATGAATCTGACAAGAACAAACTCAAATGGGGTTTCTTATTAGAATAGTAAACATCTAGTGTTCTGTTCAATTTTCAGGGAGCTGCCATTGTTATTCATTGGAGTATCCAGGTGCAAATGTTGCCTCTTTTCATTCTAACCTATTTTCTATTTTGTTATATTTATGAGAATTCATTTGACTGAGTGAAGATTTCAGAGTTCTGGTTTCAAGGATAATTTTGTTCTTTGAGGTTTTGGTGGTGATCGATGTTGTTGTATGGTAGTTAAATTGTTAGGGACATTAAGATTTAAGGCTGTTTCGGTGAGGAGAATAAAAGAATTTAATTCATGACAGTCAAGGCAGAACATATATGGAGAATCCAAAGCTTCACAGTTCACACCATGATAATCAACAACCCCTTTTTAGGAAATGCACCAACTACTCAAAAACAATCGACAACCCCAGCTTAAAAAGTATGAGAAAAACCTGTAAAGTGTAAAGGGACAATAAACATGAACTAGCAAGGCGTCTCCCTTCCTGTTCTTTCCTTGCATCCAGCTTCTGTCTCCATTTTTCGCTCATTAAAGGGCAATGCAAGTAACACTAGGAAATTTTCTTGCACTCGTATATATTCTTTTTGTGTTTCACCAATAGTTTCAGGTATACAAAAGGCAATGTTTCGATAAGTGCAAGGGGTTGACTGTTGAGGGTCATATATATAGATTGATCAACGCAACTATCAGCAGCAGAGGTAGATAAATATCGTCTAAAGTTGATAGATTTTGTCCTCGACTTCACGTCCATAGCAGTTGCATTGTTTGATCAAAATGTCATCAAATCAAATGCTTCCATCCAGAGCCAAACCTTTGTGTTCTTGCCATGTATGCTATGTTTCAGTTTCTTCTACTTTTCCTTGATCATCTGGGGAAAACAATGGCTACTTTACAAGTTGGTTCTCTGTTGTGTGATGTGTAAATCAATTACTTACAATTATTGAATTATATGATGTAGTTTGGTTTAGCAAGTTTAATGGAAGAAGTCAAGAACAGGTATTATTTGACTTGTAATTAAGTGTATCTATATACAAATCTTTTTTAAGCGGGTGATATATATCTTTAGAGTAGAAAATGGTGACATAATAATTATAACAGGTGCAAGCCACCATCATTTTCAAAGAGGTTAAAGATGAGAAGGAAAAATTCCTAATGAATATAATATCAAAGTTAAAAGATTACATATCACTTTTGGTTAGACACGCCTACAATTCTAATCCTCATCCAAGCAAGCAAATCCCAATCCAAATGAACTCTCCTTTAATGGAAAAAAAAGTCAATTATTGGAGATCATAATTTATTCTTAATTCATTTTATTCTTGGTTTCAATATTGAAGTCGAAGAGGTTATAGAACAAGTGAGACAAAAAAGAAGGAAAAGGATTTTGGACAGGTTTTTTTTTCACGATTCCATTTCCAATGAAACTCGATTCCGTATTTATACCATCTAATGATTCATAAGTAAAAATTCTAAACTAGTTAGCAAAATAAATGAATAACAAATCCCAAAATGAGTGGTTAATATAAAATAAGGTTGACTGAATGGAAAAAAGAAAAAAGAAAAAAGAAAAATGAACCAGAATTTCCATCTCAAATTAATGCAAAGATTTAGTCTTCGTCAAGACGTCAATCAAATTTTTTTTTAACGAATACTTTCTTCAATTCAGATTTCAGATAAGTTTCTTCTCATCCGGACAATATTAATAATGAGAAATTGTGAAAAGAAATAAACAATGAAAAAAGTGGGACCCAATTCCAGTTTTATTAATAACGAAATGTAGGACCTTTAGAAGAAAAAGAGGACACTAATGCGCCCACTTCACATCCCCCGTACAGCGCGTGACATGAACTTGGTGTCTAGACATTTGTGAAAGGTGAAAAACCTTAAACAATCAAATGTCTTATTTTATAACCGCTTAGATGCCATGGTGATGTATAAAGCGGTCAATCGGCGCATTCACCTTATAATATGGAATCTCGTACAAAATGAATTAGCTAAAATTAATAGAAAATTAAAATATTAATTAACTAAAAGGTTATAATGAGAATTCTATAAGCTATGTATATATATATGTGACATTAAAATTAGAATGATGTGAGACAAAATATGTAAGTAAATAAATTCAATTCATAAATTCTAAAAATATATTAAATCCAAATTACAATGTCAATTTTTAGTATCGGGTTTATTTGGTAAAGGCACTCGGCATGGTGAAAGTGTGATTGGTCAATTCTATAAGTAAAAGTAAAAACAAATAAAAACTGAAAACATAAATATAATTGATAGTGAAAGTTTGTTGATGAGTTTGTTATTAAAATGTTATAGGCTTTGAGCTTTAGTTGTATTTTTCAAAATAATATTTAAAGTCAATAAGTTAATACATTTCACTAGGAGTTTAAGTTTAAGTTGTAAATTCCTTTAAAACATTAAGTCTAAAAAATAAAATTTTAAATAATTTTAAGAATTTTTTATTGTCCACTGGGAGCTCAAACCCATTAGACTTTCATTGGATCCACCCAGATGGAGATAGGTTTCCGACCCCATTTCTCAATTTTACCTCACTATCCATATTAGATGTATATACCAAATTATCCATTTTAACCCTGGCTATAAATCTTCGTTAATCATAACCCTAATTTAATTTATCTTTTTGTCATTTTGTCATTTTTTTTGCAACTATTCGCATCGTCTATATGTCTCATTGGTCGCGCCTTTGTTGTTGATCGTACCTCTAGCTATCAGTCGTTGTTTTCTTATATCTCTACTCAGACTATAGTTTTATCGGTCACAAGTACTATAAAACTCCTTAAATCTCTCTAATTTTATTTTTTAACATTTAATCAATGAACTTTCGCCATAAGATAGGTTAGATGAGGTTAAATATGTGATCGGGGATCACAGAAATTGTGGGACGTGATCTCATCTCATTTCTCCCTAAATGGGGATGAACCGATGAACCCATATCTATTCTCATTTTCCCAATTATAGTTTTAATGTAGTGTTTGATACTCACGTGTAAGATTTCAAGCTATTGTGAAATAGCCCTTCCAACAAGATCGTGCTGGACACGCGTTTTAGAAGCTCGTACGATTGAAGATTGTACAAGAACCGGGAAAAGAAAGAAACGGTTGGATTAAAGCGAGCGAGAATTTAAAACTCAAAACCCAACCAAAAACTCCGCTATATAAACCCAACATTTATTTATTTATTAAAAAAAAAAAAAAAAAAACCCCAAGAGTAAGAGAAAAACTCGCCACAGAAACCCATAAAACTCATTCGTGAAGTGAATCAATCCCTTCGCTCTTCCTGACTTCCTCTCGATTTCAAAAAAGTATATCATCTGACTGACAACACCAACCCCCTTTTATATTTTCTTTTTCCAAAAGAAATTATAAAAAAAAAAAAAAAAAACAAAATCAAAGAAAATTATGAGAGGGATTAGTAGAGAGAGAAAAACTGTTCGATCGTTTCTTGATCGTGGTTTTTTCTCTTTTAAATCAAATATCACAATCTCTCTTCTTTTCGTTTTATTATTTTTTCAACACCATCATTCATTTACTAACAATTATTATTTTTTTATTTATCTATTTGGTTCTGTGGTTTGTGGTTTGTTGTTTGTGTGTATTGTATATCGTATTTTTGTTATTCCCCAAATCTCACCGCACATCTCAATCACGTACACACCCAGTTCCAAAAACCAAAGACATGATGATCGATTCTCTTCTAGAGAGAGAATCTCTGTTGCGTTTAGAGTGAGAAACCCTGAATTTGTATCATCTTTTCAGTCGAACTCGTAACCTATTTTTATCAGAGAGAGAACCAAGTACTTGCTTTTTCTTCTTCATTTAAGCTTGTATCGATCTGGGAATTTTTGTTGGAGTAATGGAGGGTGGTTTGGATGGTGAGAAGAAGAAGCCACCGGAGGGTGAAACTAAGTCTAAGCGAAAGATGAAGACTGCTTCTCAGCTTGAAATACTTGAAAAAACTTATGCTGGTTTGTTTTGTTTTGTTTTTTGTTTTTTTTGTTTTTTTTTTTTGGGAAGAATTTGTTTGGTTTGAAGTGATTTAATTTGAATTTTATTTTTGTGACAGTTGAAGCTTACCCATCTGACACAGCGCGAGCGGAATTATCAGTGCAACTGGGTTTATCAGATCGGCAGTTACAGATGTGGTTCTGTCACCGGCGCTTGAAGGATCGGAAGGCGCCGCCTGTGAAGCGTCTGACAAAAGGCTCCCCATCGCCAGCCTCTTTATCGGTTGGAGAGAAGGAATTGGCGGGAAATGACTCGACCCAATTTGTGCGCGGTGGAGTGGGAGTGGCAATAATGCCTGTTCCGAGGTTTGGAGGTGAAGTTGCGGGAATGAAAAGGTACTACGAGATGCCTCCTCCACAGCAGAGTGTGGTGGAAATGAGAGCGATTGCTTTTGTTGAGGGGGAGTTGGGGGAGCAGCTGAGAGAGGACGGGCCCATTTTCGGAATGGAGTTTGATCCCTTGCCGCCTGATGCATTTGGTGCGCCTATAGGTAAATTTAGTTCGGATTGTTTTTGCTTAAACATAGGTACTGGTTGAGGTTTAAGTGTTGCATATGCTTGCTTGGAACAAATTATCATATGGATTGTTGAGTTTGTAGCTTGGTGAACTAAGGTAGTATGTGGGTTTCGTTAAGGATTTTAGAATTACTTAGTTGATGAATTTCAATATACATTACTCACAGGAGTGGCTACTATCATGTGAGAAGTGAAATTTGTTTTATCATGTAATTATGTTTTGTTACGAGAGGAGGAGATACTTTAGGAAATCAAATCTGCAGGTTGTGGAAATATGTAATGGTGTGGCAGACATTTTTAGGAGGTGCAGAAAAATTAGTTCAATTGGCTCACGACAAGTCTCGATGTTCAACATGGTATCGCTTGGTTCTAGAAGTTCATGTGCTGCTTAAAAGTATGTTGACATTGACGTGCTTCTGTAAAATACTAACATGTATTTCCCCATCGCTTCAGCTATATGCAAAACTGTGTTGGGACTTGGGACCATGAATCATGTTTTTCTTGACAACATCAGGCACCAGCACTGTGCATGTTACTGTCTCACAGTCTCATAAAAATGTTGAGATTAGGAGGTTGTTAAAATTCGAACCTTTTGGTTCCAAGTTGTGGTTTTCAGTTGAAAGGGTTTAAGTGAGAACAGATTGGTTGATGGTCTACACCCTTAATATTCCTTGACATCCGTTGTTATGCCTACCTAATTTTTGTCCCTATGAGGGGGTGATTTGGTGAAAATTGAAAAGTTTGCAGGGGATATGATATTTTTGTACATTCTCATTAAAATATATTGTTTATTTTATTTTAATCTCAAATTGAATTTCTTCTTATTATTTGTTGAACATTTGACATGCTTCCTATTATAGTAGCTATGATTTTTCTGCTTTAGATTTTTTATGCGCTGAAGGTACTCAACTATGGTTTCCCTAATGACTGCCTTATTCTACTCTTGGACCAGCAACAGCAGGGCAGCAGAAGCACCCTGGGAGATCTTTTGAGACTAAACAGTTTGAACGACTTGACGTGAAACCAGTCAAGGTGAGACTTCAGTCTCTTTTTACATGGCATAGATATAGATTTATTGCCATGTGAGCATTTTTCAGTTAGTTCACATGGGAAATTTATAGGAAATAAGTTTCTTTTCTCATTTATAGTCCTGCAAGATATTGGATTTGTTATTTATTTATGTCTTTGTTTTTGTTTTGTGTTCAGTAGTTATTTTTCTTTTGCTTTGACATTAATTATGTTTTTCTGAGCAACATGTCTTTTAGTCAGTGGAATACTTTCTGTTTTTCTTCCAGAACAATTTGATGAAAACAACCAAAAATATTGCTGGCAGGATATGTTCACCATACATCCTCAGGCTGCCACAAGGACTCTCCATGAATACCAGTTTCTTCCCGAGCAGCCAACTGTTAGAACTGACACATATGAAAGAGCTGCCCCATCCCACAACTATGGTTCACCTGCTGATAATTCAAATGCTAGGAATCCATCATTAACCACTGCACGCTCATTCATGCATGCAAATGAACAAGTATCTACTGGATATGGTTTTCCAGGACAGCTGCCTAGTTTAAATCTTTTAACTCATCAAGGCAGGCACAGCCACCTTTTGCCGTCTGCTTCAGGAGAGTATGACAATGTTCCAAGAAAGAACTCAATATATACTGCTATGGAATCCAATTTTGGTGCACACCCACTCGCAGCTGTGGACAAAGCATGCGTATCATCCGACATGAGAGTTACCAATGATGAGGATGTAATACGAATAGAAAAGAAGCGCAAGGTACTTAAAAACTGTATGTATTGAATGCTATAAATCATAGACTTACATCTCACATTTGTTTTTTTAGTGCTTGCAGAGTGATGAGGCAAGAATAGCACGTGAAGTTGAAGCCCATGCGAAAAGAATTCGGAAAGAGCTTGAAAGACAAGATATTATGAGGCGAAAGGTCTGGCTTGCTATTCTTACTTTTGCTTCTATAAAATGTTTGTCTATACTGATACCACCTTTTTTGTATTTAAGAGAGAGGAGCAAATTAAGAAAGAAATGGAGAGGCATGACCGAGAAAGGCGAAAGGAAGAAGAAAGGCTGTTGCGGGAAAAGCAGCGGGAGGAGGAGAGATACCTAAGGGAGCAAAGACGTGAACTTGAGCGGAGGGAGAAGTTTTTGCAGAAGCAATCTATTAGAGTAAGCTTGGGAACTTTTTTTTTTTTTTTTTTTTTTTATAATCTTGGGTTGTCCCTTTTGAAGTTACAAAACGAGGATAGGTAACAGTTATGTTATCCCTATGTATTCAGGCTGAGAAAATGAGACAAAAAGAAGAACAACGCAGAGAAAAGGAGGCAGCAAGGCTTAAAGCTGCTAATGAGAGAGCCATTGCCCGCAGAATTGCTAAAGAGTCCATGGAACTCATCGACGATGAGCGCTTGGAACTCATGGAGTTGGCTTCTTCAAACAAGGGTCTGCCCACAATATTGTCTCTCGATTATGAAACTTTGCAAAATCTTGATCTATTTAGGGGTAGGTCATGCTTTGAATACCTTATATTTTTTTTCATCTGGTAATTTGGCTTGTTGAAATCAGGTTAAAACTCTTATAACACTTCATTGAATTCATTTACATGTGTGCATGTGTGTGTATATTTGTGTAGAAATATATTCAAAACCCACCCAACCTTTCCCCGTTACCCGAGTTGTAAACTGGTTTCTAATTCCGAACCATACAACTTTGGTAGCCATATCTAAGGAAGATAACCTAAGAATTTCAACTTTTGGATGGTGGTGAGACATGTGGCTGCCATTGTAGAAATGGCCTATTTTCACTACCACCACATGTTGCTCATGGATTCAACTCACTTTTTGGGAGTCATGTCATTTGGTGGCAATAGTTATTGGATGTATACATGACACGTGTTGTTAGATGGCACATTTTCATTAGACTTGAAGGGAGCTACATACTGATTGCTACTCCTATGCAACAGCCTACATTACTCTTCTGTTTTACTTATTGTTCTTTTTGAATATTTATTTTGCTTTAAAACTCGAGTTGTATGGTTGAGTTTTCTTCCTAGGAGCTACTAACAGCTTATTTATGTTTCAGATATGCTGTGTCCTTTCCCACCCAAGTCTGTTCATCTGAAAAGGCCTTTTGCGATTCAACCATGGAATGTTTCTGAGGAGAATATAGGGAATCTTCTCATGGTGAGTTGTTTTGTTTAATCTTCCTTATGGAAAATTATTCCCCCTTCAACATGAATCTGATGGAAACCAATGTTACCACATCATTCTGTAGGTAGAATTTTGGATGCATTCATTAACCATCATTTACTTCTGTGACCAAATGTTTTATTTTGTCACTAATAAGTTTGTGTTGTTTCTTTTTTGGTACTGGAAACCACCAAGTTGTCTGGTGTATTTCTTTTATGGATAATTTTCTCTTTCCTCAGCCTAAATTGCAGTTCTTACATATTGAATTGAACAAACTATGTTGATAATCCTTCATGTTGCCATAATTGTATAGTCCTTAATGTTGTTTACAATAATTGTGCTACTCTACTTAAATGGGATAACTGTTTCATCCTTAATTTTATTTACAATTTGTGTTACTTCCATGGGAGTGTGTTTACACCATTTCTACGTGTGTGAGGAGTATTTGCTAGAAATGAATCATTTTCATTGGACATCTTTGGCCATTTAATATTCATAGCTCTATCATTTTTTTTAAATATATGTAATATGAATTGATGGAAAACTTTCAGGTTTGGAAGTTTTTGATTACTTTTGCAGATGTTCTTGGGCTTTGGCCATTTACTCTGGATGAGTTTGTCCAAGCTTTTCATGATTATGTAAGTGCACTTGATGTATCTTATTTGATTTTTTTTTAATTTTAATCTGAGATATTTGTTTTGAAGCCTTCAGGTTCCCAGCCTCCCTGCTTTGTATTGATATGCATTTTCAATTCTTAATCTTTCAGGATCCAAGGTTGTTGGGTGAGATACATGTTGCTCTTCTAAAATCTATAATTAAAGATATCGAGGATGCCACAAAAACACCCTTCAATGGGCTGGGAGCAAATCAAAACAGTGCTGCAAATCCTGGAGGTGGGCATCCTCGGATTGTTGAAGGGGTAAGCTGTTCTATGTTTCCTGTTACTGCTGTTTCCTTCTTTTTGTTTGGTTAGATTCCTTGTTCTTCTTTCATTTTTATTTTTCTTAAATGTTGACATTCTGTGTCAGGCATATGCTTGGGGATTTGATATACGCAGTTGGCAGTGCCACTTAAATGCATTAACGTGGCCTGAAATTTTGCGACAACTCGCTCTATCTGCTGGATTTGGGCCACAACTGAAGAAAAGGAATATTGAGCAAGCATATCTTCATGATGACAATGAGGTTTGTTCCTTCTTGATTCAGAACCCATTTCAATGTAGAAACTCTGTTCCTTATTAGTGTATCATCCAATTTCATTTATCATCTATTTTAAGTTTGTTACAAAAGTCTAAATTCACAACAGCATAGATGTAATGTGAGTTACATTTCTTGACTGAAATGAAACCAATGTTGTATATAGTGCTATGAACTGTAATCTACATCTGTGGTTGTTTCAGTTGCTTCCCCAGTTGGAAGCTTCAAGGACCAAGTCATATACAGTTTTTTCCCTGTGTAGCTGTTCGTTCTCTTTTCATTTTTGTTGTTATATAATCTTGACTTGGATGTATTTTTCTTAACACAATTATCCTGTTACATGTAATATGCATAATGTGTTAATGATCGTTGGTTTCACTCATTCTTAGATGTTATTTTATATCAAGTATGTATTAGTAAATTAATTTTAGAACCTTGGAAAAACTTTTCTATCTACCTGTAAACTTTGAGAAGCATCACCGCCTGAAATTACTTGTGAGCATGTCAATTTTTTCTTAAAACCAAAATCATTAAGTCATGTTGGCATAACATCCAAGAGTATTTTATTTATACTACCTTAAGATAAAACGTCAACCAAGATTTCCCTTAATTAATTATTATAATTATTGTAGTTTATTTTATGATATATTTTACTTTTGTTCATTGCAAGTGCAGGACAATGATGGTGAAGATATAATTTCTAATTTACGCAATGGAGCTGCAGCTGAAAATGCGGTTGCTATAATGCAAGAAAAGGGTTTCTCAAATCCACGCAGATCTAGGCATCGGTTGACGCCTGGAACAGTTAAATTTGCAGCATTTCATGTTCTTTCTCTTGAGGGAAGCAAGGGCCTGACAATATTAGATGTTGCAGACAAGATTCAGGTAACTATAGAACCATAACCGTGTCGTACTCTCTCTTTCATTGCAAATATAACTCATTTACTAATTTTTCTTTTGATATAAGAAATCTGGACTGAGGGATCTTACAACAAGCAAGACACCAGAAGCTTCAATTGCTGCTGCCTTGTCTAGGGATTCAAAACTTTTTGAGAGAACAGCTCCTTCAACATATTGTGTACGTCCTGCCTATAGGAAAGACCTTGCTGATGCTGAGGCAATACTTTCTGCTGCCAGGGAGAGAATTCGAATATTTAAAAGTGGAATTGTAGATGGAGAAGTGGCTGATGATGCTGAAAGAGATGAAGATTCTGAAAGTGATGTAGCGGAGGATCCAGAGGTTGATGATTTAGGTACTGATTTATATCCAAAGGAGGAGATTCACAATTCTCTGGAAGCAAAAAATTTTAATGGGAAAATTGTCTTGGGAAACAAAAAGGAGAGTAATGAAGTTATGGGAACTCCAAAAGATGACCTCAGGAGTTCTCACGGGGTTTTGTCAGCAAAGTCAGAAGGCTTCAGTGAAGTAAAAGGAACTGGTGCTTTGGTCAATGAATCCATAGATGCTGCTGTAATTCGCAATGATACAACTATACCTGATGAAGCAAACACAGATATTGATGAAAGCAACCCTGGTGAACTATGGGTTCAAGGACTAATGGAGGGGGAGTACTCTGATCTCAGTGTTGAGGAGCGGCTTAATGCGCTTGTTGCTTTAATTGGTGTGGCAATTGAAGGAAATTCAATCCGTGCTGTACTTGAGGTAATTTTTTTGTTTTATTTTATGCGAACTTTGAAAATTTTGCTGCCAATGTTTTGGTCTTCAGTCTGAAATAAGAGTTCTTTCAGGAACGCTTAGAAGCTGCAAATGCTTTAAAGAAGCAAATGTGGGCAGAGGCACAGCTTGATAAGCGACGTGTGAAAGAAGAGTATGTAAATAAAATGAATTATCCATCATATATGGGTAACAAGGCAGAACCTAATCTTACAATTTCCTCAGCTGAGGGTAGGCGAAGCCCCCTGGTTAATGTTGATGACAAAAATAATGTGATGCCGGACCCTATCGTCCTGCAAAAACGGTTAAGTGATCTGCCAAATGACCAAAATCATATTAATAGTTTATCACCTGAAGGGAACTTGCAAATGCAAGATTACTCTGCTGGTCCAGACAATCTCTCTTATCAGCAACAAGGATATGCTGCCGAGATGTCACGCTCACAGTTAAAATCTTACATCAGTCACAAAGCAGAAGAGATGTTTGTATATAGATCATTGCCCCTTGGTCAGGATCGCAGACGTAATCGTTATTGGCGTTTTATCACGTCTGTATCTTGGAATGATCCTGGATGTGGCAGGATATTTGTCGAGTTACGGGATGGTGGTTGGAGACTGATTGACAAAGAAGAGGTTGCATTCTTGCTAATTGACTGTTCTCTGTCTATCTAAATTAGCTATTAAATGTCGCATCTTGAGGTTTCTGTGTTTAATCTTCATTGTTCAACTTCACTTGCCTGGGCAATTTTAGCCACACATTCTATATCTTTGCTGAATCTATCATGATTTAACTGACCATCCATTTTTATTTTTTTATCTTCTTTTTTGCACCATGAAGCACACTGCTAGTTTTCATCTATTATGCATGATTGTTAGTGCATTGTGTGTTTTTTTCTTCTTCTTTTAAATTCTTCTTCCATGCATGTGCAGGGTTTTGATGCTCTATTGGCATCTTTGGATGTTCGTGGGATTAGGGAATCCCATTTGCATTCAATGCTGCAAAAGGTCGAGATGTCTTTTAAGGAAACTGTTAGGAGAAACACGCTACATGCCAAAGCAGAGAGAGACAATCGAAAGACAGCCAAAACAGAATCTGTAGAAATTGCTCCTTTACCTGATTCCATTATTAGCACTGATAGCCCCAGCAGTATCGTGTGTGGTCCAGATTCTTATATGTTGGAGACCTCAACATCTTTTTCAGTTGAGCTGGGAAGGAATGAAACTGAGAAACAAGATGCCTGGAAGAGATATCAAGATTATGAGAAGTGGATGTGGAAAGAATGTGTTAAGCCCGTTGTATTATGTGCCTTGAAGTATGGGAAGAAAAGGTGCAAACAGATGTTTGGTGTATGTGATTGCTGCCTAGATGTTTACTTCTTTGAAGACAGACGATGTCCATCTTGCCAGAGGACCTTTGATACCGCAAAAAGTAAATTAATTTTTTCTGAACATATGGTTCAATGTAGTAATGTGCAACAGAAGATGGACTGTGACTGTTCTTTGTATGTTTCAGTTTCTTCTCCTGTGAGGATCAGATTACTGAAAGTACTATTAGCATTGGTTGAGGTGAGTGTTGTTGGGAATCAGCTTCTTGTATTTGTATTCTTTTTCCATTAATATACTGATCAACAGTAACTGCTGTTGGGTTTCTTGATTGAATTATTATTGTAAGATTCTTATGCCAGTATTGTTTTCTCTGTTTAATTTGTCCTTTCTGTGCTTTTATTACTGTTATGTTTAATTCAACTTATGTTGTTTATATTGTGGCTTGGTAGATTTCTGTTCCACCAGAAGTTCTTCAACCTGTTTGGACTAATGGATGTCGAAAATCTTGGGGCATGAAGCTTCACTCCTCATTATCAGCTGAAGAACTTAATCAGGTTTAATTATTTTGGCTTTTCCCGTATTAATATTTATATTTTATGTTGAAATATTATCCTCTTTTTCTGTATGAATAGTAAATTTCTCCATGTTCCTGTCTACAAATAGGCAACATAGTGAGCTATGATTATGTTGTTTAGTAGCCGCTTGAAACAATGGTATAAATTTTCAACACTTCCCCTCACGTGCAAGATGAATGGGCTTGTCACTTGGATCATGTCCAAATACAAACATAGGTTTAGATGCAGAATAAACAATGATAACAAATTTAAGCACAATCAAGTGGAGAGGCTTGAACCTATTATTTTAACAAATTTAAGCACAATCAAGTGGAGAGGCTTGAACCTATTATTTTCTGAAAAAACTGGTCCTAATACCAAGTTACACTATATCCAAAAGTTTAAGTTCACAGTTAACAACTTAAACAAAGGTATTAATCTTGAACATAGTTGGAGGTTAATGAATCCAAGGTAGGACTCACTTTATTTTCAACATCATGTTCATGTTTTTTGTCCAACTATGTGTATTTCCATTTTATAACAGGGCCTATATTCAAATACATATAAAGTTTACACAGGGGATGTTAAATTATATTGCTGGAAAATCCTTTTAGACGGAGTTGCAGGTGGGTGGGGGTGAGGGAAACTGGTAGGGCTCCCTAGCCCTAACTGATATGGTTCTGGCATGTCATAATGGATGATATAAGATAACCACATTAACATCTAGGTGACCTACATTTCTTTTGCTGCAAAACATTAGGAAAGGAAAAATGTGAGTCCCTAGGAACCAGCAAGATCCTTGCATTGAAACCTCGTAACCTTTTATAAGTTTGTTGTTTATTACTTTATTGTTTCTTCTTTTTTTTTTTTTTCAGTGTAAATTAACTTTATTGTTTATTTCTATCATGCAGTGAACAAAATATGTTATCTGGGACATTCTTTTATTTGTTCTTGTTTTGTTATTTCTTTCTGTTAACCTTTTTAGACTTAGTTTCAGATAAAATATGAGGCTGGTCAATAAACTTCTTTCTTTTTCAGATTTTGACACAGTTTGAGAGTGTCATAAAGAGGGACTTTTTGTCCACAAGCTTTGAAACAACTAGTGAATTGTTGGATACACAGTTGGTATCCATACTACCGTGGGTACCACAAACTACAGCTGCTGTAGCTCTTAGGCTCTTGGAATTGGACGCGTCTATATCTTACAAGCCAGATCAGCATGTTGAGTCTCAGAAGGGCAAGGAAGATGGAGACATCAGAGTGAGTAATCTTTTCTCATATTTGTAAATTGGTTCCTGCATTTTGCAGATAAGGAACATAATTCTTTTGAATGAAAGGTAAAGGCTTATCTGCCTCTTTGATTGTGCTAAACAAGATGGGCTTATATTCCGTAGTAGGGCAGTTCAATGCTTGCATGTTTGTGATTTTGTGCTAGATTTACAAGTAACTTTTTTCCCTCATGATTGAAATTTACTACCATTTCTGTGATAAGGATGGTTCTTCTGACCCTTTTTTTTAATTAAATTTCGTAGAAGTTTCCATCAAAATATACTGTTGTGAAGAACTCGAGAGACTCTGAAACTTTTGAAACTCCTCATTTTCTCCAAGAAGCAAACTGGGTTGATGTGGTTATTGAACCTGCTGGCTCTAGCCGCGGACAAGGGAACCGCGGAAGGGGTCGTGGACATACTCGTAGTGGAAGATCCCAGAGAAGGGTCGCTGGTTCCAGATCTGAATCTGGTAAGAGAAAAAAGACAACCAATAGTGAGAGATTAGCGCCAGTTCTGGCGTGGAAAGGTCGACCTCGTGTAAGAGGTGGGCGCAAGCGAGGTCGTCGAAGTACTAGAAGTCGACCGAAACCAGCAATGAAGGCTGCTGTGGTTGTCGAAGAGGGAGGCATTCCAAAAGAAAGCATGTTTGAAAAAGCAGGCAGTTTAGCAAGGGATGAGTTGAATAGAGATGATGTCACTAGATTTCAGGTGAAGGGAGCTGAAAATGGTAGCAGCTCAGAGCAATCAGAGTATGACAACGAGAATGGTCAAGCAACGGGAGATGAATATGGTGATCTCATGGTGGGTGAATATTCCGGTGGTTTTAGTGGCAGGGGTAATGAATTACAGGAGGCAAGTGATGATAATGTAGACTGCGATGAAGAAGATGAAGACGATGATGAAGAGGTAGATGATGAACAGGGGGATTTGAATGTCGAAGGATACATTAACGAGGAGTCAGATGACGAAAGAGAACGGAATGGAAACCCTAATGATGGTAGTATAGGGTCAACATCTACAGATTTCAGTGACTGAAAATGTAATCAGAGATGATGTATGTACAAGGAAGTATTTTGTTGTCAAAATGATTGTGCACCCTGAAGTAATTTTTTTAGGGAGGGGGCACATTGTGACTACTGACTATACTCTCAAGTTAATATATAAATGATGATTACCAATGATCAGCAACTAGTAATATGGCTTCTCAAATCACAATAATCTCAGACTTCACATTCATTAGTGGTAATTATTATTAGCAAGATATTGTAATGATTTAATCAATTTTTGATTGTTGCAATTAATGACCAAGATTATTGCAGCACGGGCCTCGAGTATGGCTAATAGAAATTAAACAATCACCATCTTTATACTTGAAACAATGTTCTCAAATTGATAACAAAACATATAAAAAGTATGGCTATTACAAGCAATTCAAAAACCATAAGCTGAATATGCCTGCTGGTTTTTGATCACCCATGTCCCCTGACACCACCTTTATTCAAAAGAAGAAAACAACACTGGCCTTCATGTATTTCAACAACAACTCTCAATGACCCTAAAGTCTAAACTATAAAATCAAAGTAAATAATTTCTAAATCACAGTGTACCAAAAGATACCTAGTAATCTGAAACATCTGTATTCACAGAATAAAAAAAAAAACTGACGAGGGGACGGGGTACCTTCGTTTAGGACGAGTATTATGTGGACCATGTCAAATCTCAAGGAGCAAGGAGTTTCTTGATTCCAGTCTTCTGCTCAGCTGTCAACCTTGTTGGGAACTTGATGTTGAATTTGATTTTCAAGTTCCCTCTCCTTGATGGATCTTTTTGAAGAGGCATTCCTTCCCTCGGGACGATCTCCTCGTAGTTGGGATGAATCACACTATTGATTGGGATGCTTAAATTCCTCCCGTCCAGGGTTGTGATATGGACGGTGTAACCTGTCAAGGCTTCTGCTAAAGATATCTTTTGCGTCACAATCAAATCGTTTCCATCTCGAGTAAACACACTGTGAGGCTTTTCGTCAATTATGAAGACAAGATCTGCCGGTATAACATTAGGCTGCTCATTTCCTTTCTCAGGGAAGGTGATCTTTGTACCTTTCTTCCATCCAGGCTTCACATCAATGGTGAGGATTTCTTCCACCAGCATGGTTTTGCTGCACCCAACAAATAAAACTTCATTTAATTTCACTTACGTGAAGAAAAAAGAAAAACCTTGAAATGGTAAATTAATATACCTCTCTCATCCCTAAATTACCAAAATCTGTAATTCCTGGAATATTTGAGAAATTGAAACCACGGAAACAATGCATATGGTTTCTAGGATTGTCAAACAAAAATGATATTCCAAAATTGGAGAGTAAATTACACAACACGTGACATTTTGCTAGGTTGATATCCTAGTGTATAAGATTGATAAACTCAACAAACCCTAAACTCGTCGACTAATTCAAACGGAGAACACTTTTAGTACCATTTAATACAACCAAGCATACAAGTTAAAAAACCTGACCATAAACCATTTTAACTAGCTAATATAGGAGTTGCATTAAAACTGCTGCGGACAATGAAGCCTAATAGCTGCTGATCATGGTGAATTACTTTTCACGGGTTCTTAGCGGATAAATAGGAAGGTACTTCAAAAGATTTAAGAAATTTGTCACTATTCAAAGATTTGTAGAGCTAAAATACAACAGTTCACCAAGGAGGAGAAATATCCTAGGGAAAAAAAAAAAATGACAAAACATCATCATAAAATAAAAGCGAAAGAAATCATGCTACGACTCCCAGTTAAGATACTTAAATTAGTGTTGAGGAACTAAAAATCGATATCTATCTTGAATAAAGCAAAACCATTACCATAACCAGCAATAAGAAATGCTAAAGTGCACCTGGCGTATGCGTCCAAAGCCACTCAAATCATGCCACACTGAATAAATAACCAATCACATGAGAGATGCATGCCATGTGACACGATTTGAGTGGATTTGAGCATATACGCCAGATGTATTGAAGCTTTCCTCGCAATGGTAATGTACAACTTTTTGAGTTTAAAGCACACAGAACTATTTTAAACACGGAACTAGAGAGATCTAATGTTTATGCAAGAACAACAGACATTCCCTCTTGTACATGATTAATTGTTTAAAATTGAAGAACCATCAATCGATAACAGATCAGTTAAAGCCTTCTTACTTTTAGGTGAGGAAAAGCAATCGTATTAGAATCATGTCTAATGAGAAAGTTCTACTATAATGAATCTAATTTATCCCGTTACGTAACGAATCTACTATATATCCCGCCATATAACTAATCTAATATATCCAACAATGCAATATCAAATTTCTAAAAAAAAAAAAAAATCATTCCTGTGCTTGCACCAAATCAAGTAAGTCGGAGCTCAATTTGATCATTAAAAAAAAAAAAAAAAAAAAGTCCCACAAGTCATATTTATAAAGCAACCATGACTACTAGCAAAGACAAAAACAAACAAACAAATTATTCACAACAAAAACCACTTACCCACTGATATCAGCAATCTCTCTAGAGATTTTCATCTTCCTAGTACCTCCCTTATAGAGCTCTTCAAGGGTGCAAGGCAATCTATTCTCAATTGGAGCTGCTTTTCGTGGCCCGCCACCACTCATTGAACCTCCTCCTTCACCAAAAGATGCAAACATATCATCACCAAACATCCCACTTGTGAACCTTGTTCCTCTCATGCCTCCACCGCCACCTCCCCCTCCCATGCCGCCAAATGGGCTTGAAAACCCGAAAAACTCTGCAAAAATATCATCAGCGTTTCGCGGATTGAAGCGAAACGATGTAGGCCCATCTCCAGTGGAGAAGTAGGTTGATCCACCACCAGGACCTCCGGCATATTCCGGCGGTGGCACCCCTCCTTTTAATCCCTCTTCACCATATTGATCATACACTGCTCTTTTCTGGGAATCACTTAGAACCTACAAAAAACCAAAAGAGTTATAATCAAGAATCAATCAAAAACCTAGATGGTCTCAACTCTCAACTAGTTGTATGATGATTATTGTCCTCAAACTACACAATTCAATATCGATAATTTCAATGAAATAAACGAATCCCTGAAATCTAATAATATCTGAAACAATTCCTCTAAAAAGAGATAGAAAGCAGATAAAGAACATACATCATAGGCTTCAGAGATTTGCTTGAACTTAGCTTCAGCTTCCTTCTTGTTATTGGGATTCTTATCAGGATGCCATTTCATGGCAAGCTTTCTATAAGCCTTCTTCAAGTCTTCATCTTTCGCATTCCTGTCGACCTGCAATATCTTGTAGTAATCGACCCCCATGATCTCTTCCTTTTTCTTCTTTCTCTTCTTCTTGTTCTACAGAGCAATTAAGCCTTTGAATGGGCAAAATTATTGGCTATGGTTTTGGTGTCTCTTGATGATGTATTCACTTGAATCGGTGTAAGTGGGGGTTATTATTGCTGTCTGGTGGGAGTGAAATCAGATTCTAGAAGCGTGGTGCTTTGGAATTTGGATGATATCAGAATCGTGTAGAAACTTCCAGAAATCACCTCTACTGTGTTCTTACTGACATGTCTGTTTGGGTATGTTTATCACAGCCCACTTTTTTCAACCGTTGAATTTTGATAGATCATCTTTGGGCTGGACCTAATCTAATGTCGATCAAACCTTGTCTCTATCTATTGGTTCATGGCTTCAATTGTTGTAGCTTCATATAAGTATTTAAACGGTAATTGATTTTAATTATTTACTAATCGGTAATGAAATAAAAGATAATCAAGTTCTATAGAAAAGAGAATTAGGAAAGGGAACTTGATTTCTTAGCGGGAATAGGGAATTAATACGGGAATTTTCATGATTTATATACAAGGCGCAAATAATTTGATTCTCAACTGATTTTAGTTATGTAAATACCGTATTCACAAATCAAAAATTAGTTTTTTCCGTTAAAATTCTTTTTTAGTAAACATGCCATAAATTCAAACAATATTTAATATAATTAAATAATGTACTACGCAAAATAAATTGACCAAATATAAATTACGCCTTATATTTTGTCAAATCCATTGGATTGACGGATTTTCATATGGAAATCCAAGATCTAATCCGATCTAATGGATTCAAAATTTAGGATCAAAGCCAATCCAATCATATCCTTGAATCAAATCTAATCAAATGAGTTAGTTTGGATCTAATGGATCTTATTAAATTGGATTGGATCCTACACACCCCAATTAACTTTACAAATATTTACATTTTCAATAATATTATTTTTACCTAAATGATGTATCATCACTATAGTTCATTCATTTAAATTGTATTAAATTTGCATGATTTAAATGAATGAATTGTACTGATGTCACATCATTCTCAAAATAATTCATTATTTGTAATTTTGTATGCGCGATTATACTCGCTTCATCTAAATTCACTTTTTTCTTACACAAAAACAACTTGACGTTATACTAAGTATAATTTTTAAACATAGGCATGTCTCATACTATACAACTAAAAATATGTTAATGACAAATCACTTTATCTATTTAGTGGGACCAGCAATTTTATCCCCATTCAAATAATTATCGAAATTTAAGTGATTTATTATTATTATTATTATTTAGTAAATATTAAAAGTGTTACTATTGTTTAGAGAATCTCCAAAGTAAAAATGGATTGCATACCAATAATTATTGGTATTGCAACAATATCAAAAGATTCGCTTCTTATTTGATAAAAAAATAGACTTGATAGACAATCAACTCAAAATTTGGTCTCCAATGTTTTCGTCTAAAACATAATTTTTTTAATGACGTGTCCATCTTTTTTTCCTAGTTTATTTTTTATTTTATTTCCTTATCAAAAATATATAAAAAATTAATGTCAGTTTTAAATGTTTGCTAGATCAATCTAAAAAATAGTTTTGCAACAAATCGTATGAAAGTAGACAGTCATGCTTGAGGTTGAATAACGACTATTTATCTTACGTGACATTTTTTTTTTTTTTTTCACAAACCATGTTTACGTTGGATATGCTCTTTTATATATATATATATATATATAAACAGTAAAAGTGCTTTGAATATGCTTTCCATAGGTAACTATTCAAAAAGAGGTATCAATTGCTTCCACCCAAAAAATTCCAGAATAACTCTTGCCCAAAAAAGTTCGGTTTGGCATTATATAAAAAACATTACTAAAGAAAGAGGTACTCCCTTTTAATAATACGTTCTTACTTTCTAACATAGAAATATTACATTCTTTTTTTTTTTTGATAAAATGAAATATTACATTCAAATCTGTAGAATTAGAATATCAACGCTTTACCAAACCGTGATCTAATTTGCTACTCTTATGTCTAATTTCAAATTTCAAATGCAAGAAATCTACCTTTTTCTTTTACACCATATGCTAATTCTTCACAACATCAGAGATCAAGAATTCAAAATCAAATTTTTATCACATATTCGATCCGATACAAGAAAAGAAATTACATCTTTCAACAAAAAAAAAAAAAAAAAAAAAAAAAAAAAAAATTCAAACAAACAAAAAAATCTAATGTGTAAACATATTTTGAGGGAAGAAAATTAAATCAGAAGCAGCATTGTCATATCAATTAACAAGGAATTTGATAAGTGAACCATCTGAGAAGTTTGACTGGAAGTTTCACAAGATCCACCGCAAAGTTCGCAATTCCAGCGCAGCAAATGCAACACGGGCACAGGCAACTCAACACAGTCCTGCGATCAATAATCAAAATCAATGAGCATTATTCCACAAGACAAATCTAATTCGTAAAAACACATATATATAGATTTGTGTTCTTCCCTTGGAAACGAAAAAACACAAGAAAAAAAAGAAGATTAATTTTAGATTAAAAGAAAAGAAAAGAAAACTGACCCAATAATCCAGATGACTATACCAATAACAGAGAAAACCAGGGCAAGCAAAGCGAAAGGCAGTCCCAGCAAGAAACCCAATGGCCTGCAATCTCCCATTTTCTTTCTTTCTTCAGTTTTTTTTTTTTTTACAAGAAAGACAAAGTGTGTTGCGTTGTTTTATATAGATTTCCTGACTTTCTGCGATCAGAATTTTCAAAAGACTTGACGCGGTGTATATAACTACCACGTCCTGGTGTATTTTCATACTGACAGAAATACCCTTATGAAACTTCCTAGTTGGATCAAGGAATTAAATATTGCTTCTAAGGGTCAAAGACTAATTGTCTTGTTGACTGGAAACTTCACGATCTCTCAATGTTGGAATTGGACTTCTTCTGATTATAGAAGTGGAAGTGGATATTTGGAATTTCGAATCGTGCTGTGGTGTTGATTGATCCAGGGATGTTTCGATAGTCTTCTAACTTATCGTTTGTATCCAATTTAAAAAACCAAAAAAAAAAAAAAAAAAAAAAAATTACTTCAAAAGAAGTCAATGGGGGGTATTTTAGGTATTTCGTGTACTAGGAATCTTCTCCCCTGTTTGATAGGTGTTTGCTTTGCAATTTCCATCATTTAAAGTCCACTATCAATCTATCATACGACTTTTAAACGTTTTACATATTCTTGAAGAATGACGAGTTCCTATCAATCGACAAGGAATAATATACAGTTGGGGGTATTGGGCTGTTATTGGGCCTATTAAGGCCCAATTATGTACAATGTAATAGGAGAGATTTTATATGTATCTGACTTTGACAAGGAAACCTTCAAGAAAATACGTCCTTATCAAGTATGTACACAATTTAAATACTACTTCCTTTGATTCCATTCCGCAACTAATCAGAAAACGAGAGAAAATGAAACTTAATTCCTGATTTGTGATTAATATATCTACTAAATGTTTTGGTAATTAAATTATATGGATCGTTTACACAAATCAATAATTAAGTTCCTGCTAGAAAGAATGACCCTCCCAACTAAAGAACTAAAAAGTTTCCTTTCCTTATTTTTTTAAAGTGGATCATTTTCATTCTCAATTAGTAAAGACAAAACAGAAGAGAAAGGGGTAATCATTTTTTAATTCTTTATCCAAGTTGTAATTTCATGTTTTCAATCAAATAATAAAAATAATTTCTCCTTGAATTACTTTTTTTTACAGTTACAAATTATAGATTTTATGGTATCTTGAAATTGATGGGGTTGGAAATTGGAATGTGATCACTGCCTTTGATTTTCCTTTGTATCAAGTAAGCAAAGCCCATGTCTCCTATAACATACCTTGATATGGGCTGAGCCTATCACTGGCCTATAGAACCGAATTAAAAAGCTTTGGGTTTAAATTCCCACGCGTTATAAATCACATCAAACCCTTAATTACCTATCAAGATAGGCTTTGGATAATTGGATATGTAAATTAATTAAAGTAATTTCCTTGTTTCTCAATTATTTATTAGGAAAACAAAGTTGTGAGGATGATCATAGAAAAGAGAAAAATGCAAATATCTCTCTCTGCTGAGTATATACTGTACGTATAAATTATTATATATCCATGCATCTTGCATGCCATTGCCATAAACAGAAAAAATAGAAAGAAAAAAAAATGCTCACCACAAAACCTTTGGAGGATATATATATATATATATATTTGCAGGAAAGACAAACAGGTCTTCTCCACAAAAATCAGATGTCGATTTCACACTCACAAGTCTCTTAAAATATCGTTTCCTGTTACAGACAAAAGCTTGTAATGAATAAGGATCATCATCTACTGTTTCTCGTATATAAACAGTAAAAAATCACTGTTTTAATTTGCCAGGTATATATAATATATGAACTTCTTTCGAATCTAATGGTATGTACGCTCTTGACATTCTAACTAATTAATGATACGTCAATCAATCGATTGGTAAATAATTAATTTGAAGAACTAGCCTGTATTATTATGTTTTTAGATACAGTATTCAACCTTTGTATACTTTTCAACTAAGGGTGTCAATATTGACACCTATAAAATTTATTAGTATATCTATATTTTATTAAAAAATTTAATTATAAAAATATTATAATAGAAATTTATCAATAAGGACAAATTACTTTAATTAAAAATACACAAAATACTGTATACATTCATTAATTACAATTATATCTTCAACTATATTTCTTTATTAAAAATAAATAAATAAATAAATAAAAATAAAAAATAAATAAAACTTATGATAAACCCTAATTAAACTCTAATTTTATTTTAAGTTTCAAACTGTCTCATTCTCACATGATTATCATATTGTTTTTTATTTTTATTTTTTATGTATAGTTATGAACTCTATCAATAAACAAATTTTTTAATTTTTTTTAAACGATAGATAGCTATGCCTATAGATATCAATAAGTTTTTTTTTATTTTTTAATTTTTTAATTTTTTTTTTTAAGATAGCCGTTGATGTAAGTATTTTTTTTTTTTTTAAGATAGCTGTATAAATAAAAATAAGAAAATTTCAGGTTGAAAATATCTTGACCTCATATGGTTCTACATATTCCCTTTTATAAAACTCTTACATTCTAGATATTTCCAAAAATAAATTGGACTATCATTAAAAGAGGATTTAATTCCAAACATAATATTATTTTTTTCAATAAATTGGGTGTAATAATAATTTAAGAATGTTTATAAATAATATGTATTAAAATGAATATATTTGTTATAATGAGGGTAATATTGGCATTATGTTGAGTGTTTATAGTAATATTTATTTTTTAAATTTTAGATATGAGTATACTTATAAAAATTGGTGTACTAATAAGTTTTATGGATGTCAATATCCGTACTCTTCAACTAATTAAATGTACTACTCTGGTTCGTCCCTATCAAAAGGTTAATTAAAATATTAAATTATGTATTCTTCTTTTCTTGTATTTTTTCTTTCTTTCTAATTGTATAACGGTCATGTAAAAGTTAAATAAATAATTCATAGTTATTCTTTCAAAACATCGTCACTGCATAATTTTATAACTCTTTAAAACATAAATATGATTTTTCATTCACTTTTTACATGACAAGAAATCTCATCAAATAAGTTAAATTGTATTTATTTCAAATGGTATTTAGCTAGTTTTAGAGTTTTGATATCACATGAAATCTGTCGATATGATTGCATTTTTTTTTTTTTCCTTTCAATTTTTGTGAAAGTTATATTGAAAGCATACTCTATTAATATTATTTTTTTGGTATCGTGGATTCCGGACTTTATCCAGGCATCTGTCTGTCTATCCTCCCTCAACTGCGTAACTCACTGTGACCTGTATGTTGGAAACAGGCCTCCAACCGCATGACCCACTGTGGCGCTCTATTAATTTTATTTGCATCTACTGCTGCACTTCTGGTCTTCGATGGATATAAGTAGCCATGTAGGGACGTCACCTTAAAACTTCACACCACCCACCAGTACTTGAAAAAAAAGACAAATTAATAAGCCACAAATTGCCAGCTCATAAAAGTAAAAATCTCAAGAAACATGTCCAATATATATTTGAAAGATCAATAGATCAAAAATTTATCGAGACTTTTCAATATCAAACACTGTATACGCACCACCATATAATTAAGAGAATCTACTTACACAACATCACAAAGAAATCTCTACACATATTGATAAATGCAGATGGTGAAACTTAAACCTCTCGCCTCAAACGTAAAAGGATGAGGTGCAAAGTGCACATAGGATATGCAATACGTCCGAAATATTATTAGCCTTTATTATAAAAATGAAAATCGCTATTAGCCCTAATTATGACGCTCTTATATATAAGGTGAATAAAATTTAATTATACTGTGATATTAATTATTAATTACTAGTTTCATTTTCTTTAGAAGAGATGTAATGTAGATTGGGTTAGTTTTTTTTTTTTTTTTTTTTTTTTGATGGAAAGGGCACCTGAAAACCTGGTAAACGGGTTAGTTTTTGAACTATATCATGTATTCATGTTTATACATAACAGATTATAATTAATGGGAAATTTTTCCAATAGCATGAAACTAAGCTATCACAAATATTCTACTACTAGTAATTAGAAAAGTTGATTGTACTTTATAGTAGTGTTTAAATAATTGAAGAGGACCGTGACTTTGTTTACAATATCAGAAGAACCCAAAATTGGGCTGAATTATTAGGGGGGTGTGGACCTGGGTCAAGTCTAATGTTTTGTACTGTATGTAGGAGAGGGACCAGTATTGATATTCTTGTTTAGGAGAAAATCTTCGGTGCACCGGGTGCATAAGCTGAATGTTGCACCCGGCCACTAAGATGATGACACCTCTGCATGTGTCAGCTTTTTTTGTTTGGTTTTTATATATATATTTTTTTTATTATTTTATTCCTTTCTCTTTCATCTCATTAAATTTATTATTATTATTTTAACTGACACATACCGATGTATATACATACCGATGTGTCAACATTTGAGTGGCCGGGTACAACACTCAGCTCATGCACCTTATGCACCGAAGATTTTCTCTTTGTTTAGAACATTATCACCAGCAAGAACAATTATTGTTATTTGAAGGACCCACAACAAAAACAAGTATGTACATGTCTAGCAGACTATCAACAAAGACATCTATGTCCGTTTTTTTTTTTTTTTTTTTCTTTTTTGTGTACCGACAGATATATACATCAATTGTCGAAAATGGTCCATTGATCCATATGGCCCTAAATAATTGACCTGTAGCTTATTTTTTAAAGTTGAAATTGTACCCCCGTAACAGTCCTAATCACATTTGGGAGGACATTTGCCTTCCTCAGTACTCTGTGGTGACTGGTGTGGTGACCTTGCCCTTTAGTTAGAGAACAGTATAACTCTCTCGATCCATTAAATGGAGTCCAGTTGTTTGAATTTCTGAGCTATTTTGATTCACGATTGTGAAACATTAGAGAAAAATATAATGTACGTGTTATATAAATAGCAATGGAGAATAGCTTTAATTATAGAGTACTCCAGTTTTTTTGAATTTATATTTATTTGATTTTTTTACAATTAAGTTAAGATATTAAGATATTCGATGTTGTTAGTAACCACCGATAAAATTTTACATGGGTAATCTTTTAACATAGAAAAATATATCATAATTCTAAACAAAAGTTTCAAATTCCCATATCATTTAAAGAAAAAATTGAAGAAAAGTAAGAAGAAATGAAATATTACTAGTACAAGAGGGTAATAATTATAATGATTACCATCTATAAAATGCAAATTAAATACAAGAACATTTTTTCCTCAAAAAATTTATATATAAACAAGGGCCTTTTTTTTTATTTTTTATTTTATCATTTTTAAATTACAGTCACTTGTGAATTCCGAAGAACAATCAGAAAAAATTCTTATATATGAAATTCAGAATAAATAAATAAATAAATAAATAAAACGTTGTTCAAAATTTATCCAGTAATGAAAACAACATTGTCTGTCATTTGATATTGTAGTACATGAACGTGTGGATATCAATTAAGTGACGAAGTTTTAGAAAAGCAAGACAAAATAGAAATAGAGAATATCTTAGTTTTAAAATGTGGACACAGTGATTGCTCTATGATGGCACCAGCTCCCTCCACAGATAAAATCTAATTTGGGAAGAGAAAGTAGCTAGCTAGAGGACCAATGTGGTATATGTGGACATGTCTGGCAAAATGAATTGATGAGTTTGTGTAGTAAGTCTCAATCAACATGTCGGATATCCTGGTTGTTAAGGTTGTCACTTCTCCTTTTCTTCATGGCTTGTCCTACGCTCTGCTTTTATGGTGTGTCCCCAGTTTTATCTATTTTTCTTCGGAGAAGAAGACTGTTCATCTGCTGCATGCCTCGGTTCTTGTAAAATTTATCACCAATTTCCTTTTATAATATAACACTGATATAAAAATAAAAAAAATAAAAACATTCTTGTTAAAAACTTAAAATGTTAGAGGATTTCCATTATTGTAGGAAAGCATTGAAAGGATGGTGGGTGCATCAATTAATGAAGCATCTATCAAAATATTGCAACAGGAGTGATGATGGTTGTCCAGTTCGTCACTGTCAGATATATCATATATGGAGATCATATTCATAGGCCAAAGCTGCACAAATCTAAGTTGAAAGAAAGAGGATAATAAGATTAAGATAGATGAAATTATCTGAAACAATAAAACCAGCTGTTTCACACTGGTATATCCTATATCCTATACTTTATATAAAAGTGTGAAGTGGTCGGTGCAATTATAACCCCCTTTTTAATTCTTTTAATTTCTTTAACTTTTATTTTTATATTTTTTATTTCTTTAAAAGTAAAATTATAAATACATCCCTTAAACTTTATATAATTATTTAATAAATAGCTTTAGTAAGATTTTAGTTATAGCATCCTTTTTTTTTTTTTTTTTTTTTTTTTTTTTTTTAGAGTCAAATGACAAATACAAGTCTTCGAGTTTGTAGAATTACTTAATATAAATATCATAGACAGTGTTAGATTGATAGTATTGTTATTGGTGATCTATCATGCAATGGATACCATTAATGGAGTTTGTAGAGACGTGAACTTTACTTCAACAATTAGCATCACCAATGAAATAATACGGTAATGTATATGGTAGGGATTTTCAATTCGGATGCTAATCGCTATAAGTGTTTGATAGAATAACTACAAATTAGTGAATATTATGAAGATTTAAAGATGTGGATATCTGTTATTGAAGATTTGAGTGATTATTTCATCACAATTTATGCAATTTAGTCGAAGAGTTCTTTTGGATGTAAAAAATAATAATTTAGTTGTTGAATTTAAATTGTTAAGATGTTCAATAAAAGTTGCAGACAATTGTTAAATCATCATGAGAATTATCTCTTTTAAGGCAAGTGTAGAGGAGCTTCTTGCCAGACCCATGAGTTTAAGACTTCCTCAATATGTTATATAAATGTAATAACATTTACATGAACTAAAACCATATGTTATATTAACATTTCTTATATTTTTAAGGATATGTATATTTGCAAATATAAAACTCAAATACTGATTTAAGCACATGTCTTGCATGTGCTCCAAAACCTAGTGTGTGTGTGTATATATATATCACTAATGCTAGACAACCAAAAAATTTAGCCCAAATTTCAACTTAAATAATGTGGTACATGATTTTTTCATTAACCATATCATCTCATATATATATAGTGCACATATGTTATTTTCACTTTTTTTTAAAAAAAAGTTGTATTTTGACATTTTCATTAATAACAATTTTTTTATTTATTTTTTTTTAACTATTGTACCATTACATAAATTCGGGATTTTTTTGGAGGATTCGAACCCGTAAACCCTTGATACGGGTGTGAGAGGTTTACCACCTGATCAACCTCATCTCATCTTTCAACAACAATTTTACACAGGGACGGAAGCAGTCAATGGCAAGCAAGGTCAACTCCCCCCCTCCCTAAAAAAAAAAAAAAAAACCCAAAATTTTGAAGTTTTTGTTGTCTTTGTAAAATATTTCTCTGGAACTATTGGAAGACCACTGTTATAAGTGTTAATGAATTATTTTTTATGTGATGCATAAAAGTTGGATTTATTATGTAATTCAATATGAATTTCAACACTAATTAGGTATTATATTGGAGAAACTTTTAAATTAATTACAGGTTCATTGTTTTAAAAAATTGTAATAATTTTACTCATTAAACTCTATTTGGAAACGGTGACACAGAACTATTAAAAAAATTTAGTCAAGTTTTTTGTTTAGCTTGTGGTATGCCCCTTATAAACTTGTGATGTTTCATCTTCGATTAAATGCACTTTAAATAGTTCAAAAAATTATCATTTTTATTATTATTTAATGATGCCCCCCCCCCCCCCCCCCCAAATGAAATTCCTGGCTCCGTCCCTATTTTTACAGCTAGTATTCCATTTGTGTTTGTTGTATATCAAAATTTCCTATGTTAATTACCTTGGAAAAACCTAATAATAATAATAATAATAAATTCTCCATATTTGAGAGTCTTTTATGTTAAGAGGCAATTTTTTTAATGTATTTTTCATATTATACATTTTATTTTTCTAAGAATTTAAGGGTACATTCAATTATGTTTTTAGAAAGTTATTTCAAAATTTGTTTTCTAAAGGAAAATGATCAGAAACTATAGCAAAACCGAAGAAGAAAATAGAAGAAAACGTTTAATTGCAAGTTAAAAAAAAAATGTTTTCTTGAAAAACATACCATGCTTTTTATCGTTCTTTTAAATGAGTTGTGAGTTTTTCTTTCTTCAATATATATATATATATATATGAGTACGGATATTGACATCTATAAAACTTATTAGTACACTATTTATAAGTATACTCATGTCTAAAATTTAAAAAATAAATATTACTATAAGCACCCATCCTAATACCAACAGTACCCTCATTGAAATAAATATATTCATTTTAATACATATTATTTATAAACACTCTTAAATTATTATCACACCCAATTTATAAAAAATAAAAATAAATAAAAAATCATATTATTTTTGGAATCAAATCCTCTTTTTAATGATGATCCAATTTATTTTTGGAAATATTAGCCTCTTTTTTTTTTTTTTGAAAGGAAAATTCATAAAAGGAAAACTAGGCAATACAATCATTCCTGATAATCGACTCAAGGCAAGGAGGACAAGACCCTTGCCACCAGCAATCATTAGAGGAAAGAAAAGCCATTTTAGCCAAGGCATGAGCTGCCTCATTGGCTTTCCTGGAAACAAAAGAAACATTATGAGGAAGAGTAATTCTACTTTGCCCAAATTTGGTGCTCAAATGACGTGGCAACACTCTAATCCATTTATTTAACTCAAGCAAATCTAATACAATCTAAATGAATGGATGAGAGTGTTGCCACGTTATTTGGGCACCAAATTTAGGCAAAGTAGCATTACTCTATGTGAAAATATCTCGAATGTAGTAGCCTTATAAAAGAGAATATGTGGAACTGTATATAGGATCAAGATATTTTCAATATAAAATTTTCGTATTTATACAACTATTTTAAAAAATAAAAATAAAAAAACAATAAAACATGTTGATGTCTCTAGCTATCGTTAAAAAAAAAAACATGTATATTTGCTTATTGATAGAATTCATAACTATATATGAAATAAAGACAAACAATATAATAATCACGTGATAATAAGAAAGTTTGAAATTTGAAATAGAATTATAGTTTAATTAGGGTTATCATAAAAATTAGGGTTTATCATAAGTTATTATTATTATTATTATTATTATTTTTGAAAGCTAAGTTTTTTTTTTTTTTTTTTTAATAAATAAATATAGTTGAAGATATGAGTGTAATTAATGAGTGTATATTGTATGATTAATGCTAGACATCCTAAATTTTTTTCCTAAATGATGTGATACGTGAAGTGTCAACATCTTATAAATTATGAGATTATATGGTAACTGATATGATGTTGACACCTCAAACGCCACCTCAAACGCCACATTATTTAGGACAGAATTTGGGACGTCTAGCATTACTCATATAGTATTTAGTTTATTTTTAATTAAAGTAATTTGTCCTTATTGGTAAATTTTTATTGAGATATTTTTGTAATTAATTTTTTTAATAAAATATTGATGTACTAATAAGTTTTATGGGTGTCAATATCGGCACTATATATATTACAAATTTAGAAAAAATAAAAACAACTAATTCTAAATACCACTATATATGTATATTGTTATAAAATCAAACTTCGATCAAATATCTAGAGCTTGTTTGATTTGTTGAATGTTAGATAGTTGATGGCAGATTGGCCGTGGTAGTTGAAGAGGACCAATTTTGAGACCTACTATATATATTATCAATTTATCATCAAACTTTGTATTTATAATTTTACAATTAAGACCCCAAGAGGAGGGACCATTGCTTCCCTCGAGTGGAGGAAAATGACTCTCAGACCTGATTAATCTATTATTATTATTTTTTAAAAGTATTATAAATTTGATATTATACTACATTCTCTAGAATAAAATTGGGAAATTGTTTGGGTATTGACTGTTAGTACCCAAGCCATACCGACCACGCTAAACCACTCAATAAGGTGTTGCCACGTGGTAAAACTCTTTTGTTTTTTCCATGTTTCTCTTTGTTTTGGGTTACGTGGCAAACAATGAGTGGTGTGGTCAACACCTTGAGTACTGACGCATTATCCATAAAATTGAACATCACTTAAAATTAATTATCCAAAAACGAAGTGAATACTATTTTAAGTTTAAACTTTCAAAAGGACACGTGCATGAATAAAAAAATAAAAAAATAAAAAAAAATCGTAATAACACAGATTAACAAGTAAAAAGGTGGTTGATTTGAAGGCAAACAAATTAAAATATAGAAAAAGTAAGTTGTGAATAAGACGGAGAAGTGAAGGAAAATTGTGAAACTTATCCAATAAAGATTTAATTAATAGTAACATCGGACAAACCGTGATTTATAACTTTCAATTATTAATTAACGCTGCTGCCATGACATGATTTCGATCCTATCCTTTTGAAACAACCGCTTTCTACGTCTACCAAATAATAAATCGCATCACTACATTCTGATAAGTGATAACAACTCTCTAAACTATCACCAAGAACCAAGTAGCCATGGTGGAAGACTGCGGATCAACGATGTTAAAGAAATACCTTCAAATCCCGAGACAGACTAGCTACGTTGAATGGACATCGGGATACGATATGGAACGATAGTACGATACGAGACTATAACAAATTTAAAAAAAATTAGAATACGGATATAGGAAGATATGTCAATTAAAATAATATATATATTTTAAAATAATAATAATAATAGTTATTAATAATATATATATATAATGTAGCCCATTTGTATATTATAAATTAAAAAGAATCAATGAAAATGAAAGTAATTAAATATTAAATCGTGAATCATGAATCATATGAAGCTATTATAAAAAAAGATTATTTATTTCTTTTTAAAAAGTTTTAAAAGAGCTTATTACGGGAAACTCAATTTTTAGGTTTCATCTAAAAGATTTAAAATAGTTTTTTTAATAAAGTAGTCCATGTGTTAGATAAAAACGGTCTATCTGTTGTAGAGGATATGTTTTGGCTGAAGAAATTCCTTCCTTATGTTGAATATTGTGTTTTAACTGATTGCTGTGCTCTTTTGTAATCTATTTTCTATCTTAAAAAAATAAATATATATATATATAAATTATTATTTTTTTATTTTTTTAAACAATTAAAAAAAATTGAAAATAGCTTTTAATATTAGAAAAAGTACTTTTGATCGTTAGAAAAGCCGTACCAACTACCAAACAAACCATGTAGTGGAATCAAATGTAGTATTGACACGTCACTATCTTGTGGGTCCCGGTGTAGTTGTCGTTTTGTGATTTAATGGTGGTCTATCACTTTCAACCTGTATCCTTTCTGCATTCTTTACTCGTTCCATGTGCTCCGCACACTTTTTTTCATATTTTAAAAAATCTATATTATATTTAAAATGGGATTATTTAGTTACATTATCAGATTATCTTATTGAATTTAAATTTGAAACATGATAATTTAAAATGACGAAACATATAAATCTAACCTATTTTTAAAATCAAAATTCACTTTTAACTTTGTTTCCAAAATAAAATCATATTCAACTAAAACTTGAATATTGCCCTAGAGTTGTTTTTTTCTTTCTCTTTTTCTCTTCTCTTCTCTTCTCTCATAGTTCTTCACTTTCTCTCTCCAATATCTCGTTTTCTTCCTTCCAGTCACCATACAGTGAGTTTCTAATACCTTAAATAGCTAACAATTGTTTGTATCGGTGTCTATTTCATAGGTTTTGATAATATTTTAAATTATATCGTGGTTTTCTAAATCAATTTTGAAGTTTTCTAAAATTTTGGATTTCTGATGGACGTTACATAATAGTTAACTATGTAATCTTTCATAGTTCATCATGTAATATGTTTCTTCAATCATGTAATATATAATTGATAAGAGTAATGCTAGACATTTCAAATTCTATCCCAAATGATGTAGCACGTGAGGTGTCATCATTACATTAATTACCACATAATCTCATAATTCATAATATGCTGACAACTCACGTGCCACATTATTTGGAACAAAATTTAGGAAAAAAATTGGGACGTCTAGCATTACTCTTCTGATAAACATTACATGATATCTTGCTATATAATATGTTTTCAGTTAATCATGTAATATATATTACATGTAATTCATTAAGAACAACATAGTCTTTTTAGTTTTTACTAGCAATGTTGGTTAAAAACAAAATTTTACCACAATGCAGCTAGAATTGAATTTAACAAATTTTGTTTGGTTAAATTTTTTTTTTTCTCTCAATTAAATTTTTTAGTTTTGAATCGATACAAACTTAAAAAAGAAATGACCGCAAAGTTATTGTTCAAAAGTTCATCCCATAAATTATGTTAAAATGTTTTTCCCTTCGGTAGCCCATGCACATCCACTTCCACGTTAATATTACGATTAGAGTCCAATTATATACATTTTACAAATATGTATATTGAGTTTTCTCTCTAATATTGTTGATTTCATGATTTGTGAGTTATAAGAGTAGATCGGGGGTCATGTATGTGGTGTTTGATTTCGGTAAATATGAATGAAACAATTAGATTTTTTTTTTTTTTTTTTAGGTTCATTATGATAAAGCGATTTGTAAAATGTTATGTAATTGATGAGAGGATACAATGAAAATGAAGATGTGGCAATTGTAGTTAAAAGTCACATGATCATTATTGCAAATGATTTCTACTGGGAAAAAAAATATAATATAAACTGAGTAGTATTTCGAAAAGTAAAGAGTAAATTGTACAATGTGATGAGAAGCGATTGTCTCATTCAATTAAATGACAAAAGACATCATCATTATAGTGAGAAGAAGAAAAGAGAGACAATATATGGCAACCACCGGCTGATAAATTTTCCACTTTGATAAAGGATTCGGTCGGCCACATATTATAGATTTCGGTGACATATTTGCTAGTTTCGTGCATGAGATCATGAGATCTATTGTGTAATTGTGTTTATATATATTTTTTTCTTTTCCATTTTTAGATAAAGAACATGACACTTTTATAATTTACTTTTTATTACACATTGTTCGTTGATCACAAACAAGCTGCTTCTACATATATATATATATATTTATGTTATTTTGTTGATTTCTCTTATAGTTCTTCTTTCCTGAAACCAAGATTGGTGCACTGAAATTAGAGTAATGTTAACTAATTATCCTTTGGAGGGATTTGGATATGTAGAAATTATCAAAACTATCAGTTGCTGAATTAATCTTGCACGTTTTTTACACCCAAAAAAATAATAATTAGGGATTTATAGAAAGGTTTTTTTTTTTTTTTTTTTTTTTTTTTTTTTTTTTTTTTTGCTCAAGTCATTTTTGCTTAAAATTTAAAGGTAAAAATGCATGGAAAGGAATCTTTTTATATTATCCAATATGAATATGCTACTGCACTATTGATGCAGTCTACAATACTTTGAGAGTTTGAGCCAGTACTCTTTTGCAATTTCCTATCTTCCATATCCCAAAAAAATATCATTTTGTTTCATTTTATTTTTTTCCTTTTTCCATTTGTTGCATTCAAGTAATCATTTCGGTTTTATTTGGATTTTTAGATTTTGAAAAGGAATTTTTTTATTTTTTTGTCAAAAAAATAAAGAAAATGAGTTTTCTAATTAAATTGGTTGAACGTATGTGTATATATATATATATATAAAGTATATATATATATAAAGTATTACATTTACAACTAATATAATAGAAACACATGACCTGTCAATTAAGATCAAACAATAAATGTGCGGTCTATATAACTATTCCTATCAATCAGGAGAAAACTCTTCACAAATGTTTAAAAAATGCGTATGGTGAAACTCGAACCCTACATTGGAAGGGGTGAATTTGTGATATTATTCAAATACATATATTTATTGAAATATTTGACTTGTGATCACAACAAGAAAACTTCAAAACTATGACATATAATTTTATTTTTTTCATGTTCAAATGTTTCTGTTTTTTTTTTTTTAATCTAATTAAAATATTTAATTATGTTGTACTCTTTAAACATTTTTATCCTCATTATATTAGAGAAAGCAAATGAAATTTGGCCTCGTTAATTTAAAGGTCATTCAATTCTCCGTATTATCCATGTGGTTCTAATTTTGTAATCAAAGTAACATCTCTAAGAATATACTATAGAGGGAAAGAAATATGTGATACGCTATTTTGTTCACTTGGGTTGTGGGATGTGGTGTCCCGTACGTTTGGTCATAAAATTAAGCTAGATGGTACTTGTTTGGATCTTTGGCAGAAGGCGATGAGGGTTGTTTTTAGCACCCAATTGAAAGCTCTCTGACGGTCTTCCATTATCACGGTGTTTTGGGTGGTGTGGTTTCTCAGTAATCAAGCCACATTTGAGGGTTGCAGGTCGGTTTTTGCTAAGGCTCATTCCTTAGTTTGGCGTTCAGTCCATGAGGTGGACTCACTTTAGTCTGGCAAGATGAAGAATCCAATGGATGAGCTTCTAACTCTTCAGCGATTTCATGTCTCTGGTCGTCATTCTAAGGCCCCACGCATTCTACAAGTTATTTGGTATCTTCCTCTATCGGGTTGTCTTAAGGTTAATACAGACGAAGTTGCTTTTGGTAGTCCTGGTTGTGCATGGGTTTTTCGTACTTGTAGAGGCTTTGTTAAGGGTTGCTTTGCTATTCCTCCTAGAGTTTGATTTGCTTTTGAGGCTGAGATGGCCGCTGCTATCCATGCTATTGATTTTGCTTGGAACTTTGGTTGGCATCAGTTGTGGTTGGAGAGTGACTAAGCTTATGTGGTGGTCATCCTTCTTTCTAGGTTTCGTAAGGTTCATTGGCGTTGACGCCCTACTTGGGATAAGTGTTTAGGTTTGCTTTCTCAAATGGACTTTATTGCCACTCATATTTACCGTGAGGGCGCGCAATCGAGCTACAAATTGTCACTACAAGAATTTTAGTCTTTCCAGACAAACCATTTTCGTGGGGAAATGTCAAAATTCGTCTGGAAAGGTATTACGCGACGAAAAAATTTAATTGGCAATTTGGTGGGGACATCATGGTCGGGCAGGATATTAGGCGACAAAATTTTGAGTTTCATCTGCTAAAACCTGTTTTAGCCGACAAAATACATTCATCGTTTCGACGAAAAACAAGCCGTCTAGTCCACTCTTGATAAGGAATTGAACTTGCAACCTCATATCAAAGTGGTAAGCTTTTACCGTCTGACTACAACACTTGATTTGTTAACAATTGCACAACATTTATTTATAACCTATATGAGTTATTAGAAAAAAAAAAAAAGATAAATTTAAATTTATTCAACTAATCAAAAATATAATTTGAATGACAAACATATATTGAAAAGTATTTATTGGATTGCAAATCGGGTTTGGTGGTAATGCTTTTTTTCTTTCAATTCCTGTTATTTAATTAAATGATCAATACCTCAAAGTGGTAATCAATTGAAATGATGCTAATCGAGAATGTGATAAGAGTTAATTAATTAACAATTAAGGACATATTAGTTTAATGAGGACCAACTGTAGAGAATTAGAGAAGATGCCACACCCTAAACCTAGGAAATCTATTGGATAAGACTTTTTAAAAAATTTTATTTTTTATAAGTGCATAGTATATATTTTCTTTAATCAAAGTTTTATATATCGGGTGTCCGCTACTAATTAGTTTGGTAATGGTGGATTTATCCAAAAAATTTAATTTTAATTAATTAACTTTTAATATTTTTTTAGCATATATATTTTTTAATTAATTAATTAATTAATTTTAGTATATATATATTTTAAAATTTAATTAACTTTTCCCTTCAAATACAATGTTTGTTGGGAAAAATTTCTGTTAACTTTTCCCTATGAATTTTGAGTTTTGTGGGGAAAGATTACCTTTCTCGACAAAATTCGTTTTGTGGGGAAAAGTTTACCCTTAGCCGACGAATTTTGAGTTTTGTGGGGAAAGGTTACCTTTCCTGACGAAACTCGTTTTGTGGGAAAAAGTTAACTGTGCCTACAAATCTTGTTTTGTCTCCTAAAGTTTTGTTTGGAAACACTAAAATTCTTGTAGTGTGTTTAGCGTACAGGAGCCCGAGTATCGTTACTCCTACTTGGTGGTTGAATACTCCAACTTTTTACACTTCTTTTATTAATGATGATGTTTATAGTAGACCTTCTTCTAGATTCAGTTAACTTGTTTTCTTTTATTTTCTTAAACTCTTTTGTCTTTTCTTTTTTCTTTTTAATAATATGTTGGGTTTGGATAGATTATGATTAGGGTGCTATTGAGGTGCTAGTTTAACTTAGATGTTCCAGTGTATCTATTGATACCGATCACCAACAACTTTAAGAAAAAAAAAAATATTGGACGTTCTAATATTTAAATTTTGTTCAATTAATTCTTTAAGTTTTAATAACCAAAACCATGTCTAACTTAAATCATAGTGAAAAGTACTGGATGCAAATGGTCTCATTAAAAGGGCTATAATATGCCTATCTCTTTCCAAATGAACAAAAATGACAAAAAACGATTAATTGACTTTTAAAATGATGGGTTCCTCACAAGAACAGAATTGATATAATAATATCATTTGTCACTTGAGAAAATCCAATGGTCAATTGGTTCACACACACTTTTTTTTTTTTTTTCCTTTTCTTTTCTTGATATTAGATATCCACCTATTTAGACTAGATTATATATATTTTTTTTGAAGTTCTTTGCTATTAACAGGATTTGAACCGCAGACTTAGAAGTTATCTGTTCAAACCTCAATAAAACTCATCCATCTACTGGTTAAACTACGTCCCGAGAGCTTTTTTTTTTTTCTTCATGTAGTAACCTGTACAACAGATATACATGAGCTGCTGCTGCTGATACATATCAATCCATTTCCAACCCTACTCATCATTGTCATCAATTTGAACTTTCCTCTTTCTCTCAAGAAATTATTGGTAAAAATAAATAAGCTGAAAAGCACTTTTCAAGATTTTATAAAAGCTTCAAAAAAAGGCCATCCACAAACCTAAAATATGGCAAAAATATTTATGTCCAAGTGAGTAGAGACTCTAAACAGACAAAAACATAAAAACAAACAAAATTTCATCCCACAGATCTCAACACATTTCAAGTTGTGGTTGAGATCCAAGTTTCTCCATACTCCTTCCTCCACTTAAATTTAGAAACAAACAAATAAAACAAAACACAGCAGCTAACCCATTAACACCCGATTATTGTCTCCTCTTCTCATCTCCGTTCAATGTCGCCGGAAAATTAAAAAAAAAAAAAAAAAAAAAAACCCCACTTCAGCTATCTCTTCAAATCATAACTTGGCATCTTTTTTTCATGCAAAGACTTCATTTTATCACGTAACTTCACTTTATAGTGTATATATATAGTGTGTTTTCAAGTTTTTGAGTTATTGAATTAATGCTAGCTGTGTCTGCTGCACCTTTGACGAACAACAACAAAGATGAGAGACAAGGAGAGATGGTGGAGAGTTTTACTATGGACGTCGATGCACAAGAGTTTCCTGACTTCTCAGATGCGAATCATTTGCTTGACAGTATCGATTTCGATGATCTTTTTATGGGTATGGACGATGGCGATATGTTACCGGATTTGGAGATGGACCCAGAAAGCCTCGGCGATTTCTCCCTCAGCGGTGGAGACGAATCTGAGATTATTAACACATCGATACTGTCAGTGGATAGAGTCGATGAGGAGGAGGATAATAATAATTTGAAAAAAGAGGCCGAAGAAGCAGACAAGATTTCTGGTTCTGGTTCTGGTTCGGGTTCAGGTTCTGGTTTAGGATCTTCAAGCTCGAGTAAAGGAGAAGAGATTGCGAGTAAGAGAGAAGACCAGCCTGGTTTGAAAACGTTGACTGGTAAAGATCACGGTGACAAGCCAAGAAAATCATCGGCGCAAACGAAGAGTAACAATAATCAAAGCAAGAAAAAAATGAAGGTAATTCAAATTATAATATGAATCTTATCTCTCTCTGTCACAAGCACACACACAAACACGGGGGACACATAAAGTTTTGGAGGGTCTTCACAAACTTCAAACTTGTTGTTAAAGAGATCACGAGAGTCATGGCTGCACTCTGCAGTCACTGAATTTGCTGTAACAATGGCACTCATAATAATAACAACAGTTAGAGAGAGAGGGATGGATAGAGTTTTTTGTTTTGTTTTTATATGAATGAACAATATTTGAAGGTGGTGGTGGTGATTGTGAATTCTTGAATTGTGTGTAGGTGGATTGGACACCAGAGTTGCACAGGAGGTTCGTGCAAGCAGTGGAGCAGCTTGGGGTCGATAAGGCAGTGCCTTCCAGGATTTTAGAGCTTATGGGAATCGATTGTCTCACTCGTCATAATATTGCTAGCCATCTTCAAGTACTTGCCTCTCTCTCTCTCTCTCTCTCTACTGTTCTAGTACTACTTTCCCCTTTAGCATAATTGCTTCCAATTTCGTCAATGTTTAGGCTCTCCGGTCTCTCCAATTTTTCTGATTTGGTAGGGTTTTCTCAAGATGGGAATTTGTTGCTTATGCTATGTGTCAAATCTTTTTGTTTCAATTAGGAAAGTAGTACAAACATTGTGTGGAAATTTTACTATATTTCCTTTTCTGAATTCAAAAAAGAAAGGAATAGAAGAAATCTTATTATCAAACAGATTTTATGATTTTCTCACATTTCCAACAAGTACAAATGGAGAGAGAAGAGTTTGCTAGACATCACATTTCATGCGGACATATGATTTAAAAAATATAATATTATTGATTTGACTTTATATTATGAATCATTGAGAGAGTGATAATATCATCAAGTATTCCTGAAGGAGCAGATTATTTATGGAATGTCATGTGCAGAAATATCGATCTCATCGGAAACATCTACTGGCTCGAGAAGCCGAGGCGGCAAGCTGGAGTCAGAGACGACAAATTTACGGAGGAGGAGCTGCCGCGGCAGGTGGAAGAGGTGGCAAGAGAGACATGAACACTTGGATTGCACCCACCATAGGTTTCCCCCCTATAACACCCGTGCATCACCACCACCACCACCACCCCTCTTTTAGACCCTTACACGTGTGGGGTCATCCCAGCATGGACCAATCACTGATGCACATGTGGCCTAAACATGTACCCCATTCACTATCTCCTCCACCTCCACTTACACCACCTTCATGGGCTCAACCACGTCCAACTCCGCCACCACCAGACCCTTCATATTGGCACCCCCACCAGCGAGTGAGCCCTCTTAACACTCTTTATTTTTCTAATTTTATTTTGTCAAAAAAATTAGAGTCGTCTCTCTCACATTTGGTTTGTAAATGAGCATATTCCTTTTTTTCGGTGTAGGTTCCAAATGGACTAACGCCAGGGACACCTTGCTTTCCACAGCCACTGCCAGCAGCTACGGTAACTAATCAATCCTTACACTTTTGGACGCTTTTAAGGTGTTTGTATGTTGAGTTTTGGAATCATTTACAATTCTACTATTACACATGTTATCTTTTCATTTCTTAGTGTGTGTATATATATATATATATATATTTTGTAGAAATTAAATATATATATGTACTATTAATGTATATATTCTTATGTATGTGTAATGCATGCAGAGATTTCCAGCACCGGCGCCTGTCCCAGGTATTCCACCGCACCATGCCATGTACAAAGTAGACCCCGGCATTGGTGTTCCAACTACACAACCAGGCCCCAACCCTCTCATCGACTTCCATCCGGTGAGCAACTTCTCTCTTTGTATACTTCCAATAAATTAATAAAAAACAAAAATGAAATGTCTATCATGTCTTAAGGAGACGTAATCAAATATAAAAATAAAAATAAAAATCATGTGTTTTGTATGAAACAGTCGAAAGAGAGCATAGATGCAGCTATTGGAGATGTTTTATCAAAGCCATGGCTGCCGCTTCCTCTAGGCCTAAAACCTCCATCTACAGATAGCGTGATGGTGGAATTGCAGCGGCAAGGCGTCCCAAAAATACCACCCACTTGTGCTTGAACTACAACTCAATTGGAACATCCCTCCGGAGATGGCAGTTCAACAGTACACAAAAACACCAAAAAATTCGACGACATTTCCTGCAGTTAATGTACACATATACATCTAATCTGCGAGTTTTTATTTTCTCTTCTTGTTATTTTTCCACTATAATATTTTTAGAGTACTAATAATGTTAATTAGTACTATTGCTTGGTTGTTCTTGACTTCAAGCAAAGCTTACCCGGCCGATCGATGATGTATCATAATAATGCGGACACTTTTTGTATCGATTTAATGATTATGAGATTATAATATAATAACTCGACTACTCTTCCATGCCATTGTTTTAAGGTTTTCGTCATTTTCTTTCCTTCAAATTAAAGAGATTATATATAGTTTTTATGGAATCCGTCATGCAATTACATGTTTCACAATATTATTAATTATTACAAATATTGTTAAATCGAATTCTGCACAATTTTAAATTAATGTTAGATATAAACATTATCCTGATTACAAAAGTTGTAACTCTAATTTGAAGTACTACTTATAATAATCCTCTTTCACATGTGATTAATTTCTCAATAAATTTTTGAATAGAAGGTGGGAATTGAAGTTACACCCCTCTCAAAGGTGAAACTGATTTTGATGGATAAATGAAATTGAAGAGAATGATTTCTCACACAAATTGATCTCTCTCTTTCAATTATTATTATTATTATTATTATTATTATGCTATAACAACAGTTTTATAATTATTCGATGTCCATGATTTGATTTTTTAAAAATTCTATTATTTGCCGTTTGATTTTCTTTCACTTTCTTTCTTATGTTCGATCAACCATGGCGATGAATGATGGTGAGCAAGAAGATGCACTCTTAATAGAGAGTTTCTAGCCGGTAGCCAAAATTACAATGTTGTTTTCTTCTCGAATTTGACCGAATGATACTTTATATGTTACTCTTTTCACTTTCTTTGTTAGATAACATGGATCTTCGAATATGCTAATTAACATCTTCTTCCCATGACGGTAAGGAGATAGGGAATTTGTGGTTTTGTTTAGAGAAAGTGGCTCTATTGTTTGTGATTTTATATCCATATATGGAACAAAAATACAGCATATTGGTACATAGCCGGTGCAATCATCATTGCTATGTTATTCTTCATTATTCTTTCTATCTATAAAATACAAGTAGGCCTATTATCTTCAGAGAAGTAGAGGTCGCAAGAAGAGAGATAATCAAAATGTTATTCTTTACCGTTACTCTTGTTATTTATAAATAGAGAGCAAGTTTTATTTTTTATTTTTTTTACAAAATCAATATACAGTAATAAAAGTTTGTGTGGAATCTGACTCCCAAGCTACTGTTAAGCTTCTGAGTCATAGCACTCCTGTTAACCATCCTCTTTACAGTCTAATTCAAAGTTGTTTGACTCTGATTCATGGGAATTGGCTTTGTTCGATTCGGCATGTTTACAGAGAGGGTAATCTGGTTGCTGACTGTCTTGCCAAGTTGGGGCATTCGCTTGAGCTGGGTGTGACGTATTTTGCTGATCCTCCTACGCAGGTGTCTGGTTTGCTGGAGAACGATGCTAAATGCCTGGCTTTAGCAAGAACTGTTCATGTTTTCTTCTAGTTTTTGTTTTCTGGGCTATGCCCTCCATTTTACCAAAAAAAATATATACAGTAATAACAAAATGATTTATAGTTTAATAATGTTTTGGATTCAATTCGTTGTCATCGTAAATATTATTTTAAAAAATAAAAAATAATAATAATACAAAACTGATCAGCAAAATTGTATATCCATTCTTTATTATTATTATTATTCTTATTTATTTTCAAATAAATATAACACAACATTGTTCTTCACTGCAGATCATAACCGTTAGATGCGATCCAAGAGCAACTGATATTTATCTTTGAAACAAAGAAAAGACACCAAAGTCTTTACCATCTGTAATATAAAACAAATGTTCTTCAAGGATCATATAAAATAAAATAGGGTGATTTTAGTTGACGCGCATGAAGCGCGCGTTATAGGAATTACAAATATAGAAAGACTGGGAAATTCAAGTGCGTGTGGAGGTCCAGGCCTAATGGTGACAAACATAGTCTGCGACGAATCTGGAGGAGACACGTATGGACCACAGTGCAGTGACACGTTTGGGTCAACTAATGAAAGATGTCTTATTGGATACGGGCAGGCCCACCTTAAACGTCAATAATATGACACGAATCACGAGAGGCGTTTTATATTTAATTACAGCCACTTAAATACAGTACGTGGCGGGCTCACTGGTGCATGGAAGTACCGTAAAATCCAACTTTTGAGCTCATCGAAGATGACGTGGCGTCCTAGTTTGATAACCACCACAAGTCCACAACGTGACCGATACGACCTTTGACAATGACAGTAAGACGTTATCTTTTTGGACGTAACGAAGAGGTTTTGACAAATTACACTAAGTTGGAAAAATTATGGTATTATACATTAATACTTCTAAAAATTAAATTTGATTTTAAAAATATCTAAAATGTCCTTAGTTATATTATTTTATACTTTACTCTTTTACCTTTTAATCAAAAAATTTATAAACTTTAATAAAATAAAAAAATTAAATAAAAGATATGATTCATTAGATAAATAAATAGTTTTTAAAAATAAATAAATAAATAGTTTGGATATTTAGAGATTTTTTTACCCCTATTAACGGATATCCTTAAAAAAATTACTGTTTTAATTTTTTTCCATTTATTTTAAAAAATTATTTATTTTTTTTTAAAAAAAAACTATTTATTTATTTAATGAATCATATCTTTTATTTAATTTTTTTATTTTATTAAAGTTTATATATCTTTTGGTTAAAAGGTCAAAAATAAAGTATAAAATAATGCAACTAGGGGCATTTTAGGTATTTTTAAAGTCAAATTTAAGTCTTGGAGGTGTTAGTGTATAATACAAAAACTTTTCTAAATAAGTGTACCTTGCCCAAACCTTAAGGGGTGTAGTGCAATTTGTCCTATCTTTTTTAATCTAGATCGAGACGATACGAAGTTGGTCTGGTGGTAAAACTCCTCGCACTTGCACCACGAAGTAATGGTTCGAGTCATTCCCTTTCTAAAAAACTTTGGATTTATATAAAGATGACCGCGGTTCGGTTCCGATTCTAGGGGGACTTGGAACTGGAACTCCCCAGAATCGAAACTGGAACCGCCTAGTAGGTGGTTTTGGTTCCGGTTCTGGTTCCACGGTTCCAGTCCGGTTTTTCGGTTCCAGCTCCATTTAAAAAAAATATATTATATACTAACAAAAAAAATTATTAGACATATAATGATATGAAATTGTAAATGAAGTTGATTGGGTAAGCCGAAATTAAAATAAGATAAATATATTAAAAAATAAATAAATAAATAAATTGAAATAAAACTAAAATTTTTTAAAATAATTAAATTTAAAAAATGGGCAATTTTTTTTTAAAAACAAAAGTGGGTGGAACCGGTCGTTCCAGAATCGGAACCAAACCGTCGGTTATGGTCCGGTTTTTTAGTTTAAAGAACCTGGATCAAAACCAAAACCTTAAGTCTTACGGTTCTAGTCTGATTCTAGAACCGGAACTGAAACCTTACGCCTTACGGTTTCGGTTCTGATTTTTGGCCTACGGTTACGGTTCGGTTATACAGTTTGAACCAAACCGGCTGTCATGTCTAAATTTATGTAATAGTGTAGTACTTAAAATAAATAAATAAATAAATTCTATCAAATGGGCCAGGAAGCCCAAATCTGATCCGCAAATGGAGGGCAAAGCTGGTGTCCAAACCCAATGATTGAATGGGTCGGGCTTGATATTAAGGCATATGGCCCTCAAGGTGAATTGGGCCTTTATATTATAATTCGACCCGACCCATATCTTGATTCTAGGCCCAGTCAACTACGATGGGCCTCAAAATTTGACCGATGAAACCAGCCCATAATTGTACTTGTCTGATCCAGTCCTGGCCCACTATCACGTAATTTGAAGTCTGATCAAACTCTACCTACGATGATGATTGCACTTCCATCTACTTGTGTGGGACTTGCACTTCCATCTACTTGTGTTGTGTCCCACATTGTCTCTCGAATTCAATTCTTGTTGTCTAAATTTCAGGAGCAGACTTCCAATCTAAAGTCAACAGGTTTAGTCAACAAAAAAGAAATTCAAAATTAATGCCAATTATTTCTGCCGTTTATCACGGGACATACCCCAAAATTCCTTCATTTACACTCAAAACAAATCAAAGATTATGGAATTCGAACATGTCTTATAGTTAATCTATCTTATCTCTCTCTCTCTCTCTCTCTCATATAACAACACACTTTTACTTTTACAATCCACGAGAGCCACGAAACAGAACCTTCGTGACTCATGAATTCATGATGATATCCCCTTTTTTCACTTTTTGTAACTCTTTTTTTTAAGTGCATCTACTGATCTACCAAGTGTGAAATCCGATCTCGGTTTAAATAAACAAGAGTAATTTTCGTACATTACTCGTTTACTTTTCATGTCTGTGTTACGGGTTCATATCTCATTTTTTATTTATAAAATCATCAAGTGTCGGAATACTTTTCCCCTTGTAGTGGGCATTGCTTTTGCTTTTCGAACCGAACCGTTCTTATAGAGCTTGATCTCTCTAGTCCTAAGACTCTTAACCCGGTTTGTCATATTTTAAAAAATAACAAAAACTATAACTTGACTGTGGTCCAAGAATTAATACGATAACATATATGTGGATTGTCTTAATTGCTGGAGTCTGATCAGTCCATTTATAGATCAAGTTGATAAGATAAACATTTATGGGACATGTAGCTTTTTATTTCTTTCAAATTACTCTAGATCGTGGAAGATTGGGACATTAATTTTACACTCAAATCAAGTAAATTCACTGTAGTTTAGGTACTTAAATTCTCCCAGTAAAACATTGAAACGAGTCTCCAAGGTGTTTGATGAAAGTTAAAAAGTTTGATATTCTTCAAAAAGCCTTGAATTGCTGCTATTGTTAGACAATGTACATATATACTAGCTAAAACCTAAAAAGCAACCATGGCCAAAGTTAAAAATCAGTTGTGGTGGCCTCCCACCCTTGTATTTTTTTTTGCTTTTGACCTCTAACTAACCCAATTTAATTACACATCGCTTGCCCCTCATCGAAGCAAAAGAGATTGATGTCTATTTAGTGGCAGCTAGAAAAGAAAATGACACCCTTTTTTGACTTGATTATATATATATATATATATATATATTTAGGACTAAAGCAAAGCAAAGCAAAAGCAATAAAGAGATTATTAGGTGGCAACCTTATTAGACATTCTCAAGTAAAGCACATGCAGCATGCACCCAAGTCATTATTTTCTGCCCCCACACCCTCTTCCATTTCCTCAATCTTCGGCATAATTGTCCAAAACATTGCAAATTTAGTGTCTTTAAGAAGTGCTCAATTGGGGACAAAAGTTTCAGTACACAGTTGATCCCTTTGCTAATTGCTACATTTCTATCATGGATTTCTTAGCAAAATGTGTCTCATTTTTGTTCTTCCTAGTGCTTGTTACTTCTCAATCACAAGTTGAAGCTAGAGAGAGCAAGTTCTTTAGCAAGATCACACATTTTATCAACAATAACAAGCTTATTGAATCCACAATTTCTGCATCCCCAACTGTAGCGCCAATATCCCCGGAAGTTTCACCAGCACCATCACCAGCGCCAATAACTGTGGATGTCCCATCACCAGCGCCAGTAAGTGTGGAAGTCTCAGCAACGCCATCACTAGCACCAGCACCAGAACCGGGGAGTATTGAGAGTGAAGAAGGTTATGGCCTTTACGGTCAAGGATCTGGCGAATCTCCACCTACGAAGGAGACTGATGAAGACAATCTTCTTATGGAAGAACTCAGTGCTGAAAACTATGCGAAAGGATATCAGAACAACAACAACAACAACAAAAACAATGTCTACACCAGCAACAATTACAACAACAATGGCTATGAGACTGAGAAGCAAGGAATGAGTGACACAAGATTCATGCAGAATAACAACTACAACTACAACAACAACAATGGCTACTCAAACAACTACAACACAAATGAGCATGTCACTGAAAAGCAAGGGATGAGTGACACAAGATTTGCCGAGAACTATCAGAACAATAACAACAATGGCTACACCACGAATTACAACGCAAACGGGTACGAGACAGAGAAGCAAGGAATGAGTGACACAAGATTTGCCGAGAATTATCAGAACAACAACAACAATGGCTACACCACCAATTACAACACAAATGAGTACGAGACAGAGAAGCAAGGGATGAGTGACACAAGATTTGCCGAGAATTATCAGAACAACAACAACAACAATGGTTACACCACCAACTACAACACAAATGAGTATGAGACAGAGAAGCAAGGAATAAGCGACACAAGGTTGGCAGAGAACCATCAGAACAACAACAACAACAACAATGGCTACACCACCAACTACAACACAAATGAGTATGTGACAGAGAAGCAAGGAATGAGTGACACACGGTTTGTGGAGAACTATCAAAACAACAACAACAACAACAATGGCTACACCAGCAATTACAATACAAATGGAAATGAGAACGAGAAGCAAGGGATGAGTGACACAAGGTTTTTGGAGAATGGAAGGTACTATTATGATGCCAAGAATAGTGAGAATTATTATCCAACTGAATTTGAATCAGAGAAAGGAAACACTCAAAATGAAGGTAATTACTATGGAAATACCCAGAATGCAAATGAATTCAACACGATGGAAGAGTTCGAGAACCAGGGCTACCGACAGAACCAGGAGGAGGAGAAGAAGTATGTGCCATGAAAAATATTGGTCATGATTGGAAAACAAAGATCAAAAAACAAAAATAGAGCTTTCAATTGGAATGTCTCTACAAACAAGATTAAGTTAATGGGGTGTTTTACTTTCTTTTTCATTTTTTTTATTTGTAGTTTCGTTTGTATTTGCATACTTTTAATGCTTTGCAAATCAAAACAAGTATAGTTTTTTGAAGTTTTGGCTGAATTATCTCATTGATTAGCAGGGTTTTTGTGCTTTGTTTGAATCAGCAGTAATTTCAAACAATATTCAGAGAGTAAAACAGCTCTGCAGATGATCAATCAGGAAATACTGTCACACCTGATCGCATGAGACACGAAACTCACTAGAGATTTCAATCCTTCCAAAATCAATCAAACTTTATAAATCTATTTATGACAAATTTAATAATTGGAAACATATAAATGAAGTGTAACAACTAACAAGCACGTCAGATTATGAATGGGGAGAAGGTATGATTAAGCTTTTTTTATTTTTTATTTTAAATATGATTAAACTTGACAGGATTATTAAATAAGCAAACGTAATTTGAAGATATATCCTAAGTTTACATTTATTCACAGGTTTTTACTTTCTTTTGGCCAATTAATTATAGAATAATATCAGTTAACTCTTAAGTGCTTAATTGAGTCCCACAAGTCCACAACAAACAATTATGAGATTAACTGATTGGGATCTCACAAATCACAATCTTACATCGACTAAGTATGAAATTAGTAGCAGGTATATAACCTATTGAGCACTGTCCCTTTCTTATCGGTTACATCATTATAATAACATGGAAATTATAAATTACTTACCGTTAAAGTTATATTATTATTTTGAAGTGTTATGATACATTTTGGCACCAGAGTAATGAGACTGTTGGGATGTGAAATATATTCTCATAACATTGACGAGAAAACTTCTCACACATACTTGTAAAATGTGTAGAGTGAGATTTCGATTTTTCATCACTAATGTGAAATGAGAAATACACTGCCATACATGCTAATTGAAATATATATTATTTTTTATATACACCAATTGCGGTAGATGCCACTTGAACTTGGAAAATTACCATATTGAATGAGCATTTTTACGACCAAGCCACATTTGGTGGTGATTATTTGAAATAAGTTATTAAAAATGTTTTATACAACATTTTGATTATTTTTCGAATATCATTATAATGTGACCAAACTTTTAAATTATGATTAAGACTTAGTTATCATGAGGTAACTGATAAGGTTAAGTTGTTATTTACTTATTTTAACAAAGAAATATAATAGTAGGTTTCGATAGTCCTATTATAATAGGTATAACTTGTGGTACTTAAAAAATAAAAAATAAATAAAAAAAATTAACAAAGAAATATAGTTCGTGTATGCTCTTCGCACCAACATCCTTTAATATCCAAGAAATAAATAAAAATATCTTCAGGGTTCGAGTCTTTCATTCTTATTGGAGCTCTTTTATTATGGGTTTTTTTTTTTAGCTTAATGGGCCGAAATAAAAGGCCTGATAATTATGGGTTATCTTGGCGGAGGGGTCATACGATTTAATCAAAGCTACAAAACCAGAAACACTTTAGAAACTAGAAACCTTTCTTTTTTAACCTGAGCAACTCGATTGAGTGAGTGAGAGAGAGAGCGGTAAGAGAGACCTTGCTTGTCCAAGAGGAAAAACAAAATCGAAATTTCCTCCCTATTAACTCTTCCTCGACCATCAAATCTCTATCGAGACGAATTTTGACTTGTGTCCGATTTCGCCGATCTTTAGGGTTTTTCTGCACTCCAATCTCTAAATTTAGGGTTTAGTTTGTCTGTCTTTGAGTTAAGCATGGCTCCGGATCCGAACAGCGCCAGCGGTAGCGGAACCAGAGACGAGTCTACCGTCAAGGTTCCGGCCAAGGATCAGAAGAAAAAGGATGAAAAGAAGGACGAGGATCTGGTGAGCTTCTACCTGTTTTTTTATTTATTTTTTTTTACTCTCCGTTTAGTTGAGGAAGTTGAACATAATTTGTTTTTCTTTTTTCATTTTAGGGTAATGTTGTGTTTGGTTTTCGAGCAAGTCGTGGGAAAATTTCAAACGAAAATGAATTTTCTCTTGTATTTGAAAGCTCAATGTATTGTTTATTGCATTGTTTTTATTAAGTCAACTTGCGTATATGGGGATTAGGGTTTGTTTAGCTCCTCTTTGGTCGGCGAGTGAGGTGGGAACTTAAATTTGATATCGAGTACTGCCTTAAAAGAATTTGTTATATATTACAGAAATGGAAGCTGAAAATGCATATGCTTTATGTTGTTTTAGTGTTTTGATGATACAAACTCACGTTGATGCATCAGAGGAGTAATATTTTATATTATGATGTATGGAATTTGAGGTTCATTCAATCTGATAAGGGTGAATTGTTCATGTAGTCGGAGGAAGATTTGGCATTGAAGCAGCAATTGGAGTTGTATGTAGAAAGGGTTCAGGATACTGATCCTGGGTTGCAGAAGGCTGCTCTTGAGAGTATGAGGTAATTTATGATTTTGCAAATTTTAGTGACCGGGTAAGCTGCAGAAAACTTATGAATACCCAAGATTATGTGCTATGAAGTGGAAAACTTAAGTTTCAATGTTTTCTTTTGTGCTTTAACTATCTTCATTCTTTACCAATAATCTCTAGACAATTTATTAATTAATTATAAAATTTAGAAGATTTTATGGCTATGAAGGCTTGATGTAGCATAAGCTCATAACACTGAGGCTTTTCCTTACCAGACAGTTCATTGCATTGCAAATTTTTTCTTCTCCAGTAGATAGCTTTTTGCTACTTACTGTTTGTATTAATAGCATCACTGGATGGGCGTGAGGTTGAATTTTTGTTGCAGTGCTTTTGAATCAAGATTCTGTCTTTAGTGTGATTTGATTGTGAGTAATTTGTTTCATACAGGCAGGAAATTCGGACATCAACAAGTTCGATGACTTCAGTTCCAAAACCATTGAAGTTTCTTCGTCCTCATTATGGAACTCTGAAAGCATATTATGAAATAATGGGGGAATCGGATCTAAAGGTAACATTTGTCTGGTTTAAATTAATATTTAAATTTAAAATTCCATCTGTTACAGTTAATAATTGATACTTTTATCTTAAATGCAGAAATACCTGGCGGATATACTCTCTGTTTTGGCCTTGACCATGTCTGCTGAGGGAGAACGGGTATGACTTGTTATTTTAAAATTTAAGTTATAATTTGTGTGAGGTAATTTTTTTGGGTTAATTATGTGGGGAATGTGTGAACTTAGCATCTTTACTGTGTCTTTCCCAGTATAGTGTATTCAGTGTAAGCCAGTTTTTCATATTCCGTAACCTTATGCATAACATTGCGATAGCATGTTTACTTGGCAGTTGGCATCCAATTGTAATTCTCTTTCTATAGATTCTTATTAAAAGTGAAAAAAAAATTTAATTCTCTTTTCATAGATTGTGTGTAGATATGTTAACCTTAATGCATTATATAATAATTGTTTCATTTGACAATACTTTCAGGAGAGTTTGAAGTTCCGATTATTGGGGTCTGAAGGTGATATCGGTTCATGGGGTCATGAATATGTCAGGTGAGCATCATTGTATTCAAAAGCATTGTAGTTAACATTAAGTATTATACAGGATTATGATGGTGTTAATGTGTTATCAGTGCTTCATTAGTTATGTACCATGGGACTTTTTTAGTGGAATAGTGTCTTTTATGCATTTTACTCCAAATGCCTGTAACATTAGAATTGTTTATGCAAGATAGAGAAGTGCAAATCTTCATTTACAATGTTTTGACCTTATTTAAGGCTTATGATTAAAAGTAGGAACTAAGTTTACTGATGTTTGTGTAGACTTTGAGGCCGAAATGATCTATAGAAGTTCTGTGCGCTGTATTTGTAGTTGTGAACAGTGATCTACGAATAAATAGAAGATGTAGAAAAGATTTTAACAATAGGCTTGAATTCCGTCTGGCATCATTCCTTAGGTTGATTGCTGAAATTTTATGTATATATTCATACTTAAAATAATTGTTCACAAACTTATGTATATAGGACTGGTACACAGCTGAAACATTAGCACGGATACAAATTTTGTTAGCGACTCAATGTCAATAATTATTTTAAGAGTCGATGTTTTGTTTAAAAGTTCATGAAAATCTTACATGTCCTAATATTAAGACTCGTTATTGTCTCTATATCCCAGGTTTCTTTAATTTTTCTAGGTGACAGTTTAAGTTTTATTATAGTCCTATATAAGTTGTATACCAGTGTTTCTTGTTGGAATAGTTTCTTGTTAGTTGATACCACCCCGCATTTTAGAAGGTATATGAATAATTTGTATTGTGCTGATATTACATTTCTTTGAATCAGGAACTTGGCCGGAGAAATTTCTCAGGAGTATGCAAAGCGACAGGTTAGGACTTCAAATCTTTCTTTTTTTTTTCTTTATTTTAGTCTTTAAGCACTATTATGTGGTTTGAAGATCCTGGAAAACTGGTTTCAAGTTCATATTCTATTATAATCTTATGTTGTACAGTCTGACATCAGATGATATCAAGTAAATTACATCTTCATTTAGTCAATACAGATGTGTCATCTTGATTCATCCTTTTCTTTTTCTTCTTTTTTTAAATGTCAGTGACTGGTAGGGTGTACTTGCTATGATAACATATTCTGATATTCACTCGATGAATCTTCCATATTAGATTGTGATAAGTGATAACTTTCAGTTATATTAGATTCTAATTTGATTATATTTTCTTTTTCATTTTTGATATGCTGTCACAGACTGAGGAGGCTCCGATCGATGACCTAATGGAACTTGTTCAACAAATTGTTGCTTTTCACATGAAGGTATGACTTAATTCACGTTAATGATTGGTTCCTATAATCCTATCTTAGTAAAAAGGATAAACAAAAATAAAAACCTCTGTTAAAGCCACTGGAAACCAGGTTACAAAATTTGTAAAAAACCAAGCTGCATTATTTATAACTAGGGATGGCATCATTTTGAAAGTTATTGGTTGTTTCTAATTTATCTTGTATTGCTGCAGCATAATGCCGAACCTGAAGCTGTTGATCTTTTGATGGAGGTATTTGTATTTTTATATATTTATTCCACTCTTTCAGAATTTATTTATTAGATGAATTCAGAATATGTAATGTATAACTAACCCCAGGTTGAGGACCTTGATCTCTTGGTTGAGCATGTGGATAGTACTAATTTCAAAAGGACTTGTCTCTACCTCACCAGTGCCGCAAGGTAAGATTCTACCTTGTAAATTCTTAATGTATGGTGTATCTTATATTTTAACAATTCTAAGGTTCAAAAAGAGAGGCAAATACGTTTTTTTGTTTCCAAATCTTGCTTTTTCATGGGAAATGTACCATCATTGTTCATACTTGTAATATTAAATAATTTCTTCCTTATTTTAATTTATGAAGTTTAAACATACCCTAACAGACATGAAAGATTGAAATTGTTTTGCTTATGGCTTCTCTCTTCAAGAATTCAGTTGAACATTTTTATAATAAAGATTTCTAAATTTTTGATAGCAAAACTTTTAGATTCTATTTTTATACAGTTTCATTGGAAACTTCCAGTGCATTAAATTGTGATTGGATCAAATTTTATACAAATTTCAGAAACAAGTATACATGATACCCTGTGCTTTGGCTTGTTTATGTTAGTTATTTTTCTGCTTTTCTCTCTCTCTCTCTCTCTCTTCCCACCCTTCCCTTCTCCTCCCTAATGTTGACATTTCACTTTGCAATATACCACAGGTACCTTCCTGGACCAGATGACATCTTAGTTTTGGACATTGCTTACATGATCTATCTCAAATTTGATGAATATCCAAATGCACTGCAGATTGCTCTGTTCCTTGATAACCTGCAGGTCTGTACCTACATATGGCTTGGGGAATAACTTAGAGAAATTTTTTACCCCTGAATATGTGATTGGGTTTTCTGTATTCATGTCTGTTTAAAGGAATACATGAAATGTTTTTCTGCCAAACGAAACAGATAAAATGTACGATCTTACAAATTTTCCTTTAATTTTGTTTATGTCCTGCCAGTATGTGAAGCAGATATTCACATCTTGCGATGATCTGCTGATGAAGAAGCAATTTTGTTACATCATTGCTCGACATGTACGTCTTCTGTTCTTGAATGTCTTTTATTCTTGAATTTTCTACCACTATGAGTGTGTGTTATGTTTTCTTTATGTGATCGATGAACTTATAAGTTATATGTATGAAATATTGTTCGTGCAGGGTATTGAATTTGAGCTTGATGATGACATGGTTGTTGAAGATGAAGACAGATACGCACTGCAGGATATCATAAATAACAGCAAACTGAGCGAAGGTTATCTTACACTTGCTCGTGATATTGAGGTCATGGAACCCAAATCTCCTGAAGATATTTATAAGGTTTGAAAATGAACATGACTCTTGTATCTGATTTAAGATTTGTATTTCATTTGAATTGATTTTCTTGACTAGTTTAATAATTCACTTGCTTGTATTTTGGTAGGCGCACTTGCTTGATGGCAGGGCTAGCGCTGGTGCAAGTGTTGATTCAGCCAGGCAAAACTTGGCTGCTACATTTGTCAATGCATTTGTAAATGCAGGATTTGGTCAGGTAATGCGTTTGAAACTTATTTGTTCATAATTGTGCAATGGAACCGGTTTGTTAGTCAAAGGTTTTGCAGTTATGCTGATTGTAATTTTTCATTGCAGGATAAGTTAATGACAGTTCCAGCAGACGCGTCAAGTGGTGGTGCTTCAGGGAACTGGCTTTTTAAAAATAAAGAACATGGGAAGGCTAGCGCAGCAGCAAGTCTGGTATGCTGCCTTTTGACACCCTGTTAATCTTTGATGATTTCAACTTGTATGAAAGATTCTCATTGGAATTTCTTGTCTATAGGGCATGATTTTACTGTGGGATGTCGATTCTGGGCTCGCCCAAATTGATAAGTATTTTCATAGCAGCGACAGTCATGTGATTGCTGGTGCACTGCTAGGTGTGGGTATTGTCAATTGCAATATTAATAATGACTGTGATCCTGTGAGTAAACTCCTTTTCTCTTTTCTCTTTTTTTTGTTTTAATTTTCTTTAATTTGGCTCACGGTTTAGGTATGACCTTTGAATTGTTTATCCTAATTTCTTGTTAGGCGTTGGCACTTTTGGGAGATTATGTTAACAAAGAAGACCCATCTATCAGAATTGGTGCAATAATGGGCCTGGGAATTTCATATGCTGGTTCTCAGAACGATCAGGTTAGATATCTTGCATTCTCTTTCTAATAAGTCTGGTAGGCTGGGGCAATGAACGTTTTTGTGGTGGACATGAGCTACCGCCATGATATTGTTGACTCCATAATGATGAGTTTAATTTTTACATTGGTTCACTATTTCTACTTGTGACTGAAATTTGATTTTTTACATTGGTTGGTTTCTATCTGAATCCATAATATTTCTCAGATGTGCAATATATTTAGTTTCAGAAGACTAACTTGCCCACAATGATTTCACAGATTCGTTTTAAACTGACTGCCATACTCAATGATGCCAAAGCCCCTCTTGATGTGATTGCTTTCACTGCCATCTCATTGGGTTTGATATATGTGGGCTCCTGCAATGAAGAGGTTGCACAGGCTATTATATTTGCTTTGATGGACCGAAGTGAATCAGAATTGGGGGAGCCCCTAACTCGGCTTTTACCTCTTGGTCTTGGCCTTCTCTACCTTGGGAAGCAGGTAAACCACAATTACTGATGGGATTTTGTGGAATCCATTACAATTTTTTGAGTTTAAACTTAGTAATATTTTTTTCATTAATTTTATATACTCCCCATGCTTTTTGCGTTCACTTGGCTAAAAGTGCCTTGCAATGCTAAAATATGGACCTCTATACTCTTAACATTCTGACTCTTTTTTGTCACAATTCTTGATCTACAGGAAAGTGTGGAAGCCACAGCAGAAGTCTCAAAGACATTCAATGAAAAGATAAGAAAATATTGTGATATGACGCTGCTTTCTTGTGCATATGCTGGAACCGGGAATGTTCTCAAGGTTTTTTCTCAAGGCCATTTACTTGCCTTTTGAAATTTTGTTACACACAGAATAGCCAACTCTTTTCTCCTTGCAGGTTCAAAACCTTCTGGGTCATTGTGCACAACATCTTGAGAAGGGTGAAACCCACCAGGGACCTGCTGTGCTTGGAATAGCTATGGTGGCTATGGCTGAAGAATTGGGTCTTGAGATGGCAATTCGTTCGTTAGAGCACCTTTTACAGTACGGAGAGCAAAATATTCGTCGTGCAATTCCATTGGCACTTGGTCTGCTCTGTATATCAAACCCGAAGGTAGTTAATTTCACTAGGTGTAATTTAGCAGCCCTGGTTATCGATTGCAGTATAGAATTCAACTTATGTTTTAGTCAAGGGATGGAGTTTACAAATATAAAAATTGACTTGGTATTAACTGTCGGTCACCGTCTCACCGATTTTTTTATTGGGTGTTCTTGCCAGGTTAATGTTATGGACACATTGAGCAGGCTTAGCCATGATACTGATTCAGAAGTGGCAATGGTAGGTTATTCAAATCAACTTTATATCCGTGATTTTGTCATTTCATCTGCTACAGTCTGACAAGCTGAATATTTGTTCATATTGTACAGGCTGCAGTTATCTCCTTGGGATTGATAGGTGCTGGAACCAATAATGCTCGCATAGCTGGCATGCTTCGCAATCTGTCAAGCTATTACTACAAAGATGCCAACCTTCTATTCTGTGTAATCTTCAATTTATATATGTGGATTGAAGTTCGATTATTTTCCATCGGCATTTGTAAAAGATTGATCAATTTTCTTTTGCCCCCTTTTCAGGTGCGAATTGCTCAAGGTCTTGTACATTTGGGAAAGGGACTATTAACTCTTAATCCATTCCATTCTGATCGCTTCTTGCTATCACCGTAAGGAATCTTCTTAGTGATATTACTATCCAAAATAAATTTACATTTTAATTGAATGAATAGATGAACTACATACAGAGTGTAGAGGTAGTCTTCGTATAAATTTTATTTTTTTCCCTTTGCCTACAGGGTTGCGCTTGCTGGTATAACAACATTGCTGTTTGCATGTCTTGATATGAAGGCCATCATTTTGGGGAAATATCATTATGTTCTCTACTTTGTTGTTTTGGCAATGCAGGTTTGTTTGAGTCTGACAATTTTCCCTTCAGTTATTTTTTTCTTATGTTTGACTTCATTAGTCGTTCTTACTTTAAATTATCATTTTTATTTCTTTTCCTTTGTGACAGCCAAGAATGTTATTGACTGTGGATGAGAATCTCAAACCGCTCTCTGTACCTGTTCGGGTGGGTCAGGCTGTTGATGTTGTTGGCCAGGCTGGTCGACCAAAGACTATTACTGGTTTCCAGACCCACTCAACTCCCGTTCTTCTTGCTGCTGGTGATAGAGCGGAGTTGGCAACTGAGAAGTTAGATTTTTACCTTTATACTTATCTGAACTTTTGCAAATGGTTGATTTTGTGCTAATAGTTGCTTTTTGTATAGGTATATCCCTCTTTCGCCTATTCTTGAAGGCTTTGTGATTTTGAAAGAGAATCCCGACTACAAAGAGGATAACTAGTTTTGACAGCCAAGGACTAGTCGAGCTTATTTGCTTCCAACAACCCAAGGTCAACTTGGATGAAGCAGGTCGAGATCAACTTCATTTGTTCTCAGGTTGCGCCCAAGGAGGATTTAAAACGACTTTTGGGAATACAAAGAGAGAAGATATGTGCCTTAGACTGTTACACATGCTTTCTAAGTTATGTTATCGGCATGGATTTGGAAAGATTTATCTGTTCAATTTCACTGAGTGTAAATTGGATATGTTATCTTTTGCCTTCTATATTTCAATATAAATTAGCAATCGGGTGTTTTTGTTTTGTCGCGCGGTACTGGGAGAACATCCATTATGTAGCACTAACCCAATATTTTAGTTCCACTGTTGGAAGCTGCCTATTTGCTTTGCAAGTTAAGATTCTTTGAAATTTAGTGTTGGGTGGAGTCATGTTTGTGCTAAAAAGCAACAGCTGAATCAAGTATATATCAAATTAGCTAATAAGACTAATCCAGTGACTTCCAAGTAAAATAGCATAATTAGGTAAGTTAAATTGGGATTTTCATCAAGGTTTTCTCCTAAGTATTGGTATTTGTATGAGCGACAATGTGTACAGCTATTTGCATAGATAATCCGAACATCAATTGTTTGGACCAAACTATTGTAAACTCTTCATGTTTCAAAGCTGGAATCTAATTAGAAATTGGGCATTTCTAATGGAAATAATGTATAACTTGTCCGACAAGAAATATTATTCTGATGGTTATTAATGACAAGGGTATATAGGTGTAGACTTTTGCTTCAAAGTTTATGCAATATGATTTGTGCACCATACTGAGGTTGAAGGGTTATAGCTGCACTAGGAGCATGAGTATATGTAGGAGCAAGCTCGAATGAGAAGTGCTGCAAGATCTGGGATAAGGCCAATTTGGCTTCGAGCATCGCAAAGTTCTGGCCGATGCATATACGTGGTCCCCATCCGAATGGGAAGTACGATACTTGATCCTTCGATGCCTTAGCGATTCCTTCTGCAAATCTTTCAGGGTTGAATTCTAATGCATCTTCTCCCCACTGTTTAGGATCTCTATGGACAATGTGCAGTGGTATAAACAGTTGCACTCCTGCTGGAATATAGAAATCTCCCAGTTTGGTCTTTTTTGTTGTGCGTCTGATAAGTGAGGTTGGTGGGTATAATCTTAAAACCTCAAGAAGGATCATATTCACCTTACAGAAAACAAAAACAACCATCAAAATTACACCATTGAAAGGCAAACTTGTGGTAGAGATATAGACTTACAATCTTCAAGTGGTTTAAGTCATCAAAAGTCGGTTTATTTTTGCCGAAAATCTTCAAGACCTCTTCCCTGGCTCGCTCTTGCCAGTCCTGATGCATACTCAACGCGATCATACTCCAAGTTAGCAAATTAGCTGTCGTCTCCTGACCAGCAAAGTAAAACAGCTTGCATTCTTCAATGACATCTTCTGTTGTCATTCCAGCATTTGATTCTTGGCTCTCTTGAAGCTCTTTCATATTAGACTTCAACAACAGACTCAGTAAATCATCTTTCTCGTTGTTTCCCGTCTGTATACTCTTCTCTCTTTTCTCCGTTATGCCTCGTAGCAAGCCTCTAACTTCTCCATAGATCTGCCTCATTCTTTTGTTTACTTTTGTTGGCATAAACCTGTGTATATATACATACATATATAATGAGAATATTATAAAATTGTCCGGAGTGAGCAGAGAAAGAGATTGAAAGCAAACCTTAAAAGTGGGAAATTAATGTTAAGTCGCATAGATTGTAAAAAGAGTTTCCCTTGTTCCTTTTGGAGTAAGAAAATCAACCTTCCTTCTTCAAAGTTGCTACCAAAAGCTGCTCTTGATATAACATCCCCAGTCAAGTTTAGAAACTCCATCGACACGTCCAATTCGCAACAACCTTCCTGCTGGTTCACTAATTTATCCCACTTTTCGATCAGTTCTTGTGTGCACGTCGAAAATGCAGGCAACATTTGCTGATTATATCAAAAAAGGGACATATATAAGAGTCGTAAAGCTAAAGACAGAATCTTCTACTGAATTAAAATGTATATATAAGAAGAACCTTCAATTTGTCAAAATGGAAGGCAGGGTTGATAATCTTCCTATGTTTGGACCATTTGTGACCATCATAACTTGCAAGGCCAGTAGCGAACAACTTTGTGAATGAATTTATTTCTGTCTTTGGGAATTCTCCTAATTTGTTCAACAAAATCTCTTTTATCAACTTTGGTTCCATTATTGCCACCCGAGGAGTTGTTCCGTACCATACAACGAATGCCTTTTCTGCACATATTTTATGATTACATTATCTAAATTTTACGAATGGCATAGTAAGTGATTTGTTACTGTCAAAAATATGGATTAGATTGATAACACAAGCAATAGATTGAAGAAATGGAATTAAAAAGAATCAAAATGAGCCTAAGATTGATGATGCATATTGCATATATAACCTTGTTTTTATCATAAACAGTTCCACAAAACACAAGAAATCTTTTCAAAAGAGAAAACATACTATGAGTGGTAGCCAAATTGTGAATTAAAGGATTGATACGAGGCAATATATCATGCGGGAACTCCATAGATGATCGTGTAGATGACTTATTAGTTTCCATGGCTAGCTTCATCATCTCCTTTGTGTTTCCATGAATCAACCTGTATGGATAACCATGTATTCCTTGTTTCTTCAGCTGCTTTTCTATCGTCTTCGGTCTCCACCATATCGTATGCAACAGCTTTACACTACTCCATACAATTGATATGATCACAACACACACTATTACAAAAACCAACATAGCTCTCTCTCTTTTTTTTTTGTATATTCAGAGATGGATTTTCGTAAACGATCTGGTGTTGATTACTGGGTTTATAAGGTTACAGGATTGTTTCAGGTTTTACAAAGCCGTGATGTGAAGGGTAAGCTGATCATGACAATTTTTTTTTTTTGTGTTGCAAAATGCTGATGTTTATCTTGTTCAAATTGGAGTCATGGTCACCTGCTTCTTAAATTAATGAAGGAAAAAAAGGGAAAATTATAAATATAATGCATGTAATGTTAACATCTTTGGCCTTTGCGGATCTTCCAATAATTTTAGTTTATTCATATAATGGTGTTGTCTTTCAACAAACAATAATTTAATTTGGCAATTCTCTTATGGAAGAAACTAAGGGGTCGTTTGTTTTTTCCACTTAAAACTTAATGGGTCTGAATCATAATTATTAAGTTGTTTTGTTTGTTTTTTTTTAAGTGGTCAAACAACTTAAAAATACCAAAAAACAAATTAAAATAAAAAGTAAAAAATCTTGACTTTTCACTTAATTGTAAATCACTTAATTGCATTAAATGTAATCTAAAATATTTTCTTCCGATACTATCCTCCATATATAACATATATCCAATTTCATCATAATTATATATTGTATAGAAATCTTTATTTTAATATATTGCTTATTTTAAATAGTTTTTTTTAAAAAAAAAAAAAAAAAAAAAACCCTAATCACTTCTCATATTGGTGTTTAATATCAATATTTTATTATGATATTAGAATGATATATTTATATATTATTCTTTTAGAGTGTATTGTGTGAGTTTTCCTGCTGCCTTTTTTTTTTTCTTTTCTTAATAAAAATAAAGTTTGTTTGTAATCATAGAAGAAGATCATGATCATATGTGTTCATTTATAATTATTATTTTGGATTGTTTTTATTCTATATTATATGTATAATTGTTTAACATGGGTATAGATGTAAAATTACTTCTTTTCAGACAATTTTATTTTTAAAAAACAAACATGTTGACAGTACATTCAGATGTGAGGAAAAATAAAATAAATATGTCATTCAGATTCAGGTTTCAGTCACTATTCAGTCTTCAGTAAAATTCAGGACTAATCAATCTTCAGACAAAAAAACAAATGACCCCTAACTTAATTCCAATATATTATTAATGCATACATTTTATGACAAGTCTTGAAGGATTAATTATATTATATCCTGAAACTTTGATAAAATAGTTCAAGTAGTGGGGCAATATGACATTATGAAATCTCTGTGAATAACTGGACAAGGATTTTAAGGGTTTAGGATACAAATTTGAGGTCGTCAGATATGGAGGAGGTGGCTCAAAAGCTTAAACGGCTAGAAGAAGCGATGGGTCAATTAGAAGTCGCATCCGAAACCGTCCATTACAATCCGGTGGATTTGTCCACATGGGTCGAATCCTTGCTCTACGAGTTGAACCTGGATCCGATTCCCCATTCCGCAACTGAAAAGTCATCCAACAATATGTTGCTAGACTTGACATCTCTGTGAATAACTGGCCGCTCTTAGCAGTGATGCAGATACTCCAATCTCCATCATTTGTCAAACCAGTATCAAAGAGACCGCCGATCAAGAGTACTTAGCCTCGTCAGCATTTCTAGCAACACAACCTCGGTGTTAACAGCTATGCGTAAACATAGCTGTTAACGTATAAGTGAATTATCAGCATTTCTAGCAACACAACTTCAAATCTCCAAAAATCATGTGGAACAAACAATTGACCTGCCAATTAACAAGCATGTAACTGCTAAAAATTACATCAAAATATAGTTTTTTTTTTTTTTTTTTGGTTGTTTGTAAAATTAAACGTTTTAAGGAATGAATATATATATACCTGTGTCTTCAATTCCATAACCAATGAAGAAGCCAGGCCAGCTGCAATCAAGAATTAAGATAATAAGAGTCAAGGAATGTCAACCTTATAATAAAAATCCTCTCTTGTCTTGTACATCATTTCAACTTCAAAATATCAAGATAACAAGAAACCACAAACATAAAATAAACAATAGAAAATATTAACCTTACATGGGATGGCAATCTCTTGCTAAAAAATACATATAGACATTCTCTGAAACATTTGGGTTTTCTCTTTTTTTTTATTTATTTATTTATTTATTTTTATTTTTTTTTAAGAAAGCATTTGGGTTTTCTGAGATGTTTAAAATGTGAAACACTCATCAAGTGATGTTGTTAATTGTATATAAATTAATCAGCTAAAAAAAAGGAAAAATACAGTTTCATTGAACCAAACAACAGAGAATACACATATATATAAAATATAAAATATAAAAAAATAGTATGGACAACTATAAAAAAGATAACTTAAAAAAAAAAAAATTATTGAGGAAATTAAACTCACAATATCATTATGCTTTTGTGGCGACTCCAACAAGTTTTGAAAAACTCTCAAACCCCAAAACAATAGTCACTACTCACACACAAAAAGCAAGTGTTTAAATTAACTCTTTAATTCTCTCATCACTCTCTGTGTCTCTGGGTTGCAATATTTAGTGAAACCGAATGGCCCTTTTTATAGCCATGGAAGTACTGGAAGTATCAAATGGCTGGCATTATCAAACTTAATTTGCTATTCCATTTTTTTGAGATGGCATCCGAAAAATAAAGAGAGTTTCGATTAATAGATAAAAGATATCACATGCTTTGTGGAAACTTTTTTCTTACGTTTGATCAGATTAGGCAAATAATCAATTTCTTTTTGAAGACTTTATTACGTCCTCTTCACCCATCTGATTAGCACGTTTTATATATTTACACACTTACAATCGCAACCACTCCAACCCAGAATATTGCTAAGCTGAATGAAAGCTCTTACCACTAAACTACACTGGACGGTGCTTGGAAATCAGAAAAACTGAAAAGCAAGTAAAACTTGGACAAGTGTTTTGAGGAAATCCTCAATGAACTTTGATTACAAGCTCAGTAAAGCTGAGATTTCCTTACATAATTAGCTACACGCCTACACATATATTGTATGATCACCGAATTCAACAACCTCCCTGTGGCAAACTCGTAAATTTTGGGAGCTAGGTTGAATTCTGATGCCACATCAACATCATTAACAGCTAATTAACTTGTCACCTGTGCTTGAGTCAGAGATGTTTAATACTGTGAGTCTGTGACTCTCACAATGTGCGTGGTCCATGCAAATGAATTTGTAATCTTCTTTATGTGAGGCCAAGCCATTTAAAATGACTTTAATTTTTAATACTAGCAAATTAAAACCATTCATACTTGACGAATACATTTACTAACTATTCATCACCTCTCACTTTCAACTATAATAATTATATATATAGTGTATTTCTCTTGTCGATGAGGCTAAAAAAAAAAAAAAAGTTAATAAAAATAAGAGATTTCTTAAAAAAATAAAATAAATAAACTTGTCAATTTGAATTTACAGAAGAAGAAAGATTTTGTATGGTGTAAAATTAAAGAAGGCTGTGAGTGGTGCCCATAATTTTTGATTTGGTGCCAATATATATATATATATATATATTGCCACATAAAGCCATAAAGGGTGCTCTAATACTACCAAAGTAAAAATGGTCCTTTTTGGGATTTTTTTTTCTTCACTTGGATTTCTGCTGAGTATATTTAATTTAAGGACAAACACATTAATGAAAATGTAAATTCATTTACATTGTTATAATATTTTATTTTAAAGGAACATAGTTATAATCGCCTCTCCCCCAAGTCAAAAAATAAATAAAATTTTTTGAAAAGGAAAATTGTTTTTTAATATTATTATCATTATCTTTTTACATATGTTATTATTAATTATTTACATTTTTAAAATATTAATGTATTATATCAAGCACCTGTTGAATGAAATCTCTAATGAAAAATACATACTTCGATGGACAATGTGAGGTTAGTGATAAGCCCTAGTAGTAAAGAGAGCTTATTAAATACAATGTCTCAGGTTCGAGTAATCATACTCGTAAGTGGTATATATATATATATATAGTTTGATGATAATTTTACTTCTTAATAAATATTGAGGTTAAAAATTCAAATTCTCTCCAGGTTAAAAAGGATAATAGTGAAATTTGAATATATATATATATAGCTAAAAAATATATAATTTTAGATGTAACTTGTTATTTTAATTTAAATCAATTATTCATCTTCTTTTTTTACAAAAATTGAATTGTGAAGTGGATGTAATTTCTTCTACATAGAGTCACACATCATCTTTTCTATTTATTCTTCTCTTTTTAATATCTTTTAAGTTATGAGTTTCATGTCATTATTTCTGGTGTATTTATAGAAATTGAATTGACATTTCACCCATCAACTTTTGTTTTTTACCATTTTCTACAATTTTCTCCCATTCAAACCTTGCCCATTATTACCTATTGAATTTTGGTTGGAAGAAAAATAATAATAATAATTATTGCAGTACTGTATTAGTTGGGATGATTTATTTTGAGAAATTAGAGTGAAAAATATATAGTTATATAGTTATATGTTATTAAGAATATACAAGTGAAAAATATGTGATAACTGTGGGCCCAAGTCTAAAACCATTTCGGCCCAAGTTATGCAAACCTTAATGCCACGTCATCTGATCAGTCTTGAGTCAAGCTTTATTGGGCCTAAAAATGGGCTTTATCTATTCATGAAACCCCGCTCTGTTCTATACATGCGTGGATGCCATGTCATTAAAAAGTCATGATGTGCCTAGACACGTCATCAAACTCATTGGTGATGTGCTGAGCTGGGCAGTCAAAACTCAAAACGTCGAGTTTTTGTAGTCTACTGGAGGAGGCTCGCAAGTTGTTCGATAGAATGCCGGAGAGAAATTACGTTTCGTGTGACACGATGATTTCTGGGTACGCAACGCAGCGAATGGTTGTGGAGGCTCTGGGGATCTTTGAATCGACGCGTGGAGAAGACAAGAGTGTGAATGAGTTTGCGCGAATGGCTCTTCGGTTGATATGTATGCACATAGATGATGCTCGAAAGGGGTTTGAATTTGATTATTAGCAAGTTGCTGATAGGAGGGTATGTATAAAAGTCATTGAAAATCTAGATTAATATCACCCACTTCATATTTTCTTGCTTATCCGGCAGAAAATGGATATTTAAAAGTTGTTCATGTCTAGTTGCTCCGGTTGGCAAAATCATGCTCAATGCCGGCTGCAGTTTGTAGTAGTTGTAATTATTAACAATATTACTTAAAAAAAAAACCAATAACATACTTTAGAGTTTACAAATACAATTTCACCTAGAATAATGAAAATAGTTCACATTGATTATCTATTTTATAAGTTTTGATTACTTGGAAAGATATTCAAGGGGTTGAATATTTCTTTGGTAATATAAAAAATGCTGCAATACAAATATTCCTGCGTACAATATAGCTGGTGTTAATTCTTCACTTTGATCATCAAAATCTTTGTTGGGATAATCATGAATAAAATACGGGTGGAAATTACCCACAATGACCACAAATATTAGGAGAAATTTGTTTTTAACCACAAACGAAATTTTATTTGTTTATAACCACTTTTTTGTAAAATTATTGGAAAGCCCTCATATAAAAAGGGTCCCCATACCCACTCTCTCTTTTCCCTTTCTTCTTTTTCTCTCTTCTGGTCTCTCTCTCCCCGATTTCTCTCTCTCTCTCTACCTGATCTCTCTCGCCAGGGTGTTTTGAGGGTCGCCGAGTGCCGGCGACCTCCTGGGCTTCACGGCAATGCCTGGTGGTTGCTCGATCTCTCCCTCGCTCGCTCGCTCTCTCACTCGCTTGCTGGTTCGATGACCAGGCGTGGCACCGACGAGATCCTCGGCTTCTGCTGCTACTTTGCTAGCGACAGAATCACCCCCCTTTACCGGCGAGGTGATCTGTGAGAAGGGAAACAAAAAAAAAAAAAAAAAAAAAAAAAAAACCTAGGTTTGAGGAAGAAGAAAGGGAAAATTGCAATTTAGTCTAGATTTCAAGTTTGGACATTTCAATTTTTGGCATGATTTCAAGTTTTGACATTTCAATTTACCCATGATTTCAAGTTTGCTTCGAGATTTAAAATAAAACTATTTTTAGGGGTACTCTGATAATTTATGAACATACACTGAAAGTTTTTTTAAAAAGTGGTTATTAATAATTAAGTTTCAAAAATGGTTATTAAGGAAAGTTTAATGTTTCCTATGGTTACTGTTTTATTTCTCTTGTCTCTTCAACTTATTATTACTTTCTTGTTCATCTTGCTCTCACTAAACATAAAAGCAGCCTTTGTATTCACTTCAGGCGTTGCAGATGTTAAAACAAAATGCATAGAGAGAGAAAAAGGCGTGCCCTCCTGATTTTCAAACAAGGCCTTATAGATGAAGATAACCTTCTCTCTTCATGGGGAAATGAAGATTGTTGCAAGTGGAGAGGTGTCTCCTATAGCAACCAAACAGGGCATGTGGTCAAGCTCCAACTTAATTTCAAGACACCTTTGAGAGGTAACATTAACTCTTCTTTGCTTGAATTGTAGCACCTGAATTATTTGGACTTAAGTTCCGATTATTTTTGTGGGCAAATCCCAGAGTTCATCGGCTTGCTTAGCAATTTAAGGCACCTTAATCTCTCCGATACCATATTTAGTGGTAGAATTCCTTCTGTACTCGGGAACCTCTCGATGTTGCAGTTTCTTGATCTCAGCGGCAACATTAGTCTGAATTACATGAATCTTACAGAAGCTGCAGATTGGTTGCAAGTGGTAAGTGAACTCCCTTCTTTAACCAAAGTAGATTACGAGTTTGCAGTCTCCCATCGATTAGTTCTACATCAATTTCCTTTGTTAATTCTTCTAAATCTCTTGCCTTTGTCGATCTCTCTCATAATACTTTAACGAATAACTTCATCACAAGTCTTGTTCATGTTGACCTTTCTTTCAACAAATTACAAGGACCCATTCCAGGTTTTGCTTTCGAGAACATGACTTCTCTATGCTAAGTGGTTCTTTCCCAAAACGATTTGGACAACTCTAAAATCTCACCACAATGTCCTTATGTTACAACCAACTAGGGGGTTCATTACCTGATTTTAGTGTATTTTCAACTTTGAAAGTTTTAGAAATTGGAAATAACAGGTTAAATGGAACCTTTAGTAGAAGTATAGGACAACTTTCCAAGCTTGAGGAATTGGATGTCTCATCAAATTTTTTGGAAGATACAATTACTGAAGCCCACATGCAAAATCTCTTCAAATTAAAATATTTATACTTATCTTTTAACATATTAACTTTGAACTTTAGCTCGGTTTGGGTTTCACCATTTCAACTTGGCCTAATTGAATTAATAACCTGCAAAATTGGGCATTGTTTACCAATATGGCTCCAAACTCAATTTTTTTTTTCTTTCCTTGATCTCTCCGGTATTGGAATATCAGGCAATGTTCCTAGTCGGTTTTGGGGCCTGTCTCCCAACTTGTATTTTTTAAATCTCTCACATAACAGCCTGGGTGGAGTGTTGACGGATTTATCACTGAAATTTACTGGATATCCTAGACTTGATCTCGGTTTTAATTTTTTTGGGCGTTCAATACCACAATTTCCTTACAATGTGGAATCTTTAAGTCTTTCTAGCAATATGTTTTCGGGATCAATTTCTTTCTTATGTGCGACCAAGGGTAAGTATTTTAGGTATCTTGACCTGTCAGATAACCGGTTATCAGGAGAGTTCCCTAGATGTTGGACAACCTGGCAAAGATTGACCATTTTAAATTTGGCCAACAACAAATTCTTAGGAGAAATTCCGAACTCCATTACCTCCCGATGTTATATCCGATCCTTGCATTTGCGCAGCAATAATATGTCCGGGGAATTGCCTACAAATCTCAAGAACTGTGAAAGTCTTACAGTTATTGATTTGGGAAATAATAAATTTTCTGGGACGCTGCCAATATGGATAGGAGACAACCTTCTAGATTTGACTGTTCTTAGTCTCCGATCCATCCAGTTCCAGGGAATGGTGCCCATGAAACTTTGTAATTTGGCAAAGCTTCAAGTATTGGACTTCTCTAAGAATTATATTTCAGGAGCAATACCAGAGTGTCTCAGCAATTTAACTACTATGGTTGAAAAAGAGAGTTCGAGTGCATTCATCTCATATTCATATGCTTTGGGTTCAGAAAACTGGGGTTTTTCAGCAATGGATTATCAGGACCATGCATTGTTGGTCTGGAAAGGAATAGAATCATAGTATAAGAGCACTTTGAGACTACTAAAGAGTATTGATCTTCAAGCAACAGATTATCTGGAGAAGTTCTGGTTTCAATTACAAGTCTCGTAGGATTAATCTCATTGAATCTGTCTAAAAACAGTTTAATGGAACAATCCCTCCAAAGATTGGTCAGTTAAAATGTTGAACACACTTGACTTGTCTGACAACCTACTTGCTGGTGAAATTCCTAAAAGCTTTTCTCAGTTGGATGCTCTTGGAGTCTTGGATTTTTCAAATAACATCATGTCTGGCAAAATTCCATCAAACTCTAAACTACAATGTTTTGATGCCTTAGTATATGCGGGAAATCTAGAGCTTTGTCTCCTTTACAATACATGTCCTGGCTAAGAACAACCTCAAGATCCGGACTTCGATATGCAACATAGAGAGGACAAGTCTGATGAGATCATAATGTAGAAACCTAGGGTTACAGATTGCGTAGCGGAAAGGTTTTTAAATTTTTTTTAATGCAATCATAAACTAACCCATTTGTACAGTAATAATCAAATGCAATAAGAAAGTAAACGATTCATACCAACGTAGGAGGCTCCTTCACTTTAATACGATTTGCTCCTGATTTGAACCACTTAATCTTCCTTGCTATCTCCCGGAACTGGTAACGACGTGTGGGCGCGTCACGGTACTCAGGAACAAAAATGGAGGTAGATGAGAAGAGCACACAAAAGACAACTCTTGTTCTTTTGTTGGTGAAGTGTGGCAACAAATAAGTCTAAAAAAATAAGAAAGTTTTTTTTTTTTTTTTTTTTTCCTCTAGCCACACCTATTTCTCTCTTAACCTAATGGTCTTTTTTTTTTTTTTTTTTGTCAATCAATGCATCAGTTTTTTTTTTGTCAATCAATGCATCAGTTTTTTGTCAATCAATGCATCAGTTTTGTTATACCATATATATCAAATATATCTATTATAAAACTAACCGATGATCTCTCTTATGTTGATTCGTTTTGTTTGTATCAAATACAACTAACTTCAAAATCAAATTTAAAATAACATATATCATATATATATATATTTAAACTTATACTAATTAATAAAATCTTTTTAGATATCGAATATCTTTTAAAGATATTAATTAATTAATTTGATTTAATTTGAATTCAAACTCTTTTAAATTCAAATTTAAATATGTAATAAAATGAAAATAAAATAATCAAATTATCTTTTCTTCATTCAAAATTAAATATCAATCAACACCCTCAATCTAATGATTAATTACACAATTAAATAATCTAATTATTTAATTAACATAATCATTAATATTCATTAATTGAATAATCACATTATTCAATTAATTCCCGAATAGACACGTGTAACTTTTGTAACACAATTAATTAGACAATCCAATTAATTAACCGTGACCCTTGTTACCTAAATCGATCGGGCTAGCAAGGGGATCTAATGGACCCACAGTATTTTGAGCTCCAATAATCCTTAGAAATAATTAATTAAACTCTTTAATTAATATTTCATGATTATTAACTTCAGTACTATTTCACTAAAAACCCGAAGTTGCATTCTCTCAACTATAGACGTTTTTATATAAACCAATAACTTTTGGTGTCCATTGATATAGCTATTACATATGGTATAATCCTCCACAGGTAGTTCATAATTAGAGCTGGGTCATAATGTCCGTTATATCCCTCTAATTATATCTTTCTATTAAGTACCATTGATTCTCTAATGAACAATAAATCTTACATTCCTTACGGAATTAGGAGAGCGCTCATATTGTTTAAGCCCCGAATCAACCCTTAAGGGAATTACTATTTACTTCTCATAAGAAGGAGTGGATTCCACTATTGTGTGCAGATTTTCCCAGCCACAAGACAAACCGCGATCCTAACATATGGAGCATATTGATCAGGAATGCAACTCTGACCTCACCCATGGTATATCAAAAACCACGATCTAACCTGAAGGAGTCGATAAGACACTCAGGATTGAGATCACCCACATATAGCCATCATTTGTTGATATATATGAATCTCATTATGTAACGGATCTTGGTGAGAGATTCATATAGATCATGGCTTAGTCCTATATGATCACATCATACAAGGTGCCTCCATTCTCATATCTCCATATGAATGATCTAGGATAAGATCACCGTACATTATGGAATGGATCGCAGCTATAGATTAACCACAAATAAAGCTAATAAAGTACCCAGCTTTATTTGCTATCTACGAACTCTTTAAATTGCTCGTTTCAAATTGAATCCATCTGTATATAACATTCATATACTCAGTTTGAAAATACATCTGGCTATCTTGGATGTTAAGTACACATGTTATATATAAATGTATGAGACAATTTGAATGAATAAACTACTTCTTTTATTTCTTGTTCAATTCACATTTACAAACTACAAGTTTTAGGGCAAAAACCCCAACACATAACTCCAGGGTTTTATGTTAGCATGGCCCTTGGATTAATTGCAGGATTCTGGGGAGTTGTTGCCATTTTACTGTTGAAAAGATCATGGAGACGTGCAAGAACCTGCTTACTGGTCTCATTTTTTTAGTCTTGGCTATTGAATACAGTTGACTTGTCCAAAAACCTGCTTACTGGTCAAATTCCTGAGAGCTTTTCTCAGATGAATTCTCTCGGTGTCTTGAACCTGTCGAATAATAACTTGTCAGGAAAAATCCCATCAAACTCTAAACTACAGAGTTTCGATACCTCTACATTTCTAGAAACTCCTGAGCTTTGTGGGGCTCCGCTTCCAAATAAATGTCCTGAAGAAGAACCAACTCAAGATCCGGGCGTCATTACACATGATTAGAATGAGGATGGGATCATAACTCTAGGGGTTTTATATAAGCATTGCAATCGGATTCATCGTAGGATTTTGGGGAGTTGTTGGCACGTTTCTGTTGAACAGATCTTTGAGACATGCATATTTCCGGTTCCTGATCCATACAAAAGATAGGCTTTATATCGCAATGGTATTGAATATAGCCAAATTACGAAGGAGGCTTAGAAGCTGAACCGCAATATATATATATATATATATATCATCACTCTCTCTTTGTTGTGAAAACTGAATCCTGATAATTTTCCTTTTCATGTTGCCATTAGCAATCGCTACATGTTTAATAATATACTCTTCTTTTCCTTAAGTTGTGAATGTATACATGTTTGATGTTTCAATGTTCTCTGATTGTTCTATCAAATCATTCCATTTATGGAATAACAGTATGTCTGGGGATCATCTCTAAAAAACTGCAAAGGCAACCTACTCAATTTGGTTGTTCTTTAGTCTCCGATCCAATCGATTTCGTGGAATGATACCCTAGCAGCTTTGTAATCTAGCTAAGTTTTTGGTTAAGGTCTTATGGACTTCAATGGTTCAAAGAGAGCTCAAATGCAATTATCTCATATTCCCCTTACTTGTATTAAAAATTTAAAATGCATATTTTGCGATTGTCTTAAAATTGTCATGAATTTTATATGTGTGTAGAATAAAGTATAGTATTTTAAGTAAATTTATAAAAAAATATATATATATATATATAAAATCGTATTCTACAGTGAAATATTCATCTATTTTACGACAATCTTGAAATTACTAAGGCCCATTTCGTTCCAAAGTCTTCATAAACTTTGGGCTTTTAACATAAAGAAGGCCCATTGCTTATATGCATTTCTGGTAGGGTTTTAGCTACCGTCTTCCGCAAAATGTTCTAGGGTTTTACACACTCTGTCTAACTAACATTCACTGTATCAGCTCTCTCTCTCTCTCAAAACACATACAAACACTTGCATATGTTCTTACAATAGTTGAAGCCTTCGCATTAAACCCTAGTAACACACCATAAAACATGAAGGTGAAAGTAATTTCACGTTCCGCTGATGAATTCACTCGAGAACGAAGCCAAGATCTCCAGGTAATACTCAAAATCGTCACTCGAACTCTAAATTTTCTATTTCGATATCTTTCTCTATTCAAAAACACTAAATTTCATTGAAATTCAATGATCAATCAGAGGGTGTATCATAATTATGATCCGAATCTTCGACCTCAAGAGAAGGCGGTCGAGTACGTGAGGGCTCTTAATGCAGCCAAATTGGAGAAGGTGTATACTCAAACTCGGGATTGAATTGTTATGATTTTTAATTGAGAACTTAAATTAATTGATTGGGTTTTTCAAAAATTCATTTCTCCATTATGTTTTAGATATTTGCTAGGCCGTTTATCGGAGCAATGGATGGTCATATAGATGCAGTATCATGTATGGCCAAGAACCCCAATTATTTGAAAGGATTGTTTTCTGGTTCTATGGATGGAGGTACTTTGTTAATTTTTTTTTCTAATGTTTTTAACTTCTGAGATATATTATTGATTGTGCCAATGCTCAAGGAATCTCTTCTGCCTTAGTTGAATCATTACCTGTTGTATAATCAGATAAGTGGAAGTTTTTATGGCTTACTTTGCCCTAAATTGCTTAAAGTGATTGTAACACAAACAAATTATTTGAAGTTTGTATAATGGTTAAAGTCAAATTCATTTTTTTTCTAACTATTCACATTTTTTGTTTCACCTTTGGTGTGCATTTGCATGTGTGCTTGCGATTCTGCAGATATTCGTCTTTGGGATATAGCTTCAAGGTACTTTCAATCTGACTTATGAGATTTAAACTTATATAGAATCATTTGTGATTTGTTTTTGGAACTTTTCTTCCTGAGATAATAATTGAAAGCAAAAGTGGAGTACAAGAACATTTTATAAACTCTTTCTTCCTTGGGTTGTTTCTGTTCTATGTTATAGCTGTACTTCGTTCATATCTGATTGGCATTTACCTTCAAATATCTTCAATGGATAAACAGGAGAACAGTTTGCCAGTATCCTGGTCACAAAGGCGCTGTACGAGGATTGACAGTATCAACTGATGGACAGGTTCTGGTATCATGTGGAGTTGATAGCACGTAAGGCACAACGTTTATTGTTCACTAGAAAATATGTTTCTGAATATTTGTAGTGAACATCTGTTTTAACTTACATATCTGTTTTTGAAGATTTACCCATATCTTCTTTCTTTTAAAACTGTGTTGCTATTATTCAGTGTCAGGCTCTGGAATGTTCCTGTTGCTACTCTTACAAACTCAGATGATTCATCTGATAATTCAGTTGAGGTAATGCTTTCGTGATATAAACATATGTAGTACAAAGAATCCATTTTCAATTCTAGTCTGACCTTTCTGAACAAATTGCCATTCAAATTACAGCCGCTGGCCACTTATGTTTGGAAGAATGCATTCTGGTAAGGATAATAATTTCCCAAGATTATGTTCTTATCTTTCAGTTTGACTATATTATGGGAAACTTTCTGTAGTCTTTTGTTATTCTCATATCTGAATGCTTTTTCCCCCTTGTCCAGGGCCGTTGACCACCAGTGGGATGGAGATCTGTTTGCTACAGCTGGTGGTCAAGTTGATATTTGGAACCCCAATAGGTTTTATCCTGTCCTGTTTCCCAATATCTTCTGTACATAAAAAGTCAATATCTTTAATGACCATTTGCCTTGTGTAATCAGGTCTCAGCCAGTCAACAGCTTTCAGTGGGGAACAGATACAGTTATATCTGTTAAATTTAACCCTGGAGAACCAAATGTCTTAGCAACATCAGCTAGGTATGAATGCTGGATAAATAACTGTTTGCTTAATAATATGGATATATGAAATATATTATAATCATCCAATTTTTAGCTGCAATATATGTTTTGAAAAACATAAGATAATTGAGATATTTAAATCTTCACAAGTAATTAAGTGATCACTAATGCTAGACAACCCAAAAAATTAACACAAGTAATATGAGAAGTAAGAATATAAAACAAATTTACAGTTTGTTTCCAATTCTTAAGATGGCAAGTTGTTCATTTGGTAAAATCTATTCAGAATATAAAACAAATATACATTTAACATTTTATCTCCAATTCTTAAGATGGTAAGTTGCTCACTTCATAAAGACTGGAAGTAGTATCTCTAACTACCTATTTAGTTTACTTGAGACATTAAGACTTATTTTTAAAAGATGCGGAGCCCATGTTTTGTATGGAACAAGCCAATCCGACTTAAACTAACCTAGGTCCTTCTCCAATCTAAGTAGCATGTGATATTGAGTGAGCATATATATATATATATATATATTCCTTTTAAGGTCAAAAATCATCTAAGGAGATCATAAGTGTTCGTCCTTGAAATGAATGCAAAATGTATATTGCATGGCAAAGGTTATATGAATCACATATGTATGCTTATGGCAGAGTGAGTTCTTAATCAGTTTGCTTGATGTTATCCTAACTCTGTAGGACCTGTATGCCATTATCTGTTTGTTCTTTATTAAGTTTACTTGTTTAATTTAAGATATTATATTTGGAATATATACTGTTTAACTTATACGGCTGATTATGTTTATATATGGCTTTTGTTTCTTTTTTTCTCTTTTGTAGTGATCGTAGCATAGTATTATATGATTTGCGCATGTCCTCCCCAGCAAGGAAGGTTATCATGAGGGTAATATTTTCTCTTTAATGCCTGTTGTCACTGTTACTCATTTCATAATATATGATTATGTTTTGTCTTATCTGTATCTTGAGTTATTGATATATTTTCCCTTTGACTTGTATCTTCTTTTGACAGACAAGAACAAATGCTATTTCTTGGAACCCAATGGAGCCGATGAACTTCACAGCTGTAAGCATTGTTATTGATGCTTATTGTATTTAAACTAAATATACATACCAATTGTTTTTTGTACAAGGGTTTGCTCCCTTTTTGTACCCCTGATGACTGTCACATAGTAACTTCTGTGACTATATTGATAGTAAGCTGGCCACTTTCCTCACATAATCCTAGTTTCCAAAAAAGTTCCATTTGATTTGACTATCCTACACTAACAAGCATGTAAAAGAGGTTAATGAATTGCATATCTGTTGATTAGATTGATAGGTGATTGAATAATTTCTGGTCATGCAGTGTTAGAATGAGTCAATTTTCGTATTTTATTATGTTACTCGTTTAGATACTAGGTTGCTTTCCGTGGAAATGCAGGCAAATGAGGACTGCAATTGTTATAGCTATGATGCTAGAAAGCTAGAGGAGGCCAAGTGTGTACACATGGGTCATGAATCTGCAGTGTAAGAGGATTCCAGAAAATCTTCTAATGTTTTTCACCTTATAAGTTATAACTAATTAATTCACTTTCACCCTCATGATAAAAATTATGTGATTTTATTTTTTCCAGGATGGATATCGATTATTCGCCTACCGGTAGGGAATTCGTTACCGGATCTTATGATAGAACCGTGAGTTTTCCTACCTTTTCTTGTATTTTATCCTTACCATTTTTTTTATTGATGAGGACAACTTTAATGTATATTTAACTTCTTTTTTACAGATTAGAATTTTCCAGTATAATGGTGGTCGAAGCAGGGAAATTTATCATACAAAGAGAATGCAAAGGTATTTGACTAATTTACTATTTCTCATCAATTTTTCATCATCTCCTCCTTGATTGGATATTTGGTTTTTCAAATTATTATAATTAACTTCCTTGAGCAAATTCTGTTTCTGTGTGCTTCTCACTGAAAAGCAACTGGAGATTGCCAGATTTTGTACCTTTTAATGATTGTTAGTGAAAATATATAGATTTCAGTAAGTTTGTGGTTTTTGACTAACTTTTTTTTTTGTCTATTTAGGGTATTCTGCGTCAAGTTCACCTGTGATGCAAGTTATGTTATATCTGGAAGTGATGATACTAACCTTAGGCTTTGGAAAGCTAAAGCTTCAGAACAACTGGGAGTTCTTCACCCAAGGGAACAGAGAAAGCATGAGTACCATGAGGCTGTCAAGAATCGATACAAGCATCTTCCTGAGATCAAGCGTATAGTGAGACACAGGCACTTGCCAAGACCAATATACAAGGCAGCTGCCCTTAGACGCACTATGATCGATGCGGAGAAAAGGAAAGCAGAAAGAAGGAAAGCTCACAGTGCTCCAGGAAGCATCGTAACTGTACCAGTGCGTAAAAGAAGAATCATCAAAGAAGTTGAATAAGTTATGCAATTGTAGGGGGTTCTGGTTTGCATGCCTTGCACATCTGAATCTCTGGTGGGATCCTATGTCATTCCAAATTAATTGCTGGCTCAAATACCGGTCTTCCAGGTCAAGTTTTGAAGATTCAACCGATTTTGCTCTCATTTGTCGATGTACTACGAAGTTAAGATGAAGCAGCATGAGCATGAGCTTCTCTTCTGTAACAGTTTTGACAGACCTCAGAAATTCTGTACATCATAATCCAATTTATTTTAGATTTCTTTAATATAGATGGACTTTGCCATTGAAACGCTTTGAATCATACTTTCACTCATTCGGTCTGGACAGGTTTAGTGCATTTGTAATTGGTTTGTTTGACGAGAGTTTCTCATCTGATTAACTGGGACTGGGACACTCTTTCTTTGACAAAGAAAAGTAAACTGGCGCATAGGCGAACAAGCTGGAATCTTATATGAAACGGGGATGATGATGCTGTAACTACTTTGATATGACAAATACAAATGCTTTTTGAGGCATGAAATAGTTCAACAAGCTACGCCAAAGTTTGTAGTAACGAATAAGAATTAGAAGATTAGGAGAGATTGTACAAACGAATTTTTCGTCTCAATAGTATCAGCTCCTCCATATAAGAAAAGTTGAAATCCTACGAAATTTGTACGTAAATAAGCCCTTTCACATTCCACCCGAGGCACTAAGGTTAGGTGTCGAGCAATAAAATTCATTGTAGATAATCAAAATGCACCTTAAAATTGAAGTAAAAACACATCAATCTAAAGAATCCTTTTGCATATAAGATTAAGTCTGATATGAAACATCTTTTCATACAACATTCGTCTGCATAGCACGATCGTTGCCCTAATGTAAAAGTGAAGCTGTAGAATGAAAGATTAGTTGCTAAGAAGTTGAAAGAACACAGTTGATCTTTCTATAACTCGGCAGTATTGCTTTTTCACCCATCAAAGTGCTGGACTGCCATTAATAACACCAAAGCTAATAGCATGAAAGATAACTATGACAATAATACTGTTAAGACCTCTGCTTCCTATCGTCATCCTCCTCCTCATCAGAGTCACCACTCTCACGGAATCGTGGATTCTTCTCCTGTTGCATTAAAACAAATGTCAAGCTATCAATAACCAAACAAACTCTCATGTAGTAGTAGTAGCCGAACATGGGGGCTTTATCTATAAGACTATAACCATCTAAAACACAGCTGCCACCTTATTATATTATTTCATCTTTTCTATTTCAAAAAGAAGACATAGATTGTGGAAGCATAATTGAGGCATAATCGGGGTGCATTAATGAGGCCTTAATACAGCATAATTGATGATATTTTGGAAGCAACATGTGCTTGGATACAATCATGAAATTGAAGAATGAGACTGTGAAGCATTTAATATTTACCGGTCTCGATTCAGGATCAGAATTTCTCCTAGATTCGTGATCTGAGGTTCTCTTTGAATTCTCATGGGCATAACGATCATCGTTTCGGTTTCTCTTTCGATGGTAATCTGTTTTCACAAAAGAGGTAGTAATCGAATAATGATTCAGAGACGGGTCAATTAGTTGAATGATTCAAACACAAGTTTAAAAAAATTGAGATACTAGGCAGTAAAGGGAATACCTCTGCCATGGCGTTGAGATCCTCCATGACCATGATTTCTACCATGTCTACCATCTGCAAAAATAAAATGCCAGAGGCGGTTGAAAAAAACTTATACCCACAAGAAGTTGAACTTCTACAAATCATAAATCTTTTGGGGCTTAGCAGCAAAACAAGCTGTAAGCTTGAACACCAATACTCTTAACAAAATCAATATGAGTATGATAATTGAAAAATAAAATGGAGAATAACATATATATGTTTGCAAAAGAACACTTGTCCTCAAAATAAGACAAGTTTCCCATAGTTAATTTGCAAAAGACGAACATCTCAAACAAGTTCATCGGAAGGAGAACACATAGAACATTCCAATACAAAAATCTCAAATTCTATCTTCCAAAACTAGTTTGCATGATTGTTTTTTCTACTGCATTTCAACAAGCTAGCCAATAAAAGTTTATTTGTCCTCTACTTAATTTTCTATACTAAGCGAAATTATTCCAGCACTACAAAAAGGTAGCAATATCATGTACTACAGGAACCTTTTTACTACTTAACTTTTTGTCCGGACTAGGACATAAAATTTGTACCCTAATGAGTTATCAGCACCAAAAGACTTTGATTTCAAATCAGTTTTATTAACTTAAATTTATAGATAACAACAGTGATTAGGCAGAAAGATGTATGATTTTATTACATTGAATCACATATTTGACCGTGTGGGTACTTCAACAGAGATTGCCTTGCCTGAACTGATAAATTTATACCACGCTTGGGGAGTTCATAGTGTGCTGCTGTCTAGTAGTAAGGTCACAAGGCTGGCACATCCAGGATGGATGCCCAAATGGAATTTGCCCTCATTTCATTGTGTGCTCTAACCACGTATTAGGTCTATCAACAAACAATGTTATACATCAGCATTAATGTTTAGTCCACGTAGTGCAATTAGATTATCCTAGCTTTTGGTCTTAACAATAGGCCAGCACTTGTATGCCTCAAAGGTTTCAGGCATGTGAATAACTGACAATCAAGGCACATCCAAGGCTACCCAGCTTCAACAGAGATCATAAAAGAATATGAGTGACAAAAGCTGGAGTAACTCCACCAAACTAGAATAAATTTGTGAGCTATATTAAATAGTCAATGAAGAAAGGATCTGAATTTAATGGCTTTTAAAACTTACATTGAGGAGGTGGCATAAGTGGTCCGAACGAGTTCAATGAGCCAGTACCATAATCTACAAGCTGTCTTTGTGCTTCCAATTCTTTTTGGACTAATTTCCCATAACCTCCTCTGCGTATTAGACATTAAGGAAACTAAAAGAACATTTTATTTCAACCAACCAAGGATACAATAGCATCAATCAATTACTTGTGCAAGGCAGAATCACTGTGTTAAATGTATCAAACCAATATATATGTATATATATAGAATATGAGCAAAAGGATATCAGGATCATAATCTGTGCGATATTCATCTCGGACCTGCACAAATACAAAAATAGACAAGAAATCAATTTAAACTGACCACAAGAGTAGACGCCGAGCAATAACTTCCCCAAGAAACCATAACTCACCTGCCCACCACTTCGACCACGTCCCCATTGCCTTCCATCTTGGAATCCCCAATCAAAATCCACTCGAATAGGACGGTCGTCAAGAATTGTTCCACTTATATATTTAACAGCATCCTCAGCATCATCTCTAGAGTAGTATCTGAAAGGCAATTACAAAGATATCAACTTCAATCAAAATGAATTACACTCAATGTTTTAAAAAGCGTTAGGCGTATCAAGGTGTTTTGTACTAGAGAGGCCAGGCGGCCGCCTCGATTTACAAATATAAAATAATGCAAAAAAAATTAAAATAATTCTGAATGTGTGAGATTCGGATGGGGTGTCGTTTGGATGTTTTTTCTAGGCAGAGGTGTGTTTCAATTTTTTTTGGAAGCATAGGTGTTGTCATTTGATGAGTGTAAGAGAGTTGTTAGGGTTTTAAAACATTTTAATTCTAACGTAGATAACCTAAAAACATTGAGTTTTGATAATAAAAAATAAAAAAGAAATATTAAAAAAAATTAAAAAAAAAGTCTTGATTAAAACACACCATTTCACCACCCAAAAACAAAAGCCAAATTGATATGGCACCGCCCAAGTCGGTTCGGCCTTGAGGCGGTCACCTCATTGACCCAAGGCGGGGTCATTTAAAAACAGCCTTGAGGCGCGCCTCAAGGCGACCGCCTCGGCCGGTTTTTAAAACATTTTGATTACACTGGCATCAAAAACCCTACCCAGAACAATTTTTGGGTAACTAAGCAAACTGCAGCTGCAAGTTTCTTGACATACAATAGTAATCTAAATATAATAACAAAATAACAAAAATCATATAAGCTGTATCCAGTTTAACCTAAATTGAAAAAAAAAAAAAAATTAACTTTTGACCTAAATTGAAAGACAAATTTAGAGAATAAGAAGAGAGTCTTACAAGACAAAACAAAAGCCGCAAGGGGTTTTAGTGTTCTTGTCCAAACCCATGATTAACTTTTTAATTTCACCAGCACGCGAAAAGAGCTCATAAATTTGCTCCTCGGTCGTATAAAAGGACATGTTTCCCACATAAACAGTGATTGATGTCAGCAGCGCATGTTCGAATTCTTCTTGCGATCCTGGAAACCTCCTGTCCCGATACGCCGAAAGCTTCACCTGATCCTAAAACCCCAAAACAAAACAAAAAAACGCAATTGCTTCATGACTTGCTTTCGAGAAAACAATTCATGCGAAGAGTTGGATATTACCTTGAACAGAGAAGCCATTGCTCTCAAACTTCAACAGAGCCAAGAGAGAGTAGCACAAGACTACCAAACGTCCGGTCCGGTTTGTCTCTTTGTAAGTTTATAAGAATAGTGTCTCATTTATTTGGAACATCTTTTGTCAATTATTATTAGATGTTGATTATTTAATAAAATTCTAGTAAAAATGAAAATTAGCTTTTAAAAATGTATCCGAAAATTAACTCAAGCAAATAACAAAATTAATTAGCTTCAAAAAATAACAAAATTAATTCTTTATGATTTTTAACCTTATTGATAAATATATCCAAAAAAAATTAAAAATAATAAAAACATCTCTAAATTTTGATATTAATTAAAAAAATAATCATTTGATTTTAATTTTTTTTTTTAACTATTATAATATTAAGTAGAAAGTGAACGTCACTCAAATCTACAGCCTTTCGACAAGTGTGACATCTAACATCTTGTCTTCAAATTTATTTATTTGTTCGAAAGAAATATAAAAACCTTTAAATTTTTATCATTCTCTAAAAATAATGATCTAAAAAAAAAAAAAAAAAAAAAAAACCTTTGAATTATTATCCTTCTTAAACGAGAATAATAACCTACCCCTGGTGTAGGTTATCTTACATTTAAATCCGAACACCGCCACAGGGTTTTAGACATGCTCCTCCATCAGCAAAGCAGTTCACTCTAAAGAAGCCAAAACCTCTAAAACACGATCTCGATTCAATCACCATTTATCGATACTAATACCTAAAAATGGCTTCATTTGCTGCCGCCAGATCCGTTTTCCGGTCAAGCTCGGCTCGCAACGCCGTGGCTCGTATCGGCTCCCAAGCTAAAACCAAAGCTGCTCACTCTCCTTTTGGCGTCTCCGGAAATAAACCGCTCTCCGTTGGAATTCTCAGGTTACTACTAATACTAACCCTCCATAGACACAATTTTTATATTTGTATCATTAATGTGAAGTTAAAAAATAGATAGGTTGTTTGTTTTGTAACGTGATGGTTTTGTTGACATTGAAGGAATCCTGTTCAATTGAGCTTTTGCGTCGAATCGATGCTGCCGTATCACACTGCAACCGCTTCGGCTTTGATGACTTCTATGCTCTCCGTCTCTCGCTGCAGTTGCGGTTGGCTTCCTGAAGGTACTGTCACTTCAACTTTTTTTTTTCCTTTTATCGTAAATGACTGCTTTTGGAATGCTGATTTGGTTGTAATTTGTGTTGCATATGTTGATAAATGATTGGAAAGAAATTGATTTTTGGGTAGATAGAATGATATTGACGAATGGGTGTTTGCTATTTGTGTCTTTGTTGAGTTGATAATGAATAAAAAGTAGTGATGTTTGTTTGTAGGCTGTCTAACTGGTGGTTTTCGTTCTTGAATTAGGTATCTAGCAACGTTTATAGGACCCTCTTGAATGATGTTCTTTTCTTCCTTTTAATTTTCTGGTAAGTTAGTATTTGCTTAACGTTGGCTTAGATAAGCCCATTACTATATCTTTAATGGAAAGTTTAAGAGCAATATAAGAGCTATAGGTTCATTACTTGGCGAAGCTGTACCCTATTTTTTCTTCCTCATTTCCTTTCCTTTTGTCATGGATGGAGCTGCTAGGCCGTCCGAGTTTGAGGCATATCCTTATTATGCCCTACTTTGTCATTTTATTCGAATGTTTTTAATCATAAAAATAAGTTAATCTGCCATTTTCTTCTCCCATATTGTTTTGATAAAAAGGTTTATACACCTCTTTTTCATGTTGTAGGCCAAAACAAGACTAGATGAAGATCGAGAAGCAAAGATGGAATGACTTGGACTTTTTAGAGTTTTCACTCATTTTGTAGACTAGAAAGGACTGTCGTTATTTCTATTGAACTTGATGAAAATTTATGGCTTTTTATAGAAAGGGATATCCTGGAAGTTTTTGGAGAGAATCCATTAATAAATTTGTTGCAGTGAGTTATGCATATGCCTTTACAAGGAAAGTTTTGTTTGCATGCACATGATTAGCTTCATTCCTTCAAATAGAGCTCATTATATGTTTGAAACTGTTCAATGTTTTGTTAGGAAGTAGCAAGATATTTACCTTTTACATTTACACTATATTTGGTAGGACTTACAGAATTGGTGTCTATGTCTGGCAAATGATGTCTGCGTATAGTGGTATAGATAAGAAAAGCAACCATAATCACTCAGCCGCCTCTCTGAATATAGGGGACTAAGCAAAACAACCCAGGATGCCTAATCTATTTCGCCACCAGTGCCCTCATGCCGATTTCAAATCTGCTTAGGTAAAAGATCCATGAGGTCTTTTACTAAATTTGGTGGTATCCACAAACATGTTTATGCATGTTACTAAAATCATAGAAAGCCACATATGGTAGACATCTGTAGATCTAGTATTTGGTTCTTTTCTCCTTGACTAAAATTAACATGTTCTGTCAAAATAATAATAATAATAATAATAATTTAACTAGTTATGGATGAACAGATTGAATATTGTTTAACCAGCCAAGTGGTTTCATTTAATTGTATCGTAGATAGAAGACGATTTACTTGTAAACAAAACTAAAAAGGCCTCCAATTATCCTCATATTGGTTGCCAATTATGGTGAATCATGAATGGGTTTCATCTTTGAAATAACGATTGTTTACTATATCTTTTCAAATTTGACTTGTGATGCATATACCTGCTCGCAATTAATGTGATATTCAGTGAGATCATTTAACTTTGTATGCTTAATTCTAAATATTTTGCTTGGTTGAAACTGATTTTAAGAAATAGGATCATTGTGATCTTTAAGGCAGCATACTAATAATTTTTATTTAATCAGCTTGCAATGATGATGTGTGATGACTGTTCAGAGGATTCAAGCAAGTTTTATGTACAAAATTCTGCATTCTAAGAATTTTGAGTGGCTGACGGAGAGACAAGTTGGATTTTCTGTACTTCCAAACTTAGATGAGTTGGTAGACTATCATTTTTAAGTTGAAGGATATTCCCCTCTTAGTTTGGTGTTTGGTGCTAAATATGTAGCTCATCAATTAAAAAATGCAAAAATGTATTCCAGATTGTTAAATTAAGTTTTTGTTTCATTTTTTAATTTTACATTTTGATCTTACTAGGAATTCTAGAGGACCATTACCATACTTGCCTGTTGAATCTAATCAACTCAAAATAATGATGTATGATTTTTATCCCATGGGTTCCAGAGAATCTTGTTTAGTTCAAAAGTTGCACATTTTAATAATTTAATCCCAACTGTGCCTGATGTATTAGAAGTCTCAATGAGATGACTACTGGAAAATTGCATTTCAAAATTTTCACTATTTTGTTCAGTTTCCTCTTTCCTTTTTTGAACATATATATGTTTTGCTTTTGCTAGGGTATGAGAATTTGTATGTAAAAAGTTACTATATTGTATTGATTTGTATTTTATGCTAGGTAAGCTACTTTTCTTGACCCTGTGAATAGAATCTTTTCTTTTGTATTTAACTTTTTATGCTTATCTTTCGTTTCTTGGTCCTGTGAGTCTGTGACCTTCTGATACAGTTCGCCAGTAGGTTTCGCCTTATGTAGTTTTGCTGTCCTAAAGCTCTTTAGACGAAACCTTTTAACTCCTCAAATGTTTATATTAGTTGTCTGGTGGTTGAGATTCTAAATTTCTACCCTAACCCCTCTTAAGCTACAGTGTTGCGTCGATCCTCATATTGCCTCTTTGCTACTTGGCTTTGCCTTCAAACATTGTATACGAAGAAGAATTCACTTCTATGTATCTATATGAAATCGTTTTGTTGTCACTTATGTTGATTGTTGAATGTGTGTTTGCTTTATGTTCCAGTCTTAAAAACATTTGTAGTCCAAAACATTCAACAGCATAAGGTCTAGGCTCTAGAGTCTAGGCCTAGAGTTTTCAGTGTGAACACAGACATCATCATGATTTCCACTGAGCCCCAGACCGTAGCTGGATGTTTAGCACCTTCAAGTTCTTGTCTGAATTATTTCTAACTGTATCTTTTGTTTGTTTAGGGCTGTAATTTCTTCCAGAAGTTGGCAATTGCGGCTGGGAGGGAGGACTATGTTGACCTTTCCTTAAATTTCTCCCTGATTCCAATCATTGCTACTAATAATAGAACCGTGATATGATATCCATGTTCCCATTTTAGGAACCTTCAATTGGTTGCCCTGTATTGGTTTCATGGTGGTTTATGTCATACAAACAAAGTATGTTTAAATGCTTTAATCGGGAGTCACAATTGACATGGATTTTTATTGCAAGCTTACTTATTTGAGGTTTATGGTTTGATTAGATGAGGAATTAGTTAAATTGACATGTATTCTGGCCTAACCGACTACCTGGGCAAGGCTGGAATTGTAATATCCTTTCGGCCTCATCAACCACAAGAACATCACAGCCTGCCATTAATTTGCTAGTTACTCGGGCTCAGCGGCATGCTTTCCCTCACAGAACTTAAGAGTTGCGTATTCTTAACTAAATTCACCAAAAACATCATAGTGGTGATCAAGTAATAATAATCTTTAGGAACAACAAATAAGAGAGGATAAATTCACCATGCAAAGATCAAAAAAGAAAAAACATGAATCTGAACAACTTCAATAATAGAAATAATAAACTGTCAAACATTGACATATCCATTTCAAATCCAACCCAGTTCCCAGTTTTACACTTAATAATTGCATTTATCACACATTAATATCAAAGCTTTGTACTTCACTCATAAAAAACCATTAAAAACCGAATCCCAATTAATGGTTTTTTTTTTTTTTTTTTTTTTTAATGGGAACAAGAATCAAACCTTCAGTAATGGATACCTTAAAACATATTCATCTCCAAATGATACTATTCACTCGGCATTAACAAGCTCATACTCAACTAACGAGAGATTGTTATTCTCTTTAACTTCATAATCAGCAGGTTCAGTGACCTCAATCCGTCCCCATTTATCGACTGCTAGCCTCATCGCACCCTTGAACATGTCGATCTTAGCATTACGGAGAATCACAGTGGCACCCGGAGTCATAATATCAACTGCATTAACAATTAAATTTCTCAAAACCGTGACATAAAATGACATGAAAACACAATCAAATCACAAACTAAACAATAGAATCCAAGCTCCTCGTAAATTAGCATAAAAAGAGCTATAGAACAGAACCCCAAATCCAGCTAGGTGGGGCACTTCATTCGGATTTGAATATCATATGATCTTGAATATCGAAGTAAAATCGACTGCCATAGCAGATTAACTATAAATGACATACACGAATAAGCAGCAATAGAACATATTATCAAATGTCTAAAAGCAAGCATCAATATAAATCAAAGAAATCAGGACAATTTCATAAAATTAAAATTCAGCGATAAAACAAAATTACTTTATTCTAGATTAATTTATGGCCAAAAATATGAAACAATTTAAGACCAGAAAAAAGAGAAAAAGAGAGAGAGAGAAAGAAGATAATACCTTGTTCGTTGCGAGCAGTGAAGTAGATGCAGCCAGTGTCGTCGCCGACCAAACACTCGGCGATGCGAGGAGGGCGAGAGGGCTGAGAGAGAGCGGACAATGACCTGGCGCCACGTGGCTTGTTGACGATGACGGGATTGGAGGAGACGACCTTGACGATGAGAGTGTGGCCGCTGGTGCCTGGTTTCAGCTGATCGACCTTCACGAACACCGGTTTTCTCTTCACTGTTGCCATCACTACAACGATAAAACCCTAATTCGAAACGATAGACTGGTTGTTGAGACTTGCTAGGGTTTTGGCTTGTTTATAATTTGGGTTTCTCTCGTTTTTTTTTGTTTTTTTTTTTTTTTTTTGGTGTGTCGTTTGGGGAATCGAGAGGGTCTTTATCTTTCGGGAAAGGAGTTAACGTGCATCTCCGCACGTGTCGACGATTGATTGCATTGGTGGTCCCAAATCTAGTCAATGCTTGGGTCTTTATCTTTTTTTGTTTTTTCAAGGACGTTAAGAATCTTAAGAGTTAAGATCATTTTAGTTATGGCATCAATTTAATTAATTAATTAAAGGTGTGATTAGTATGACTTTTTAAATAGAGGTATATTATTCATAAGTAGCTTCTACCTAGTAGTAGAGTTTTTTTTTTTAAAAGTTGTAAATTGTTTGGTATTCAGATAAAAAAATATTTTTAAATTAGTAGATTGTTTGATAACAGGGTAGTGTTAACCCGTGTCTTTAAGGAAATAATTATTATAAATAAAAAATAGTTACTGTATTTATTGTAATAAGATAATAAATACAGTAATTGATATATGTATTTATGGAAATAAATTGATTGTTAACCTAACCTTGATATTATATTTTCAAAAGAGCTTTTAATTACCATAAATTACAAAATAGGGTATAAGTTTTACATAATGGAATATTTAAGTTTTATAGGGGTAGTATTGACAATGCATCTTTATTAAAAAAAAGAAGCTAAATAATAAAAATTTAAAAAAATATATAAAATAAAAAGCTTATTGGGAGAAGCCTAACAGACACAAAATAGCTTTTTCAAGATTAAGGGCAAAGTTTTAGCTGCCAGGGCTATCTCGAAGGTGGGTGCTTTTTCTCCGGAAGCATGTCATCTTTTAGCGATGCGAGAAGGCCTATTGCTGGCTAACTTCTATAACTTTCCTATCAATATTGCTGAAATTTCCTCTAGTGCGGCAGTTGCATCCTTGTTTAGCCCTTCCCCCTTGTTAGGGGATGCCTCTTTTGTTGTAAATGATATTAAGGCCTTGTTAGCTGTTGCTTGTTATTGTAAGTGCCAAGCCTCTCCAAAGTTGGGGAACTCCTTGGATCTTAGACTTGCTTCGTTGGCCTTCTCCTCTGTTAGGGAGTATTTGTGGCTGGATTCCAGCCTTGTGTTTGGTTCTGTTAGTGTGTAATGATCTTCTATTATAAAAAAAAAAATTAAAAAAAAATAAAAATTAAAAAAGCTCTTTTTAAAAATTTGACAAAAAAAAAAAAAAAAAAAACTTTAAACGGCTTTTAACATTAAAAAAACATTTTTGGCCCCTACAAAAGTCATGCCGACTTTTCAAGTAAACTTATTGAGTAGATCTTTTACGAGTATAGCTTCTATTGAGTAAAGCTTTTAGCAAAAGGCCTTATATTGTTTGGTATTCATTAAAATTAAAAATAAAAAAAAAAAAAAAAAAAAAGGCTTTTAATTTAATAAATTGTTTGTCAAAATGTCTCTAAAAAAGCTTTTGTTGTTAAAAATTAATGAACATTAACAAAGTATTTGTGATGTAAAGGTGTAGAGTGAAATATTTAAAATTCATAGAGGGTAGTCGAAAGTATTTACCTTTTTTTAAAAAAAAAAAGCTCCAAAAAAAAAAGTTTTTTGAGATTTGGGTTTCTCCCAAAAGACATAAAATAGCTTTACGGATATTAAAAAACAGGCAAACACACACTAAAACTATAATATATATGCATATCAGCTCTTAGCATATATGGTTGAACTCTTAGCATATATGGTTGAACACACCTTCTTTCTACATTTGTGGTCAAAGCACTCGAGCCCCACTATACGTATTTTAAAAACATATATGAAAAGTTTTTTCCCGATTTGTAGGCTTATATATCCCGGGCGCGCACACACATATATATATATATATATATTCCAATTTTTTAATGCAACAGTCTACTCTTTTTTTTTTTTCTCCATCTTCAAAGCCTTAGATTTAAAATGAAACAATAAAGTGAAAGCAAACTAGTCTCGAGTATTTTTTTTTATAATTAAATAATTCAAACATGTGATATTTATATTAAATCTGGTTATTCATTGGTATGATTGTTTTTCAATAAAAAATTATAAAAAAAAAAATCTGTCTCCAATTAGGTTAGGAAGATCAATTTATGAAGCACAGCCCGTAATATGATCGTCAAAACATAGCAAGATCAATTTCATAGCTAAAGCATTAGAAAGATAAAGAAGAAATACAAGCCTATTTATTTGTACAGAGATTTAGATGAGTCACTTTTTATGATCCATGAACAACGTATTCGCTTTTTGTAGAGATACAAATATGCCTCTGTCTATCTTCAATATGAGAACAACTGAACAACTCTTATTGGTGTTAAAAATTCATAGAGAACCAACCACCCCAACCAGCTGCTTCTGGATTTCTCCTACTTAAGTTTTGCTACCACCAATGCCTGCTGCTGCTCTTGTTCTACTGCTTCCACTTCTTCCGGTTTTGTCACCCGGCAGCACCGGAGTATTACCAAGGAGATAAATGCTGTAAAGACCAATAATCTCATCACATTTAACAACATACAAGAAACTTGCAAACTTAATAAGCTCACGAGACTAGTTAAGTATACATGAAAAGCTCAATGCATAAAAGTTGTAACCGGAAGCTATGTAGAGAACGGATAGATTCTTCGATGTACCAGATGCATACATTCGGACCACTAACATCACGCCATGTATCATAAGTATTCAATCACATGAAATGCTCAAGCCACAAGACTTGATGGTAGTGGCCCGGGCATATATGCCCAACCATATTGAAGTTTTTCCTCTACACTAGAGGTATATTTTATTAGATAAGGCTATATTATTAGTTAAGTATATTTGAAAAAGTTATAGCTCAAAACTAGGTCAAATAATGGAGAGATTTTTCAGTACGCCGAGTGCATACGTCCGGACCATTACGGGGCATATATGCCCAACCATATTGAAGTTTTTCCTCTACACTAGAGGTATATTTTATTAGATAAGGCTATATTATTAGTCAAGTATATTTGAAAAAGTTATAGCTCAAAACTAGTTCAAATAATGGAGAGATTTTTCAGTACGCCGAGTGCATACGTCCGGACCATTACGGGGCATATATGCCCAACCATATTGAAGTTTTTCCTCTACACTAGAGGTATATTTTATTAGATAAGGCTACATTATTAGTTAAGTATATTTGAAAAAGTTATAGCTCAAAACTAGTTCAGATAATGGAGAGATTTTTCAGTACGCCGAGTGCATATGTCCGGACCATTACGCCCATGTATCATGAGTGTGTTATCCAATATCCCATGGAAATACTCAAGCCACATGACTTGATGATAGTGGCCAGGGCATATATACCCCGAACGTGTTGAAGTTTATCTCTACATATCGATATAACTTTGACTTCAATGTTATCAGAGATATACATTTGATAATCAGCTATAAATTTATACTTGACAACATCTATATTACTGCTAATGAAATATTACTGAAACTATACAGTCCTGATTGCTAAGTTTACATCATGATATGAGTCATATGACTATGAATCTAAGTTTTTTGGATCTTAACTGAAAAATGTTATATTTCTTGATTAATCACTGTCTTAATTAACTTTTCATGACTTCTTTATTGCTATACGAACGTAATTCACAAATACTACTAATATTCAGGAAATTACCAGTGAAAATTCGGGTTTTTATGGTAGACAGATTCCAGAAGGCCATTACTGCTGATGCTGCAACAAACTTCTTGTGAGAACAACCTCCCCATGCTTCCAGTACCCAATTTTTCATGTTCTCAACTGCAACAACCAAAATTCACCACCTTCAATATATATATATAAAAAAAAAAAAAACTCAACACAAAGGTAACCACCTGCATTTCAACTACATGACTGGTTACTATGTATACCTTTTCTGTTTATCTGATCAGAGTGAGATGAATACAGTTTCGGGACAGTGAAGCTAATAAAAAACCCTGCTCAAATTCACACCAACAATTGCGAAAATAATGCATCAGGAACTAAATAGAGACAAAATTCATAAAATGACCAGTAACTTAGAGATGGGTATGAGTATTGTAGTGATCATACCGATTGCAAAGAACCTGCGCATTGTAATCAGATGGCCATACTCAGCTCCTAGAAGCAAAAATGGAACTACCTGTAACCAGAAGCATTACAAAGCATAGCTTATGTGAGAAGCAGATACTAAACATGGTTTTGAGACTTTGAACAATGTATATTTTGTTATTACTTTGAGGGTCATCAATGGCTCTCCCGAGAAAAGCTCTCTCGTCTTCAAAATTACAAGGTTTGTAGCTGGAAGTATCACTCTACCAAGTCGCAAAATGTCATCTTCTTTCAACTTAAACTCACGCCTCCTTTCTTCTTGATTTCTGTAAATACACCAATACCAAAACTAAGAGAAAAAGGATACACCGGTGAATATAACATGTTAGAGCTAATCGGATAATTTGTACCTTTGCAAGATTGAATTTGAGAAGAATGAAGCACCCAAGAACAGAAGCCCGAGCTGGGAAATAGCCGCAAAGATGCTTAAAACATGAAATTAGGAAGATTTAGATATCTGAATCAGAACCAAAAAAGAAATCGAAAATCAAATGAAAATAGAGACACGAAGAAATAAACACCTAAAGTTAACTCCTCTGGTGAAACAAGAAGAGAAGAAAGAGAGACACCCAAAACCAAACCAAAGACTTGATTTTGCAACATCTCTCCACATAATTAAATCAGTAACCATGTGCCCGAATTGATCAAGATTCCCGTGACCACCACCATCATCATCCATTTCTGAATTCAAATCACCATCACCATCAAACCAATCACAAATCAATCCATGAAAAAAAACCCCATAAAACAAATGATAATAGTAAAAAGAATCAAACCAATTAGCAATCAAAGAATCCTCAATACATACTTGGAGATAAACTTGAAGAAGAAACACAAGGGACCAAACTAAGCTTCTCTTTCTTTGACCGCACGCTATGCCTCCTCTTTCTTAATTTCGCAACTTCTTCCACGAATCCAACATCCCTCTCCTCTCTCGTCTCCATCTCCGATTTTCTCCTTGACCTTCGATTATTCCTTGGAGAAGCGCAACCCGACAAACCCGTTTGAGACCCTCTTGTTTTGCATTTCCTGCGAGACCCAGTTGGCTCCAGACCCTCATCACCCGCCATTTCGAAACGATCCGCCAAACGGGTTCTTGATTTTCTCATTGGAGATGTCGATAGAAGCAGAAGCTCGTGCAAAGGAAGAGAAGGTGGTGACATAGAAGGGGTTTTCTTTGGAGAGGAAGCTACGAGGTCTAGAGACAGATGTGGAGGCTTATCTTCTGAGCTGATTCTTGCGAGTCGAGAAGCCGATTTGGTTTGAGAGTTGGGGTTCGAATCCATTGATTTTGAGTTAGTTTCGTGAACTTGATTGAGACAAAGATCTGGTCTTGGTCTTTGATTCTTGGTTGGATTTTGTAGGAAAATATTTGTGGGTTTTGAGAGGTGGTTTTCAAGTTTTGGTGCGGTTGATGAAAATGGAAGGAGCCGTTAGAGAGAGTGAATGGGCTTTTGTTTAAGATTTTTGAATTATTGACGGCGGAGAGAGTGGGACCGTGAGCTAACGGTAAGAAATTGAAGACCGTTTGGGTTTTGCTGCCGTTGCTGGGCTTTCTCTACTTGGTGGGGCTTCATTTGTTGACTCTGGCAGTCAGGTTCTGAACTCAGTGATGGGGATTTTTTGGATGCTTTTGGAATATAATAAAAGGAAAAGTCAGTACCCAAGTATACTGACCACCTAATGAGGTGTTGCCACGTGACCAAAACTCTTTCACTTTTTACCTAAGGTATTGATCAGTGAGCACCCAAATGTTGTCCATAATAGTGAAAATTTCAAAATAAAAATAACAATAAAGCAGGAGAGGATTTTGGGGGAATTAGGTGCATGAGCATCTCCATTGTGATTTTACCACGTGTGGCAATTTTTTTCACTGTATCAGGATATACGGTGCATTCCGCTACATTCAAGTTTTTGCCAAAACGTAGAACAATCTGATTAGATAGTATTACCTTCACACTCACCTTGGTTAAGGGTTTTAAGTTGTAGATTCATATCATGTATTCTTCCTCCAAACCCAAAGTGTAATAATTTTTAAAAATTATATAAAACAATTTATATGAATTTTTCTTTTGTAAATAATTTTTTTTTTCCATGGAAAAGAATTTTGAAAGAAAATTTTCTAATAAGTTTTATATTTAGGATTTAGGTCTTATATGCATATGCTAATGATTGATGCATGGTGTCTCATTTGAAATTTGAACACAAAACCACCATAACATAATAAATATTGTGAAGTACTTTTTAGAGTTAAAATAATTATTTTGAACATCTCTGCAAAAGAAGTATGTATTATTAAACTTGACACTAGATAGTTTGGTTGCCGCCTAGAGTTCGGATTCTCTGGTGTCTGATTTTTTTTACTTTGTTTTTCCTTAAAAAAACAGAGCCGACGAAAAAACCAGACCAGGAGAGGATCCAAACTCTGCTAGTCAATGGTAGGCAAACCTTGCATACAAGTATATAACTATAAGCATGAAAGGTTACAGTTGCTGAGCTCCAAGGTCCTATATGACCACAGTTATTGTCACTTGGCATGCCTTTGGCAGAAGACCTTTATCCTCTCAATCCCATCTTCAAGAGGAATTGCATCGACAGCAAAACTTATGCGAAGCCAATTCTTGAGTCCCACAGTAACCCCTGCAAAACATAAATTAACCAACTAAAATGTATGTATATAACTAGTTGTAATGGTTCAAACTTTTGCAACATTAAGATTTGGTGAAAGGAATCGCTTCGAATGACTTAAAAGTTTCTGCTTATGTTTTGTTTAGCAGGACTGCTACTGTATAATATATGTTTATAATCTTGGGCAATATCATATAGCATTAGAGGCTGTTAATTGAAGTGAAAGATGCATTTTGTTACCGGGAAGAACAATCACGGATTCCTCTTTGGCTAGCTTGATACAGAAGTCCATATCATCATCAATCCCTTTTAGTACTGAAACATCCAACTCCACCTGTGATTGATGAAATTTTGTTTACCATTTCAGCATAACTTTAATTGAGTTAATAACAAATTTTCGATCATTCTCACCATTATAAACACAGCTCCTTCTGGTTTTGTTGGGCAATTAAGGCAAGGAATCTCCTGAATCCTATCACAAAGAATTTCTGAAGTTTCTCTGAGTAGACTGATGCTTTTCGAGAAGAAATCAGCTTCCGTTTTCTCAAGGATATCCGGCAGTGCACCCTATTAGATTAAACAAGTATGCGAGTGTCACCCACATAATCGAAACCAACATAGTATTGAAGAACAAGTTTAGCACAAAAGCATGAACTTTTTGTTATGTAAATATACGAAAAGAAAAAAGACAAAGAGAATGAAAGAAAGATATGAAACATCTCTACCTGAATGAATGTTACAGGGTCTGATATGATATTGAGATAAGCCTTTATATACTCAGCAATCTGAGAGGACAAAACATAAGATACAGATTATAACATGCAACAGACGGATTCAGTTTTCCGATTAATGTCCTTGCATGACTAACCTGAATCAATTTTTAGTATCTTATGAAAATTATAGATATAAGAGACAGAGAGGACCTTTGATTGTTGAAGAGTTCCAGTGGGATCACAAGTGACAACCCAACCAAGTCTCCAGCCTGTAACAGCCCATCTCTTCGATATCGAACCTAGAGTAATAACAGGAACAATTGATGCAAAAACTCCCATTGGCACAAATGGATTGCTCCCAAAAGTGAGATGACCATAGACTTCATCAGCAACCACCAGAATCCCAAGCTCTTTTGCTGTCTCTGCTATCTACAACATTTAACAACAATTTTGATTCACAATTTCAACTAAAATCAATGATCATTTTCATTTTCCAAGAAAAGGGGAAAAAAAAAAGATACACAACCTTCTTCAAATGCTCATATGAGAAAACATTCCCACAAGGACTTCCTGGATTGACAACAAGAACAGCAACAGTGTTCTCGTCTGCAAGTTCTTTAACAGCTTCAAGATCAACTTCCCAATTGTTATCAGGCAGAAGATCATAGTGACGAATTTCAAGGTGGCTAAATGCACAATGAGCTTCATAATTTGGGAAACCAGGCCGCGGTAACAGAATGTTAGCACCAGAACTAGCTACAACTGTCACTATGACTTCCATTGCCTGTGCACACCCTGATGTGATATAAACATCGTCTGGAGATAACTTGTACGGGAGGTCCCGAGACAGATAGTCAGCAACAGCCCTGATCATCAAATTGTTAGTAACCATCATACCCAAAAGCTTAAGCGAATACAAATTCAATCATCTTAGACTTCAGAAAATACAAATTCAATCATCTGAGGGATTTGAACCCAGGACTTCCGGTATAACAAAGCTCAGATACCGAGTTAAAAACCATCACGTCTAAAAGGATCATAGGAAATGGTCCAAACAATAGTACTTAGGTTCTCTATCACAAATATTAATAGATATGTGAAAAAAAATCAAAGAAACATAGATATTCAAGCAAGAAAATCAACCAACCTTCTAGCAGGAAGAATTCCAACAAATGGGGCATAGCAATTGAATTTTGCAGATCGAAGAGCATCAACCACTGCTTGTTCAGCTGTGTGGCTGGTCCGAAAACAAGAAAAAGCACCAGGATCACCATGGCTGAGTGAAAGGACTGGCCTTTGATCTTCTGGATTGATATTCTGCATCAGCATACTCAAAGTGCCTCTAACAGTGACAGTTATATCTGTACTTGCATTCAGTTCTTCATTCACTCTACTACTCAATTTGCTCCACAATTTCTCCATTTGTATATTTTCCCTAGTTTTTGCTTACTTGTTCTTTCTTGGGTTTTTTCTGATATCTAACTATACTTGTTCTACAGTACATGTTTTCATGGTGGGGGGTTGATACAGAGCAGAGAGATAAGGACTAGTGCTAAACCACATATTGCCTGTAAAAAATGCATCGAAAATGAGGACGAAAGGTGAGAGATTGCATGGATTTCAATCTCAATTAAGCTCAGTCTATGTTGTAATTGCATTGGTATAAATTCTAACACTGGCACTAGCTTTTTTTCCATTTTGGAATCATGTTTTGACACATTTTCAAGTTCACTATGCTTGTGCATATCTAATTGTCACCAAAACTAGGTGCAGTGAACTATCGGTTTCAATTCTAAGAACATCCACATTGGTAGCCCTAAAAAACAAGACCCACTTATTGCCACATCATCAAAAGTGGGTTTTGTTTTTAAATAATGGGTCTTCCCATTTAGGTCTCTTTTATTTGGATCCATTTTTTCCACAATGGAGCAAAATTAAAAAAAAAAAAATGGATCTATTTTTTTACTTTTTTTCAAACAATCATTACTCTTCTTTAAAATATTATATATATATATATATATTAATAAAGAAATTATATAATATATTTTAAATATCAACACTATCAACAATTATTTAACAAATTATAATTCATTTAAAAAAAATTATTAATTTAAAATTATCACAACCGAATTACATCAACAATAAAAATAAATATTTAAAACAAAATATTGTATACGATTACACATGGCGTCGGTTTCGGTTTGAATCCGGCTTCGGTTCTGAACCTTCAAAATCGGCTCCGATTCCGGTTTTAAAGGTCCGATTCCGGTTTTAAAGGTTCGATTCTGGTTTCGGTTTCGGTTCCGATTCCGGTTCCGGTTCCGGTTTTGAAGGTTCGGTTCCGATTTCGGTTCCGGTTCGTCGGGTCCGGTCCGGTCCGGTCCGGTCTTAGCGGTTCCACCGGTTCGGGTCTGGTGTTCCGACAGTTCGAGTCTAGCGGTTCCAACGGTTTGGGTTTGGCAGTTCCGACGGTTCGGTTTCAGTTCTGGTCCGGTTTTCGACGGTTCCTTCGGTTTAGTTCCGCTTCTGATTTCGGTTTCGTCGGTTCCAACGGTATATATATTTAAATTTAAATAATTGAAATATAAATATTAAATTTATATATTTTTTTGAAATTAATAATTATATATTTTAATTTAAATTATATATATAAATATATATATATATATTTTTTAAAAAGGCCCAACCCAATGATTGGAGAGGGTTGGGAACCCAACCCTAATCATTGGGCAAGACCCAAATTTGGAACCCAATTTGGGTCTAGTCTTGTGGAGCCCACTTTTGGCTCTTGTTTTTTGGATCCCATTTACAACCAATGTGGCTCAATTTCATCAAACCCAAAATGGGTCTTGTAAAAGTGGGTCTCATTTTGCAACCAATGTGGATGCTCTAAAAGAAAGAAACTATATATATCTATATATATATATATATCTATATATATATATATATTAATGATGTGTGACACTGTCTCATAGACCGATTAAGATTTATTGGAATCTGACGGGATCAACCGTTACAAGTACCAACCCAAAAACAACTCTCATTACAAAAAAATGAAAAATATATACATAGAGTAAATATATATACAACCGGGGTCGAGGTACCGCGACCCCATAGTGTAAAAAAAAAAAAAAAAAAACACACATGGGCCCTATGTATTTATTATGCGGGTCCCACATGCTTTTTCAATTTTTTACGCTACGGGGCTGTGGCGATGCCGCGACCCCGGTTATATGTAGCACAGCCCATATATATATATATATATTTATTTATTTATTTATAAACAAACGTGGGTTTGATGCCCTATCATCCATGTGAAGTTTAAATACACAAAGTTCTATGATTTCTTACTTCTATGTATTTTTATTTTTTTTAATGTTATTTTATAGAGGAAATTACCTCCTCCCCACCACCGCCACCTATCCCTTTTATCAACATTTGGCTGATTAATTCCACACAAACTCTCCTCTCTCTTTTTTTTAACTATCAACTCATATTTGTTTTGAAGTAGTCACCTGTCCTTGTATTTTGAGTTGATTTTAGTTCTAAGATCTCTATTTTGTATTGTTCAAGGTTTGATATATCGTATATGACTTCCTATCGTAGAATTGAAGGGCGATAAAAATACTAGATCTGATCAAACAAAGGTGATTTTAAAAGGAAATTCTTCTTGCTACGGATCTTTAAAAAGGAAAAGCCAACCCACCCACTTGGAAATCTCAGTGGTTTTGCTGATGTGTTGGTGGATTTCTGACACGAAAACAGTTGTTTAATTATTGCACGATTGATTGGGATTTGGTAGTCGCGAGAGCTGAGTCAACCATGTTCCCTCTAGGTGCGTTTGGTACGCAGGACAGGACAGGACGGGACAGGACGGGACAACTTTTTATTGTCCCACGTTTGACGTGCTATTAGCATGGAACGGGACGGGACGGGACGGGACGGGACAAGGTGGGACAAAAACCACCAAATTTTGTCCCACCAAAGACCCTAGGACAAGATTGTCCCATGACATGGGACAAGTACAAAAAGACTATTTTACCCTTTAAATTTTCAAAAAAATTATATATACTATTGTATATATTATTATAATATATATTAGAATAATATATATATTAATAATATAGAATATAATATATTATAATATATTATATCCTATATAATATATATATATATATTATGTTATATTTTATTATATATTGTTATTATAATATAATATGTATTTATATATATATAAGTAATATATATTATTATATATATTATAATAATATATTATATATATTTATATATTATATATTATTATATATACTAAAATAATATAATATATTATATAAAAAATATATTATAATATATTAATATATATATATATATATTATAATATTATATATATATAATATATCATAATTATATATACTAAAATAATATAATATATTATATAAAAAAATATATATAAATATATATAATATTATAATCTATATTATTATGATATTATATATATAATATTATGATATATTATATTATAATATTATATAAATTATATATTATTATATATAATAACAATATATATATATTATATAATATGTAATAAAATATATTATATATATATTATATAATATATAATATTTTAATATATTAATATATTAATATAACAATATATAAAATTTATATATAATAATATATATTATAATATAAATTATAATTATAGTATATATATAAGAGGGGCATTCTAGTCATTTGAACATCTTGTCTCGTCCTGTCCCAGTCATACCAAACGCATAACAGTACAGTTAACAGTTCTGTCCGAGACCTTCCAAACACAATACAGAACAACTTTTCTTGTCCCGTCCCGTCCCGTCCCACCTTGTCCTGTCCAATCTTCGTACCAAACGCACCCTCTATAATGTTTGACAAAAACAAAAACTCTCTTCTTTGTTTCTTTGGTTTACACCATCCGGTTTTCGGGTGTGGCGGATCCACCATACGGTGCAATCAGCTTGGATCCGCCCCGACTAATCCGGACTCACATCGGGTCAGCCCACTAAGGGGTAAAGTGCTCCCAATATGTGTAGCTCCGTTTATAAGGGTAGTTGAACCCACGACCTTGCTTAAGGGATAAGAGCGTCTAACCACTCACACCAATACATGATTGGTCTCTTCTTTGTTTCTTTTTGTACAAAATTTGGCTATATAAATCCACCCTACTTCAGGTTCTTCCATCGAAATACAGATTATGGAAGACGGTTCAGTAAATAAATGGCGTTTTCATGGTAATAAAAAGCTGAGCTTTGCTTCTTCTGTCGTCATTAAAAGGGTCCTCACCTCCTTGAAAGAAAATCTCAACCAAAACGACACCAGACCCACCATTCCTCTAGGCCGTGGCGACCCCTCTGCCTTTCCCAGCTTCCAGACGACTTCTGTGGCCGAAGATGCCATTGTTGATGCCGTCAAGTCCGCCAAGTTCAATCATTATTCACCCAGTGTTGGTATTCTCCCAGCCAGAAGGTAACCATCACATTCACTACATATATTTCTGTGTATATATCAGTATATATATATATATAAGTAAATGCAAGATCACATGAATCCATGATCATGCATAGGAGAATTTATTAGCAATCAACACATAAGGCCTTTCAAAAAAAAAAAAAAAAACACCTAAGATCTCGTTTGTTTGGCCGTAGTGTATTATATTAAGTAATTAAAATGTACTAAAATAATACAATATCTAATACAACAAACTTCATATTAACTAATACATTATATTTTGTGGTATTATGTTGTATTGTATTAGAGAAAACATTTTTTTTTTAATGAATATAAAATATTGATAAAATATGTGTTATATTATTAATATATTTTTTTAATTTCAAAATACATAGGAAAATTTTATTTAAATTTTTTGTTTCAATTAAAATAAATATTTATTGACTTTTTATATAAAAATATTTATTGATCTATTCATGGTAATGATATTTAAAATTAATTATTAAGTATTTTTTTTTAAAATATATATTTTTATAATATAATAAAATACAATAAAATCATATAGAAATAACTTAATATGATATAATACAGTATAATATAATGCAGTGCATTACCAAACACTGGTTTGTATTAATGATAATACAGTCCAATATAATACAATACAACGAGACCTAAAAGGTTAAGCCGATAGGAAATGACCTAACAATAGTGTTTATGCGTTCTAACACACCCTTCACATACCATCGTGTGCAGGTTGTAGAACAAATATAGAAACAAATGCATGTGGGGTATTTGAACCTAAAGCTCCTATGACAAACAAGGCTTTGATCCCATGTTAGTAACCATCAAACCTAAAAACACCGATAAGAAAGCACAACAATAGTTTTTAATCATACTAACAGAATTAACCACTCTATATATGTTCAAGCTACATTTGGTGAATTGGTGTAAGCTAGCCTGGCATAAAAATGCAATAATATATATATATATATATATAATCTGTTCTTTTTGTGTAATATTTGATTTTGATGTTAAACATCTGACAGGGCCATTGCCGATTATCTGAATCGGGACCTTCCATACAAGTTATCACCAGATGATGTTTATGTTACAATTGGATGCAAGCAAGCAATTGAAGTTATAGTAACAGTCCTCACAAGCCCTGGTGCCAACATTTTGCTTCCAAGACCTGGCTACCCAACCTATGAAGCTTACACCAGATGCAATCAACTCGAAGTTCGAAATTTCGATCTTCTTCCAGAGAAGGGTTGGGAGGTTGATCTTGATGCAGTGGAAGCTCTTGCAGATGAGAACACTGTGGCCGTGGTTATCATAAACCCTGGAAATCCATGTGGAAATGTCTACACTTACCAACATTTGCACAAGGTAGTTGAAACAGCTGCTATATTGATGTGCTTTTACACCAAAACTTTTAGACTCACGAGTCATATGAGTACAAGTTTGTACATGGGGTTCCAAAGTTTTGCTGATAATATTAGTAGATTTGTTGATATGTTGAGTATTAGATTGCGGAGACAGCTAGAAAGCTTGGGATTATGGTAATTTCTGATGAAGTATATCAGCATCTCACATTTGGGAGCACCCCTTTTGTACCGATGGGAGTGTTTGGATCGATTGTGCCTGTCGTTACACTTGGTTCCATATCAAAGAGATGGATGGTTCCTGGTTGGCGGCTTGGTTGGCTTGTGACTAGTGATCCCAATGGCATTCTGCAAAAATCCGGGGTTTGTCTTTCTATCTCTCTGAAGTGTGGACTGACGATTATGTTCTTGTGTTGAAACTCTTTAACATGAGTGATCTTCAATAACTATTTGATGTTTTTTGTCTTATAATTACCAGATTGTTGAATCCATTAAGGACTTTCTCACTATATCCTCTGATCCTGCAACCTTCACTCAGGTTTGCGGTTTTTATTCTTAGAAAGTTACTATATTGAAACTGAACAATAGTTTTTCATCTTTCAAGTGCTAGTAGGAATTATATAACTATTCATTCTAATTTTCAGTCTTCTTTACATCTCCGTTGAATATGCATGTGTATATATATATATATATATAAATAAATGTTGAAGGCATTGAGCAATCTAGTTTGTCAAGTCTGATTCTCTTGATTCTCTCCTACAATTACAACTATGTGCTTTATGCACCAGGGAGCAATTCCTGAAATCCTTGAAAAAACGAAAGAGGATTTCTTTTCAAAAACCATTGGCTTACTAAGAGAGGCTGCAGACATGTGCTATGATAGAATCAAGGGGATAGCTTGCTTAGCTTGCCCATACAAACCAGAAGGGGCCATGTGTGTAATGGTGAGGACTTCATATGTATTCATATCATCTGTGCTTCGGAAAACGAATGTGAATATGTTCTTACAGTTACGAACATGTCGTTCCAGGTCAAGCTGAACTTATCACTGCTTGAAGGCATTGACAATGACACAGAATTCTGTCTCAAGCTGGCTAAAGAGGAATCGGTCATTATATTACCAGGTAGATAAATAAAATCTTTAAGAACCAATGTGATACTTTCCTAGCTTCGCTTCACATTTCGAAATGTTGTAAATATAATCTTAATAACTGCTAAAAAGGATTTTTGGCTGCCTAACTCATGGATGCTGATAATAACAAATCTTGCAGGAGTAGCTGTGGGATTGAAAGATTGGCTCCGCATAACGTTTGCTGTTGAGCTTTCAGCTCTTGAAGATGGCCTTGGGAGTTGGGAGGGTAAAAGCTTTCTGTCAAAGGCATGCCAAGAAGCAATAAATCATCTGTATAAAGTTGTAAAGTCGAGTTTGGTGATGAACAACAGCGCGTTGATCACATACTGCTTTACTCTCAGTTCTGGTTTCTGATGATGTTAATCAGAGTTACTACTAGTGACTTGTATGATAAAAGTATAAAACCCCTCTGTGCAATTCAATTAGAAACATAAGAAGTGTTGGTGATCATGATCAACAACAACTTTGTGTTGGATCATGTGGCATTCCTGCTTCTTCTTCACATGATTGAAAAAGAAAAAATGATCCACATTTTCGAAAAATGTGTTATTTTCTTTTATGTTATAGTCACACAAAAATAAAACAAATTATTTATTTTCAAAACAACCTTGATATTCATTTATGTCTCTAGTAATTTTGCACAATCAAACATTTTTTTACTTACAGTTTATCAATCACATTGAAATTGTTTTTGGTTCTCACAGCACTTTTAAAAATCAGTTTACCAAACACTCAGTTGATTCTTCTTATAGCAAATCCAAAAACAATTCTTCCCATAGTAAAACCAAAAGCAATTCCTCCCATAGTAAAGCAATGCCAGACTAAGCTTAATGGCCAGTTTGGTATTGTTTTTGAGAAATTAAAATCAGTTTAGTTTATATTTTGACATAAAATGATGTTTGGTAAAACTTATATAAGTGATTAATTGATAATCTAGCAAGTTTAGACAAGTTTTGGCAATAATTTCGAGAAGTTGGTGGGGTGTTACTTTAAATTAAAGTGATTATGGAATAATCTATTTCAACATTTAAAATATCATTATTATCCTTATGAAATCAAATTAAAATCATTTATATATCTTATTTCATCTTAAAATTAAATATTCTAATTAAATATTGATTTAATTTATAAAATCTTTTAAAAATATTTTTATTGTTCTTATAGAATTTATTTTTTCTAATTTAATATATATAATTAATGAAAAAAATGAAATAAAGTTTTAAAATCATGCATATTTTAATCATTGTAACTAATTTCAGCGCTTTTAAAATAAAATTACCAAACATATATACTACTTTTGAAATATACAGTGGTTTTAAAAGTTTTATTAACCAAACATCTGCTGATTAACTTCATAGCTGATTATTCCTTCAACACAGTTAACTATGATTATTGTAAAAGTTACAACAATACCAAATTGACCCTAATACATATCATCACACTTTTATCATGTAACCAACATAACTTCAATCATAATAATATATACATGACAAAAGTGTAATGATGTATATTAGTATATTATAAGTATACTTATATTGTGTGCCTACTAGAGAAAAATTGCTTGAGGGCTATTCAATAGGCTAGTTCTAGAGTGATGATGATAGGAGAGACTAGAGATGTTTAGTTTAATGGGTTGTTGGAAATATACTAATATAAAAGGGCAATTTGTTCATGTCAATGGAAAGGCTTGACAAGAAAAGAAAAAATGTCATAGCTAAAGATGGGAATTTGTTCTTTGCAATCTTCATTAGATTAATTTTGAATATATATAAGAATAAAGTTGCATGATTTAGCTTAAAAAAGTGTCTAATGGTCCAATAACAGCAGTGGGTCCAAACTTGATTGAATCATTGATTATTCAAGTGATTCTTGTGAATTATGAATTTTGATCCTTTATTATGCTGATTTACTATTCATCTCAATAAATTTAGTGTCATGTATCATTAATTAATTAATTAATTAATAGAATTCAACTTTCTTGAAAAGTGAGTCGGTGAGATATTTATTTCTCTCTCTCTATGGTACTGTTCTTCTTCTCCACATATCCAGCAAAGATCTCTGTCTCTCTGGTACTGTTCTTCTTCTCCTCATCTCCAGCGAAGCTCTCTCTTTCCGTCGCTGGTTTCTCGTTGTGGCAGCGGGAGCCGGCGGCGATCTTCTTCTCCTTTCCCATGCTTGGCCTTCCCGGTCATAAGGGGGATGCCGGCGGCTGCTACGACAGCCCTGTCTGTCGACTGGAAGTCTCTCTCGCGTCACCGGGCGGGACGTTTTGTCCAGACGATGACGGCAGCTGTTAGATCGGCCGATCCTCTTGGTTATGGCCAGATCTGGTGTGATTCGGCGTGAGTAGTCTCGATTGGTGGTCTTGGAGCTCGTCCGACCCCGTCCTCTCCGTCGGGACACCGCCGGCAACTTCGGCGTCCTTTCTTCACTGATCTTGGTGTTTGGCTTGGTCGGATTTATGCTTTGCGGCGACGGGCTTTGGAACTGGTGGAGGTTTGATGGTATGGTGGTTTGGGGTTTCGATCAGGCATCTCCGACGTCTCTGCTTGGTCGGCGGCGTCCTGGTGGGTCTTCTCCAGCTGCATAGTCTCTCCTCTGGATCGGTTTCAGCTCATTTATTTGTGTTTCTTGTTTGTTTTGTTTACTGTTTTGGTTGTAATCCCACTTCTGTGGGCGTTTTTCTCCCGTTGTGGGACTCTGTTCTGGGCTTGTGCTCGAATAGCTTTTTTTGTGGAGTCCCAGTTATGTTTGTAACCTTACCCTGGATCTGGTTTTCCAGGTTTTCAAGTGCCTTTCCATCAAAAAAAATAAAAATAAAATAAAATTAATTAATTAATTAATAGTTGAGATTTATTTCTTTTAATTTTTTAATTAATTATAATTAAAAGAAAGATCAGTAGATAGAAAATCGAATACCTGAATGACAGAATTACATAGATATTTAACTATTTATAGAAAAAAAAAAAAAAAAGTCAGATCAGTTTCAACCATATAATATATATTTATATATCTCCACTCTGGCATTTTGTTTGTATCTGTTAATTATTAAACAATAAAAACAAAACGACAAATGACAAATTGCATACAAAATCCCCAATTTTTATCTAATTTTCCAAAATTTTACAAACATTCATTTTTATTAATGCCGCTCCGTTAATAGTTAATTGTTGAGGTGTAAAAAAGTTTTTTTTATTTTTTTTTTATTTTTTTTATCTATAAAATAAAACAAAATTATTGTTAAATATTTATTTAACAATTAATTAATATATGTTTATCTACCTATCGATAAATGGTATTAAAGAACAAGAATTAAAAAGCTCCATCTAAATCAAATAGAGCGAACTCATCTCCTCCGCTAGATCAAATCTTAACTTCATTTTTTCTCTTTGTTTTTATTATTCAAATATAAACTACCAATCTTAAAGTAATAAAAAAGATAAAATAAATAAATAGGGGTATTAGTTAATTCATACTAAAAAAAGTGATTAATAGAGTTGACACAATTTAACTAACGTAGGTGGATGTTTATGTAATTTAGGAAAAACAAACTCCAATTTATGAAAGAGTGGTGCTATAGGCATACCCCCTACTGGTCTATTTATGTCCCATTTTTTTAAATTTTGATTTAATGAAATAAAGTTAAATGGTTTTATTAATTTATTTTATTTATTTCCAAAATTACCCTTTTACTTATTTTTCAAATTTAATACACATCTCTAATCTCTCTATTTATTGGTCTCATCTTTCTCTTACCTCCTATGAACAAATTTATTTTTTCTCTACTACTATATATATCTCTCTCTATTATAACACACGCAACACCGACAATTTTAGCTAACTTTATTCTCAAAGAAGAAAGGCAAGAAGAGCAAAAACAAACAGCAGCCAATGAAAATACAAAGCAAAAGAAATAGCCAACAAAAACACTGTGCAAAAAGGCGAGCAAGCACCCAAAACAAACCACTTGAGAAAAGCAAAGACTGCCTAGGAAAAACAGAATGGCAGAGAAGGCCAAAAAGCGTAGATGTCACCCATTTTAATCTATCCCCATCACTGTACAAATGTTTTTGGATTTATGTATTTGTAATTTGTTTATTGCTGAGCAAATATCTATATTATGATATTTATAGAATATAAAAGTATAATTTATATTTTTTAATTGTTTGTAGAATTTTTAGTGTTGATTAAAAGAACGTTTAGGTTTTTTTTTTTTTTTTGAAAAGGAATGTGGGGTTTTATTATATTTACTTTATAGAATATATTTTTTTCTTAAATTGTGTATCTATTTCGGTTATTTTTATAAAGGAAAAAAATAATACTAAATAATTAAAGAAGTTGAGTATAAATAGATCAGTAGGGTGTGCCAATAGCACCGCTCTTTATGAAATTACATCAACAATTTGGGATTTTGTGCAATTTTCCCATAAATAAATTATGGCAGCAGAGTTTGGCTCTATAATACAGAGAAAATCTTACATGCACCCTTACCAATGGGTGCATGCCACATGGTATGGAGAACTCATTTGATGAGAACACTTTTGCTCACCCCCTTCAAGGGAGGTAACCATTATCCCCCTCTTAAATGGATGACATGTGTCATAGATGAGTAAATTTTTAGACAATTGTACCCCTCCATAGACACATGTCATGTGTATGGGAGGGGGGTGATGCTTACCCCCCTTGAAAGGGGGTGAGCAAAAATGCACTCTCATTTGATTGTGCCCTTGCCATATGGCGTGCATCCATTGGATGGGTTCATTGCACATGTGCATATAAGATTTTCTCTGTTTCTCATATAAAACGTACCTCACATTGGGAGTTCCATCAAACAACACAACTCTGAACTCTGAACACACACGTTTCAGACTTCACAACAAAACATGGAAAATGGATCGTTGAAGAAATGGAGATTTCAGGGCAACAAAGCGCTCACAACTTCATCCGGGTTCACAGTTCGAGGAGTCCTCGACTTGTTAAGAGAAAATCTCAACGTAAACGACCCAAGACCCACTATTCCGCTTAGCCACGGCGACCCCTCTGCCTTTCCCTGCTTCAGGACCGCCACTGAGGCCGAAGATGCCATCGTCGACGCCGTCCGCTCCGCCAAGTACAACCACTATCCACCCACTGTCGGTTTACTCCCAGCTAGAAGGTATATAACATAACATTAAAATTTTCACTTGCTTACTTCAATGAATCGAATCATTTATTTTTTATTATATTCATATTTTGCTGGAGATTTGATTGTAGTTTCTAATAATATGGAGTTACAAATTGAGACGGCATCCTTTTTTTTTTCCTCATAATTGCATATTTTGAGATAAAGATTAGAACTTTATTAAAAAAATAAATAAAAAATTGTACAGACAGGGACATGTGGTTGGGCAATATAATTCTTTATATGTCAATGCTACTGTACTTTTACTCAGCTGTTTGAAAACAGAGCTGTCTAAGTACGTTTTCATTTGTTTTGTGATTGATATAGCATTGGAGTTTTGTAATTGAAAGATGTTTTTACCTAGACCGTTAACTCAGGTGTTAGTCAAATCGTTACTCAATGAAATCCAGGGGATGTCGGTGTAATCAAAATATTGATCGAGGGGGAGTGCAATTTCGCATATATAAAGAGGAAGTTAATCCAATTTTACCCTTTTTTATCTCAAAACTTTGAATTCAATTGGAATTTTGATTCCTTGGTTACAAATTTGTAATTAGATATATTACAATTCACTGTCAATCGTTTAGCTTATAATCCGTACTGGTCAATATATTTTCATATTTGGTCACTGTTTCTGTTACTGTTTAGATTTTACAGTCATATTGCTTTCTTTCTTTTCTTTTCTTTTTGATCCGTTTATCCGAAAAGCCTAAAAGATAAAATGTTATGTGAAACTAGAGCATTGACTGACTGGATTTTACATAAACTCTGAAAATGTTTCAAGATGAAATATGACTACAATTGGATGGTTAAGCTCAGAATTTATAGAATGCAACACAAAGGATGATATTTTGTTTCCTTTTATATGATGTGTTGTTCCTTTGATCTTAAACTCTGACAGGGCTGTTGCAGAGTATCTGAACCGCGACCTCCCTTACAAGTTATCACCAGATGATATTTTTCTTACCCTTGGATGCATACAAGCAATTGAAGCCATATTAACATCCCTGACACACCCTGGTGCCAACATTTTGTTTCCAAGACCTGGGTTCCCATATTATGAATCTCTTGCACCACATATCCATCTTGAAGTTCGACATTTTGATCTTCTTCCAGAGAAGGGTTGGGAAGTTGATCTTGATGCAGTGGAAGCTCTTGTAGATGAGAATACTGTTGCCATGGTTATCATAAACCCTGGAAATCCTTGTGGAAGTGTCTATACTCGCCAACATTTGCAGAAGGTAGGCTATACTATTTGTCTTTCCTTCTTCGTTTCTTTTCCTGAGATGACAGAATTTAAGTACTTTTGAAGACATATAAAGTTTCGGTTTCATTATATGACATTATGCAGGATGCTGAAATTTATCTAAGTTTCAAGTGTTGCATTGTACTGTTTCTATAGGACCAGCTATCGTAAACAGTGGTAATATTTTTCAGTAACAGTTGTTGTGGTTGCTGATTTTTTTTTAATACTAGATTGCAGAGACAGCAAGAAATCTTGGCATTTTGGTTATTACTGACGAGGTTTATGAGCATCTCGCATTTGGGAGTACCCCTTATGTACCAATGGGGGTGTTTGGATCAATTGTTCCTGTTGTTACACTTGGATCTATATCAAAGAGATGGATTGTTCCTGGTTGGCGGCTAGGTTGGGTTGTAACAAGTGATCCCAATGGCATTCTTCTAAAAACAGGGGTTGGTCTCTCTCCCTCTCCATTTCTCTCTGAATATTTGGATTGATGATTATGTTCTTTGAGTTAAAACTCCTATAACATTGTCTTCAACCTAAAAATAATGATCCTAGGGCTATCTTGTTTTGTACTTGTCAGATTGCTGATTCCATCAAGGGCTTTCTCAATATCTCTCCCGATCCTATAACCTTCATTCAGGTTTGTGATTCATGTTGCATTTTTTTGTTGCGTGTAATCATATTGACACCGAGCAATTCTCTTTCCATCTTTCTACTGCCAGTAGGATTTTTAGACATTCATGTTGAGCTTCTGTGAAAAATTATCTATATAATTTGTGGGCATATTGTCCTGAAATAATCTACATTTTCCATTACACACACAGAATTCCCCTATTCCTGTAACATATAACTTTATGAAGCTGTTCTACTTTGAGACATCTAAATTCGATCTATAAAGTCAGCTGGCTTAACTTAACTCCTAAAACGATATCATGTTTTTTCAAGATACTGTTTAGTAGTTCTTGTTACAGTAATAGAATTTTCATGTAAGTGTCAGGATCAGCAGCATTTATTTATTTTTTTTTCAATTTTTGACAACTTGTGGAACCTCAGATTAAATTTGAATGCTTGAGATTATTTCAGACATATGCTGTTCTCTATGTGTATTAATTATGCTTTTCGGTCTTCACATGTAATCTCAACTGTTAAGGTACATAGATTGTATGTTTTACAAATTGTGTGAAATTTTGTGTAAGAAAAGACTGGCTGTATATGCATAACACATTACGCATTCTAGTATTTGAAAATATAACTATTGCTTATTTGGTTATATGCATCAGGGAGCACTTCCTCAAATCCTTGAAAAAACAAAGGAGGATTTCTATTCGAAAATCATTGATATATTGAGAAAGGATGCAGACATTGCCTATGATAAAATCGCAGAGATACCTTGCATAACTTGCCCAAATAAACCAGAAGGTGGCATGTTTATGATGGTAAGGAGGAAATCATTTGCAAGCATATTATCCCTGCTTAAGAGACTCCTTTTAGTCTTACTTAGTAACTTTTCTTGCAGGTGAAGCTGAACGTATCACTGTTGGAAGGTATTAACGATGACATGGAATTCGCTCTCCAACTGACCAAAGAGGAGTCTGTCATGGTTTTACCAGGTAAAACACATGGTATTTCAGTTTCTGGGGTTAGGTAGATCGAATTTGGAAGTTTACCAGAACGATTCTCATTGTTGAGAACGGTAGTAAATTCAAGTAGTTTTGTTATGGTTAATTAAGTATTGGTGACTGAGTGGCAATTCTTGATTATTGGCTGGCTAATCCCTTGATGCTGCATACCAAATCATGCAGGGATCGCTGTGGGTATGAAAAATTGGCTTCGCGTAACATTTGCCATCGACCCTTCAATGCTCGAAGAAGGCTTTGAGAGGATGAAGTCCTTTTGCCAAAGGCATGCCAAGAAGCAATAAACTCGTGAAATTGATCCGAGTATGGTGATCAAACAGCGCATTGATCACATGCTCCGATTCAGTGCTCGTCTCTTTAGATGTTAATAGAGTCACTGGTTATTAAAGAAATAAGAGTCCCCTAAAACACATGTAGGGGTGATTTGATAGTGATCGCAATGTCGTGTTGGATCACAGGATGTTGTTACTGGTTCTATGATTTCCTTAGGTCAGGAAGTGTTATTAATTAGTCCTTTAAATTCTGTGTGTTTAATGTTGCAATTTGTTCATCAGGTCATGAACTCTGTGTTGCTTTCCTTTGGCCTGCATTTGATGTTCCTGTCTTTTATTTCGAAAATGTTCAGAGAAAATATGTAAGGTTTTATTTTTTCAGAAAAGGAGATCGTCAACTTTTCTGTATATATTTACTATAGGACTTTTAAAAAAATATATATATATATATATATTATTTATAAGACATTATTGCTATTAAACATCTATTAGTGGAGCACATGAATGAAGGTCAATTGAAATGTCGATTTTTATTTATTTATTTATTTTTTTCACAAGGTTAAATTTTAGATTATCAGTATAACCATCATATTTGTATATAATTCATACTTGAAAAATCGTCGTCGACAACGATCAATAAAAATGGAGGGATAACTAATTCGAATCCGTTGTTTCGTGCACGAATACCAAAGGTGAAACTTATCTGTTGATTCGCGCAAGAATACTTTGACCCTTACAAATTAAGGTACCAATATTTGGATAAACAAAATAAAACTATCTAAAATTTTATTAACAATAATGCTACTTTGTATAAATTTGGTATTCAAATTTAGTGTCCAAATGATATGACAATACTATAATCCATTCATTTAATTTGTATTAGATTTACATGATTTAAATGAATGGATTGAAGTGTTGTCACATCATTTTGACACTAAATTTGGGCAAAGAAGCATTATTCATTTATTAATCATCAAAAACTAAAATGCTTGTTAGATAGAAGGGCTCTAAATAGAAAAACTAAAAATCTAAATAAATAAACTAGGAAATATATAATAATGGAAATATCCACAAATGGAAATTGAAAACAATAGAATCCTAAAACATTAACTAGGAAATATATAATAATGGAAATATCCACAAGTGGAAATTGAAAATAATAGAATCCTAAAACATTGTAGATGGTCGATTTATAATTACCGTGGATCGGGTCGGATTCGAGTTAGACCCAAGCAACTTGGTCTAACCTGTCGAACCGAGGGTGTTAACTACTCCTTTATCTAGCCAAAAAGATGAAAATAAAGAGAATAGAACAAAGCGGGGGGGGGGGTTATCACCGGTTGTACTGATGGTTTGAGTTTCAATCTCAACAGAGGTTCAATAGTTGGTTGTGGGCTTAAACGTTTGGGCCTAAGGGCCATTTTTGACTACCATAAACATCACAAATTTTTCTAATACGGAAACTAGAATAAAATCAAATTATAAAGTAATTAAGGAGTAATTGCACAAACTCCCTTAAGGTTAAGCCTAATTGCAGCTAAATGGATATTTTACTCAAAATTACAAAAACCTCCCCTAACATTGGTTGACTTCCCTTAAACTAAATGTTTGACCAAACTTTTAGAGTAAAATAACTTTAATGCCCCTATTTGTATTATTTTAAAACCTAAAATAAATATTATATAATAAAATCAATTTTAATAAAAATAATAAGGATAATGTTATCATTTTTTTTAAAGATATTCATCACCTATTTTCATAAATATATTATATAATATATAATAAAAATGTTGAGGATAATGTGCAATTAACCAGAAAAAAAAATTATAACATTATCCTCAACATTTTTATTATATATTATATAATATATCACTGAAAATGAGTGATGAATATCTTTAAAAAAATAACAACATTGTCCTCATTATTTTTAATAAAATTTTTAATTTTTATTCTATAATATTTATTTAATTATTTTTTTAGATTATAAAATAATACAAATAGGGGCATTAAAGTCATTTTATCCTAAAAGTTCGGTCAAAGTTAATTTTAATGGAAGTCAACCAATACTAGGGGAGGTTTGTGTAATTTTGAACAAAATATCCATTTAGCTGCATTAGGCTTAAACTCAGGGGTCGTTTGTGCAATTACTCCAATAATTAACTACCTAATTAGATATATAATAAAGGAATTATAATAATAATAATATTTACAAAAATATTTTTAAATTTCAAAATCCTCAATAATATCACCAGCCGGCATTACACTTTCTATATTAATAATAATAATAATAAGAGAGTAGTACACCAGTACTGAGAAAGCATAGCGAGAAATGGAGAAGGGAAGAAAAGGAGGAGATTACAGAGAGACAGCAGAGCAGCTGAATGCGGCGGCGTCGATGACGGTGAGAGGAGTTGTGGAAGCATTGATGGAGAAGCTGGACAAAGAGGAAAGTCGGTGCATGATACATCTCGGGCAAGGCGATCCATCAGCTTTCCCGTGTTTTCGAACCACTCCTTTAGCAGAAGACGCCATGGTTGATGCTCTCCGTTCCGCTAAATTCAACTGTTACTCTTCCTCCGTCGGCATTCTTCCGGCCAGGAGGTACATTTCATTTACTACCATTTTGGACTTATCAAAATTCGTTTTTTGAAATGTATTTCTCAAGTTTTGATAAATAAATAAAAATAAAAATAAACAAATTATTTTTATTTTTTTAATTAAATATATTAATACTAAAAGTATGCCTAAAATCTCTGGTATATATTATACGTTAAATAGAAGATATCTCAACAAAAATAAATAAATGGTCGTGAAAAGATATCAACATTCAACAGGCTCAATATTATATACAGTATATATAAATGGGAGGAATCTTCCCAGAATCGAGGAGGAGCAGTTTTTTATTTACTTTTATTTATTGTTTTTCTCACGTAGATTTCACATAATCAGAGAATCTACAGGCTGATTAATATTTAATACCTGAACGTGACAAATAATCAAATATGCATGGTTTCGAGCTTTTCTTTTTTGTCAATGTTATACAATATACCCTAGACAATTTTTTTTAATAGGGGTTAATTTTGTTTTTATGATTTACCATTTGAACTTCACTTTTCCCTTTTCGGTTGTAATTTGGCCAGTTAATCATAAACTTTTGTTTGGAATTATATAATCAGAATATATTTTGTCTTTTATATTTTGACTGAGCTTCGGTCTCATCTAGCAAAAGTCTAGATATAATAATTTTATTTTATTTTTGATAACCTAAAAATCCCTTGAACCCGTTTATCGAACTCAAGTTCGAAACTGGATTCCCTGCCAAACACTATATGGAAAATAGGAAACTATAGTATTTGGTCATGTAGGACCTATTGATTATATAACATGATCACTTCATCTTCTTAATTACAGGGCCATTGCAGAATATCTGTCTAGTGATCTCCCAGAAGAGTTATCACCAGATGATGTTTATGTCACAGTTGGCTGTACACAAGCGATTGAAATCATAATATCAGTTATTGCTGCTCGTCCTGGTGCCAACATTCTGCTTCCCAAGCCAGGCTACCCAATGTACGAAGCTCGCGCAGCTTTTAGTAAGCTAGAAGTACGCCATTTTGATCTTCTACCTGAGAAAGGATGGGAGGTTGATCTTGATGCCGTTGAAGCTCTGGCAGATGAGAATACCGTTGCTATGGTTATCGTTAGCCCTGGAAATCCATGTGGAAATGTCTTCACGCACCAACATTTGAAAAAGGTACAGGTCGTACAACTTAGTATCTTTTGGGTCTAGTACTGGTAACTGACAAACTTCTCTCAAGTTTTTGATCGTTTTGATTCATGTGTTTCTCTGATAATTCAGGTTGCGGAGACTGCACGAAAGCTTGGAATATTTGTGATTGCTGATGAAGTTTATGACCATCTAGTTTTTGGGAACAAACCCTTTGTACCTATGGCCAAGTTCGGATCGATTGTTCCTGTAATTACAATGGGGTCTATATCAAAGAGATGGATAGTTCCTGGCTGGAGGATTGGTTGGATGGTGACAAGTGATCCCAATGGCATCCTTAAAAATTCTGGGGTTTGCTTTCTATCTTTTCAACCTCAGCATCAAATTATTATTATTATTATTTTTATCTTTACAGATTACGCCTACTTTCAGTGAGTTACCATCAAGTTTTACTGTCAATTGTTGTGTCATTATCAAGAGCAATGTATGATAATGATGCTGATTCATCAAGTTTGTAAGACAGTTTATCTATCTTGTTCTTCTTAATTACCAGATTGTGGACAGCATTAAGAGTTATATCAACATTTCCTCTGACGTTGCAACTTTCACTCAGGTATGTGGTGTAAGTTTTCTTTGGTACATATCAGATATGACAAAGATGGAGAAACATATATATGCAGTATTGTGTTTCATTTCACCTGTATGTATCAGGGAGCGATTCCTCAAATCCTTAAAAAAACGAATGAAGATTTCTTTTCCAACATCATAAACACATTAAAAAGAAGTGCAGAAATATGTTACAGTAAAATCAAGGAGATTCCTTGCATGGATTGTCCACAAAAACCTGAAGGATCCATGTCTGCAATGGTAGGGACTTGAAAAACTAATCATTTGAATTAAAGAAAGAAAGAAAGAAAGAAAGAAAGAAAGAAAGAAAATAGAGATATTACTAACAGTTATTTCTGTACAGGTGAAGCTAAACTTATCGCTACTTCAGGATATTATTGATGATATGGACTTCTGTCTCAAGCTAGCCGAAGAGGAATCTGTGATTGTTCTACCAGGTAATTGTACTCTCTATCTCTATGCATCATTGAGTAGTAATATATAAGTATAGAATCATTTGAAATTCAGATTTCAACTTTGCTGACAATAATGTTTCTTTCAGGATTTGCTGTTGGACTGAAAAATTGGCTACGCATAACGTTTGCGGTTGAACCAGCATCTCTTGGAGAAGGCCTTAATCGGATAATAGACTTCTGTAAGAGACATGCCAAGCAGCAATAAAATAGTGAGCTTGTTTAGTTGTTTTCTGAAATTGCACATTAGTCCCCCTGTTTGCATTTTCTTGCTGTAACAGTGTAAACTCTACATGGAATAAGGTGATCAGATCAACTGGATTTTTCATCTCATGTTCTGTTTATTGCTAGCATGAATGACATATTGCCATATATATGCTCTTGTTCTTCTAATTTGTTTTCTCTTATACGTCCTTAATTTAGAACCCTAAATAAATTAAAATTTTGTTAATTTATGTCATCATAATCTTTAAACTTTGTATGTATATAAATTCTAATATCCCTTACATTAAAATGAGGGATCTTTCTTCAAAAAATTTATAACATTTTTCTTTAATGATATTTGTTGGTCATAATTTCAATAATAGATGCGTGTCAATTTTAGAACAGTCCACAATCAAATGTTATCTTTACCTTGGTGCCAACTTCATAATTTATTTATCTAAACACGATAAAGATAATTAAGTAATACGCTTGATGGAGTCCTCAATCAAATGTCATATATATGTGTATTGAGTTACTTTATACATGTGCCAACCTTGTAATTTATTTATTTAGACACAATAAAGATAATTAAGTAATACACTTGATGGAGTCCTCTATCAAATTTCACGTGTGTATTGAGTTACTTTATACAGGTGCCATCCTCGTAATTTATTTACCTAAACACGATAAAGATAATCAAATAATACACTTGAGGGAGTCCTCAAAATCAAGTGTCACATATGTATTGAGTTACTTTATACGAGTGCCAACTTTGTAATTTATTTTCCTAAACACGATAAAGATAATCAAGTAATACACTTGATGGAGTTCTCGATCAAGTGTCACATATGTATTGAGTTACTTTATACGGGTGCCAACCTCGTAATTTATTTACCTAAACACGATAAAATAATTAAGCAATACCATTGATGGGGTCTTCAATCAAATGTTACATGTGTATTAAGTTACTTTATACAGGTGCCAACCTCGTAATTTATTTACCTAAAAATGATAAATATAATTAAGTAATACACTCATATGTCAAATGTCACATATGTATTGAGTTAATTACCTTATATGGGTGCCAACCTCATAATTTCTTACCTAAACACGATAAAAATAATTAAGTAATACACTTGATGGAGTTCTCGATCAAATGTCACATGTGTATTTAGTAAACGACATAATTTATTTACCTAAACACGATAAAGATAATTAAATAATACACTTGATGGAGTCTTTGATCAAATGTCACATCTATGTTGAGGCACTTTAAACATCGTAATTTATTTACCTTAACACGATAAAGATAATTAAATAATACACTTGATGGAGTCATTAATCAAATGTCACATGTGTATTGAGTTACTTTAAACGCTGTACTTTATATACCTAAACACGATAATAATATAATTAAGTAATACATTTGATGGAGTCCTTGATCAAATGTCACATGTGTATTGAGTTACTTTTTACGGGTGCCAACCTCTTAATTTAATTACCTAAACACAATAAATATAATTAAGCAATTAATACACTTGATGGAGTTCTCAAACAAATGTCACTTGTGTATTGAGTTACTTTTTACTTATGCCAACCTTGTAATTTATTTACCTAAACATGATAAAGATAATTAAGTAATACACTTGATGGAGTCCTCGATCAAATGTCACATGTCTATTAAGTTACTTTATACGTGTGTTAACCACGTAATTTATTTACCTAAGCACGATAAAGATAATTAAATAATACACTTGTTGGAGTCCTCGATCAAATGTCACATATGTATTGAGTTCAGGCCCGGCCTTAGGGGGAGTCTAATGAGGCAACCACCTAGGGTCCCCAATTGTAAAGAGCCCCCAAATTGTAATTAAATATATATACATATAGTCCGTACAGAATTTTAAACAAAACAGACACATAAATGACTTTAAAAATGACCCATCATATACATAATTTTCTTTTTTTAAAAGGCCCACCAATAGAAACCCAACCCATAAATGACTTTAAAAATGACCCACCATACACATATAATTTTTGAGTAGCGATATTTGCACCCATCAAAAACTGTATGTACACCCTAAAATTATATGTTTTAAAAATTCCAATATTGTTCTTAAATTAACTATTTTTTTTTAGAGTGGTGCTATTGGCACCCATATTATGGTCTAATAATACCCCACTTTTAAAAATTCTAAAATTTAATTGATTTGTTTCCTTAATCACCCTTATTTCGTTTCCAAACTTCACACACCCTATTATGACTCGACCTAGTCGACCTGCAAATGGGTAGTAGTGGGCTAATTTTTGTGAAAGGGAAATTTTCAGGTGATCTGAAATTTCTCTGGAATTTTTGCTTGCTCCTGAATAAAAAGTAGATTAGAGGGGAATACTCTTCTGTATTAAACTGATGGAGAAGAGAAAGTTTGTGGGTTCTTAGGTGGGGTGGGGTTGGAGAAGATGGTTTGATTATCTCTGTGAAAATGACATGAACCTCCATACCTAGTTTCTTTTCTATAAAATTTCTAAGCAGTTTACAGTGAGATGATAAAAAGATTAGTGAAGCTTGTGTTGAGCTGCGAATTTCAAGTGCAACTTACAGAGAATGAAGCAGCAATCAAGCTTGAAGAAGAAGCCATGAAATGTGGTGTGTTCACAGGTTAAACCAAAAACAAAAGAAAAGGGTGAGGAAGGGGTTGCGCAAGAGGTGAGCAACCATATCCATAGTGGGTGTATGAAGTTTGGAAAAAAAAAAAGAAGGATAATTTGGGAAAGAAATAAAATTTTATTTTTTTAATACATAAATAAATTAAATTTCAGAATTTTTAAAAGTGGAGCATTATTATTAGATCATTATATGGTCACCACTATGTTTATTTTTAGATCGCAATCGTAAGAATGAGACTTTGAACAAAACATGCAATGGAAAATATTCATCTAAATCTTGTTCCACTTTTTCAAAATTTTACTATTTAAATTAAATTAAAAGACAACAACTCAGACCATTCTCCTAAGCTCTAAAAGATGGGCGATCATTTGGATTTGGAAACTCTGGAAGTTTGGCATATGCACTTTACTATAAATCGTAATTTATTTACTTAAACACAATAATAATACATTTGATGGAGTCCTCGATCATGTCACGTGTGTATTGAGTTACTTTATATGAATGTCAACCTCGTAAATTATTTACCTAAACACGATAATGATAATTAAGTAATACACTTGATGGAGTTCTCGATCAAATGTCATATGTGTACAGAGTTAATTACTTTAATTGGGTGTCATCCACGTAATTTATTTACCTAAACACGATAAAAATAATTAAGTAATACATTTGATGGAGTCCTCAATCAAATATCACATGTGTATTGAGTTACTTTATACGGTGCCAATATCGTAATCACTAGAAGAAAATTGACCTATAGTGATAAAAAATATTTGTCACTATAAGTGAAGAAATTGTCACAAATTCAATATTGTGACAAAAAAAATGTCACTAACAATTCATCACTTTTGCCCCCGTCACTAAAAGTATCTGTGACAGTTTTTTGGTACTTGTCACAAATTATAACTTTTAGTGACACATTATCACTTGACCTTAATTAGTGACAAAATAAAAATTGTGTCATTATATTAGTATTTAGTGACATTAACCGTTTGAAGATTTTGTCACTGTACATACTCTTAGTGACAATTTATTGTTTAAAAAGTGTAACTATTCACAAATCTAGTGACAAATAATCATCTTAAAATTATGTCACTACAGACAAACTTAGTGACAATTAAGTTAACCATCTAATAGTTGTCACTACAACGTAGATTTAGTGACAATTAACAATATGAATATTAAGTCACTAGATAGATATATGGTACAATTTAATCAATTATCAAAATTTAATATAAATTTAAATTGTACAAAAAAAATATAAAAATATAACCAAATAAAACATGTCACTCATTGAATGACATTGAATTCCATAAATAATCATTCCATTAAAAAATATCCAAAAATTAACATAATATCGAATTGATACAAAAGTAATCCAACATATTTCAAAGTCTACTACTAAATAGCACATGTAAGCCGGCCAGTCTAAGTTAACATAAGTGTTAGGTCATACACAATAACTTCCAACTGCGTAACTAAAAACTTGAAACTTCTGAAGTCTTGATTGTGAAATATTAGAAGCCAATGATCCACTGTCAATTGTCTGGTAGCTAAAGAATCTTTACGTTTTGCAAGAGAAACCTATATACATGAAGACATGAAGGAATGAAGGAAAAAAAAAATAGTGGGAACAAATTAAAGTCACCAAAATAAAACTGATGAAAAATGCAACAATACTGACAAAACTTAGTACAAGTATAAAATAAATTCTATAAGTTTGATATGCAAGTATAAAACTTATTGGAACTGTTAATCTATCCATCTTCATATAAAGTCCTCCATAATGTCAATCTATTCATCCAACCAAATATTAAATATCTTATTGAGTGTTTGAACTCTTTTATCAAACAATTGGTATGCATATAAAAACTGATTGTTCTATAAGAATCATTTTATCAAACAGTTAGTATGCATATAAACTAAATTGACATATCTTGTGAAAATTTAAGAACAAAAAAACTATAAATCATGAAATAATAATAATGATTCCTTAAAAATTTTGAAAACAAATTAAAGTTAAAAAAAACATCCCTAAACGTATATATAATCCTACATACAAAAAAGAAAAAGAAAAAAAAAAAAAAAAAAAAAAAAAAAAACATACCTTATTCGAAGACACTTTCAATATAGGAAAGAAACTCGAATTGAGATTCTGACTTTGAAAAAATAAGTATCTAAAAACAAACCCTAAAAAAATGAAATCAAGGAAAAGAAAAACTTAAGAGTTTTTGTTATGTATATTTTCCGATCCTGGAAAAATACATAGAGAATTTTGTAAATAAGAAAGAGAGAATGAGAAATGATAGGAGGTAGAAACATGAGAGAGTTTTCTTATATTTTCTTCATGCTTTTAATTGAACGCTGCAGAGCTATTTATAATAAGCTTCTGCCAACAAACTTACATAACTGACAACTCAAAGCACTAACCAAGAAAGTAGGAGAATCAACTACCCACTACATCACTAAACTTATTTAACGGAAACAACTTGAAACAACTTGAAATAGACTAAGTCTTCATGGCCAAGGACAACACAACATAAATGCACATATCATTCCATCCACCCAAAATTATCCTTGTCCGCAAGGATAAAATCGAGATATGTTATGAAAACATAAATTGGGGATTGATTTTGCAGAAGTTGGTTCGTACTGCGCTTCGTCAGTAAGGAGTTGCATTGTTGGTGAGACCCTTTTAGTAAGAGGTGGTGGTGGATGTGATCTTGTAGATGGTGAAGACCTAGAAGTAGGTGGTGGTGGGGATGGACCAACAAATGGTATAGGTGAGTGAGATGGCTTTGCTGCTTGTGGCTTTGGAATAGGTGGTCTCTTTATTGATTGCGGTGGAAATGAGGAACTGCTTTGCAATTTGCTACAGTCAACAGGATGCACATTCTCAGAGGAACATTCTTTCGTAGATCGTTGATCAGCCTTGGCGGGAATGCAATTGTTGGTACCATTGCTAGTAACCTTACTTCCAACGGCAGTAGCAGCACAACTTGGTGGTGTTCCTGTGAAATAATTGAAAGAGTATGTTAAGTTTTGTAACTTGGGAAGTAGGCAAAAGGTGGTAGGTATGATAGGTTGGGTTTGTTGTAATCTCAAAACTTGTATTTCAGTGAGGATTTGGTTGATTTTGTTGTTGATAAGGTCAAATTTGGACTCATGTCGAGCCAGAATTTGGTAAACTCCATTATGGAACTCGGCATCCAAGGAATCGAATGGCTCTGATACCATTGTTATGTATATTTTCTGATCCTGGAAAAATACATAGAGAATTTTGTAAATAAGAAAGAGAGAATGAGAAATGATAGGAGGTAGAAACAGGAGAGAGTTTTCTTATATTTTCTTCATGCTTTTAATTGAACGTTGCAGAGCTATTTATAATAAGCTTCTGCCAACAAACTTACATAACTGACAACTCAAAGCACTAACCAAGAAAGTAGGAGAATCAACTACCCACTACATCACTAAACTTATTTAACGGAAACAACTTGAAACAACTTGAAATAGACTAAGTCTTCATGGCCAAGGACAACACAACATAAATGCACATATCATTCCATCCACCCAAAATTATCCTTGTCCGCAAGGATAAAATCGAGATATGTTATGAAAACATAAATTGGGGATTGATTTTGCAGAAGTTGGTTCGTACTGCGCTTCGTCAGTAAGGAGTTGCATTGTTGGTGAGACCCTTTTAGTAAGAGGTGGTGGTGGATGTGATCTTGTAGATGGTGAAGACCTAGAAGTAGGTGGTGGTGGGGATGGACCAACAAATGGTATAGGTGAGTGAGATGGCTTTGCTGCTTGTGGCTTTGGAATAGGTGGTCTCTTTATTGATTGCGGTGGAAATGAGGAACTGCTTTGCAATTTGCTACAGTCAACAGGATGCACATTCTCAGAGGAACATTCTTTCGTAGATCGTTGATCAGCCTTGGCGGGAATGCAATTGTTGGTACCATTGCTAGTAACCTTACTTCCAACGGCAGTAGCAGCATAACTTGGTGGTGTTCCTGTGAAATAATTGAAAGAGTATGTTAAGTTTTGTAACTTGGGAAGTAGGCAAAAGGTGGTAGGTATGATAGGTTGGGTTTGTTGTAATCTCAAAGCTTGTATTTCAGTGAGGATTTGGTTGATTTTGTTGTTGATAAGGTCAAATTTGGACTCATGTCGAGCCAGAATTTGGTAAACTCCATTACGGAACTCGGCATCCAAGGAATCGAACGGCTCTGATACCATTGTTATGTATATTTTCGGATCCTAGAAAAATACATAGAGAATTTTGTAAATAAGAAAGAGAGAATGAGAAATGATAGGAGGTAGAAACAGGAGAGAGTTTTCTTATATTTTCTTCATGCTTTTAATTGAACGTTGCAGAGCTATTTATAATAAGCTTCTGCCAACAAACTTACATAACTGACAACTCAAAGCACTAACCAAGAAAGTAGGAGAATCAACTACCCACTACATCACTAAACTTATTTAACGGAAACAACTTGAAACAACTTGAAATAGACTAAGTCTTCATGGCCAAGGACAACACAACATAAATGCACATATCAGTTTTCTTTTAATGCTGCATCAAACAATTGATTGTTTCATAATAATCATTTTATCAAACAATTAGTAAGCACATAAACTAATATTGACATATACTGTAGAAATCTAAGAATAAACAACTATAAATCATGAAATAATAATAATGGGTTCCTTAAAAAAATTGAAGATAAATTAAAGTTAAAAAAAACATCTCTAAATAGATATATAAAATTCTACATACAAAAAAAAAAAATAAAAAAAATTATACCTTATTCAAAGACACTTTCAATATATGAAACTTGAATTTGAGATTCAACCCTTAAAATAAATATAAGAAAACAAACCCTAAAAAATAATCAAGATAAACTTACATTTTTATCCGGGCAAAAGTTTCTCTATAATCTCGATACTTCTTATGATGAAACACTGTTTCAAATCTAAAAAGTGTTTTTAAGGTAAAGAAAAAAAAAAGAAGGGAAAAGAAACACAGAATGATTGTGGTATATATATATATATTTGTGTGTGTTTGTGGCTTTAAAAAAAAAAAGGAAATAGTAATTGTTTTTTTTTTAATGTAAATACTGTATTAATTGATTATGATGCCTTTTAAAATCTTAATTATTTATAAAATAAAATCTTTCCTTTTAAAAAAGTAATTTTGTGACTAATTATATTATTTGTCACAGATTATCAAGTTTTGTAACTAATTATGACAATTATTTTTAAAAAGTTTCAATTGAACAAAACATAATGACAAATAGTAAAATTTGTCACAAAATAATGCCAACAGTGATACAATCAAAATTTGTCACAAAGAAATGTGTCACTATAGGTCACTTTTTTTGTAGTGAATTTAATTACCTAAACACGATAAAAATAATTAAGTAATACACTTGATGGAGCCATCAATCAAATGTCGAATGTGTATTGAGAAACTTTACATGGTTGTCAACCTCGTAATTTTTTTTTATCAAAACACGACAAAGATAATTAAGTAATATACTTGATGTAGTCCTCGATCAAATGTCACATGTGTATTTATTTACTTTTATACGTCGTAATTTATTTACCTAAACACGATAGAGATAATTAAATAATACACTTGATGGAGTCCTCAATTAAATGTCAAGTGTATTGAGTTACTTTATACGGGTGTTAATCTCGTAATTTATTTACGTAAACAAGATAAAGATAATTAAGCAATACAATTGATTAAGTCCTCAATCAAATGTCACATGTGTATTGGGTTACTTTATATGGGTGCCAACTTTGTAATTTATTTACCTAAACACGATAAAAATAATTAAATAATACACTTGATGAAATCCTCAATCAAATGTCATTTGTGTATTAAGTTACTTTATACGAGGGTTAACTTCGTAATTTATTTATCCAAACACAATGGATGTAATTAAGTAAGAGAGATTCTCCTTACAATCTACAACTTATTTATTCACACTCCAAATTGATTTTTTTTTTTTTTTATTAATGACAATTTTAACCTAGACTAAAATTACTAAACAAGACAAAAAAAAAAAAAAAAAAAAAAAAAAAATTAAAGACACTCAAAACTAATTAAATTATTTTAAAAAATATATATTTCTCCTAAATCATTAGATTAAATATTACGTATTAAATTCTCTTTCCTAAATCTGTTATTACCATATTAAACGCTCTCTCTTAATTAATCTCTCACCATTTTTTTTTAAATCATACTTTCTCTATCAATCTCTGATTAATAGTTAAAGAAAAAAAAACTTATGAATATTTTAATTTTTTTACTAACAATAATATATATATTAAAAAGTTCAATTTTCAATATATATATATATATGAAAACTTGAATTGTTTCAACTAGATTCCATTAAACTCAAAATTTATAAGATTAATGAAAGAATTAAAATTCTCTAATCAATCACATACCTACAAGAGTAACAAAAAACATTTTCATATTTTGATTTTTTTTTATAAAATAAAAAATATATAAAAACTCAAAAAACAAGGTATTTTCATATTTCGATTTTTTTTATAAAATAAAAATAAATAAAAATAAAAAGCAAGGTACTTGTATTTTTATTATTTTTTTAATATATACATACGTATGGTTCCTAAAAATCAAGCTTATTAGTAAGTTTTTTTTTTTTTTCTTAACTGTTAATCTTGCTTGAGAAATAATGGAGATAGAAAACTAAAGATATTTATTGGAGGAGAGAGAGTTTAATATAGTAATTAAAAATTTAGGAGAAAATATTTAATATGTAATAATTAATCTAATGATTTAGGAGAGATAATTTCTTTTTTTAATAATTTAATTCAAAAAAGTTAAAAAAGGATAATCTTATAACAAAATGAAATATTTTTAGAATTATTTAAATTTTGAAATTTGAAAATTAAGTGTTTTTAGAAAATAAGTATAAAAAGAAAAAATTGAATTGTCAAAAAAAAGCTTTCATTAAGTAATTCAAAAATATGTATATTCCATGCATAAGGTTACGTGACACAAAAACAATTAATCAACCCTAATTTTTATAATTTGTTTTATTTCCTCAGGCTGTAACACCAACACCAACACCAACGACTCTTATTATTAATCATGAATTTAATTATATGTACATGGTCTAATAATTTTTCGGCACCAAACACTTTTGTTAACTCGTATTAAAACATTTTTATAGACCTCCAAGTCTTTTATAAAATAATCTGCTAATCATGTAGAGAATATGTATGATTCTAAATTTTTTTTTTTTTCTTTACATCTCAAATATAAATTAAATTAAATCATAACATATATATTTTATTATATATATATATATATCAATTATAAATTTTATTCTTATCAAAATTACACTTATTCTATATCCTTCAAATATTTTTTATCTCTCCAAATCTTACTTATCTCTCTCTAATATCATGTTATACTTTTGATATGTATATATATAGTCTTTATATTGTTAGTTCGTTCTGACAATAAATATATCAAGACGAAAAATGTGAACCATATATTATGGAGAAATTTTGACAAATGCATACAGTGGTCCACATTCTTCGTCCTGATATATCTATTGTCAGGACGAACTGACAATAGAAAATATATATATGTGTGTGTATGTATGTACGTATGTATGTTTACAGTCTTTCTATTGTTAGTTCGTCCTGACAATAAATATATCAGGACGAAGAATGTGGATCATAAATTATGGAGAAGTTTTGACAAGTACATACACTTTGAATTCAAATATGTAAATCTAGTGGTTCACATTCTTCGCCCTGATATATTTATTGTCAGGACGAACTGATAAAAGGAAATTTGTGTATGTTTAATCATTAAGAAATTTTATCAAACAAACTTTTATAATTTTTAACTATTAAAATAGATATTGGATATTAGAAAAATATATATTAGGAGTACAATTTAAATTTCAATTTGTTTTCTAACTCTTAAACACTATTTTTGAATCTTGAATTAATGACCATGAATTAATGCTAGGCATCCCCTCAACTTTATATCACAACTTATATTCCAACTATTGATGTATCAATTGAAAAAGTAATACATATTGATTATGATTTATTTCAATTATCACATTCATATGGATTATATTGTCTAAGTTACAAGTTAGGATATGAGTTACTTAAATAAAAAAAAATAAAAAAAAAAAAATAAAATAAAAAAGTTGGGATATAAGTTGGAATATTTCTTAATTTTATTTTGGTTTCATCATTATTCAATGGTCATCTTAAATGTTATATATATATATATATATACACATGAATTAAAATAATTTATCTCAACAAAAAAATTATTATTTATTTTCAACGATTAATGAATTTTTTTTAATGGATTTTTAAATTTAAACAATATTTCTTAATTAATGTTTTTCTTTAATATAATCTTTTAAATTTATTTTGTTTTAAATCCTTATTTTATAGCGTCCCCTATAATAAAATCCTGGATACATCCCTGACAAATCCCAAGTAAACATATATGTGGTAGCTTAAATTATTAAAATATTCTACAGATAACACGTGTCAATAATTTGGAAACCAAACCTAATGTCACAGGCTTATATTTACGCAACGGATCATTTAGGCAACTTCTAGGTAAATGTTGCTAAGTAAGCCTTAAAAGTCTTGTTGCTAAGTAAACCTTAAGGGCATGTTTGGCAGCTGGGAATCGGATATGATAGGATTATTTTTAACCCCTTTCCCATGTTTGGTGCCTACTTGGGATGGGATAAATTTTATCCCATCAGATCCTTGAATCCCACATTGGTGGGATAAATGAATCCCATGAAAACAGATGGGATTCAAATGAATCCCATCTTCCTTCTTCAACCTCCCAAGCAATCTTCGTCGTCGTTGCTTCGTCACCGCCGTTGCTTCGTCGCCGCTGCTTCCTCGCCACCGATCCTTCCTCGTCGGCGTCGCTGCTTCTTTCTTCTTTCTTCTTTCTTCTTTCTTCTTTCTTCATCTTCGTCGGCGTCGCTGCTTCTTTCTTCGTCTTCGTCTTCGTCTTCCAAAATCAATTCGAGTTCCATTGATTTTTGAATTGGACCTTGAATTGATTTTGTGGGTTGATTTAGGGTTTAATAGAATGTTTGATTTTGTGGGTTGAATTCGAAAAGCTTGGGGGTGGGTTTGTAATTAATAAAAAATATAATTTCCCTAATTTTAATCCTATCATGTGTTACACCAAACACAAGATTATCCATTTTTAATCATATCCTGTGTTGCACCAAACACAGGATATCACTAAATTTTATCCAATCATATCTCATCCAATCCTATCATATCATATCCTATCCCGTGCACCAAACGTGCTCTAAAAGTCTTATTTATTACTCTCAAATGCAAAAGAAAGATTAAAGAAAAAGGTTGGAAGAGCCTGTGGGAATATAAAGAAAACTTGTATTGCTTAACAAGAGAACTTTACAATGCTTGAATGCTAGTAGGCTTGAATTGTCTTACAAATGAGAGGGGTTGACTATTTATAAAGTGCCACCTCCTCAATAAATGGTTAGAATCACTTTGATCCAATGGTGAGGGTTTTGCCTCTAGAAATATCTACAATGTTCTAAAATTCTCTACATGTATTTACATGCCTCTAGAATTCTCCATACAAATATCTACATCTATCTAGATGTATCTAGTATGTACAAATGTTCTCTAGAGTGATCAAGAGTCTTCCATTAACTAGAGATTTCCATTAGTAAATCAATGCTTGAAGTGTATGGAAATCTCTAGATTATTCCAATAGCTTAGCCTTGTTTTGGGTTTTTTTGGCACCTTGGCCGGGAATTGAGCTTTAGATTTAATGGGCCGTGACACTAAACTGATTTTAGATTTAGAAATTAGAATTTGGATTCCCCATCGAACTCTTCTGGATTACTTAACAAAAAAAATAAATTTCCTTAAAAAAAACAAAAAAACAAAAAACAAAAAAAATAAATAAATAAATAAATCCGCTAGATTACATCTTAACCAACTAGATAAGATCTCACGTGCTCTACCGGCACGTTTAAATCAATCTCCAATCGTAGGAGAGAATGATACGTTTGGTGTTGGGTGCACGCGCGTCAGATGCGAGGAAGATTTATTTAAAGATAACGCGTCTAAAAGTGAAAATCTATTCACTAGACAGAGACGCATTTGCAACTAGGTGAATGTGATGGCATTGCATTGCACCGAAACTTTGACGGGGGGCTCGTTGTTAATAACGCGTCAAGCACAAGACAAGGATGCGTGTCAGTTCTTCAATGGTTGTGACGCCTACTCTCTTTTAACTGTCGGTCTAAACGAGCGATTCAATAGAGAGAGAGACGGCGATGTGGCGGATAGCACTGACAGATGTTGAGATTTGGTCGTTTGTTAATTTAGTTTCCGTTACCCAGACTCGTGAAGAGAGCGTGAAAAGCACCTTCAATTAATATGGACTCACGCAGTTAAACAAGTGAGAGGGTGTGCTTACGTGGGTATTAAAGAGAGCGTGAGAGTGAGTGTTCAATCACAAAGTCAAGGGGGTTTTCAAAACGACGCCGTTAGGTGAAAGCCGGCACGCATCAAGACCAAACCTAGCCGCTTGTCTCGACATTCCCGCGTGCCACGTAACGCTGGACAACGTTATCGTATTGTCTCCTTTCCCTCACTCGCTTGGGCGGCGCCTCAGTCAAATCCCGCATTGACCGCACTTCCATATTATTCTCTCTCTCTCTCTGACTCTCTTTCTCTCTCTTAACTCTTCTATATATAGATTATAGATATCATACCACCCAAGACAGGCCCATCATCGTCTGCACACCAAAATCTGTCTCTGTGCAAACAAAACCTATCTTCACTTATTTAAGGGAAAAAAAAAAACCAATGGCTCCCAAGAACAAAACAAGTGGCGGCAATAAGAAGATCGGCGGTGTGAAGAACAAAATCAACGGTGGTGGAGAAAAGGAGGTGCATTTTAGGGGAGTGAGGAAGAGGCCGTGGGGAAGGTACGCTGCCGAGATCAGAGATCCCGGCAAGAAGAGCCGGGTCTGGCTCGGTACCTTCGACACGGCGGAGGAAGCCGCCAGAGCATATGATAAGGCGGCTCGCGACTTTCGCGGCGACAAGGCCAAAACGAACTTTCCTTTTCCAAATGAAATCCAAAGTCCTAGCCAGAGTAGCACCGTCGAGTCCTCTAGCCCGCCGACGGTGGATCACGAGGTGGAGCGTGAATTCACGCGCCACGTCGGTATTGTTCCAGGTGGGAGTGGGCACGTGGGTCGGTTTCCGTTCATTTACCATCAGCAGCAGCAGCAGCCGATGGCGCTGGGTGGTAGTGGTGGTGTGACCCACGCGCCTCCTGTTTTGTTTATTGACGCCTTTAGAGCCAGGTCAGATATTACGGGTCCGGTTTACCCGATCCGGTTTCAGCCGATTGGGATGGGGATGACTACTAGCGGGGTCCAAAGCGAGTATTCATCATCGGCCGTTGATAGCAAGCCAAAAAGACTTATCAATCTTGATCTGAATCTGGCTCCACCCACAGTAGATGCTTTTGAATATTACTGATTATTAAATTAACAGATCATCGTTTTTTAGGTTCTTAATGAGCAGCAGTTTAATTAGTGCTAATTTTCTCTTATGTTTTAAGAGGTGGTAATTCACATAGTGACGAATCAATGTTTTGTCCTTTTTTGTAAATAATCTGTAGCCTTCTTTTTTTCCAGCTTGAGAGAAGTCATTAAAAACTGAAAAGCTTCTCTAGGTTGTTCTTTTTGCTGCAACACAGTCTCTGTAATCTCTGATTGGTTCTCAATTCAATGAAATATCAGTTTCTCTATTACTTTCTTTCTAATCAAATTTAATTTTCTGTAATCAATTTTGGGTGTGATTCTTTATTGAGGAATACTTCTCTTAATCATATTCTAAGGACCATTTTTTTAATAATCATATTCTTTCTTTCTTTACCGTACAATACAATATCATGCAATTTTTTTAATTAACTTGATTTAAATTGTAGATAAAAGGTTTTTAAGGAAAATGTTTTTGGCTTACTTGACCTGTAAAGTAAAAAACTAATAACTAAAAAGAAATAAATAAATAATAAGTGACGGAGCCGACGACGGCAAAAAAAAATTATAGATCTGGGGTGCAAGGTGGGAGGCGAGCAAATCACGAGAGTTTCTCCGTGGGACCCGCGTATTTCCGTGTTGACGGGTTACATGTCGTCTGTGATCATAGTGGCCGGCACGTGTTATTTTTGCCGTCCCTTTTTTTTTTTTTATATATATTTTTTTAAAAGTTTAATTTTTAATTTAGTAAGTAATTTACTAGGTAAGGAGCAGGAAGCGTAGAGGAGCGTCATAGGAGACAGCGGTGGGTAAGTGGGCCCGACCTCTTTGATTTTGAGAGTGAAGCCGTCGCTGCCGCTTTCGGTGGGGTCCACCTTCCTACTGGGTCGGCGAAACAGTTGAGAATATTTCTCTTCCTCTCTCACTCTCATTGTGTCCATGCATGTATTCATGTACATATGAATATAAGATTATAAGATGATATAACATCAAATTATTATTTTTATCATTATAATATCCACGCATGCAAGCATTATTTAAGTGAGACGACAATCGAATTTTATGTCACATAATATGTTATTAATAGTCCATGAAATTTCCTTGGAAAAAAAAAAAAAGTCCGTGGTATTAATAATATAATGTGCTGTTCTTAGAGGTATAGCTCATCTAGTAGATGAATGAGCTTGGGGTTTCGGTAAATGACTTTCAAGTTAGTGGCTCGAATGTTACTAATAACAAAAAGTTGAGTGGTACCATTGACACACCCCCTACTGATCTATTTACGCCCCACTTTTTAAATTATTTAATATTATTATTTTTCAAAAATATATTCTATAAAGTAAATCTAATAAAATTCCACATTCCTTTTTAAAAACAAACAAACAAACAAACAAATAAACAAACAACAACAACGTTCTTTTAATCCTTTTCTAAATATTTTTTTTTATAACTCTTAAACCCTAAAGATACAATGATGATAACCAAAACAAATATTTGCTCTTTGCTTCTTGTTTCGTTTTGTTTGTGGGCTGTTTCGTTTTTTCTGTGTGTATGTTTTGTCTTGGGTTGCTCTTTTCTTTTGGCTGTTTGCTTATTCTTTATCTTTTGACTTTCTGGCATTTTCTATAAATCTTGATGTTAAAAAAAAAAAAAAAAAAAAAAAAATAAGAGGAAAAAAAAAATCATTCATGGAAGATGAGAGAAAGACGAGACCAGAAATAAAGAGATATGAGATAGAGATATTATAGATGAGATTTATTAAGTTTGAAAAATTAGGTATAGGGTATTTAACTTTATTTAATTAAGAGGAGATTGCATGAAGTAATCAAAAAATTTATTGATTTATTGTTTTTAGCCATCAATTCATATTTTATTATACTTATCACATTTAGCCTTGAACAGACAAGATTGCCCTCCATTTTGTCTTATTTTCACCCACCTAATAATTTGGAAATCAAGTTGTAAGTTTAAAACTTAACTGACATGTAACTTGAAAAATCAACTCGCATGTAACTTGGAATCAAATGGCATGTAACCAAATTACATGTCAGGTGAAGTAAAATTTAGGGGTAATTTTATCCCAAAGTGGTCAAAAGTGATAAAAACAATAAAATATAAATTGGTGGCTAAAAACAATAAACCAATAATTTTTTTTGGCTCTATATGAATTCACCCCTTTAATTAAATTAAAATTTAAACAAGTGGGGCATAAATAAATCAGTATGGGGTGCGCCAATAGCACCACTCCAAAAAGTTTCAAAAAAAATACCTGGATAGATAGATACCGTAAAAAAAATAAAAAATAAAAAATAAAAAATTTATTGTGACCAACTCAATAAAATTATACATTCAATTTGATTTACATTAAATCAAATATTGAGCATGCAAATATTACCCATTTATTTGGTTAAAGTAATAAATCTCACTTCCACGTGTTAAATTTAGTGGATTCATATAAATCTATTTAATTAAAAGAACATATCTATAAAATAAATCTCACTCATAATTTGTGATTTCGCATCAATCTATATTAAAACTTATCTATAAAAAATAAAAGTGACACATGAATCTACTTAATAACAATTTTTCTATAAAAAAAGAAAAAAAGAAGAAGCAACAATTACACATTAAATTTTGTTAGACCGGCAGGAATCCAGAATCCATCTAATTAAAACTTACCAATAAAAATAAAAGTGAAGGTCACATATTCTATTTTTTAGAATCACATGAATCTATTTAATTATAACTTATCTACACAAATAAAAATAACGATCACATATTCTATTTTGTGGATTCACATCAATCTATCTAATTAAAATTTATCCATACAAAATAAAACTGACGGTCACAAATTAATTTTTGGACTCACATGAATCGGTCTAATTAAAACACATGATATATATATATAGTTTTTCTATTTGTCAGTTCGTCCCGACAATAAATATATCAGGACGAAGAATGTGGACCACTGAATTTATATACTTACTCAAAGTGTATACACTTGTCAAAACTTATCTATAATATATGGTATACATTCTTCGTTCTGATATATTTATTATCGGGACCAACTGATAATAGAAAATCCGTATATATATATATCGTGAGGGATCGGAAAATACAATTTTTGACACGATATTTGATATGATTTTTTAGCCATTAAATCAACGGGATTTATTTCTTTTCCTTTATTTATTATTAATTTATTGTCTTTTCTCTCTCCTCTCTCATAGTGATTAAATCCGATTAATGTTACCTTTACCTCTCTTAAGTTTTTTTCTTTCTCTGTTTTGAGTTAAATTTTTGAAAAACATCTTACTGTATTGAACTCTTTTTATTTAAGTTAATATCATTTGTGTCTTTAATTTTCTATTTTTTATTTTTAAATGAGGAAACACAAAAGATTAACCAAAGTTGCAATGAGTGTTGACGTGAGTTTTAATTTAAATTATGCTGCATTTTTTTTTTTTTTTGGTCTAAGGATGATAAAGTTGGAGAATGTAAGAACTAGCTTTTGGATTAATGAAGATATACCGTGACATATCCGTATGAGATTAGACACAACAAAATAATCGAAACCCAATACTCATTGAGTTTGATATGGGTCAACTATGACTTAAGATATGGAGAATAATATAAAGTGACATTCTTTTTTTTTTTTTTTTGGATTCACACGAATCTATCTAGTTAAAATTTGACAATCACATATTCTATTTTTTTATTCACTTGAATCTATCTAATAAAAACTTATCTACACAAATAAAAGTAACAATCACGCATTAAAATTCATGGATTCACATAAATCTATCTAATTAGAATTTGTCTATAAAAGTAAAAGTGACAGTCACATATTAATTTTTTTTTTTACTTACATGAATCTATCTAATTAAAACTTATCTATAAAAGTAAAACTAACGGTCACACAATAATTTGTTTGAATTCATATGAATCTATTTAATTAAAACTTGTCTATAAAAATAAAAATACTGACAGTCGCATATTCTATTTTTTGGATTCACATGAACCTATCTAATTAAAATTTATCTATACAAATAAAAATGATAGTCACATATTACATTTTTTGGACTCACATGAATCTATCTAATTAATAAATATCTATAAAAATAAAAGTGATAGTCATACGATAAGTTTTTTTGGATTCACATGAATCTATCTAATTAAAACTTATCTATCAAAATAAATTAAGGTGATTAGACCTGACAATGAGTTGTGTTATTAAGAATTTGTGTCGTGTTAAAAATCGTCTCACCTGTTAACTTAATGAGTTTAAATATACAAACTCGAAACCATTTGTTAAATTAATGGGTAACCAGCTGACCCGTTGTTGTGATTTAAATTAATGGGGATGTGGAATTTAACGGGAATTTGCTGTAACTAATTTCAAGAAAGTAGAAGACCATTGCTTTTAGGGTTAAGGTTAGAATATAATGATATAATTAATTTGTAGTTTTATAGTTTTTAATTTAGAAGTTCAAAAAATTTATTTTTCCCTCTTTCGAAAAAAGAAAAAAATTAGAAGTGTTTTTTTAAAACTAATTATCAAAATGTATCTTAACAATAATTAGAGAGATATATATATATATTCCATAACTTGATTATTAAAGTTTAGTTACCATTGAATCATTAAATACAAAGATTTTTTTAATAAATTTCATAAATATATTTATATTAACGGATTGTTAACGAATTAACGGTTTTTCAAAGGAGAACTCAAAACTAACCAATTATGTATCGTGTTCTAATGGGTTGACCCATTAACAACCTAATCTAATAAATTAGACCCATCAACAACTATTTTTAAATGGATCTGTATCGTGTAATGGATTGTGTGAAATTTTACCATGTAAAAGTGATAACCACACATTCCGTCTAATTAGAACTTATCTATAAAAAAAATAAAAAAAATGATAGTCACACATTCTATTTCTTGGATTCATAAGAATTTATCTATAAAAATAAAAGTGATAGTTAACACATTAAATTTGTGGGTTCAAAAGAATTTATTTGATTAAAACTTACGGGAGACTTGTAAAGAATCCCCTGTCTTTTGAAGAAAAACCAAATCTAACCCTCTAATTTGAGAAATTAGCAAATAACTCCCAAATATTAGTTGACTGTTAATTGACTGTAGTTTATTTTATTTAAATCTAAAAAAATATGACTATTTATAGATTATTTATTATATAACAAAATAAAAAAGTGAAAATAATAATAAAAATTAAATTCGTATGAGTTTTTAAATATATTACAATAAAAAAAAATCTATAGAATTTTTAAAAATTAAAACAAATAATATCAAAAACTATGAAGAAAACATGCATATTACCAATATGGACATGTGTATGTGAACATCTCCTTCATATATTTTTTTATTTAAAATAATTTTGTTTTTATTTTTATTTTTTATGATGTTTTTGTTTAGTTATAGACTCATAGTATGTTTTTAAATATTTTAAGTTTTTAATATATATATATATTCTATTTTCTATTGTTAGTATATTTAATTTTTTTTTCAAATTTTTTAGTCCATTTATATATAAAACCGCTTAAATAGTCATGTTTTTTAGCTTTAAATAAAGTCAATTAATATTCGACTAATGGTTAACTAATATTAGGGGTTTATTTGCTGATTTCTCAAACTAGAAGGTTTGATTTGATATTTCTTTAAAAGATAGGGGATTATCTGATTAAAACTTATCTATAAATATGAAAGTGACATTTCTTTGTTATTGTTTTTATTTTATTTTCTTTGATAATATTGATGTTTTGTGATTTTTTTTTCCCTTTCAAGTCGGTCCAATTTTAATTAAAAATAATAATGACAGCCTCAAATTTTTACATCAATTTTTTTTTTTTTTTGGACTCGTAGGAATCTATTTAATTAAAACATGTCTAAAAAAATTGAAAAGACCATCATATGACATATTGTTATGAAACATAAATTCATTATCATATATGATATTTTTTTAATGGTGGGGCATAATCATGCATGACCATGTACAATAATGACATGAATAAAGAATTGATTAGTTCCATGATCACCGCTAGGCAGCGCGTGGAGTTGGGGTTGGGTTGGGTGGGGTCTCGTGATAGATATATAACACGCAAGTATATGAGTAGCACGTGATGTGGCGGTGGTTATGAGTACGGCGCAGAGAAACCGCGAGGAATTTGTGACGTGTCGACGAGTTAGAGACACAAAAAGTTTCGCCGCCAGAGTTGGGTTTCTTTGGTCAAACGTCACTTTTCTTGGTTCGTTGTGGATGTGGGGTCCCACCACATCTGTTGTTAGTTCAAAGCCATCACGTCCACGTGTCCTATCTACCATCAAGCGAGTAAATATTTCGTGTGGACGGCTGCTACTGACACATCGAGGAGCGTCTGATTTCGTGTCCAACGATAAGCCGTGTTCAATTTTCTACCATACTATTTAAATTTGTTTTAAATTTTTTATAAAATTGAAATTTGAACATGAATACACCATACGCGTACAAATAGGATTTAATTAAAAATGCTACCCAATGTGTGTGATATATCGGTATGTCTATTATCAGTTCGTTCTGATATAAAATTTATCAAGATGAAAAATGTGAACTATAGATTATGGAGAAGTTTTGAGAACTGTATACATTTTGAGTCAAAGTATATAAATCTAATAGTCCATATTCTTCGATCTGATATATTTTATATCATGACGAACTGACAATAAAAAAATTGATGATATATATATATATATTAAAATTAAAAAATGCTACAAATCATATCAATGACGAAAGTTTTCAAAAATATATATATATGGTCCATAATTAATAGATATTAAAAAAAAAAAACATTAAAAATGCTACTTATTCTGTTGTTTTGTAAATTGAAAAATAAATCAATTTTCTAATTTTGATCTCTCCAATTTATATGAGGCAAAATATTAGGTATTTTTTTTTTAAAAAAAAATGACATAAAATGGATGTCTATTCCTATATAGGATATATAAAGAAAACTTCATACACATACTTTAAAAATACGTATGTATAACTCAACAACAACTACAAACGTGGAAATGAGACAATTCAAAACTAAACGAGGATGTGTAGTGAAACATTATTAACGTGAACGATTGACTCTATGTGCATTAGCTAATTCTCAGTACAACCACAATAATCACATACAAGAAAAGGGGCCCAACATATACTTGTCATTTTCATATAGCATAATAGTAAATGGAGGAAATTAAGAGCAGCGTACCTTATCGGAAGACTTAAAATCGTTGATGGTCTGAGGATACTCCGATCACGAACGGATCTCTAACGATGGTATGTGAGTGTTACTCGAACAGTCGAACAACCACAAAGATTCCCAAGTTGCAAATTGTAGTAGCCTAAAATGGATCAATGGCCCATTCAGCAAGCCCACGATCGAGCATCCCAAATACGCAGATCCAAAACAAGTCCAAACCTTGAAATAAGCCCCAAAACGCAAGTCTGACCCATTAGACATAAAAGTCAAAATACATGGTCAAAGATAATTTGAATTGTCTTTAAATCAGACGTTGCACAAATCCCAAAACGCCTGATAAAAACCTTTATTGTCAGATTCAAATTGAATCGAAATGGACAAATAAAGGCCCTTGATCCACACTCTTGCTTGAAGGATCGAGACGTCGAAAACCCCTGGTTTCCACTATAAATAAAGGACCTTTTCTCAAAGAAGAGGGTTATGATTTTTCCACTACTTACGCGAAAGCTCTCAAATTCTCTCCTCCCAATTCAGCTATCTTAAACATTTATTGCAGTGGTTTTCTCCAGTATTAATTGCTGAACCATCGCTTGGTTGATTCGATACCATAACCTTCGAATAAAGTCTAAACTGATCCAAGTCGAACAAAGGAGTTTATTAAAAGCATTCAAGCTATCAAACTATTTGACTACCAGCATCGACCAAAATCAAGATTGACCAGACACTCGACCCACGATATCGAATAAACAAGGTTTGTAAGTTTCATCCATTTCCTTTGTTAATTTATCGAACAACTAACTGCCTTGAGCATCGAAGAGTCCCCTAAAGGAAACACCCCCTTATATGGTTCGATATCGCTCTATTTTCTTTAATTGTTTCAGGTTGTCAGTGCCCACCTCGACGATCAAAAATCAATTGTAGATCTGATCGACTACATAAATACCCAACAAGAAAACCTAGTACTATGTTTTCTTTTATGATAGAGAATATATTATTTGTAGGTGTAGACGGTTGAATCTACAATTGAATTTAGATTGGGCAACAACAACCAAAACTAAATAAAAACCGATCGCCGGGTACATGGGACAGAGGTGGTGCCAGCCAAGTGCACTCTAACGCCTAGGTCAATAAAAACTCTAAAGTAAATTGAAATGCAAAGTAAATAAATGAAGTAATTGCCAAACTGTGAGTTCTCTTAAGCTAAAAGAGGATTCGTGGTGGCATATTTTGTATTAACATGGACGATTGACTCTAGGTGCATTAGCTAATTCTCAGTAATAGTCACATATAAGAAGAAAAGAGACCCAACATAGACTTGTCATTTTCATATGGCATACTAAATAAAGGAAATCTTCTTCAAATAAAAAAAAAAAATTAAAATAAATAAATGAAGGAAATTAAGAGCGGTATACTTTAACGGAAGCCTTGAAATCATTGATGGTCTCATGATACTCCGATAACGAATGAATCTCTAGCAATGGTTGGCGAGTGTTACTCGAACAACCACAAAGATTCCCACATTGCAAATACCTAACAAGAAAGCCCAGTACAATGTTTTCTTTTACGATAAAAAAGATAGTATTTACAGGTTTACATGGTTGAATCCACAATTGAATTTAGATTGGGCACCGATAACCAAAACTAAACAAAAAATGATCGATGGAGTACCTGGGACCGGGGTGTGCCAGACAAGTGCACTATGACACTCAAGTCAATAGATACTCTATAGCAAATCGAAATGCAAAGTAAATAAATGAAATCATTGTCAAACCGTGATCTCGCTTAAGCTAAAAGAGGATGCATGGTGAAATATTTTTGTATTAATGTGAATGATTGACTTTGGGTGCATTAGTTAATTCTTAGTATAACCACAGTAGTCACATATAAGAAGGAAAAGGGACCCAACATAGACTTGTCATTTTCATATGGCATACTAAATGAAGGAAATTAAGAGTGGCGTATCTTAACAGAAGTCTTAAAATCGTTGATTGTCTCATGATACTCTGATCACGAATAGATCTATTGCAATGGTATATGAGTGTTACTAGAACAGCCACAAAGATTCCCACGTTGCAAATATCGAACAAGAAAACTCAAATCTATGTTTTCTTTTACAAGTGAGAATATAGTATTAACAAGTGTAGACAGTCGAATCAACAATTGAGTTTAGATTAGGCATCGACAACCTGTAAAACTATAATAATAATTAAAAAAAAGTGATCAACGAGGTACATAGGCAATAAGGATTGTGCATGCCAAGTGCTCTCTGACGCTAGATCGAAATGCAAAGTAAATAAATGAAATAATTGTCAAACTATGAGCTCACTTAAGTTAAAAGAGGTTTTGTGAGTGAAATATTTTTATATTAATGTGAACAATTGACTCTAGGTGCAATAGCTAATTCTCAGTACAACCACAATAGTCATATATAAGAAGAAAAATGGACCTAACACGTACATTTGTTGTTTTCATATGGCATAGTAAATGAAGGAAATTAAGAGTGACAACCTTAATGGAAGACATAAAATCTTTGATGGTCTCACAGTATACTCCGATCATGAATGGATCTCCAACGATAGTATGCAAGTGTTACTCGAACAATCACAAAGATTCCCACTTTGCAAAGACCAAACAAGAAAACCTAGATCTATGTTTTCTTTTACAAGAGAGAATAGAGTATTATCAGACAGTCAAATTTACAATTGAATATAGACTGGGCACTACCAATCTACAAAACTAAAATAAGTAAAAAGTGATCGACAGGATACTTGGGGGAATCGGGGTGGTGTCAGTCAAGTGCAATCCGACACCCAAGTCAATAGATACTCTAAAGTAGACCGAAACACAAAGTAAAAAGATGAGATAGTTGTCATACCGTGAGCTTGATGTCTGGTGTAGAATAAGGGATATGAGACCGATGTTGGTCGAGTGATGATGCTTGAGGTGGAGATGGGCTGGTGAATGATAGAACTTTGCTTGGTCATGAGCTATGGTACGCTGACATAACAAAGGTTAAGGTCGACTGCATACTTGTGAACACATTGAGGTCGACTTTGTGAGAGCTTAGCCACAATGCACCCATCAAAACTACCGATCATTTGTATTACTTTACCCATTACAATTTAATTGTCTAAATTAATAAAATCTTCTATAAGATCATCATTGTGGTTTTGTGCTCAATTAGTTGCATCTTCCAATCTTATAGGCACATTAGACATAAGATATGGAGTAAAAATACACCCGGTGCTTGATTTGTCTATAAATTTGCATTGCACCTTTTAGACATATTAGAGTCATATATTAGATATATGAGGCGTGATGATTTAATATATTAATTCAATTTTATTAATTTAGATTTAATTAATAAATAGTTATATTTGGATCAAAAGATTTTATTTATCTTTAAAATATTAATTATTGTACCTATATGAAGTACATTTATTTATCTATGAAATAATTTATTTATTTTTTTTGAAAGAAGGAAAATTCATAACTCAACCAAAAATAGGAGCAGGGCAATCGCCCATTACAACCTTAGCCACTTATGGGGGAAAATCCTCCATCCAAAAAAGGTCCCCATGGATTGACAAACTAAACTTAGCTTAACCATGAGCAACCCTATTAGCCAGACATGAAACAAAACTAAAAGAGCAACCACGATAAGATTTTATGAAAGACAAAATATCATTAATAACAGTCCCAATATCATAACAAGGAGCAACGCTAGAATTAATGGGCTTTACTATCACTTGTGCATCAAATTCCACCTCACAAGGAAAGAGACCAGCATCCTGAGCAAACATCAAACCACGAAAAATGGCCATTGTTTCAGCAACTTAGGGAGAGTAACCAACCATCATAAATTGGGAGCTAGAAGCCATAACATCCCCAGCATGATTCTGGATAATAATACCAAAACCAACTTTTCCCATAGCTGCATCAAGAGCAGCATCAACATTCATTTTTAAAGAACCTTCCAAAGGAGGAGTCCAGGACACAGTATTACCCGCACCAGAACCCAAACTGACTTTTGTAGCCAAATTAGCTCTGCCATAATCCTCAACAAAAGACATTGCCCACGGAATTACATCCCTGTCAACCACCAGATTCCTATTGTGAATTCTTCCATTCCGCCGATACCAAATCCTCCGTAAAACCACACACACCAGCTCTAGATCACTAGGCTGGAGACGATCCCTGCATGTCATAATAAAATCAATAAAATTCATATCGTCCATAAGTTTGAAGCCTCTCATACAATGACACATGATTCGAATCGGTTTCAGGAAGGGGCAACACCACAAAACATGAAGTGTGGACTCCTGCCTACCCTTCAAATCGGACAGACATTATCAATCTTGAGACCCTTTTTAGCAAGATTAAGATTAGTAAGAATCCAGTTCAAGCACGCACGCCAAATAAACAACTTTATTTTAGTTGGAATTCGAATTCTCCATAAGCAATTCCACCTGGATTCAGACCTGCTTAAACTTGAATAACTCGGGTTGGAACTCAAACAGTAGCCCAAGTGATAACCAGATTTGACCGAATAAGAGCCCCATTTATCGTAATGCCACACTAAGGAATCCGGAACTGCAAACGCAGGAGAAAGGATACTCAGGATCATCCTAGCATCTTCAGGCATGAAGGAATTGCAAATTAAACCTTCACCCTACCTACCCGATTGCAGCTTCAAATTGCTAATCAAAGCATCTTCACTCAGAATAGGAGGGGAGAACTCCTGAAACTTTGTAGGCCGAGGCAACCACTGGTATTTATAAATTCGAACCGAATCACCACTCTTAATTCTCCAATGCATCCCTATTTGCAACAAATCCTGCCCCCATAAGAGACTCCTCCACAGAAAGGATCTAATGCCAGAAGAAGGGAATTGCAAAACAGAAGAGTCACGGAAATAACACTGCTCTAAGACCCTAGCAACAAGAGTTTTCAGATGCTTAAACAATCTCCAGCACTGCTTAGCTAGTAGGGCTCTATTAAAAATGGATAGGTCCCGAAATCCCAACCCACCGCTATCCTTACTAGCACATAATTTCTTTCAAGAACCCTAGTGAATTTTGTGCTTCTCATCTTTCGAACCCCACGAAAACCGAGCACTTAGTCGATGGAGATCATTTATAAGGCACCGAGGCAGTCGAAATAAAGACATAGAATAAGTAGGGATGTTTTGAACAACAACCTTAATCAACACCTCCTTGCCACCAGTAGAAAAGCTTGTTATGCCAACCTCGTAATTTACCTCAAACCCGGTCCTTGATATTCACAAAAATATGTTTCTTGTTACGACCTGCAATGCTAGGAAGACCCAGATATCTTTCATGATACTCCACAAATCTCACACCAATCATACTAGCTAACTTTTCCGCTTGATTCCTATAAACCCTCCGACTAACACACATAGCAGATTTATAAAAATTCACAACCTGACCTAACGCATTAGCATAAATCTCCAGAACTTACCTAATAGTATGACAATCCCTTTCAGAGGCCCTAGTGAATAACATACTATCATCTGCAAAGAACAGGTGTGTGATTTTCAGCCCTGACTTACTACACCTAAAACCAGCAACATCACCTTTTCTCTCAACCTGGGAAAGTAAATCTAATAGACCTTCAGCACAGATGAGGAACAAGTATGGAGATAATGGGTCTCCCTATCGTAACCCCTTAGATGATTTCAATTCACCACGAATTTCCCCATTCACAATAAAGGAAAAAAAAAAAACTAAACTAATACACCTAATAATCCTATCAATCCACAAATCCAAAAATCCCAACTTCCTCATCATACAAGCCAAGAACTCCCATTCAACCCGATCGTCTGCCTTAGACATATCAAGCTTTAAAGTCATTGCCCCTGTTTTACCTTTCTTCCGTCTTTTCAAAGCATGCATGCATACATTCGAAACCAACTATAGCATTATTAGAAATTAGCCACCCGGGGATAAAAGCGCTTTGCATATCAGAAATCACCTCGTCCAGAACCCCACGAAATCTGTTAGCAAGCGCTTTGGCCACTATCTTATACAAAACATTGCACAGACTAATAGGCCGAAAATCAGTCATCCTACTCGCCTTCTTAACCTTCGGAATTAGGGTAACCAAAGTGCGATTGACCAACCCAATCTCATGACCATCGTTAAGCACCCCTAAACAGGCTGTAGAGACATCCTTACCCACAATTGGCTAGAATTTCTGGTAAAATAACGCCGGGAGGCCATCAGGGCCTGGGCCTTTGTAGGAGCCATCTATGAAATAATTAATATAAAAAATAAAAAGAAAGTGAAAAAGAGGTGCAACTCTTCCCAGTACACTTTCTAAGTGTTTTTTTTTTTTTTTTTTTATATAAATAATTTAAATTTTATTTTAGCTTTCTTAAAATTAAATTAAATTTGAATAATCACTGTTTAAGTTTCTTTTTATTTAATCAATTTTTTTTTTTTTTGAAAAGGAAAATCATATAAACCACAATTCAATAAATAGTTAATATTTCGATCAAAAGATATATATGTTGGAATGTTAAAGATTATAGTAATATGATATATACGCTGTATTTACGTTTTTTTTTTTTTAGACAATATCTATTAATTCGGGACCATGTATTTTTTTAAAAGCTTCGCAATTAGTAGAATTTGAGCCGCTTAGCTGTGAGTCATTTGCCTAAACCCCAAGCTCGTCCATCTACCAGCTGAGCTACGACCCTGTTAACAAATATTATTTATATACGGGTTTTAAAATGTGCAAATATGGCCACTCTTCAAATTTATTTGCTTCAATTTTTGTAGGATAAGACCTTTCAATTTTTCTTAAGAACGCAATATGTGGATTGGGCTTTTCTTAACAAATGCAAACTAGGCCTGGCCACGCTTAACAATAATAATCTTTGTAGTGTAGTTGTTTGACATGTTCTTGGGAGAATTGAGAATCGACTATGTATATTTACATGGCAAAATACTAAAATGTTGCGCGTTCGGGTCCTCGAGGTGCAGCTCAGAGGCAGAACTCGAAGTCTGGACTTGCGGTTCAAATTATAAAAACCTAAAATTAATTTTTAATTTTTTAACTATAAATTATTTTTTTCCTATGGGCCTAGGGGGGTCCATGGCCCCCTAGCCTCCGCAGAGTTCCGCCTCTAGCAGGTTATAGGAGATATATGGTCAACAGGTCAAGTGATAAATTCCGCTATGGTGTAAGATTATAATTCAAAATGCATGTGCATTCCGTTGCATTCAAGTTCAACTCAATTATGTTCGAATTAATTGGGCTCTCATGCATGTAAAGTGAACATCAGTTCTCACATTCTCAACACCAAAATCTGAAAGGGGAAAAAATGTTAATATAAAAATGAAACATGTCAATGTGATTCTTCTGCAACAAGTGAAGCTCGTCCTCAAATGGTCTCTCGTGGCCTCGTGGGAAGGGAAGTATTGAGTTGGGTCACACGAGGTTTTTTTTTTTTTTTTTCTTTTTTGACCCCATTAGAACTTGGATCCATTTGGGATGATCCATTCACCATCGTTTTAAATTATAAAGATTTATATAATGTCTTTTAACAAAGTATTCTTCCCGCTTATGTTAAGATATTTTTCCGGTTGTGGTAATAGATATTTCTTTATTATGAAAGTAGATATTTTAGCTGCGCTCGGGTATATAGTAACGATCTTGATAAACTCCTGATCTGTTTGATGTCATTTTTTTTTTTTTTAACAATCCCATATAAATTAAAAGTTTTTGTTACATATGAAATTAGGTAAGAAAATTTAAGAAAACAGTGATTCAACCTTACATAATACAATATAAAATGTACAAAGTAATATATATATATATATATAACTTTTCCTATTGGCATCACTTATTTTAATACATTAAGTACATTTAATGAAATTGCATGATTTTTTTTTTGAATGTTTTTCGATGAGATTTTTTGTATGCATCTTAAGACAATTAAAATACACATTTGGAAGAAATTTAAAAATTTGTTGGATTCAAGAACTTTTTATTTTTTATTTTTTATTTTTTTTTATGATATTTCCTTATTTTAAAATATTTTATCTTTAAAAAAAGTCGAAAAAAAATTAGTTCTTGTATCCAAAAAAATTTCATTTTTTTTTTCTTCCATAAATGTATTTCATTCTTTGTAACATCCAAACAAAAAATCACATCAAAATTTAATATATTCCATTAAATTTCACCAAAAGTGCTTAAAGTATGCATCATAAAAAGTCCTTTGTGGAAAATTTAAGGACTCATTGGAAAATGTCTCTCTTTGTTTATATATATATATATATATATTTATACAGATTTTCTATTATCAGTTCGTTCTGACAATAAATATATCACGACGAAGAATGTGGACCACTAAATTTACATACTTTGGCTCAAAGTGTATGCACTTATCAAAACTTCTTCATAATTGACGAAGAATGTGGATCATAGATTATGTAGAAGTTTTGACAAGTGCATACACTTTGAGTCAAAGTATTTAAATTTAGTGGTCTACATTCTTCGTTCTAATATATTTATTATCAGGACGAATTGATAATATAAAATCTGTATATATATATATTGAAAATATAAAGTAATAATGTAAAAAAATATACTGATTAAGCGAGATATCACATAATTTTTAAATTAAGATTTATTGATTTATAAAGATATTGAATATGTATTATTTTCTTTAATTTCAAACATTCATTTTTCTATTAATCAAATCAATTAAAGATGTCTTCATATACTAAAGATACATTTAATCAGCCGAAAATTAAATTTATTATAATTACTTATTTAATTAAATAAAATTCATTATGATTGTCAAATCAATTTTTTAAATATTACATAATTGTACTTGTTTATACAAAACAAAAAAGATTGATATTTCATAAATACTTTATATCATAATGGTAAAAATTACTAATGAGCTGACATTTTTTTTTTTTTTTTTTTTTTGACAATATCTAATAATTCGGGATTAGATATTTTTTTGGAAGTTTTCACCATTGGTAGAATTCGAGCCGTTGACCGTTGACAAAAAGACAATATCTATTAATTCAGAACCCATTCATCTACCAGCCGAGCTAGCTCAGTGGCGGACCTAGGAATTTTAACCAGGTAGGGCACTTGAATATATATCAAAAAATACTGAAAAATTAAAATCATAGTAGAATGAGTTTTTTTTTTAAGAAAATAAAAATAAAAATGAGTTTTTTTAGATAAAATAAAGCAAATAGAACATTTACTTAGATGAATTAAATAATCTTACATTAAAAAAGAAAAAAATGTTAGAAAATAAACAATAACAAGAAAAACAACATAAATAATGAAAAAAATAAATTAAAAGAATAAATTACAATATAATTTTATAATAAGATTTTTTTTTTTTTTTTGCATTTATAATGAATTCAATTTAAATTTATACAAAAATATTTTATTAATAAATATTACTAGACATGTTTTTAAATTTTTTTATTCTTCAAATTATTGGTAAATTATTGATTTATTGGTTATAAATAAATTAAAACTATAAAATAAAGAAAAATATTAAGAATAAAAGAAGATGAATCATAATAATAGATTGACTATTTTAATCCAATAAAGTAAAATATGAGATTTTATGATTTATTGATTGGACGTGTTAGATATGTTAAACTAAAACTATTAGAAATAATAAAAATATAAAATAATAATAGATAATTTAATATAAAATAAGAAAATGAATTGTTTTGTTTTACAATAAATGAAAATTTGTAAAAATAATTGGAAATTATAGTGAAATAAATAAGAAGTAAAAAATTACAAGATAAAATTGAATTAAAAAGAATGCATTTATTTGAGATGAGACTTGAACCAAGAACTTTAAAAGTAGGAAGAAGAACTTTAAAAAATTCCATTTGTTCACGTGGGTCCACCCCTGGCTAAGCTCTTATTGGTAAAAAGATAATATCTATTAATTTAGAATCATTTATTATTATATAGCACATATGATGCGGTTACTTGTATAATTATATAAAAAAATTTATAAACATTGATATAATTATAGTTTATAAATATAATGAACACGTATTAAACGAGGTAGCTCACTTTTTTTTATTGTGTTGAGAAATCCCATAAAAACAATATATTTCCAAAATTGACGGTGATAGAAATCTATATATTTACCTGAAATTGACGGTTGTGATCTGACCTCAGATCCTGACCTTAGAGTATCTTCAACAGACTCTTTTAATGACATCCCTTAGCTTAATTAAGGGAGTCTGTGTATTTTTACAGCTCCAACAACTCTCTAAAGGATTCCCTTAATTGTGTTTTGGACTTTTGGTGGAGTTCACTCCCTTAATTAAGGGGTGTTTTTAGACTCCCTTAAAGTGGGCTCCACCTATTTAAAATTATTTTCTTTCTTAAAAAAATCTATATATTTTATTTGATAAACAATATATAATATTTATTACACAACATTTAAAATTTAAATAAATAAAAATTATTAAAGAGACCATTTATGGAGTATTTAAGGGAGTATTGTTGGAGCACATACTCCCTTAATAACCCCTTGAAACAACATCCACTCTTATTTAAGGGAGTTTCCAAGGGAGATTGTTGGAGATACTCTTAGATCCTGATGATTTGATTTTTTTAAAGCATGTGTTGGTTATCGATAAAGTAGCCGTGGATAAGATGCTTATGTGTAAAAAGACCGGAAGAATCCAATTTCGAATCATACACCTGCCTGAATACGTGGTGACTGGTGAGGTGACGGAACTCGTTTGACTTTTCTCTTATACGGAGTTCATAGGTTCTAACTTCTAACAGTGGTCAGGCACCCCCACACGATTATTACCCTTCCTCTTTGGCTGTTCAACAGCTCAACCAAAACGAAAAACGGAGAGAGACCAAAGGACCAACACTATCGACCAAGCGAGCCTGAGGAAGAAGCGCAGCTAAAGGTACAATTCCAAACAAAATCGCTATCATTTATTTATTTTTCTTCATATTTTTTAATCTTAAACTTTGATCATAAAATGAGCGATTCCTTGAAATTTGAATCCAATTCGATCCAATTCAATGCATCTTAATTGCTGTTTAATTGGCTTGAATGGTTGACTTGCGATTATAGAAAATGAAGAATAGTATTATCGATTTGATTAGTTTTATTGTAAGATTTAGAGTGATAATTATGGTGAAATTTTTCGGAATCAAGCGCATTCATATTGTGGATTTAGTTTGGATCCACGACTTGTGGAATTGTATAAATTTTTAGTGGGATTGATAATTTGTTGCGTCTTGTCGCTTCTTCTGATTATATATATATATATATTAAGTTTACAAGAGTTCATTCATTGTAGTATTTTGTGAATTTGCAATGTTTGGTTTTATGGGACCTAAGAGAACATGAATTTTAACTCAGCTTAGCCTAATGCATCTCTTTGGTTCAGTTTAGCTGAGTTTGGCATGTTTTCAAAATCAAATAACTGAGGATTTTGTATTTAGTTACATTCTTACAGTATATTTAATGTGTTCTTATAAAAAGACTGCTCGATTTAGAAGTATGCCATTTTCTTTTGGATTTGTTTATCTCTACTGAGAATGTAGTCCAAATGTTCCTCGAAGACGGGAGAGATATAAGAATAATAGTAAAGAGTACAGTATTGCACTCGTGATTAGCGATAATGTTATTTACTCTGTTCTCTTTTGTGGTGACTTTGAGAACAAATTGTTCTCAAGGCAAATAACTAAAATGACACTTTTTGACTAATTTTACTTTTTCTTTTGAGGGTTGTCTTAATTGTTAATGTTAGTTGTACTGTTTTTAAAACAGTGGACTCTTTAATATGAAGTTGACTAAGGGGTTCCAAGTTATATACTTATATGGAGCAGAGGACAGTTTTTCACTGCTTCTTTTTGTTTTCAATTTACGTGTAGGATGAAGGTGTCCGTAACCTTCAAACTGTCGGTGTCATTTTAAGGTAGATATAGAATTGTCAATATACGGATATTCTGATGGCTCTAGCATGCGTTCTCTCTAATTTAGTGACAGCTTCACTGAATCGTTAGCTTTAAAAGTTAGAACAAGCCCATGATTTGCTGATACTAATTGTATCACACTATCACGAGGCTTGAGACATGAATGAACTCAAGTCTGGCAAGTTGATTATATGCATACACATTGATGCTAATATTTTAACTTCTTGCGTTTGTGTTTTTCTATTTTTTGGATGGTGACACTGGTCACATGCACGCTTAATATTTTATATTCAACTTTTATTCCTTTTTATTTTATAAAGCTTTGAATCTATTCTGAGACAGGTCTCCTTAATGCTGTCAAACGCTTTGGAGTTTGAAAGAATGTGTTAATCATTATCATTTGCTTCTAAGTCAAAATGAAGCGATATGTTTACATCAACGATGATGAAGCATCCCAAGATCTTTATTGCGACAATCGCTTATCAAACAGAAAGTATACGTTACTGAACTTCCTTCCAAAGAATTTATTTGAGCAATTCAGGTGACTTTTGATATCTTTCAGAGATTCATATATCTGGTGTAATTTATGAGAATTTAGTCTAATTTACCCTGTTGATTTCTTGTTCTATATCACCATTTCTTTTCTCTATCAAACTTTATCTTTAGGTCTAAAAAATATTTCATTATTGCCTAATTATATATTAGAAGGATGTAGAATATTCTGAGAAATCTACTTTCTTTCTTTATCTTGTCATCTTATCGTCTTTTCCTTTACTCACATACATTTTCTTTTGTCAGCCGTTTTATGAACCAGTATTTTCTGCTGATTGCTTGCCTCCAGCTGTGGTCACTTATTACCCCAGTAAATCCTGCCAGTACATGGGGTCCGCTAATTTTTATATTTGCAGTCTCAGCCTCAAAAGAAGCTTGGGATGATTATAATAGATATCTCTCAGACAAGAAAGCGAATGAGAAAGAAGTCTGGGTTGTTAAGAAAGGTGTCAAGAAACATGTAGGGAAATTTCTCATTCTTCTTTTGCTTTGGTTATTTGTGATGTTATTTTATTGAATTTAAATGGAAATACAGAGTTCAGTATCTTGTCTGCTTTTATCAAGGGTGTTTCACTTGATGCACTGTCTGTACCTCTGCAAATCTTATGATATATGTGCCTTTGGGGTTAAGTGGCTATATTATTGTTTACTTATAAGACAATATAACTATTATATATGAAACATTGGGATTGCCTTTTATCTAGGGACTTTATATGAGTCGGGAGCAGGAGTTAATAAAAAGTAGGCCTTGTTTGTGGATACAAGATGATTTGAGTCTAAGTGTCCTATGATGCATGTGATTATTAGTTATCTAGTGCTCTTGAAGAAATGATTGGTTATGGCACATCATCAAGGGTCCCGTTGTTCAAAACGACATCTGGGTCCTTGTAAATACCCCTACTAGCTCCTCACAGAGATCTTTTCTCAATGAAAATTAGAGACTGCCACCTGTGTGAGAATACTCACAACTGTCTTTCTCTCTGCACATAAGATTGCGATCTTTATCTCTATTGATATTGTTCCCAAATATTCTGTTTTTTATTATGTAAAAAGCACCAGATGAAAGCTGTTGTAATGTTCCATAAAAAACTTCCTATTGCCTTTTTTCCTAAAGAATTTCTCTATTACTATTACCTGTTGACATTTAAGGACTGTAGCAAGAACATTTAACATCTAGAGATGATATTTTTGGATTATCCTGGTTGTTAGACTAACTAGAATGTGATACAGTCTTCATTTTTACTTGAACATCATATTCCATTTGTTGTAACAAGATTGAAGAGATGCAATAGGTCTTCCCTAATCTTCCGGAGCTTTTAATTGGGAAAACCATAAATAAAAAGAGAAAAAAAGTTGACAAATGGGAAGTGGTAATTGATATGGCATTACTAAGTGTTTCTCTGAATTTTCAATTGTTTATTAAAACTTTTAATTCTTCTTTTCAAAGGATTGCAATGAGTATATGATGGATGGTTTCAGGACATTTCCTTCCTTTCAGGTTTGGAGTCAATATGTTATTGAGGTAGACTTGTAGTGGACAATTGCATGTTTGACTAGGAATATTGAGATATATCATCATTGTGGCCCATGCTCCTGAAAATATATGGGTTTCTGAATATGAAGTACTTGAATCGTCCTGAAGATGAATGGGTATCTAAGTAGGAAGTTCTTATGCTTCGTATAAAAAACAACAATACTGTTTTTAAAAAAAAATAAAAAAAATACTAATAATCAATAAAGAAAGAATACATAGTACTTTATCAAGTTCTAAAGTTTATAGTATAATTATTTTTCTCTCTATTATGAATTATGAAGTTTAATCTAATTAAATTAGTCAGCCCATGTTTTTTATTAAGTAAAAATCTTTTTAGATGTTGCTGTTTCTTTTTGTGTAAAACTAACTGTTGCTTCGCCTTTTTGTTTCATTGGTGATTTTCAAAAATAGATGCAAGCACAGGACATTCAAGTAGGTAATATAGTATGGCTTCGTGAGAATGATGAAGCACCTTGTGATCTTGTTTTAATTGGTTCCTCTGACCCACAAGGCCTTTGCTATGTTGAGGTATAAATGCAATTCTCTACTTCCTAGTTGATATGATCTTGGTTTCATGGTAATGGTGCCACAAGCAATAGTTTTTGCAAGTTTTCAATCTTTATTTGAATTAAAAAGTTTTGACCCCCATTGATTGCAAATCTTCACTCAAATGGCCATTTTGGCAATGAGCTTTTGTGCATCTATTCCCATGTAACATAGACTGGACCCTAATTCAGTGTTCAATTTTCAAATTGCAACCCCTAGTTTTCTCCCACCCACTAGATACTTAAACCTTTAATGGAAACTTAAAATCTTTTGCTTCACCTATAGCCCGCAGTCTAACCAAATAGAACCTTTATGTCTTATCGTGAACACTAATTTTGTGGAGGACTCTGATAAGGTAAAAATGTTTTGCAGACTGCAGCCCTAGATGGTGAAATTGATTTGAAGACAAGGATCATACCCGCTACTTGCATGGGAATAGATTTAGAATTGTTGCACAAAATCAAGGCAAGATATTCACCACTTATCATAGTTGGATTATCTTGATATTCCCCCTGTTAATTCTCCTTGTGACAATTCATTGTCGTATTATGTTGTTTAGGGTGTCATCGAGTGTCCCAGTCCAGATAAGGACATTAGAAGATTTGATGCAAATCTGCGTTTGTTTCCACCTTTTATTGATAACGACGTGTGCCCTTTGACCATAAAAAACACAATTCTTCAGACATGCTATTTACGAAATACGGAGTGGGCTTGTGGAGTAGCTGTCTACACAGGCAAGTTCATATTTAAATGAAATTTCAAGGTCATAACTGACTTGTTTTACTAGTTTGTTTTTCACGAGGTCTTTAGAATTTGTTATAGTTATTCTCTTTACTCTGAAAAGGTATTTACCAGAGGAACCTTAAGATGATGAGAATTTTGGAATACAGAAATAATAATACAAAATGGGCAAATTGTTGAAGGTGAATGAATGAGAAGCAAACATGTTCACCTTATGCGTGTTTCTTTCGATTTTCTGTTCCTATGTTGTAGGATGAGTTTGGGATTGACTTGTTATACTTTTAGCTGGACTTGGAGTTGAACTTTACAAAGTTGGTTGAGTCTCGGGTTAATTTTAATAGAACTTCTAATTTTGGTGTTTTTGACCACATACTATTTACATGTATGTACATAATATGCATACCAACATATATGCCAAATTTACTTGATCTGTCTTCTTTTGAAGTGGTATTCAGACATCTATAATCATATTTATTTTGGTGACCTTGGAGGTGGAGGAAGATAAGCTTCGTATTGTTTTTGAATATTTCAAAAAATAGGAATTGCTATATGGTAAAATAAATTATTACACTAACGGTTTCACTTCTGCTTGAACTTTAGACTACCTTTATTGTTGCATATGCAGATGACTATTGTATGTGATGGATTGATGGAGCTTTCAATTTTTCATTATTCTCCATATGCTTCCCTGAACTTTTCTTCTTTTCTAGCATTGATTTACTTTTTTTTTTTCAAATATAAAATAAAAAATAAATTGAAAGGTCCTATAATTGTTTAATAGAAAACAAAAAACTTTATTCAAAGAGAACCCGTAACCACCAAAACAACAAACTAAGAAAAAATCAGAGATGCAAGAAATTCATCAGTCAACTACAGCCTCCCAATCAAGCCTGATGAAAAATATAGAAAGTCTGCAGAAGTAGATACCCATAGAGAAGCTAAATTAGAAGCCTTATTTCATAAATAGCAGTTGTCCTCCTCTTTAGCTTCATAAAAAAAATCTTCTATTCCTCTCTATCATAATAACTCATAAAATATCAAAAAATTCTTTCAAACCCACCATTTAAAAAAAAAAAAAAAAATTGAATGGTCCTAGAATTCTTTCAAATTATTCTCCGAATATTCTTTAAAAAAAAAAAAAAAAAAATTAAAATATTCTCTCAATATTCAGTCACATTTCCCCCATATCCCATAATGTATATTTTTCATATAGAATGTTAAGCATTAACCTTTCATTTCCGGTATTTATCTTTTATTATAACTTTCTGAAAACAATATACTTACATTTGAAGTGCGTAATCAAGGAAAAAGTTGAAACTAAGAGATATTATTGTATTGAATATCACCTTAAAAGCTGATTGTAATGGGACACTTCTATGGCATGGAGGGATTTTTTTTAGAAAGGGATGGATGGAGTTATTATAATATGAATTATTACTTACCAGGCATGGACTTCTCAAGAGGGGTAAAATAAGTGATTTAGGTAGCTCTTTGCTGTCTGATGCTGTAAAAAGTGTAATCATCTAAAATCTGTGTAACCTATCATGTCTCGGCTGATTCTCTAGTTCTAGTTAATTCCTTATTACGACTTTCGTCAATTCATTATCCTCTTTTTTTAAATTTTTTATTTTATTTTATTTTATAGGAAACTAGAATGATTTCATTAAAGAAAAAGGAAACAAAGTTGAACAAGATGTCCACAACTCAAAAACCTTTTGTGGACTACAAAAAAACAAGTATAGAGACTTTCATGAACTTAGTCCCACTAGAATTAAATACAAAGCTATCCAAAAACCATTTCCCAATTTAAAACGATGAAAAAAATGAAGTATCTTGGAATTAGTGTGGGTATTCTCCATTAGTAATGAGCCATATGAAGCCAGGGCACCGGCCACCCACATATTCTTAGCTTCCTTGATCACTTCATTATCCTTGCACATTTATTATTTGATTTGTGGAATGACAATGAGGTGATAAACACATCACGACTCATAGTGTGGCTATTGAATGTTAACACACTACTTTTTTCTTTTATTTTTGGTTTAAAAACTGTTCGAATATTTATCATTAATGTATTGGACTTCTATTTTGATAAGGAATCAATTAGCTTATTATAGGATTTCTTATTCTTTCCTAATTGTATTTCTCCTATAAATTACCTCCTATACGGAGAAGAATAATAACAAAAATATGAATTTGTTCATGGTATCAGAGCCTAAACAAATTGTTTAGGGTTTTTTTGCTACTTTCTAAATCTTTTTTTTTTCTCTACATTTTTTTTTCTCTTTACCAAAAAATAAATAAAAATTCTTTAACTTCTTTGCTTCCGTTGCTACCGCTACCACTAATATGGTAAATACAGATTGTGTCAAGCCACGTGGTACCGCCACCACCAACACTCCCACCGGTTTATTCTCATGACAACTCGTCTAAAATTGAGATTAAACTGGATGGGTCAAGCCATCCCATTTTTCTTTCTTTTTCTACTACGTTTCAACTTCTCTACTACTAAACAAGACTGTTGCCTGTACTAAAAGTTGCTAACAGGACTATTGCCTTGTTTTCAACTTATCTACGACTATTGTTAACATGACTATTGCCTATTTTCAACTTCTCTACTACTAAACAGGATTGCCGCCTGTTTTATTGCTACTACTACTACTACAAGTTGTTATCAAGACTTTTGCCTGTTTTTTAACCTTTTTTGTTTTCCACTAAGCCTCACAGCCGACCCTTCTATCTTCGACCATCGGTACCACGTATAAGTGAAGACCAGCTAGCAGATATCCTTATAAAGGCTATTAATGGAAGGACCTTCCATGACTTAATTAGCAAGTTGGGCATGAGTGGCATCTATGCACCAACTTGAGGGGTGTTAGAATATTTGTCATTAATGTATAGGACTTCTATTTTGATAAGAAATTAATTAGCTTAATTATAGGATTTCCTGATTCTTTCCTCGTTGTATTTCTCTTTATGTTTTGATTAAGGAATCAATTAGCTTAATTATAGGATTTCTTGATTCTTTCCTAGTTGTATTTCTCCTAGAAATTACCTCCTATACATAGAAGAATAATAACGAAAATATGAATTTGTTCAAAAACTTTTGCATACTTGTGTTACTTCACTGTTTTTTGTTTATAGTTTCTGAATATATTTTTATTTTTTATATGTTTGTTTGATATTGTCTTACTTGGCATCATTAATCTTTTCCTGAGTTCTTTTTAATTGACAATGTATGACCAAATATTTTGTTTCCTAAATTGATTTATGAGTTCTATCTGTCACTATGATGATATTGACATTAATGCCAAATTGTTGAACTATCTATTCTGTTTTATAATTTTTATTTTCTATCTTGTAGGCAATGAAACCAAGCTGGGTATGAGCAGGGGTATACCTGAACCAAAGCTTACAGCCATGGATGCCATGATCGACAAGCTGACTGGGGCTATTTTTGTTTTCCAAATCGTAGTTGTCATAGTTCTTGGCATCGCTGGGAATGTATGGAAGGATACAGAAGCAAGAAAGGTCGGTAACAATTTATGAGCTTACATTCCTAAGGAATTAAATTGTTGGCTATATGGTTAATATATATTTTTTTCTCTATCATGTAATTAATTTTGTCATTGTTCTCATTTTAATCTTAAAGAAGTTTGCTTCATGGCGGCTAGTATATAACTTCTTTTTGACTAATTGAATTATATCAAAGAAAACGACAATAACTCTGAAATTCTCAAGTGAATAGAGACAAAAAATGCAAGTTAGAGCCTAGAACTAAAATAACTAATAGCTTTACTAGAGAATGAAAATTAAAATTTAAAATGATGTGTAAGCTTAAAATTGAAATGAAGACACCCCAAAATCACCAGATTAATCACTATATTGATTTTTCCATTGCATCAAACGCTCCTCAAGCTGCTCTGCAAGCTATTACAGGCTTCTATCCCATCCTTTAAACTCCTTTTTCAAATAGACTCTGAACTGTCAAGATACTATTAAAGTTTTACAAAACAGACTTTTCTACCTTGTTCCTTTGCAGAATATCATATTTGAGTTTCTTGGGGTCATTTGATAACCTGATAATTTTGAAACATTCGAAAAAGGGTGAATTTTGAAACTTTTCTTGTTTCTATGAACTATTTTCATGCGAAGGGGAATTGTTAAGGTCCTAAGTCTCAAGGAAATAATGGATGGCATATTGCTATCCTTGGGAGCCAACGTGTTTTCTTATTGTTTAGTGCTTGGGCATACAAAAAGATATGGCCCTCGATCATGTAAGAAGATGGTAAAAAATATTCATGATGTAAACCATTGGCATATCAAGTTAACTTCTACCTTTCCCCTTGTTTTCTTGGTAATTTTATCCTTGCATAATACTTTGTCTTCTTTAACCAAAGTCACATAATTGCCTGTGCTTTTCATATTATTTGCTCGAACCAACATTGCCTGCTTTATTTTGTGGATAAAATTTCTTAAAAGGTTATCCGTTTGCTTTCCATTCTTATTTATTGCAATGTTGACTTGTTAATCGTATGCTTTTCTGGTATATTTCTTTTGCAGCAATGGTATGTTATGTACCCTAAGGAGGGTCCATGGTATGAACTACTGGTAATCCCTTTACGGTTTGAGCTTCTTTGTTCCATCATGATACCTATATCTATCAAGGTAATCTGCTAATAGTTTAAGTTTCTGATGTTAGTGTTTTCATAGCTTTGCATGATTGTCTTTTTGTTCTTGATGTCGCACACGGTATGTTTAAAAAACCTGTGTGAAAAAAAAAAACATGGCTTTAATTGACCGTAGGATGAAACATAGTTCGATTGGAGGAAGGAAAGAGATGATTATAAAACTGGACTGCATGCAACATTCACTCACATGAAACTGATGTATAAACTATAGCAATGAAGTGGGATTGACAGGATAAAACTTAAAAGTCTCCCTGTTATATTATAATGTTGAAGTTCCTCTTAGCTAAGTTGTGGACTGCATGCATATCTATATAGGATGAGGCTATTTAAACTTGAATTTTGACTTTAATATCTAATCATGGCTTTACTCTTAATCTAAGGACTAAGAGTAAATAGGTTAAGAGTAATATGTTAAAAATAAATGGCATACCTTGGAATAAGTAAATGGATGATTGAATGTTGAAGTCACAAATTATTATAGTCAGTAATGTATCTTTAATTTTCAATCGTTAAATACATTTGATAGATGAAATGTGTCTTTTTGCCTGTGGCACGTTATTTATGTAGGAACATATACTTTTGGCCTATATGGTAGAAGTATTTGTTGTGGTTAAATAAAAATTGGGGTATATCCTCACCTTTAGGCTTTAGTACCATGATTCTCTTACCTCAACATCCGAATTGTCAATTTTGGATTTCATATAATTGTTGTATATTGTCATTGCTGCTTTATTGATTTAGTTCTGGTTCATTATGAGCTTGACTATACATAATCTAGTGCAGAACTAACTTTTTTTATTATTATTATTGGCAGGTCTCTCTGGATCTTGTGAAGAGTTTGTATGCAAAATTTATTGATTGGGACAATGAGATGATTGACCATGAAACTGGTATTCCGTCCAATGCTACAAAGTAAGATAAATTATTTGAAAGCCTTGGCTTGAGCTAATTAAGTAAATCAAGTTGTTTTGCTTATAGCATTAAGAGGTGTTTAATATATGTGGCAGCACAGCAATAAGTGAGGACTTGGGACAAGTTGAGTACATTTTGACTGACAAAACTGGCACCCTAACTGAAAATAAAATGATCTTTAGAAGATGTTGTATCGGTGGCATTTTCTATGGGAATGAGAATGGGGATGCCTTAAAAGGTTTGTTTATTTTTCTTTTTGGTGCATTCTACTTTGTTGCCTTGCCTTCACTCACTTTTACATATTGAATTTCAAATTATCTTGTTCTTTTGACTTTACGCATGTTTGCACAAATCAAATTATGCTTCTAGAAGCAAGGAATGTCAGTTTGACAGTAATATATGCATTTTATAGATTAATCACCTGCTCTGACCTTTATAGTTGAGTTACCTATATAAATTTTGACAAAGAATTGAAAGTTGATTTTAGAAAATAAAACATGGCCATCTATTCACTTCTTCATTCTCAGCAGAAGCGTTTAACTATACTGTTCTTTGAAGAATATACTTGAACTACTTTTCCACTGAATTGAACTGCCAAAATTTATTTTTGTTTAATGGGTTATATAAAAGCCAAAGTTTTGTGAGAAAGTCAGATGCGTGAGCTTGTTAAAAGCATACTTATTACTACTTTGAGGATCTTGTTGACTTGTGATTATATTACCTTTTGATACTCAGATGAGCAGCTGCTTGATGCTATTGCCAGTGGCTCTCCTGATGTAATTCGGTTTCTTACAGTCATGGCAGTATGCAATACTGTTATACCTGTACAAAGGTGACTGAAGCTTCTTCTTTGGTAGAATTCTAGCCTAGGTTTTGTAATATTTTCTAAATTTCAAACCATGGTATTTGCTTCATTTCAAAATTCTTATCAATTTCACGCAGTTAACATAGTTTGAAATTTTGCTTGTCCACAGCAAAACTGGATTTATCTTGTACAAGGCGCAATCGCAGGATGAGGATGCTCTTGTTCATGCTGCTGCTAAGTTGCATATGGTTTTTGTCAATAAGAATGCAAATGCTCTTGGTAAAAAAGTCCTTAGCTTTTGGCTGTTATGAAGACGATGAAACTTTTTATCAGAGTGATGATATAGTTTCTTTATTGGGTTTTTACAGAGATCAGGTTTAATGCTTCAATAATACAATATGAAGTATTGGAAACTTTGGAATTTACTTCTGATCGAAAAAGAATGTCGGTAGTACTGAAAGATTGCCAAAGTGGAAAAATTATCCTTCTCTCAAAGGGCGCGGATGAAGCAATTCTTCCATATGCTAGTGCCGGTAATTCTATATACTGGAGCTAGATGTTTCTTGTTCAGAAAAGTTTTGAGAAAACAGTTTTATGGGACCTGCCTTTTAATTCTTTTGTAATCAATACATATTTGTTCCTTAGTTTATAGCTAATTCTGATTTTGAAACAAAAGTATACAGCTCTAATTAAAACATATTATCAAATGAATAATGCTTAGAATGCAAAATTAAAACACAGACAAACCCATTCCACTCTGCTATTTTTATGGACCATATCCTTTTTGGCTGTTAATCGATTAAATTTATGATGACCTATTATTGTTGGGAGTGATTTAATTATTCTGGTTTTTGTGCAATGTTTATCAACGGTCTTTGCTTCTAATCTGACTGACTCATACATGTAATTTGTATGTTTCTGTGTAAAAATGATTGAGGTTGGTTTTTAATGATAATTAGCTAATTAGTGTGCATAGAATACTCCGCTATGCATCTTAGAGAGAGGAAAAGAAACAAAAGCTCATTATATATGATAAATTTCTGCTACCGCATCAGTTTGCTCATGTATTTAATAATTCCAATTTACTGCAGCACAACAAACAAGGACTTTTGTTGAAGCTGTAGAACAGTATTCTCAGTTGGGGCTTCGTACATTATGCTTGGCTTGGCGTGAATTAGAAGAAGATGAATATCAAGAGTGGTCTTTGACATTTAAAGAGGCTAGTAGCACGTTAGTTGATAGGGAGGTAAAGGGTACAATCCATTAGTTGTGTTTGTTGTAGTTGTTCTCTTATTCTTACTAATTCTGCCCATGTTTGGTAATCAACACACTTGAGTACCTAAATTCACTATTTCTGCAGTGGAAAATAGCTGAGGCCTGCCAAAGATTAGAACATGATCTTGAAGTTCTTGGAGTTACTGCAATAGAGGATCGTCTACAGGTGAAAACACTGCAATAGTTGTGGCGTTTTTATTATTGCTAGTGTAGACATTATCTCCTGGTAAAATTACGATGCATTGACATTTGTCAACTGCTTTGTTTTCATTAATTTTTCAGGATGGTGTGCCGGAGACAATTGAGACACTTAGGAAAGCGGGAATTAATTTTTGGATGCTAACAGGAGACAAGCAGAATACGGCGATACAGATCGCTCTTTCGTGCAATTTCATTTCTCCTGGTATATTTAAATTGCTATTTGGTTTTTATGCAATAAGTTGCTCAATGGTTGTTTCTAGTGGTAGTTGCATGTTTTCTTTATCTAAGCTTTGAAACTAATGTGATTACAAGTGAAAGAAACTTAGCTTGTCTATTCCAAATCTTAAGTAGGTGGTTTATAGGTGTAGCCTGTAGGCATGATTTTGTAACTTTATGTACTTGTCTGGCTATCCATCTATCGATATATCTGAACACACACAGATCTGTGTGTTTGTTTTGTGTTATGCTGAAACTCCTTAGGCATATTTGTAAATTTATACAAAGAACAGAAATATGAATAATGGGAATGATGGCCCGCGCATCAAATATAATGCTGAACACAAATTGACTTTCTAGTCACTTGATTCTCTTTTCATTGTCATGTTGTAAAATTAAAGTGCTTAATATAATGTTTATGTTAATGTCTTTCTTGCTTCTTTTTTTTTTGAAGCTGTCTTTCTTGCTATTTTCCAGAAATAAATGTTAAATATATTCTTGGTTTGAATTTTTCATTTTATTCTTATATGTGATAATTGCGATCTACTTGATGTTCTTGCATCCAGTTTTAATGAGTTGCACTTGAAAGCTGTAGATGGTTAAAGTCAAAAAAAGTGATGCTTTATATGAATTTTCTTTTCCTCTTTAACCAAATTAATGATTTATAATTTATTGCTTTATCCGCCAACTTTTTGACAGAGCCGAAAGGTCAGCTTCTGTTAATTGATGGCAAAACTGAAGATGAAGTCTCTAGAAGTTTAGAGAGAGTTTTGCTTACTATGAGGATAACAACATCAGAACCTAAGGTACAGCTTAAATGCCTGATTGATTGCAGGTTTAGATTTGGTGATTATAATATGTATTCTGTTCATATTTTTTTCCTTTCTCTAACAGGATGTGGCTTTTGTTGTCGATGGCTGGGCCCTTGAGATTGCCCTTAAGCATTACAGAAAAGCCTTTACTGAATTAGCAATATTGTCAAGGACTGCTATATGTTGTCGTGTGACACCTTCACAGAAAGCACAGGTTATTCTTCTTGGGCTTTAAGTTTTTTAGATGTACTTTCTTTAGCTCAGTTTTTTAGTTTGGTTTTATGCATTTGAACGGTTATTCCTGTTTTTCAGAATATTATTTTCGTAATTAGAACTTTCGTATTTATATCTGTCTCTCTTTCTCAGTTAAATTATACCAAGTTTCATTATGCTATGATAATAAATATAAGGTGGCAAGAAATGTATGTAATCAAAGAAGTGTACTTTTTTTCTTTGATAAGAAATCGGACAATTTTATTGATTCAAAATGAGAATTACATTTACATTTGTGGACCAGCAGTGCACACAGGCTAGGATGTGGTTGTTTTCTTAGTATATTCAAGTCTTTTATTTTTATTTTTTATTCAAGAAAAATTATTGAGGACAGAACTAATCCAGATTGTCTGCAACTGTGAAAGCTATTCCACAATAAGAATGATGTCATTTTTATCGAAATATTCATTTATATTGCTTTTATTTGTGCAAAAATAATTATTTAATGAATACATAACTTCTTTTGCAGCTTGTGGAGCTACTAAAATCATGTGATTATAGAACATTGGCAATAGGGGATGGGGGAAATGATGTAAAAATGATACAACAAGCTGACATTGGGGTTGGCATCAGTGGGAGAGAAGGACTTCAGGCAGCAAGGGCAGCCGACTATAGTATTGGAAGTAAGTTATGTATATATAAATAAACACCTAAACATACACACACACACACACACACACACACGTAATTCAAGAAGTTTTCTTTCTTTCTTTTTTTATAAAAAAAAATCTAAAGTGTATGAACTACGGCTAACTTTCAAGTAGTTTCCTTCTAATTTATAGCAGAAATGCAAAATTTACATAGATTCTGTCTATTTGTATTCAGACAATCTTTGGAACCTATTTTCTCTGCAACTCTAATATTTGTTCTCCATAACTGTTTCATGTTGATGATATTTACTAGTAATTAGAGAATATGCGGCAGTTTTGTCAAGGAAAAAAATAATATAATAAATAAAAATAGAAGGAAGCATTAGGACTATCTATACTGAATATGCTTGCTAGTTTTAAGGGAGACTGATTATAAATGCACTTAATTGTAAAAAATAATCACTTAGTGTTAGTAAAGATATACAAATTATTATTATTATTTTAAATTTACATGCTTTCTTGGGTTGCAGAGTTCAGGTTTCTAAAAAGATTGATACTTGTCCACGGACGGTATTCATACAACCGTACAGCATTTTTGTCCCAGTATTCATTCTATAAATCCCTTTTGATATGTTTCATCCAAATCTTGTGAGTATCAATCCCTATTGTTTTTCGTGTCTTCATTCTCCTCAATGTATTAAGTTGCTACTTCTTTTCTAATGTACTGACATTAGACCATGTTCAGTTTTTCTTTTATTTCAGGTGTTTCTGGAACTAGTCTTTTCAATTCTGTTAGTTTGATGGCTTACAACGTTTTCTACACTAGCATTCCTGTTTTAGCCAGTGTCCTCGACAAAGATCTTAACGAAGGAACTGTGATGCAACATCCACAAATTTTATTCTACTGCCAGGCTGGAAGGTATGCTGTTTTCATGATATTTCATTACTTTCTTTTTTCTTTATTTTTATTATTTATTTCCTTTTATGAGAGGTTGTGTTTGTTGGGATATAGAACTAGGTTATTTGGGATATTTCTAAACTGACTCAGGATCTGTCTTGAAACAGGCTTCTTAATCCCAGCACATTTGCTGGATGGTTTGGTCGCTCTCTATTCCATGTGAGTGCTATTATATTATTTTTCTTCTACTTCCCTTGTTGAGCCCGCAATTTCCAATTTTAAAACCTCATTGTTTATCCGACTATTTTTTTTTTTTAAAATAAAAAATTAAGAAGGAAACTGAAAATTTTATTAAATCTGACTGAATTGTTACACAGCCAGAAGACTTCTGATGTTCTATCAAATTGAGGAAATTTTATTTTACATGACTGTAACTTGTTAAAGTTATTAGTATTTGGCTTTCATAACTAATTTCAACAAACATGTTGAGCTAATTGAAATTTTGAGATGTTAGATTGGAAATAGTTCAAAGACCCTGTCTAATGAATTGGAAATAACTTATTCAGAGATGAATGATCTTGAAAAGTATTATAGGTAGCTTGGCAGTGAGTTTATGTGGTACTGTACTACTGTGAAGGCCTTAGATGTGGAGATATCTTTCCCTTTTCTTTTCCTTCCGTCAAAACTTTTTGATGTTAAAATGATGATGAGTTCTTCAGAACAGTTTCGGCATATGATCAGTTAGTCAATGCTTCCAAATTGAATGTTGGTCAATTGAAACTATATAAATTAATAATCCAAATTCCTAAAAGGACAAACAGAACCTCATGCTGATTGCAGTTTACATAATTAACTTTCGAATAAAAAGGCTTCTTTCAATCCTTGATGGATCAAAGTAAACAAATAGGAATCAATTCTAACTCACGCAAGAAAAAAGAAGTGAAATCTCTAGAGTAGAAAAAGATCCTTTTAGAACACTGAAAGTGCTACATTTGGAAATAAAAATATAAAATAATTGAGGATTCAAGTAGATGGCCAAACTTCTATGAGTCTGGAAAGTTATTCATGATCAAACTGTTTTACTTCTCTCGGTTTCTACAAGAGCAGTTTAAGTTCCCATCCAACTAGTAATTTTCTTATAGTATTTGCTTGTACTAATACCTTTTATTCCGGGGGGGAAATGGCAGGCAATTGTTGTATTTGTAATCAGCATACATTCATATGCCTATGAAAAAAGTGAAATGGAGGAGGTATCTATGGTAGCACTCTCTGGATGTATATGGTTGCAGGCGTTTGTTGTGGCAATGGAGACTAAGTAAACTCCCATCCCAAATTTTTTGCCATTGAATTATTTTTAATAAATGAGGCCTCTTATCTAACTGGCTAGAGGAATATCTAACTGCCTTTGTTGCGTGCAGTTCCTTTACAGTGTTCCAACATCTTGCCATATGGGGGAATTTAGTGGTTTTCTACATAATCAACTGGATCTTCAGTGCCCTTCCGTCATCTGGGATGTACACAATTATGTTCCGGTTGTGTGCGCAACCATCCTACTGGATAACCATGTTTGTAAGTTTCACTTTGCCATCAATGGAGTCCCTCGTGTCATCTGTAGCACTAACAATAATTATGGTCCCGTTATCTATGGCGAAAGAGGGCCATATTTATTTTATTTAGATTTTATTGACTGAAATTGTTATTCCATTACAGCTGATAGTTGCAGCAGGGATGGGTCCTGTTATGGCTTTAAAATACTTCCGGTATACGTACAGACCAAGTAAAATCAATATACTTCAGCAGGCTGAGCGTTTGGGTGGCCCTATTTTGTCTCTGGGAACTATCGAGCCACAGCCAAGATCAATAGAAAAAGAAGTTTCTCCCTTATCAATAATTCAACCGAAGAACAGAAATCCGGTTTCTGAACCTCTATTATCCGATTCTCCGAATTCTACTAGAAGGTCTTTCGGATCAGGTACTCCATTTGATTTCTTTCAGTCACAATCCAGATTGTCTTCAGTTTACTCAAGAAACTGTAAAGACAACTGAGTTATAGAATATGAAGTCATTCGATAGCGATTACACAGAAGAAGTATAGGTGATATAATCAAGCTGCGGTTGGTTTTAAGATAAATTAATGTTATTAGGATGCTATGCATTTCACGAACGTACATAAATTATTCTTTCACTGCAATTTTCACCTCCATTTTTGAATTCATTCATTTGAAGAGGAAAACTAAAAAAGTGTTGCTTTGAAGATACATAAAGCTAGTTTTTTTTTTTTTTTTTTTTGAAAAGGAGGCAGTGTCGTTTTAAATAACAATTTAACACATTAACACCTTATTTTATGACTGACATGTGAGAATGGATTTACATTTACCAGTTTCTACAGATTTCCATGACTACGAGACCTTTGAAGATTGAAGAATATATTTATTTTATGGGCTTACAAGGATGATCCACATGGATTTTTATGATTGTTAAAAGTTAGCAACGTTTGTTAAAACATTAAAATCTCTGTGACCGTTATTCATAATCCAAAGAGTATCGGAAGAGTAAAAGTAATGCTCGACATCCTAATTAAAATTTCAACTTATATCCTAATTAATGATGTGTCAATTGGATTCAAATGGCATGTAACATCCAATTGACACATTATTGGTTAAGATATAAGTTGGGATATGAATTGAGATGTTTAATATTATTCCAATTGTAAATATAGAGATAATTTGGTATAGGACAAATCTTAAAGATATATACAATCATCATAATCATCCGTATGGAAGCATCAAAAGTTTATGCTATGCTTTTCTTATCTTTTCAAAATTAGGGTTTTTGTCACCTTTTATTTTAACTTATTACACAAAATGTTAGCGACATGCACAATAGTCTTAGTAACGACTCACAATTGTGACTTTGCCTCATGCAAGACAAAAAATGTTGGTAGATAGATAGATACTGTATAATATATATATATATATAACAATATCCGAATACTTTTGAAAATTTACACACATCAATACAAGCAGAATAGAATATGGCACTAGTTTAGACAAGCTATTGTAGCAACTCGCAAACATTGTTGATGGTGACATCTTTATTAATAGAGGAGATAAGTAATAACAATGTAAATGCTATACTGTCCAAATCACGTCATTTTCTATATAATTACAACTCATTTGGGGTATAAATTTGGATAAATATTTTGAACTGTCTAGCATTACTCGTAAAAAAAATTAAGGGCACACCCCTTGATTACAATGACAGTTTGGTTTAGGACAAAAATGGCCATTACAAAAATCCTCATCAGTGGTGACCCTCCAATTCCCACCACCGGACTTTTCAGCTGCTAAACCACCACCATCCACAGCTGCCATGGAAATTCCCATACCTTCCAAAAATAGAATCATATGTTACATCCAATATTATTAGTTTAATTTAAAGTTCCATCCAGAGTGTTTTTATAATAAATTGTATCAGAGTAAATTAAAACAATTTATATATATATATATATATTTGCATGTAGAAGGGTTTCTAAAAACATTAGGAGTCAAATCTGTTATTTGCATTATATGATATATTATACATTTATACCTTTAAGTGCTATTTAGCTATATTAAAGAGGGTTTAGTTTATTACTATGAAAAAAAAAAATGAAGTGTCTTAAATTACTGAAAATGTTGTTTAATCATATTATATCAAAGATACTTTTTTTTTTTTTTTAATGTATGAAAAAGAATTTTTTTTTTATATATTTCGCAGCACTTGAATTTGAGATATTGACCAGCTCATTTACCAACAAACCACATCAAAAGTACTTTAAAAACACCGTCTAATGTGATTTGGTGGCAAATAATGTTCATTCAATATGATAATATCTCATATTTAAATTTTTGAATCTAAATTGTAATGATAGATTTTGAATCTTTGAAGCATTAGTTTTTATAGGTGTAAATTAACATGTATTGTTTTGAAGGTAACGGTTTTTTTCTTGAAATAATAATAAATCCTTTTTTTAAATGAAAATAAATAATAATAAATGTATTAAAAAATATTGAAAATGAGAACTGGATACTCATTATTATGATATGCTTATTTTACGGTATTCTAAATTATTCTTTAAGGCTCAAAGTTTGATTGTGATTTAATTAATTTCCAATCCAAATAATTTGAAATGGAAACTTCATATTTTTGAATTGAATACTCATTAATTTTCTATATTGTAGGGTATCTATATATATGGGAACTTTTCCTTTAAACACCTCCTTATTTTAATACAATAATGAAATTGCATGTAATTGAATGTGTTTCGATGAGATTTTTTGTATGCATCATGAGAAAATTAAAATAAACATTTGGTAAAAATTTGAAATTTTTTTGGATTCGAGAACTATTTTTAAAAAAAATATATATTTCTCTATTTTTAAATGTTTTTCAAAAAAGTCGGAAAAAATTAGTTCTTGTTCCTAAAAAAAATTCAATTTTTTTCTACAAATATAATTCATTCTTTATATCACCCATACAAAAATTCACATCAAAAGTCAATAAATCTCATTAAATTTCACTAAAGGTGCTTAAAGTGTATATCGTAAAAAATTCTCATTAAAAAAAATATAAAAAAAAATATAAAAACGAATTTTATTTTATTTTAATCCAAAAATGAATCGGTCCTTTTTATCTTTTAGGGCCATTAATTTTGGTTTTTTTTTTTTTTTCAATACTTGGACCCTTCAATCTTTAACTTTAATTGGACCATTTGATCTTTCATTAAAAACAAATTGGGTCATTGATCTTTCACTTCCATAATCAGCTTTTCATTTAGTAAAAGATTGACGATACTTACACCCCTCTAAACTGTATTTACAACCCAAATTTATATAATTTTCAGATATTATTCTTTTTCGTTGGATCAAATATCAATAAAATTCGGGATCAAATATCAATGATTTTCGTTGTAATCATCTATCTCTCTCTTTTAATTATTTGGTAATATTTTTTAAAAATAAAAAAAAGGATATATTTGGTAATGTGTGGGGTACAAAATATAATCTTTTTTTAAAAATAAAAAATTGATGGGTCTTACATACAAAAAGGGGTGCACATACAAAATTTTAGGGGTGCAAATACTGTAATACCACAAAATTTTGAACCCAACATAATTAGCTTATAATTTAAAAAATAATAAATTGGGCCTGGGCCCGGGGCAGTTGCACCTAGTGTACTGGCTCAGGCCTGGGGTGGGTGAATAAACGACGTCGTTTTGTTTGGTGGGAGATAAAAAAAAAATAAAGCCAAGGGGATCAGCAGGGTATCTATATAGTAGTAATAGTAATAAATAAATATTTTATTTATATATAAAAAAATAATTATTTTCAAAAACATTAAAAATAATACAAAAATAACTTTGTCCAATGTAGTTTTTTTTTATCTTTTTTTCTTCTCGAGCTACTTTCATCTTTTCTTTCGATCTTTATTTATTTATTTGTTTTTTTACCACTTACAAACCATGTATTTCCGTACCCGGTCTGTAATCAAACTAGGTATGGATACGATCTATACCTAGGACCCGGGTATTTCCCGGCAATATGGTTGTCATCCCTACATGCATGCATGTAAAGAATTCTCATAATCGGTAGTTGTATTCAATTACTAATTTATATAGTTATATGTCTATAATTGACAATAAACTATAACTGTTTTTTTTTTCTTCTTTTTGATAAGGCCATTTCCAACCCAAAAACTCATTTTGGTGCAACTCTTGCATTAAAATGATGCAACTTTCACACTATGTAACTTTTCTATCTCCAACCCATTGTACCAAATGTTACACTAAAAAGAATATTCTCATCCTTTCCCTTTTTCAATTATTTTTCCACAATTAACATTTCACCTCATAATTAACATAATATTGCAATAAATTAAAAAATTGTGAAATTAGCACATTACAAGAAAATAAATTAAATTAACTAAAATATTGCATGTATTATTAAATTAACTTAAACATTAAATTTCATAAAATGAAAAAGAAAAAAATTAAAAATAAAAGTACATATTGATCATCATTTAATTATCTGAATTAGTATATTAATCTCACAAATGATCAATTAATGCATTTCGGAGTGCAACATGAGCCTCTTTATTCTTGATTTGTCTATGTCGAGCTAGGAATTCTTTAACATGAGCCTCTTCATTCATTTCATTTTTATGTATAGTCATTATAATAATGTTTTATTGTTATTACAATTGTACATTTTGTAAGGTGATTGCCCATATTTCCCTTTTAGCTCTATTGGTATGTACATTTAATTTCATTCCACATCAGTGGTGAGGGATTTGAGTCCCGTGATCATGAGGAGTTCTCTTTATGTAGATTTTAGTTAAAACCCTAATCGTTTTTTCTTAATTCTTTCTCCATAATTATTTTAGACATGCCCTTTGAAGAACATATTTATTATACATCGCTTTAAATCAATGAAAATCAAATCTATTTCAAAAAAAAAAAAAAAAAAAAAAAAAAAAAAAAAAACAATGAATATCAAATCGGTTATTAGTTATCATTAAAAACACAAGCAAACTATATATTTTCACCACTCACTTGTAAGTTTATATTTGATTTTTGTAAATTAGGAATTTGTTCTCTCTCCATTTATTCTCTCCTTGCAAACAACAAGCAATATATATATATATATGTCAACCATACCTTGAATAGAGAAAGAAGTCGCTCATTTTTGGCTGTGCAAAGTATGGGCAGCATTAAATTTGATATTTTCAATGGATAAATATATAATAATAATAATTCTCTAGTTATAATGGATTGATTAATGAGTAAAAAGTGCTATAAAGCTGATTATCACATGAGATTATTAATGAATCTGAAAAAGAAAAAGAAAAAAGATCCGATCTAAGTAGAGAAAGACCTTATACATATATTATATTAAATGGATCGAAAAAGGTGAAGGGGCATGCTGGTAAGGTAGGGGACCCCTCAAACCCTAACACTAACCCTATCTTGGATCAATTTATAAGCATGGGCTGCTTCCTCACACCCACACCAATTCTTGTGAGCCCTTTATATGTGTCTGTGAGTGTGACCACCACCACCAGCACCACCTAACCCAACAAAACAATGCATCTCACCAAATAAACACACGCTTATGGTCCCTATGAATTCCCTACCTCCATAGCTGTCTTCCACATCAAGTCTCCTTCCTAGGAAACAAATTTATATGCTATCTTACAATCATGAATTATACACCCCTCTATCTCACTTTGTGATTCTCTCTCCCTCTCTACTTTTATTATCTTTAATATATATATATATTTATATATATTTACATTTTGTCGTTTAATTATAACTGGTTTTAAAATTCATTATTAGAAACTTTTTTATGAAAGAAATCAATCAAGTTTATGGCAATCTTCTTAACAAATTCTAATAAAATGCAATTATATATAATAAAAGTTTTGTATAAATGTATAAATTCATCTAGATTGCATTTCTAAATGAATTTTTTAGTAGATGATCAAAATGAAATTGTAAAAGAGTGTTGATGCAAACTAAGCAAGGGAACCCACCTTGTTTGATTCCATTACTATCAAATTAATATGTCATCCTTCATGAACAATTGAACATCCTATAGGCTATAGCTGCCTGCAATGCAAAAATCGTCTTCTTGCACAAACCTTTCTGAAAGAAAATATTAGGTATTTTAATTTTTGACTTGTCAAATCAATCGATATACATATATGAGAATTTATACTAGATATCTATATCCAAAATATCAATAACTGTGTCATATGTAAGAATTTACCCGGACATTTATACCTAAAATATCAAATAGAAAATTCTCCACACATTTCTAATATATAAAATAATAATATAATAATAAGACTCAAATCGTCACAACTAACATGACCACCCGAATTAAACCGTCACAAATTTAAAATCAATTTTTGAGTTTTAAGTTTATTTAAACTAAGCCATACCAAAATATCATGTAATTGATAAAATTAGCAAGGAGAGTTCTAGAATTATCTTCGTGGAGGTAGAAAAATAAGGAGGTTTAGTTTGATGTTTGAAAAATTCACCAGGGGAGAGGAGGACATGTTGACGCTGCCAAAAATATCTGCAGAATCATATCCAAAAAAAGTAAAAAAAAAAAAAAAAATCTATCTGTTACTGCGAATATAATTCCTGAAATTCCCAAATCTAGTCACCATTCTAATCTCCTGCATGAGAGCCACGTGTCACTATATCGTCAGATCTACCTCTTACTTCTGCCACGGCAGCCTTCCATGCATCATCATCATCATCATAATATATATATATATATATAATTAAATAATTAAAAAAATCAAATTCAAAATCACGATTCTCGTACCTCAATAATCGAAGTAGTTAGGTTAAACACGTAGACAATGCATGCAAACAAGAGACAACACCACAAGAAAAACAATAACACAAAATGTTCTCATCTCCATTAAAATAATTTTTCACGCCTACAATGAGTTCGTGATTCGAAATTCGAAGTCGATCGGTACATCAAAACAGGGATATTGAATCTTAACATTTAAACAAAACAAAAATTTACTTGGGAAATTTAATTTAACACAACAAGATCAGAATTTTTTTTTTAAAGTACTGAGAAAAAAAAAAGGCAAATGATAACAACAATATTAATAAACAATTTACACCAAATCACATATTATATATTACGGCCGATGCGAGGGCTGCATATGCACACGTTCTTGATCATCATCTTCTTCTTTTTCGTCATCATCATCTTCGTCTTCTACATCAAGAGATCATTGACCCATCCAATATCAGGATCAGAAGAATTATTAGCTAATAACCCACCATTGACATCGTCGTTATTGATCGTCTGATGGTGGTGGTGGTGATCGGCGGTGAAAGAATTGAATGAAGACAACCCAGAAGGGCTTGGTGTTGAAGGAGACAGAACAAACTGTGGTTGGTCTTCAATGTTGAAGGAGCTGACGTCAAGCCAAGGAAGGTTAACATTGGTTGCCGACATGTTAGGAGACGAAACTTCGTTGAAATTCAATGTGTCGAGAGAGCTCATAAGCTCGTTGAGTACGTCTTTGTAGGTCATCGCCGCCGAGTCAGCGCCGGAGCTACAGCTAAACTTGCTCAACCGGCCGTCGGTGGTGTTGTTGTAACGGGAGATTGGTGATGAGAAGCTGTGTTTTACAGGGGATAACGGCGGCGATAGAGACGGCGAACGTGGCATCTGAGACACACCCAACAGAGTACTTGTCGGGGAAGACGAGTTAACAGAGTTATGACAGAACATGCAACAGTGGTGGTGATTCTTGTTGTTAGGATTCACAGGACTGTATTTCGGAGAAGTTGGAATCTCCGGCAAAATACGAAGCTGACGCGGTGAGTGAGCGAAAAAGCAAACCTTACGCTTGCAATTCTTGCCGTCTTTGCAAGCCTCGGTACGGTACCTCGACGGATGGAGCCAGCACTCGAACACTCCGTGAGCGAACTCACAGTCGTCTCCTCGGCTACACCCACCTCCACGTCGGTACTCCGAGCACACGGTACCGGAGTAATGATACCGGTGAGGATCGCGACGGCGTGCCTTCTCACCCGGATGAGCAAAAGGACAGTCAGTCCAGTCGTGGCTCCGGCTGCGAGTACAGCGACGGATCTTGAACTCATACATGCGGAAATGGTCAGAAGCGTAAGGGTCGGAATCTGGATCGGAGTCGGCGTCGGTGTTGTTGAAAGGCAAGAACTTGTGGAGGCTGTTGATCTCTTCTGGGTAGAACATCATCTCTTGATGATGGTGGTGATTGTGGTGGTGGTGGAGGGGTTTCTTGCTGTTGAGGAGGAGTTTCCGTGGAGGAATCTCTATGTCCTTGAAGGGTTTGTTGCTTCTTGGGGAGGAGGAGGAGAGGAGCTTGTGTTGATCGGAGCAAATGGTGCTCATAGCTTTAACCAAAAAATGCAGAGAAGTGTAAAATATTGTATGAAAACTGTTTGATGAAATTCCTCAAATGAGATTTGAGAGGGTGTTAGTGTGTTGAGAGAGAAGGGAACAAAGGAGAAGGTTTGTTATATAGGAGTGAGAGAAAAAAAGTAAGGATGACAAGGATGGGAGAGAGATTACGTGGCAACACAGCATTTGGGATCACCATGCAAAAAGGTATAGGTGGCAGCTTCACACCACGTAGCACACAATACCTTGCTATGTGTTTGCTTGTTAAAGATTGAGCAAGTTTTTGGATTTACTTTCAGCAATGTTGGTGTGACAAGCTGTTCACTTTCTCATAATTCTAGACTATACCTCAAATCAATCTCAAGATTCCCCATGTTACTATTAACAATTATCTTCTACATTTTTATTTTATTTTTTTTATTTTATTATTATTATTTTTTTTTATTTTTACAAAACCCCAAATCTTGGATTGCATGGTGACCAAAACCAAAACATTTTTTTTTTTAAAATAAATAAATAAATAAATAAAAATTCTCAACTTAAATGCGACATGTGTTTGAGGGTGTATATCTTCTACATTTTATTTATTTATTTATTATTTTTTTTTTTTTACAAAACTCCAAATCTTGGATTGCATGGTGACCAAAACCAAAACATTTTTTTTAAAAATAAATAAATAAATAAATAAAAAATTTCAACTTAAATGCGACATGTGTTTGAGGGTGTATTCAATTTTCTTCTAGTAGAAATTTAAAAGATTTTAAATGTCTGGCTATATTCATTTCTGATTTGTAAAAAGTGTATGATGTATTCAATCTAGATTTATTAAGATTTTATTTAAAATCTAAATAAATCTACGTGTATTCAATTTTAGACTTTTAAGATATCAAATAAATCTATTGTATTTTAAAAAGTTGTTGATTTCAATGATTTTGATTAAATGATGGAATTTAAAATTAGATTTATAAAAAGTGCCTATAACAAATCTTACCTATGTATAATTTGATGGATTTGGCTTTTATAAAGTATTGAAATTAAAAAAAAAAAAAATCCAATAATTGATCTTGATAATTAAAATTAATAAAAATAAATTGACAATATTCCATATTCGAGTCACCGCTCCATTGTAAGTTAAAAATATAAGTTAGGTATTATTATTATTTTTTTATAATATCAATTTTTCATTAATGTAATTAATCTAAATAAAAGTCTCATATTAATATTTTTTTTTGAAAGAGACATTTTATCTTTCCGTATGAAGGATCGGAATGTCTTGAAATTAATATATATATATATATATAATACATATATATATATATATTATTGCATTGATATGTAGGGTTATGGGTCATGGTTCAATACTCTACAATGTCCTTTCTAACATTTTATTTTTTTATAAATAAAATGTAATATTTTGTAATGTTAAAAAAAAAAAATGTAATATATATCAATGCCTCATGTGAACCATTAGATTCAATTGATTTGACTCAATCTATATATATTTATCAGTGCTTATCCGTAATCTACGACCCACATGCAACTGATGTATTTTAAATTAGTGTGCACCGAGAAGAAAATGATTATATATATATTGAATGTCTCAAATTATTATATGATCAACAATCAAGTGTTATTTTTTTTCAAGACAAATTATTAAAAAATCCATTCAATTCTATGTAATCCTGTATAAAAGTCCAACAAACTATCTAGAATCTATGGAATATGTGAATCCACCATACTCCAACGAACCCTAGATGGAATGGAATACACCCCCTTAGCTTAGTTATCTAAAAATCCAGACATCAATGGTGTAACAAAGCTGATCTTATATCTGGGTGTTTGTTGAATCAAATGAGCCCAATTCTATGTTAGAATTTTAGGCCTGGCCCATGTAGAACAACAATAGGACAAAAGTAGTACAATTATCCTCATCTATCTTGTTGTAACCCTCGATGAGATAACAAACGGTTTTCAAGGAAGAGTTGGAATTTTGCGAGAAGTGGGCTTAAATTGTCTTAAACGTGACTTGACAAATGACAATGCCAACCGTCAAAACACTATACCAATATCTTTTCGACTACAGAAGAGAGAGCAGCAATTGTCCCTTGCCAATTCTGTCACGCCATCGCTTTACATTGGAGGGCTGCATGTTGCTCCTTCAAAAGCTTGCTGTGATCAGCACAACACCACAGCTCTTAAAGAAAAAAAGGGTACAGATAGAATCTGCTTGTGCATTTAATACACCATTATCGACAAAGCTTATCATGTTATTTGCTCTCGAGCTCATGCTCATGCTCTTACTAACAACTGCTAAGTCCACAATGGTCCTCTCTTATTCAATTTCTCAGTTTGTTCCTTCTGAGTTATCTTTCACACTCAGATGTTTGGAAATGTCCTTGTTCTTGTCTTCTTGACAACCAAAGACGCTACACCTGTAAAATTATACACTTAACATGGAAGAGAGAAGTTCAAATCTGAGCAATCATTTTTTTTATAATGCTCTATTATACATCATCATGCAACACTTTTTATAACAGAGTCTGCAGCTGGGCTAGTAAGAATCAAATTTATGCATGGTATACACACACACACACATACTCACACGCCTATATATATATATATGTCCCACTAGAACTTTTCCTCCACTGAAGACAGACTCAGGAAATTAAAAAGGAAAAAAAAAAAAAAAGAGCAAAGAATTCAGCTCATACAAAGAAAATATCAATGGAACTTTACAACAATGCAGGATATGTCATCCTTACTTTTCCTAGTGACCGCCTCTTCTATCAAGTGCTTCGCAGCTGACTGAGCATCTTTTATGTGTTTGATAGAGTCAACAGCTTGTTGGTTTGACATCACCTGTTAAGGTCCCAATTGAAGTCAGTAAAACTAAAACTTCAATCACATTCCGACTAGTTAATAACACAAAAAAAAAGGAGGGGTTGGAACTTGGAACTCGAAGAAGGTTTCAGAATTCGGTGTCTTGTCCTAATTGAAAAGTGATATGGAAAACAACACGAGGTGATTATCAATATTAAAGTTAACTGACCTTCCATATCCCATCGCTTGCCAGAATGATGAACTCTGCACTATCATCAATTGTCTCCGCTGTTACATCTGGATCTGAGCTAAGGTGTATTTTCAAGCTCTTGTCACCAAACGCTCTTGCTACGGCTAGTTGTCCATCAACACGCGGGACATCCCCTGCAACCAACAGATTGTGAATTTAACTTCTTAGGCCTGATTATCGGATAGCAAATGGCAAGTTTTGTTACACGCTAAGAAAACCTAGCCCGGCAATTTAAGTTTTAAAAACATTCTGTCTTTTAAGTTTTTAGCTGTAGAAATCAGAAGAAACATTCCAGCTAGACAGACCATGCAAACATCAACTTTCATTAGCTAGCTGAAATCTATCGTTTCTCGAAAAAAAAAAAAAAAAAAAAAACTCTTCCCACATGCAAAATACTAGTAAATATTTCATACCGTTCAAACCAAGTTAAATGCAATACTAAATTAGCCAGTTTGTACTTCAAGAAGCTCCCTTACCTGGAAGGTTTGATACGAAACCACCACGGCTCTCAATCAACTTCTTTTCCTTGCTTGGTTCATGGTCGACAGATAGTTGTTTGGCCACACCATTCTTGCATAAAACAGCCCGAGAATCTCCTACATTTCCAACAATCAGTTTCTGACCATTAATCAGAATTGCAGTGACAGCAGTTGACCCTCCCTTTCCAAGGACAAATGCTTTCTCCAATATTTCAGCATCTGTTGTACGATAAGCTCTCCTTATGGCACTCTCTGTTTCAGTCCAAAAGTCACGCTGCTTGCAGAAAATAAAAAAGTATATACATATTCACAACGGACATCCTGAAAAAATGTTTTAACAGCTAGAGAGATTGTGCGAAGCAATGAAGATATATGAAGCTGTGGAATAACTGGATAAACAAAAGAAAACAAAAGTACGATGACACGAATACCTCTTTCAAAATGTTATCAAACAGATGTGTTTGCAAGTAATTTGCAACATCATGGCCCAAGTGGCCATCAAATATGGCAAATAACCCCAACTCATTGTCATGTACTTTCTTGAACTCAGAAACCACATAATCTTCCATAGGGTGATTTGATTTTCCCTTCGCCAGGTGATAACCATGAGTGATATGCTTCATAATTTTGCCTTTGCCTTTCCCTGTCTCAGCTGTGGACGAACTTAACCCAACCTTAACCTACAAATAATAACATAAATATTAATATCCAATGAAACCATATAAGTGAAGATTATCATTTTCAAAAAACAATTGTAGCTGTGAAACTTCACTCCAACGAAGATGTTATAGTTTCTATCCCTTGTTAAGTAAATTCGGGCATCACATATGAGCACAATTGGTAAAAGTGTAGTCAAGTTTTCCTAATCAATGAACCGTAGCCATGCCAGTATCCGAATTTCAGTTTCTGTATTCTACATCTTAAGTAGCACAGAAACAACCTTACTTATTGCATCCATCTAACTATTATGGAGCACGATCCTACCGCTTCATTAGCAAATTCTTATCAACAACATATCCACTAGACTTGAAATTTTCAGAAACTCTTAGACAAACCCACCAAAATCTAACATCCTGACTTGCTATAGATTGAATTTCATTCCTCACAATCCCATCTAAAATAAACTCAGCTGTCATGAGCACACGATGCTCTTAACAATCTTATATATCAGAACTCCAAAAGTTTAATAAACCAAATCACAAGTCACAACCAACAAAATAAGTTTCTTTTACTTTCTTATTATCCAAAACTAGAAACCACTACGTCAGTCAACAAATAAATTTATCATTTCTAGTATGAAAGTTAAAATTTTCACTATTCAATTATAGACATTAGCTCTTGATAACACACAATCGATTATGTCACAAAACTAGAAAGAAAATAAAAAAGTAAACTTTAAAATACAAGAAAATGAAATTCCAAAACAAGGACCAGAATTAGCAGCACCATTAAGTTAATTAGCTAATTAAGATAATAAAATGAAATAATAAAAATTAGATCAACAGACCTTCATCTTCTGAAGAATTTCTCTGCCAGTCATGGTGTTTGTTTTGCTAGAATGTGAAAGGAAAATAGAGAAAAAAAAGAAAAAAAAAAAAAAGAGGAAGACTTGGTGAAACTGGAAATAAAAAAAGTCAAGTGAAAACAAAAGAGAAAGAAAATAAGTGTGTATAAATAAGTGTAGGCATCGTTTGACTTAAAAGATAACACATGACCCCGCCGGTACGCGTACGCGTTCCAGCCGACGACTTTTCTTTTTCATAAAAAAGTAAATTAAATAGGTTACTTGACATTGATGTCCCTAAACTTTTTTAAAATATGCATTGTACCCTCTATATTTTTTTTTTACCACAAAACCCCTGAACTGTAATAAATTGGTAAATACCGACCATAGATGCCCCCTTTACAGGGAGGTGAAAAAGTAAGTGTTTGCCAAAAAATGAGAGTTAAGGGAGTTTAGTGGGGAAAAAAAGTATAAAGGATATAGTTTATATTTAGAAGAGTTTACAGGACATCTGTGCCAATTAGCCAATTAAATATTTTAATGATTTTTTTATTTTCCATAAAAGACTTTAAAGCAAAGTAGAGCTGGAAATTATTATTTTTTTCTTTTTTTTTTAGAAAAAAAAAAAGATATTATCAAGCGAAACTTTTGAAAAAAATAAATAAAAATTAGTGACGGCTAATAAATACTGTTAAGTCCGACAAGTTGGTTGTAATGTCATATTCGCAAGTTGATAAAATTGTAGAATTACTATTATAGCCTTATAGGTTAGGAGATGAGATAGGAGCTAGTTGCTACTGCAATAGTGCAGCAGTGCTCACATTTTAGATAAGTTCAAAATTTATCACTTATAATCTTTAAAAAATATCTGACGGGTCATAAATCTATCGGGATCTACTGAGAAATTTTGTCGGATCTACACCAATATAGTTTTTAAATTTAATAGCTACAATTTTGGCTGCTTTAGCATATGAACCAGTCTGATGACAAATGTTTAGAAGTAGGGACAAAAATTGTAATAGAGAATTACTATTTACTTTTTATTTTATTTTTAATAGGTATATATAATTGCATGTTGATTTTATACAAGAATAAATAGTTGTATTTTTTTTTTTCATTGATAAAATCATAAAAGTCTCCTTGCAACTTGTATTAAAATCTACATCAATATAATATAATATAATATACATAGTTGATAAGAATAAGTTATTAATTGTATAAACTAATTTGGGATTTGTAGTTTTAATATTATTGTTTTCTCTTTGTTTTAAATATATAAATATATTTTAAAATAAAAAGTGTTCAAAGAATTTATCAATTATATATATATATATATATATAAATGTTCAAATCAGTACGCACTATGTAAATATATAAAGACATTAAATGTGAGACACTCATTTTTCATGATAGCTTAAATTTAATGTCCTTATATATTTATATCAGTACACACTAATGTGAATGTGACCGTATATATATTTTGAAATAATCAATTATATTTTATTAAAAATATTAAAGTATTTGAGAATATTATACAAATATTTATTTAACAAAAACAATTTCTACTAGCGAAGTCGCTGTTTCCTGTCGTGGACCAATCAAAAGATATTCATACAAAAGATATAAGAATGGTGGACGTAGTCACGTAGATCTTGTTCCTGCACCTATCATAATCGAGAAAAAAAAAAAAAAAAACTTGCATGAATTGTCTCACTTTGATGAGACCATTCAATTCAATGCAATGTATTATTTATATTGAAATTATAAAACTATAACTTAAAATTACCATATAGTATACTTACATCGGTAGGTCTTATATATAAATTTTTTGTACATAATTGAATAGATCAAGCAGCCATGTGGCCAAATGTCAAAGGATAAGAAAAAACAAAAAAGCACATAAAACGATAACCCGTGTCACGAGTGACGAATCATGATCAAAATATCGAGTAATTGGTGTCGGGTGCATGCATCATGAACGAACATATATGATTTTATTTAATTTTTAAAATAGAATATAATATAGGTCATGTTAACATATGTATGATGTATAGTTGTATACTACTGCCGCCGAACGTGATTCAGCCGCGGAATATGATTCAATGAAAATGATGCTTATCCAATCAGATTATAGTCGTTGATCGTGTGTGTAAATATATATATATATATATAACATTAAAATGATAAGCATATATTAAAGGTTCAAAATAGTCCAAACTTAATTAAATAAATTAAATCATATTTAATCATTCAATAAATTCTTATTCAACTTTAAAAAATGAAAAAGAAATCTACAACTTTTTATGCTCTAAGAGAATGAATATAAATTTGTTATTCACTTTTTTTTTTTTTTTTTTACTACATTTTAAAATTGCATTTCTATAATTATGTTGTTTACTATGTAACCACATGTCTAATGTGTTATCTTAAGGTAAATGGAAAACTTTTAGGTGTAGTGGATATGTTAGGATTTGACTTGTATTCATAGGTAAACCAAATGAATTCAACTGATGTGTAAGTAGTTTGAATGGATTTAGATGGATGCGACTCAGGTAGTGTTAGAAGGAAGAGACCGAGACAAAGCCAATGGTGAAAACGGCGTTGACACCAGAGGTCGGATGCGCTGTCATGCTTTGGTGGAAGTTGGCTTGGTTGCGAGCACTTGTGACAGATCCATTGAAAATGGTAGAGCGCGTGAGAGCACGTGGATGGGTCTTTTGGGGCAGATGAGACTTCTGAAAGACATGAGAAAACGTGTGGAAGTCAGTTTTCGTGTTTGGAAAAGGATTTGTTCGAGATTTCCTACTGTGTATGGGTTTCTTATTACTTAAAGGACCAATCATTTTGAACTTGTAAATAGAAAGATTTATTCTTTAGTTGTATACACTTGGAGAAACTAGAGAGACCATTAGGAACCTCAAAGAGTGGGTGAATCCAATGAGTGAGATTCCGAGGAGATCCAGGAAAATATTTGATTTATCATATTCCAAATATGTACATAGGTGCCAAATTAATTGGTTATAATTATATAAAATAAAATAAAATAAAATAAAATAACTATTAAAGTAATTTAATAATATTTTTTTTAGGTTTTTTCTTTGTAACCGACTCACAAGGAAAAAAACTATATGTATGTGTTTATATGCTAGGGTTGAACCATAAATCCATTTTTGAAGAAATGCATCCGGCCATTATCTCGGTCCTCATTATCTTAGGGTTGAACCCTAAATTCATTCAACGAGTGCATATACAAGTCTCATTCTTGTATAAAAATGGATGGTATTGATTTACCATACCATCCATTTCCATACAACAACGAGACTTCTCGTTCACTCTTACACATAAGAGAAACTAGAGAAAATGAATTAGAAGAGCTTTGTGGAACAAAGAGAACTTGTATATATTGCTATCAAGAGAGCTATACAATGCTTTCAAAACTCTTGGCTTGGATGCCTTACACAAATGAGAGGCTAGCTATTTATAGAGAGCCACATTCTCAATGAACGGTCAAGATCAATTTGATCCAATGGTTGATGTTTTGTCTCTAGAAATATCTAGAAGCCTTTAAAGTATTATACAAGTATCTTTTAGTACATATTAGTATCTATAATCCTCTTACAAGTATATGTACAAGTAGAACATTCTAGAATGGTTCTGGAATGTTCATGCCGAGGACTTAGGCATAATTGTAGGCTTGTTGGGCTCTTTGGCTCGAAATTGAGCGGATCATCATGCTTTAGTGGAAATTGGCTAGGCTACAAGTGTGTGTGATAGACGCGTTGGAAATGCTTAAGCGCGTTGTCACGAGCTTAGAATTACGCAGCGGAAATCTCGTGAGACACTTAGGCAACTTCCGGGTGAATGTTGCTAAGTAAGCCTTAAAGTGTTGCTTGTTACTCTCAAAGGCAAAATAGAGACTAAAGAAAGATGTTGGAAAAGCTTTGTAGGAAATGTAAAGGGAACTTGTATTGCTATTAGGAAAGCTTTACAAGGCTTGAGTACAATTTTGCTTGGATTGGCTTGGATGCCTTACAAATAAGAGGGGTTGGCTATTTATAGGGTGACACCTCCTCAATAAATGGCTAGGATCACTTTGATCCAATGGTGGAGGTTTTGCCTCCAGAACATTCTATACATGTCTAGATTTCTCTACTTGTATTAGTAATATCTACATCTATCTAGATATCTCTAGTATGTACAAGGGTCTAGATCCTTCCTACAGATATGTGCAAGATTGATATATAAAGCTTTTGTGGCCAGAGACTTCTGGAAGCATCCGTTCCTAGAGTTGTCCGGAGATCTCTAGAGTCTTCAACTAGAGACTTCCACTAGCAATCTATGCTTGAAGTATGTGGAATTCTCTAGAGTGTTCCAACAGCTTGGCCTTGTCTTGACTTTTTAGGCGCCTTGACTAGAATTCGGACTTTTGACTTTGGACTTTGGACTTTGGACTTTGCGGGCCGTGACAGCTTGGATGGGTCTTTCGGGACACGTGAGACTTTCGAAAGGTATGAGAAAACGTGTGAAAGTCAATTTTTATATTTGGAAAGGATTTGTTTTTGGATTTCCTATTGTGTATGAGTTTCTGAATACTTAGGGACTAAGAATATTGAACCTATAAATATGGAGGCTTATTTGTTGATTGTAAACACTTGGAGAAATTAGAGAGACCTCAGGAAACATCAGAGACTAAGTGAATCCGATGAGTGAATTCCCGAAGAGATTTAGGAAAAATATTTGATTTTATTGGATATTCCAAATATGTACATAAGTGCCAAATTAATTATATATATATATAAACTATTAAAGTTATTTAATAAAAGATTTGTTAACAGGAAAAATGGGTAACTGAACCAAGGAATAACTTTTCCACCAAAGGAGCGCCTAATTTGACAATGGATCCGGTAGCTTGGCTTACCTGACCCCTTCAGAATACTAGAGAAGCGGAGGGATGCACGTCCCATTAAGAGCCCGCGTCCCTAGAAGTGCCTAATAGGGAAGCGGACCCAGTAGTTGAGCGTACCCGGTCCTTAAAAGCTCATGAGAATACAAGAGGATCGGTGGGGACCCTGAGGAGTATTCCAAAAGCCACCCATGAAGCCCCCTGCAAGTGGCGATCCCTCTCAATGGGTGACGTCAGCCCTCATGCCTGGCCACATGGGAGGAGGAAAGGAGTTGGAGGAAACCTGCAAGACCCCAGCATCCGCTCATTAATGTAAGACAGCAGACATAGAAGAGTGAAGACAAGCAATTAATGGCGGTGATCCTTTGGAGCCACGCTACATCAACGGTCTACTCCCCATCCACCTAAGCCCTAATGAAGGTCAACTATTCCTTGCATGAAGAAGGATATTGTAATTCCCTAGTAAAATACTTGTAGAAACCTAGCAAGCATGAAGAAGGAAATGGTGCTGAATGGTGCCTGACAGAGTGCAGCATGACAGATGCTGACGCAGTCCCTGTCCCCTGCCAGGTCTAGTCTTGACAATGACCTCCCACGATTGCAGAGGTCCCTTCCGGCCAATCGAATCCCCTCAAAATACCACATAATCGCCATATCAGCCCTACTAAAGCCTCCATCTAGGTTTAGGGCATAGGTGGAACAATTGCAGCCCTTGAGGGCGTATGCCAGTCATGACCCAACTGGGAAGTGATGGTTATGATCAATCCCACCAACTTCAACCTTATAACCAGCCGCTCTCACCTACCTAGACTAGGGGCACAACAAGGGACACACCTTCGTGGCAGCATCCCAACCCTCAAACCTTTGTCACCTCAACATGAAGCTGGAGGGAACAGTGGAGATTGAATGAAGAATTCCCGCCAAAAGGGCATCTCTCACCTACCCCCCCTACTACGTACCCTATAAATATCCCAACTCACCATGAGTAAAAGGTTGTCCTCTAGAGACTGAAAAAAAAGAGAAAATAACTACCACCCACTTAGCTAAAGCTCCATCACAGTCGTCCTACTTGGCTACTATCTCGCCTAGCTAAAGAGCCTAGGGTGTTTTATCTACTTGGCTACTATCCCGCCTGACCTAAACTACTATGTGTTCACCTTATCCCAAACTATCTCGCCCTAGTCGAATCCAATATGATCAGCCAAGGCTCGCCACCCTCTATTCCTAGTTCCCCTCGCTAATGTTTGTAACTACCTCCCATGAAAACCTGTAATTGTATTATGGAAAAGATCATGACTCATATACCCCTCTATTAATTAATAAGAATGCATTATGGTTACAGTTGGGATATCTCTTTATTCCAACCCCTATTTCATCTTAAGTTTCATCACCCCTTCAACCTCATACCTCCTAGTAGAACCGGCCCAGTAGTCCAGTTCCGATCCCTAGCAACTAGACCAAGGGCATCCCCAGGTTCCTAGCTTGAAAATAGGGGAAGTCGCGCCCTACCCGGTCCGAACCAATCGCTGTGCCCCTGTACATTGTGGTCAATCGTTACCCAAAAAACACCCAGTTGATTTTTCAGGATAACAATTTTTTTTTGGTTTTTTCTTTATCATCGACTCATCAAAAAGGAGGCTATTTATATGTGTTTATTTATTAGGGTTTGAACCCTAAATTCATTTTTGAAGAAATGTGGCAACTACCTCATTTCACGTTATCTCACCGTAAAACCCTAAATTCATCCAATGAGATCACAAGTCTCACTATTGTATAGAAATGGATGGAAGAGGAAAACATCCATTTCTATACAACAATGAGACTTATACCCTCGTTGAATGAATTTTTGGTTCAACCCTGAGATAATGAAAAATGAGGTAACGAGTTTCTCCTTATATTTTGATACGATGTGATCATTAGGAAGTATGCCCTAAAGCAAGATTTTTTCTATAACAAATTATTTGAAATCAATTAAAGTCTTTTATTTACAAATAAATTATGTAGCATGTATAAATTGTTTATTGTATATGTCAAAAACAAATTATTCTAAGGATCCAAGACTAAAAGAAACATAAAGAATTATTCACATAAAGAAGTTTATGTGTGGTAGACTTAATTCTTTATTAGTCTAAAAATATTCACAACATGAGATACAGGTTGGATACCTTATCTTGATTAAAGTTGTGGGTCTGTTGTTTTCAATTGGGAAGTGATGAGTCTAGAATCACCAAGTGAAAGACTTTGAACAAAAGATGTAGTACATATGATGTATTGAACGGATCAAGTGAATATTATATTTTGATTTTACCGTTAATGTAATAATACATCCACAATAGAGCAATTGAAATATCTATCTTAATCATGAGGTATATAATGTATCATATGTATTATGAGTTGTAATGTTTGAGCTATCAATTGGTACGACCACATGATAACGGTTTAATCCCGATATTTTGGCGTTATTGATTCATATGTCATATCGGACATATATTTATAAATATGAACATCACGGCTCTTATATTCAAATAATAGTATATACCACCTTATGGGTCTTATGAGGACTTAGATAATAAATCTTAGTGCTGAGTATTCAATAAGGAGTTATTGAATCATGATTTATGATAAATCAAAGTTATCTATTAGATGTAAGGACGGTCATAATGAATAAAATAATTAATAATGCAATAGTCAAGAGGCATTTTAATTATTGGTATTTTTCATGAGGATACATATCTCACACAATTGCTTAGGGTAAAAACATTTAATATATTTTATTTTAATTCAAGAGTGCAATTTTAGTTTTTTAGTGGACTAAAATGAAATTAATATATTTGGGCTCAATTAATTAAGAGTTAATTGGTACTTGGGCCAAATATGTTAGAGCTTGTAATTAAAATAACATGTGGATCCTCAAACTTCAAAAATTAAATTGGATAACCTAAAATGAACCTATTAGACTTAAATGTTGGGTTCCAAGATAAAGACTCACTCCCATTAGGAATGGAAAATAAATTAAAATAAGATTTTGATGGAAAAATAAATAAAATAAAATAAAAAAGAAAAGACTTCTATTAAGATTAGACTTCCTAAATCACAATAGGATTTGTGATTCTTGTGTCCAATGAAAAAACAAATTATTGTTTTCTAAACCTATAAATAGGTGGCTTAGGAGAAAGAATAGATGCACATCAAGCTTGTCATTCTCACTGGTGTTAACACAAGATTGAAAGTAAGTTGTAAGTTTCAAATTCAATTTGAGCTTTTAATATTTTTCTTTAAGTCGTGTAGGTAGATTTACACCTTGGTTCAAAGAAAAAGGAACCCACACTTCTAGGTGATTCGATTTTATGCTAAGTGAGGAAGATTTACGGAAACTAAACTACAAAGGAAATATCTAAATTAATTCAATTTGCATTACGGGATTTCACAATATTTATATGCGAGATTGAATAAAGGATCCCATTTTAAATATGGGATTTAATCATTTTCCCCCCTACTGTTCACTATATTAGAAAGTTGAGGACATGGTTTCTCAACTTTAGAAAGATAACCCCCTCAGAACAAACTTATTTAACAAACACCCCCTTCCGTCAAGAAAACCATCCAAATGAGGGTTGACTGTTACTGTTTGGGGGCAAATTTGTAAACTCCCCACCTCCAATGAAAATAATTAAACAAATTATATATTAAAATTAAAATTTAAACAAAATTCCTCTTCTTTCTCCACGACCAACTGACCAAGTTCTTCTTCTTCCTTCCCCTAGTTCTTCGTCTTCTTTCTTCTCCCATCTGATCTCTGTTAAACGAATGCTTCTTCTCTTCTTCTTCTCAAACACAGGAACTGCAACAAAAACATATTTCTTCTTCTCAAACACAGATTAAAACTTCTCTTCATCTTCTCAAACACATATTTCTTCTTTTCTTCTTCCCAAACACAAGACCCACAACAAAAATACCTACAATCAAATCGGACCCAAATTGGACCGAATTCCATCATCTTAACTCCATCTCATCATCATCATCAAACCCTAGCCACCCAAACCTCCAACCGCCGCTCAAATCGACCCAAAACCAAATCAAAACCTAGCCAAATTGAAATCAAATCGAACCCATCACCACAAATCCTACCAAATAATCGAAACCCACAAACACAAATCACAAACCGTCAGCAAAATCAAACAAAATCAACTCGAAAATACGAGTAGGCAGCAATTAAAAAACCCATTGAATCTCAAATCACCAGACCAAGAACCCATTGAATCCGTGATGAGATCGGGATCGAGAGAGAGAAATGAGATCGATCGAGGAGAGAGAGAGAGAGAGAGTCGAGGAGAGAGAGAGAGGGTTTCGGGGTGGTGTGGTGGCTAGGGATTTTGAGGATTAGTTGGTGTTTGGTGATGATGTTGAAGATGAAGATGATGATGATGTCAGAGGAGATGGATCGAGAGAGAGAAATGAGATCGATCGAGGAGAGAGAGAGAGAGAGAGAGAGAGATGAGATCGAGAGAGAGGGTTTCGGGGTGGTGGTGCTGGTGGTGTGGTGGCTAGGGATTTTGAGAAATTGATTAGTTGGTGTTTGGTGATGATGTTGAAGATGAAGATGATGATGATGGCAGAGGAGATGGGTGTCTGGTGTTTGATTTCGGTGATGATGGCAGAGGAGATGGGTTTTTAATTTATTTTGTTTGAAGAGATGGATTTGGTGGAAGTCCAGATTGGATCTCCACCGTCCATCTCATGAGATGGACGGTGGAGATCCAATATGGACTTCCACCAAATCCTTTTTTTTTTTTTTTTTTTTTTTTTAAATTCTTTTTAAATTATTTTAATTTAGGTTATTAAAATTAAATAAATAAATAAAATCTCCACCGTCTATCTTAAAGATGGACGGTGGATCTTTATTTTTTAATTTTGTTAGTTTTTTTTTTTTTTAAATGTGCATATTAGTATTAAAAAAAAAAATTTAATTTTTTTTCTTTCTAAAAGGCAATGGAGGGCAAAATGGTCTTTTAACCAATTGTATCAGTTTTTCTGTTAAAAAAGTTAACAGAAGGGGTTGTTTGAATATTATTTTCGTTTCAGGGGTAGACCGGTAATTTTCGGAAACCCTGTCCTCACTTTAATAATATGGTAAACAATAGGGGGGAAAATGATTATTTCCCTTTAAATATTCACCCTAGGGTCTCTAAAACCTCAGGACCGACACTGTATATATATATATAGTATGATAAGTGTAATTCATATATATGCTCTAACAAATATTAAGGAAACAACTCCTCCATAATCAATAATCGTGTAAGTTTTGATTTTTGAAGAATTGAAATTTATGTCAAAGTTGAGCAAATGGGTTCACAGTCCGTAGAGATATAAAGATGTATTTTAGAAGATATAAGATCAATTTGGTCGACATGTTGAGCACATTATTAATATTATTCATGCATGACTCATGAGACACTGATCGTTGTACGAATTTAGATCATATAATTATCGTGTTATTTGTTGAGAGTAGGACATAATGGCATATTATAATATTAATTACTTAAAGTTGCCGTATAAAACAAGAAGTAATATTCATATAATCTGACTTATTATCAAATCATGAGTTAATATATATTGGTCTTTCTATTGTCAGTTCATCCTGACAATAAATATATGAGGACGAAAAATGTGGACCATAGATTATGAAAAAAATTTTGACAAGTGCATACACTTTCAATCAAAGTATGTAAATTTAGTGGTCTACATTCTTCGTCTTGAGATATTTATTATCATGACGAACTGATAATAAAAAATTTGAATATATATATACAGTCTCGTTCTCATACGGACGTCGGCATATAATTTCATGAGGATATTGAATATAAGTCACTAGTTTTGACAAGTGCATACACACTTAAATCAAAGTATGTAAAACTTGTAGCTCACATTTAATATCCTCATGAAGTTATATCAGGACATTATCGTTTAAAAATATATATATTATACAGATTTTCGATTATCAATTCGTCATGACAAATTTACATATTTTGACTCAAAGTATATGCACTTGTCAAAATCTCTCCATAATCTGTGGTCTTCATTTTTTGTCCCAATATATTTATTGTCATTACAAACTGACAATAGAAAGACTATATATATATAATATACCATAATAATATTAATTAAATTAATTAATTCTTTTAAGGGTTTTGAGCAAAAATGCCCTATTTTAGGGGTTTAATAGCAAATCTATCCTAAAATTTAATTCAATTGCAAAACTACCATATTCTTCCCAAAATGCCCTCACTCATCACTCACAATATTTATTATCTTTTTTATTACTTTTACCAAACAAATAAACTAAACACTATCTAACAATTTTCCTACACTACAACACTTTGTTTCCCACACATTTGTTTTTTAATTTTAGGTTTTAAAAACATTGAAGGATATCATATAAAGTCATTTGAAGGTATTTTAAAATTATTTTTTCAACCTCATTAGCTTTATTTTATTTTTAGAGTTTAGAAATATTCACAATTTTTTTTTTCTTTTCATTTTATGAAGATTAAATCACCCTATAAGTTTTCAAAGCTTGAAAAAAGGTTCGGGACGGGCGGGTCACCCTCGTTATGCAATCTTCACCAGTAATTAAAGTTTCTTACAAAGACCAAAGTTTGATTAATTGTTTTTGAATTATTGGACTAAATTAATAATTAGAGCTATGATGAATGAGGATCCATTTGTCCTAGTATTAGAGTAATATATATATAATTTTTTAAGTCAAGTGGTTATTTTATTCGTGATTCAAGAACAATTTTTAAAAGACTATAGTCTATTACGATAATTGATGAACACAAATTTACAGCCAACAGAACAAGATTTTATTATTTAATTTCTGACCTTTCCCATCAACAGACAACAGAGTGGTCAAATTTGTATGCAGTTTTGAGTTTTGAACCAGTAAACTTATAATTAGCTTTTCAATTTATTTAAATATTTGTGCACATTGAAAAAACATTACATTAATTGAATATTATAACAATCTTATCAGTGAATTTAATTTACCAAATCAAACATGGAAATTGAAAATTAATGCTGACTAGAACAGTGAACATATATTTCTAGAATTACAATGACTCTACTGTGACAAACACAACATCATTTTTGATTCAGTTGCAAACAATAATGCATCTTATATAAGTAAATGAGGTTAAAGTGTGTTTTTGAGGTAATTAAAATGTATTAACATGATCATGGATGATGCATTACCATTTTTTTTTTTTTTTTTTTTTGTAAATCTGACACGATCAATCAGGTCAGAGTTCTGTCAGAACTTGATGAGATTAACCATTACAAGCACGATTCGAAATATGTAAGTGAAGAAGGTGACATGACCAACCATTTTGCTAAGATGGATGTACAATTATGTGATAAGGACCAAAGAAATTTGTAATATACATTTTACTAGTGACAAATATGGGCGAACTATTATTGATAATCACAATCATTACAATAAAGGGTTATATTTACATCTTATAAGAAGACCCCATTGTAGTTTAATTAGTTAGTTTACACCACATTATTGGTCACGTACGTACGTATATATATTAATTACCTTCCAACAAGTAATTCAAATCCTGCACAAAAACAATTAAAATATATATAATAATTATAGACATATATAATCGTGACTTAAAAATGATCATTCATAGAGAGAGAGAGAGAGAGATGAGGGATTTCTTGGAGCAATCCATGGCCATAGAAATGGGAAAGCTGCGAAGGATATGGCAGTCCTTGGAAAGAGACTCGATACGAGCGACATTGAATTGAAAGTTGAAGTCATGAGCTACGTCTTCAATGCACCTACAAATCTTTCTGCAGACTAGCCATTTTGTTGATTTTTTGGATGCCATTGCAGCATTCTCTTGCTGTTTTTGGAGTCAACCCATCCACATAATCCACACTGAACACTTCCTCGCAGTATTTGGACTCTCTCACTCTCCAGCATTGGCTGATCCACAAACTAGGAGAACAACAAGTGCTGCAATAATAATCAGAACCCGACCACCCATTGATTTGCTACTATTTAGCTAGCTTTTCTGAAACTTTGTCTTTATATATGTATTGATTTGGAGTTCTATCTGAACCAAGTGGAGTTAGTTTTTTTTTTTTTTTTTTTTTTTTTCTTCTTCTTCTTCTTCTTATTCTTCTTTTTGGGTTTTGTTGACATGTGAATACCATGATGCTCCATGGATCACCGATAAAGTGATAATGGTTTCGTAAAAACAGATGTCATTGTTGGTGCATGAGCATTGAAAGTGACATACTATATAGTAAACTAGCTAGTTAGAGTGTTAAGGCCGGCTCGATCCGTACCCTAACGGGCTTTTATCTGTTTTTGAACAAGATCGCCCTGCCCAACTCTCATCTAGGTTTTGATGGCCTTGAGGACCAGGCTGAGCTTGTGATCTAAAAGCTGAATAGGCTCACAGAAAATTAACACGTAACATCACGTTAATTACTATATAAATATATAATCTAATGATTTACAAAATGTTAACACCTCAAGAGTCATATCATTTGGGAAAGAATTTAAAAATAAAAATAAAAATTGGTACGTTTAGCATTACTCCAGGAAAAAGGTCAAATCGAGGATCCAAATTCTTAATTCACATGATTTTTGCTTGCCGTAAGAATAGCTACGTTGTTAGTTTGTCGATGTGGGATTTGTTAACATGAAAATGTCATGCTCAGCTCCATGTATTACTCACAATGGTTTCAAATTGTTTTGTAAAAACATATATATAATTGTTGCACTATATCATTCAAGAACTTATACAGCTAATTACAATGCCTCCCATTTATTTCTTCCTCGTATTTAGTATAAGAGAAATGAAGTTATGGTATTTTAGGTTTTCAATTTTTAGTACCACAATAAACCCTGCTGCTTTGTACTACAATTCAAGAAGTCTTCTGATCATTATTCAACCCTTGACCTTGCAAAAAGGCAAGAATATAATTAGTTTGTAAATTGACAGTAATACTTAAGTGCCAACTGATATATTAATTTTAGAAATGAGAATCTTTTATTATATATTTATATGTATAAGAAAATAAAATAAACAACAGGTCTGCTGGCTATCAGTTTCTATCAATATTAAGATAAAGTCTGATCCGATACCAAAATAAAAACTTTGTAAATTGAAGTCTGTTCATCAGTATTTCCATAATTAAAAATTTAAAATGAAGAAATATACTGTAAAGTTGATCTCTAGGAAATGCTAATTAAACAAATTGATCTGTTGACTGTCAGTTTCTATCAATATTAAGATAAAATCTGATTCAATACATATATATATAAAAAAAAACTTTATAAATTGAAGCCTGTTCATTAGTATTTCTATAATTAAAATGAAGAAATATATTGCAAAGTTGATCTCTAGGAAATGCAAAAGTTTTCTTTCAAGAGATATCCATAATTAGCAATGCACCATGACATGTAAACATCCATATATAAATCGAAAACACATTGTCATTACAAAATTAATATATATGTAATAATTTTCAATGATCGGAGATTGAAACCGTTAAACAGCATTTATTAAACAAAAAATGCTTGATCAGATGAGTTTGATCATTGATGGCACATCAGAAGAACATCGTCACATGTATATATTTCAAGAACTTATATATACTGCTAATATAATCAAACAATTACAATGCCTCCGAAATATTTCTTCAGTATTATTGACTGGAAGTGAAATGAAGTTTTGGAATTTTATGTCATCAACTTTTAGTAACACCATAAACCTCGCTTTGTACTGCAATTCAAGAGGTCTTCTTATCACTATTCAACCCTGAACCCTGCAACAAGGCAATAATATTAGTATATAATTTGTATGTACATATATATATATGTGTGTGTGCTTGTGTGTGTGTGTGTGTGTGTATGTGAGACTTTTTTTTTTTTTTTTTTTTTTTTTACTTGGAACAATCCATGCTATCAGAGATGGGGAAACTGAGATGTGTGTTGCATCTAATTGGGAGTTGTTGAACGCGAGAGGCGATCATTGGAGGCTGAGTCCCTTTTGTCATGATTTCAATGCAGAAGCAGATCCTCTGCGCGTTCCCCTTCCTGTGTTTTGCTATCATATTTAGTTTCTTGACGTGGTTACAACACTTGTTTGATGGTTTAAAGTAATCCCCCATCAGATAATCGAAGCAATAAGGAATGGAGTCGAACACAAGCTGACATGAGGACGAGATCAGCTGGTTGTTGTTATTAGCCATGGCTAAATGATCAGAAACTAAGAGGAAGAAGATTGTTAATAACCCGATATGGCGAAGTGCCATTGCTGCTTGCTTGCTTGAATTTGCTTAGAAGCAAATAAGTGTAATGTTTGATATATATATATATATATACTTAATTATGAAGATCAGGCTTACAAGTTCTAGGCAATTGTATTACGGAACACAAGAACAAGCATGGCCGGCCTCATTCTCATGCATCTTGAATTACTGATACATGTCGATAAAATTCTGAAAGAGGTTCAGTTACTTTCATTGTAAGATAATGGTTGGACATCGACATGCCTCATTGAAATCAGGAAAAAGAGTTTTCAAGGGAAAGTATTGCTCATCATCATGAAATAAGTTTTTTTATAGTCTTCCACGGCAGTAATTAAGCAAATCAAACCAAGGAATTGATATTATACAGCACAACACAGTTATTCACTTATTATTAATTGATTGATCTCACCAAGTCCTCTATAAATAAAACACACTCTATAGACTTAATCGAACTGGCTAACGTAGTAACGTGGTTGTTGCCGCGTAGTTCTACTACTACTACACCCTGAAGCAGCGAAGCAAAATCAGTGAGTGCATGCATTTGTTTTGTCAAAGAGCTATATATATATATTTCTATATTATAGAGGAATGTTTTTACCTGGAACAGTCCCTGTGATTCGAAATGGGGAAACTGAGTTGCAGGTGGCAGTTGCTTGGAAGAGCGTGGTCCGTGGATTCGCGAGGGGATAAGAGGGCTTGTTCCCTTCAACATATCCTCAATGCACTGGCAGATCCTCCTACGCTCATTATGCTTGTAATCACCTTTTACTATGACATTAAGTAGCTTGATGTGGTCACAGCATTGCTGCGACGGTCTATGATTGTACCCTTTGAGGAACACTAAACAGTAGGGGAAATATTCGGTCACATCCTGACAATTAGAAATTTGTTGTTGCTGTTGCTGGTTTTGCCTAGCCATAGCAGACCCTGAAATCAAAACCAACATTAGCACAAGAAGCTGCTGCCGCCCAGCAAGACGTGGCATCGCGGAACAATCTGATAATCAACAGAGTGATGTTGATGCTTGTTAATATGGAAAAAAAAAAATCTGAGCCCATGTAAGTGTCATTGCCCATGAATTTCTGATGAAATTGGTGGTTCAATCCTGGAAAATGGTTTGGTTTTATTTTTCTATTCAAATATTTAGTTTAGATTATTAATTCATAAGAAACAGATGCATTTGATTAACTTCCTAATTCAAATCCTATTAATTACAAAATATGTTTTTGTATACTTAAAACATGATTTGAGTTTGCATCAACTTTTTTTTTTACCTCCATTATTCAACTTCTGCATTGAGCTTGGAATTAAAATTTAACAGTTTAAAAAACAAAAAATAAATAAAATAAAGGTTTTTTTTTTTTTTTTTAATAAAAAAAATAGTATAATGACTATAATCTATGTAATAGATCTTTAAAGATATTTTATTCATGTTTAAGCATAAATTAATGATCTAATTAAATGGAAAAAGAATTCAAAAATAGTCAACCGTGAAGTTTGAGCAAATACCTATATTTCAGTTCTAAAAAACGAAAAACAAAGAGTGTGTTTTTTTTTTTTTTTTTTTTTTGGGTTCATTTTTCTTATTTATAATTATATATATATATATATATACATATATAAAGAATAAAAAAGACAAGCAATGAAACGGTGCCGTTTCGAAGTAGCCCGGACACAGAAATATAGCCGTTAGAGACACAATGCAGAATGAGGTGTCACTTAAGTTAACGCGGCCGTTGCAGTCCAACCCGACCCCAGTTTAAAATATTTGACCGTTGGAGATCTCAACGTTATACTTCTTTTCTTCTACTCTCCAGGCGCTTCATTTCCCTAATATCTTCTTCTTCTTCTTCTCTCTTTCATTTACAACACTGAAGAGAAAATTAATTACATCTTTTCTTCACTTCTCTTTTCGAACACACACACAGCGGTAAGTGAAAGGAATCGACGATGTCTGTTGCAGAGGAATCGACGGGTACGACAACGATGACAACGACGATGGTAGACGAGGTGTACGAATTCTCGGCTCCTCGATTCTTCAATTTCCTTAAAGGAGAGTCAGAAGAGGAAATGCGTAAAGCCGAGCTCTGGTTCGATTCTGCTCTCGCTTACGCGCCTTCTCGTGAGTTTCTTCGTTCTTGCTATTTATGTTCTATTTACGTTACTCTTCATTGATATCGCGTATTACAAGACTATCAAGATATTGGAATTGTTTATAGTATTTCTCTGTTCTTTTGGATGTTTTAGGGATTAGGGTTTGTTTGGACGGTAAGAAATATTGAGTGAAGGAATGTTATGTTATGATTTCATGGATTATAGAATGGATTTCTGTTGCTTTGTATTCTTGAAAAAGTAATTGTTCAAGTGGAGCAAGACTTTGATGATTAGGGTTTAATTCGTTCAATTTTTTGGGGCTTTTAAAGCATGTTGAAAATCTAAGATTTTTTTATTACGATTTTGCTCCATTATTTGTTGTCTATTATGAGATTACTAGGTCAAAACAGTATTGTGAGAAATTTAACACTGAAATGTAATTATCATTCCTTTGTATGTGTATTAATAGAGAATTCTAATGATCATGGTGGGATATATATTACATACTGCTTGATTTTTGATATCTTGTTCTAGTTCTCAATTTTATTTTTTTTCATGCAGCTTTTATGCCAAGAATCAAAACTGATAGAACTTTTAAGGTTGAAAGCTTGTGCAATTTCAGTGAAGCAGCAGAGCAAATGCAGAAGGTAGTGTGATATTTTGTCCTTGTTTCTTTGATTTGGGACCCAGACAAAGATGATTGTTATTTAATTTGGTCACCAAATTTTTGTTGCAGGCCTCAGAATCATCGGACTCGACTGCTACTACCTGTCCCTCAGAAATGAAGCCTCAAGCTGAAGTTGTGTCCAGCAAAGCAAAGGAAAGTGAAGAGGCCACCCCAACTGAAACAAAGGAAGATACTAGCGGAGGCATCAATGCGGTAAGTAGTTTTTTTTGAATCGGAACAATGCTGTTCTTGAGTTTTTGTTCTCTTCTCATAATTCAGTTTCCTTTCAGGTTTCTGCTGATAAGGTTGCTCGTGAAGACAATTTGGGAGAAACCACATGTGCTCAAGTTAATGGAAGGTTCGTCACTCTATTTTTGTTGCAAAGGGTATTGTGTTAGATTGACTATTGTCTAGCATAGATTAGCATCTTATATATATAATACATCAACCAAATCTCATCTTTATTTATTTGTTTTGGACTTCTTTCTACTGATTTTCAGTGTGAAATTGGAATCGGCTGGTGATAAAGAGAAGAGTAAATCCTCTGTCCAAGTAGGTAGTGAAGTTTGCACCCCAAAACCAATGATGACTTCTCAAAAGGGAGTGATTGGTTCCAAGAAACAGCAGACAGCTAGAAAGATAGCTAGTATGATTAAAAACCCATCAGCATTGAAGCCAAAAAACCACTTACAGTCATCGGAAACTAAGAGGTTGGAATACTTTTTGTCTTTCAGTTCTGTATTCATATATCCTTTTGGTTTTCCGGTATTGATTTTTTCTATCAACCATGTTTGCAGAGGCACAAATGTTAAAAACATTGCCGGGACTCCCAACTTGGCTTTAGAAAACCAAGCTATAAAGAGACAGAAGTTGGATGGAGGAAGATCGAGACAGGTATACAACACCGGTCCTCTTTATACTAGCTTTTTTTCCTCCATCATTTGTGGTGATTTTGTTTACATGAACAGTTTCCTATCTTTTTGTATTTTTCCCTCAAATATCAGATTCTCAATGTGAAACCCCAATGTTTACCTCACAAGTCAAAATTGGGTATTACAAGTGGCGGTTCCAATTTATTCTCTTCAACTGCCAAAAAAACTAGCAAGGAGGATAGAAAGGTTTGTTGTTTTCCCCAACTTTTTGTATTGTGTTCTTATCTCTCTTGCCATTTTGATATGCTTACTGGATTGTTTTTTGAAGGTCTATGTTCGGGAACAAGAACCAGCACCATTTGTTTCAATGGCAGAGATGATGAAGAAGTTCAATTCTAGTACCAGAGACTTGTCACTGCCACACATTACTTCAAAGTCTAGACTCACATTGACGAGGCCTAAAGAACCTGAACTGGAAACATCTCAGAGGGTCCGATCTGTCAAGATAAAGAGCACAGCTGAAATTGAGGAAGAGATGATGGCTAAAATTCCGAAGTTCAAAGCTAGACCATTGAACAAGAGGGTATTTCACTTTTCTAGCTATTTTGATATGCTTGTTGGTTTGTGTGTATTTGTTAAGTTTAATTGGTTGTCTTTTTATTTTTTTCACTTCTGATGCTTTCTCCTTTACTTCTTGTGGTAAGTACTTATTTTTCTATTTCCATATATAGATTATGGAAGCTCCAAGCTTGCCTGCAGTTCAGAGAAGTGCACCACAACCTCCAGAATTTCAGGTTAGTTAATACTGAAGAAGGAAGATGATAAGAAAACTAATATTATGATAAACTGTTTTGATAATTTCACTAATGGTTCTTAATGTCTGCAGGAGTTCCATTTCGAGACAATGGCAAGGGCCAATCAACATGCAGAAACATCTTCAGTAGCTTCAACAGAGGTTTCTCGTCAGGTATAATGGGCCACATTGAAATTGACTTATTTCTTGTCCTGTTGGAATTATTTAAGTTTACTCATACCTTTCTGTTATTATTTTCAACAGAAAAATCAATGGAAACCTAATCATCTCACTGAACCAAAAAGTCCTGTACTTCATACGTTTCTCAGAGCCCGTCCACCCAAGGTTAAAAGTTCTGCTGAACTTGAGCTGGAGGAACTTGAGAAGGCCCCTAAATTTAAGGCAAAGCCTCTAAATAAAAAGGTTGGCTCCATAATTTCAACAGAATAGACAATTTTTTTTATCTTACCCTTTCATAATTTTAAAAGAAAATTCTCTTTTGTAGATATTTGAGAGTAAAGGGGAACTGGGGATTTTCTGTAACACAAAGAAACATGTAACCATACCCCAAGAGTTTCATTTCCGTACAAATGAGAGGATTCCACCGCCTTCATCCTTTGTTGATTTGTTTGACAAGGTAAAAAACATTGTAGTTTAAGGTAACCGATCTTAGCATATTATAGAATATGTGGTGACAGTTATTTATCCTTGTTTTTGTTTTGTTTTCATTTTTTGCAGCTTTCTTTGAACTCAGAACCTCGGCATGATAAACCACTTCCAAGAAATACAACACCAAATCCATTCCATCTATATACAGAGGTATGCTCATTCTTTTTCATGGTTGATGGGAAAAAGAATCTATATAATGAGTTCTAGTGTTAATCATTAGTGTGGCTTTTATATTGACCAGGAAAGAGGAGCTGAGAAAGAGATGAAATTTGTGATGGAAGTTAGACATAAACAATTGGAAGAGGAACATGCCAGGATTCCGAAGGCTACACCATATCCTTACACAACCGATTATCCTGTGGTAAAGAACCTAATCTGAGTTTTTTTTACGTGTCAACTTTTGTTTCAGCCTTTATTATGAAGGTTTAACATCGCTCTCATTTGCAGTTTCCACCAAAACCAGTTCCCAAACATTGCACAAAAGCAGAACCTTTCCAATTAGAGAGTCTAGTCAGACATGAGGAGGAAATGCAGAGGGAAATGGAAGAGAGACAGAGAAAGGAGCGTGAAGAGGCTCAGATGAGAAAATTTAAGGCACGGCCAGTCCTTAAAGAGTAAGTTTTTCTCACTGCACTGTTATTATACTTTCTAGCATATATATATAGCTGAAGAAACATCCTTTATGAAACTTCATCATGGCTATCTTGCAGGGACCCGATTCCAGTGCCAGAGAAAGTACGCAAACCCCTTACTGAAGTCCAGGGATTTAATTTACATTTAGAGCATCGGGCTGTAGATAGAGCAGAATTTGATCAAAAGGTAAGAAATGACACTATACATTTTTGAATATAGAAAGCAAGTGAATCATTGTTCAACCACTTATGAAGTTAAAAAACTTATAGATCAAGGAGAAGGAGGTGGTGTATAAGAGATACAGAGAGGAAAGCGAGAACGCAAAGATGGTATGGAATATATTCTGTGATGCTCTTACATTTCACATTTCCTTTGGCCTATATAGTGTGCTAATATTGACAATATTGCATTTTTGCAGATGGAGGAAGAGAAGGCATTGAAACAATTGAGAAGGACATTGGTTCCCCATGCAAGGCCGGTGCCAAATTTTCAACGTCCTTTCTGCCCACAGAAGTAAGAAAAAAATTATCTTAAAAGCACCCTCTTCATTTTCTTTTTTTTCTTTTACTTCTTCTGATTGTTGTGATGGTATTATTATTATTATTATAGGTCCTCCAAAGAAACTACGAAAGCAAAATCACCACAGTTGCGTGTGCTCCAAAGGACAGAAAGAAGAAAACTGATGAGTGCATATATTACTGCAGTTTCCAGCACCAACACCCCAGCACAAATGAGGTGATTGTTCTTGGTTGCAATGGGGGCTGTTCAAGAACTCTTGAACCTGTAGAGAGGGAGGCCCATCATGTAAACAAATTTTAGTTTTCAGTCACAACATTCTTTTGTGTAGCTAAAAATATTACTGGGAAGAATAGGTAGTTGTGACTTTGAATGTAAAATGCAATTTGATTGTGACTTGAAAGAAACAGAATTGGGAAGAAACACTCTTGATCTGAAATTTTTAAAGGATTATGATTAAAGGTGTATTGTGGCTTTAAACAGATCAGAGCTAGAACTGGCTCTTCCAAAGTGCTTTCATTCTATATCTTTGACGATTTTGATTAACACATGTGCATCATAATATAAGATCGTTAACTGTTAACGCCAGTTTAATCTGCACAAAAGGACTTATCACTTATCTATGTAGTCAACTATCTGCATGTGGGTAACCAGAACAACTTTTCAATTGAGCACCCTGTGCCCTCCCAACTGTTCTTGAGCAAATGAATTATTCCAGATAGCAAAACTAGCTTTCAGTTTCAAAAATTGTAGATCAAAACACAAACCCAAGTGCTTCCAAAGTGCTTTCATTTTATCTTTGACTATTTTGATTAACACAAGTACGTTTACATAATATAAGATCGTTAACTGTAAACAAGATCATTAACTGTTAACGCCAGTTTAATCTGCACAAAAAGGACTTATCACTTATCTATGTAGTCAACTGCATGTGGGTAACCAGAACAACTTTTCAATTGAGCACTCTGGGCCCTCCCCACCGTTCTTGAGCAAATGAATTATTCCACATAGCAAAACTAGCTTTCAGTTTCAAAAATTGTAGATCAAAACACAAACCCAAGTGGGAAAAAGTTATCCGAGTAACAATTTGAATAATCCAGCTTAAAAAGAAAAGAAAAAGAGTTTATGTCCTATACATGATTCTTATATTTCTCAAACTCGTGATTCTATGGATGCAAATTTACATTAACAATGCCAAAAAAAAAAAAAAAACCCTGGAGATCTCCTCATTGAGCATATTTACATAAAGCTCTTGCATGAACGAGGCCACCTCTTTATCTTTTGTAGAAAAGCAGCATCAACTTGGAAAAAAGATTTTATAAGCTACTCTGCTTCCGCCGATATGCTAGAATCTGCAATGGGGAAGGAAGAAGGAAGGAAATAAATTCAGTAGCTGCTGGGAGCGTCGGTGTGCATAAAACCATTATCTACAGTCTCTAAGCAATAAGCATTTAAAGGAACTATAGTATATTCTAGATTTGAGTCACAAGAAAATCTTATCGATTTTTTCAATACTAGAATAGGAGTTATGACTTATATAATCATATTAATAACAGGTTGATATCTGAAGGGATTGATTTCAACTGTATGATATAAATTCATTAGAAGCTAATTCAGAACAAGGAAGGCACCAGCACATGACACGGTATTATCCCATATTTAGTATGACAGCGGGAATTAAGCTAGAAAATCCAACCATTCCTTGTTAGAAAAGCAACCATTCCAATGAGTTTTGGATTAGATCTTTATCATTTAAAACATTCCCAATATGTAATGGAATAAAAGGGGATTCAAGGAGGTGTCATGTATTTACATATAGTGCAAACGGACAAATTAGTATTAATAAATTCATACTGACCAAATGATCCTGACTGGAAGTGTAATTGACTCTAAGCCCTGCCAAAGTTTCTTGACCTTCCAAACTTTGCACCTGATCTGTTGAGGGATTCGGGATTGACTGGTTGCTATTGGCGTTGAGTTGCTCTTTTACCATCAATATTTCAACTTCTTCAGCTTCCAATGGCGTCTGGAGTGAAACATACTGCATACAATATACACGAAGCCAATTTAGAGAAGCACCAATGTAGATGGTAAAAAATGAAAATGATCTACTTTGATACCATAAGGAGAGGGAGAACAGTGTGTTACAGTTAGTACATGTAATGCAGTCAATCAGTCAAAACTATGGGTTCAGGTCATATCAGAATTTGGACAAGCACAAAACTTCCTGACGAAGCAAAAGCAATAAAGAAAGTCGAATCCGGAACAGAAATTGCTCCGAAGGAACTTTTTATTAATAATAATCAAAGATATCAAATCCATGCTTAAATAGGGGAAAAAAAAAACTTACTCAAACAAGTACTAGAGCTCCTAAATGGACCTAAATAGGGAAATCTCAAATTTTACCAAAAAACAAAAAGCATATTTGAGTTATTGACTAATTCTAAAAGAGCGCTTTCCTAAACGAATGCGAGAAAACAAACCGTACCGATAACGAAAATCCTTACTAAAAGTTATTAAGATCCAAAAATACTGCCTAAAAAGGAATAAAAAAAAGAAAAAAAAAACTTAAAAACGAAGGCTGAAAAGACGGAATTTAGGGAAACTGCAACGCATTACAAGGGTTCCTCAGTGATTGTTGTACAGCTCGTCGAGACGATTCCAACGGTAAATTATGGGCCCAAATCTGACCATTGTTTTCCCTTTCTAAGTTTCTATGGACTTCCAAAGGTGCCTTACATCACTTCCCAAAAGTACAAAACCTAGCAACTCAATGATAACAAACTATTATGCAGGATAAAGAACTTGACCGGACAGGATCTGGATCAAATGGATCCAAGATCAATCACATTCACAATCACATTGTGGGTATACTTTGACAGCTTTCTGATGACAGTATACTACAGGCATTTCATTAATGCATGATAAGATTCAAATTGAGAAACAAATAAATCCACTATCCTCGAATTTAAGAAGTGGCAGTTTCTAAAGCCTAAACTTTTTAACTTTCTATATTGGAGAGTTTAAGAATTATAAAGTGTTGACAGAGGAATCTCACTTCACATAGCTGTTTAACTGACAAACTTTGTCGACAACAAAGGTAAGGTTGCTGCAAACTTGGTGCACTTTGGTTGTCCAAAGAAACAAGCATGAGATGAACATCTAACTGCAAAAAAGAATAGGCTTTAATCACAGAGGATGTAAAACCACATGGGGGAAAAACAAACTAGTTGAACTGTATCTGGACATTGTGGTGCTTACTGAAAGACAAACACTAGATAAGGTTTAATTGCATCACCATTTATTTCATCATCCCTTGAAAGTACTCTCCAGCAATAATAGTTACAAGTTTGGTATGTGCCAACCATGACTGATATAATTTTTACTCAATAAACAGTACAACAACATCCTATCTATCATACCTCGTCATTGTTTTCTTGTAAGCTGCGGAGGTATTCTACCAGCTTATTTAAGCGAGCAATTCGCGAACTCTTACTATTGCAATTATTAGCATTGCCATGTCGGGTGTTACTCCGAGCTCCACCCCTGCCCCAAGCAAGCAATTCTGGGTTCCATACAAGCCCAGGAGAAATTCCTCTGTTTTCTCTGCCCATTTCTGAATCATTTTCAATGCACCCACCATCTGAGTTCGCTGCTGATGAAGAAGGCTGCGATGACCGAATTCCTGGTTGTCTTTTGCGCCTTCTAGGTCTGACTTCTGTAGTACGCTCCTCATTAGAAGATGAATCTTTGCCTCCGTTGTCATCATTTTCATCCTCATTGTCTTCAGATCCCTGATGTCCAGTGCCCCTACCAATTCTTCTCCTTCTTGATTGACCACTACGAGGATTACGCTGCAGTCTTGGCATAAATGCATTATCTTTATTGGGTGTGCGTCTCTTAACTAGTGCTTCTGATTGTCGTTGAAATATTTGGGCTATTGATGCTTGAATCTGTCAAACAAAATTTGGATTATGTTGATTAAGCACTTATCCCCAATCTCAAGCAACAAGGCTTTCAAACTTAAATTTGTTATATAATTATCTTCTCTTGCATAAGCTTGGAAAGGTGTAATCTGAACAACAAAATTTCAAGCAGCAAATAAAAACATGCTCACCAAAAGCGAATGATCCATCAGCAAGTTTAAGCAATTAACATTGTAAACAAGCTGAGCATAGTATTATTACGCTATCCATGTTTGGGTTATATAACTATTTGAGCTTGGGATTGAACATAACTCAGGCCTAAACTAAAAGTTCAAGCTTGACATAAAATCACTTAGCCAACTTCCGCAGTTATCCAATTATAATTTTCACCTTGAAACCAACAATTTTTGGTTTTTTATTTTCAATATTTTCAAGTATATATTATTAATTATATGAAATGTTCACGTTTGTAACCAGTAACATATTACTTTCTAGTTGGCCATATTCTCAATGACAGTACAACAGTGCTCAATGGGTACCTTTCAGAGGGAAGACTCCTTGACTTCTTACATTTCTTATTTGTTAGGATTGATGGACCATCACAATTGGTACACTGGTTAGATCACACAAGACAACACCATGTTGTAGTGTTGATCAACCACACACTACCAGCTCATAATCAAGTGGCTATCATGCTTTGTGGGATAACTCAATGTGATTTGGGCTTCACATGATTCCTATATGAGCTTGACAATGGGGCTTGGTTGGGGTTCATTTATTAACCTTAATAAAAAAGTCAACTCAAGTTCCTAAACAAGCAAAGCACGAGCCGCATTTAAAAGCCTGGCTCAATTACCTCTACTAGTAGCAGTAGGAGAAGATATTTTGTAAATTTACAGTCCATTTCAAAAGAGATAGGACTCTGAATTTAAGAACTGAAATTCCCAGCATAGAGACAGAAAAATGATCTGGATGATATCAGATAATTTCCATATGATACATGCTTCATTCCAAGCTAAGTAGCCAATGCCTCCAAGAACACATATCAACCTAGGTATTTGTGATGAATGCTTTTCCTGAATTTATAATTATTAACCTAAAATTGACCATGAAATCATGCATAAGGGCAGATCTGAAAGAACACAGAAATATAAGTGTACTCTGGCATCTAACCTGCTTATTGCGAGTCCTTTCTTCTTCATGAAAAGCCAACTCCTGAGAACAAATAGTCTGCACATCAATTTTCAATTTGCTATAATGCTATAAAACACATTTGAATAAGGAAGGAAACGTTTACCTCCTCCTCATATTTGTCAATATCTGGATACAATGCAGCAATTAGGGCATCATAGTTTGGGTCATCTCTCAAAGAACGCCGACTGGCACAATGTGTGCGACAAGCAGGACACTCATTATTCCTGAAGTTGAATATTAGTTGAAATAGTGAATCCAATTTTAAGTCATTCTCACAATTAGCCTGACAAGTGCATCAACAGAGAGTATCAAATAATCACATGGCATATATTATATCACATACCCTAGTCGCATTGACTTGTCGATGCATTCTCTGCAAAAGCGGTGCAGGCATTCCATTACAGTTCGTGTTTTCTTTATGATCCCTGTACAAGCAAAATGCATGATTTATTTTGTTAACAATCATAATGAAACTCAAAATTCATACCCAATTAATCAGTACCCTAAGGTCAGTCTAACCCTTTCTTCTTTCCTCGGCACCTCAAGTTTTCTGTTTCATAAACACCTGGCCAACACATCCTTATAATGAGAAAGTCCATTCAATTATTTTTGCATCTTGAATTGAGCCTAGCAGATAGTATTCTGCAACTTCAATTTTCAAGGACTACATTTATTACACTTGATTTCAATAAAATGGCAATGAGCACCAAGCAATTTTACTGATATGACTAAAAAACTGCTCAACATGAAAGCATGATCTTATATCTGAACTAAATTCCATATCCCCTACTTGAATAACATGATAACATTAAGCATCCATAACTCTCCTATAGTCCTATCCAACCATTTTCTTAATATAACAAGCTTTGAACAATTGTGCAAATCTATTTTTCAACAAAAATCAATATAAGTGCAATTAAATGTCACCAAAAGCCTCACCATAAAACTTCGTCTGCCCTCTTAATAATCAATGATTCATAGCCATGTGCTTTTCAGAAATTTCTACAACTTAGATCATTATACTAAAAATTGAAAATTGGAATTTGATCAAAAGGTAATGTGTTATCCACAACAAAAAAGCTACACATCCCACCCACCTTTTCCATCTCAACCCATATGGCAGCTGAGGTGGCACTACTTACTCAATTGCCAACTATGCTTAATTAATTTTCATTACATTCATTTAATTTTTATAATTTTATTTTTACAATTTTATTTTTATCTCCAACACAAATAATATGATCATATGTTTCAACCATCATTATTCTATTGTAAACAAACTCTTCATCTCCTAGACGTCTCCATCATTGTAGACAAACAACAAACTTCAAATTTCCTCTTACCCTGATCACCACCAGCTCACCACAAAAACCAAAAACTAAGACCATTTACACCACGTAGAACAAAACCCAAATCTCTTCAAACCCAACTGAGTCATTGTCCACTGACTCTATCATCAACACTTGGGAACTCATGGTCAGGCTTGATGATGACTTTAACTACCATCTGGGTGACAAACAACAGGCTTTTTCGCCATCAATAACAAAGCCATTGTGGAAGCATTTATCTGAGGTCACTGCTATAAAAAATAGACCCAAATGTGGCTTCAAGTTATAGACAAGCATTGACATCAAGACAATTGGGTTACAAACTTCAGGTCAAAAATGTAAGCTTGCTGGTTTCAGGTCCAGTAACTTGGTCATATTTTTGAACAGGTTATTTCTAAAAGCGAATACACCAAGTTTGTTGTTTGTCCACAATGATGGAGGCATCTAGGAGATGAAGAGTTTGTTTACAATCCAATAATGATGATCCATGGGTCAAATAACATTATAAAATTAATTGGGTCTAATGAAAATTAATTAAGCATGGTTGGCACTTGAGTAAATAGTGCCACCTCAGTTGTCACATGGGTTGGGATGAAAATGTGGGATTGTAGGTAGGATGTGTAGCATTATTGTATCCACAGTAGACCTCTTTCAAGCATTGTGTACAGATAATGCCAAGGAAAAACACACTAAATACAGTTCATATAAGACTTAGTTACAGACAGTTTTACATAATAGGCACTCATTCTTTGAAATTTCATAAATTGCATGGGTCTTGATTCTTCTAATGATTTTAAGCTTAGAAACGCCATTTTTAGTTTGATATTGACGATCAATCCTGTCTTCAGATAAATAGATTACTTTATGTTCCCTTCTTGATTTGCTATTCCATATCCCAAGGGAAGAAAAAAAAAAAAAAAAAAAAAAAAGAGACTCCAGTTTGGACTCAGATGTGCAACAAAGGTCTGTAAGGTACAAGGAAATAAGACAATTGAAAAAGGAGATTCTGGAGTTAATACAAAGTTCAAGCCAGCTTATCAGTAGATGTGGCTACAGCCATGAAAAATAGGATGCAGGAACAGGGTTTTCCAGTGTGTTCAATGTTTGTGCTCTGATGGTCCCAGTAAATATGGTAGGCCTAGTGGTTTAGTTGCAAGCGTTCAACCAACCTACCTAACATATGACAAAACCTACAAGTTACATGGCTCCAAGGTTGTAAGGTCTGGTAGTATCCCCTAGTTTAGTACCCGGATAAAAAGGAAAAGGCTGGAGGAGTTCTAGGTATCAAAAAACAAAATCGGTTTGGTCAAAAAATCTTTGCTGTAGAGGGAACATAACAGTATTCAAGTGGAAAACAGAACTCAATTTCAAATGTTTGTCAGAGTAAACATTTAAGTTCTAATTCACATGCAAATGCTATACACACTCAATGAATATCAAAACTATTCAAGTTTTCAATATTAGGTATTAGATACTTTATGCTCAGTTGCTCACTGATTTTTTGTAGGAAATAATAGTAAAAATCATGTAAAATAAGGCCAACAGAATAAAAAAGATTGAGCAAGTACCTAGACAAATTGGACACTGCACATCTTTGCGAATGTCTGGCAGTTCTACAAAGACAAATCTGCAATAATAACCAGAAACATAATTTGAACATTACGCTTGAGTCACTGATAATAAAGAAACAATACAGAATTCACATGATTTGAGCATTATGCTGAGTTAGATAATAAAGAAACAATACAAAATTCACATAATTTGAACATTATGCCGAGTCACTGATAATAAAGAAACAATACAGAATTCAAACAACCTGCTAAACTATAAATAAGCAAGTTACTGCTAGAAAGAATATACATTTAACTCTTAGATGTAGTCATAAAGTACAGATGTAAAATAACTAGTATATTGAAAAATATGGACTTTGTGGTAAGACTATATTCACAGGAAATGCATATTATGGTCCGACAATAATCCCCAAAAAGGAATCCCAACAGATAAAGAAAAGAAGGAATAAAAAAATGAAGACAGGGGGTTTCCCTTGATGGAGGAGTTTAAAATACTATACTGCCAATGGTTGTGCTGCTATGTTCCCTCTCAATGCTTTCACAGATGGATTACAAATCTGGCACTAATCCAACATCAAATCCAATTTGAATTCATAGAAATATTTTTGTACTACTGCAAATCTGAATTTCTATGTTCCCAACGGTTGATCTTGGTCCCAATCTACCACTCATTGATTACTTCATCCTTGACTATATACAAGTTAAAATTGAATTTTGAAGTGTGCTGCCAGTCAGATTCTTGAAGAATAAAGGCTATGCTGCTAACACACAAAAATATAAGAGACTCTTCAAAGCAGAAGTATGCAACAAAGTGGCATCTTTAATCATTTCTTGTTAAAAAATGCCAACAGACAGCAGAGTGTTAATACTGTTTTCAGATGCAAAACTATATATAAATTTAGTATCGATAAAATAACTGAACTAAACAGAACATGAAAATAGAGTCATTCTGGGTAATGTAGAAAATATATAGTCAAGGAATCCTAAAGAATAAATTTGCTTAAATAAACTGCTGCTACAATCCGATATAAGATGCTGCTAAGTATACCTAGATAAAAGTAAAGCTCTAAGTTCTCTACGGACCTTCTTATAACAGAGTAACAGACAACAATCTCAAAAGAAGAAGGAAGGAAAAACAAGAGTCAGCAATTCGAATGAGTGAATTTAAGGTTGTAGTAGAACTGACCATATTCATGATATCAGTTGGATGAAAAATTCTAATCTTATCGAGCAATTCCATGCATGTAAAATGTTTTTGACAACCAATTTATCCAACTGCCAATGGCTAAGTGTTTATATAAAAGCACCAGTGTTTCACTATATGAGAGAGCCAAATCCTCCATCGAATTTGAAATGTCGAAACTTTCATTCATACGAAGTGCCAATTACAAGAAACAGATCGCTACATGCAAGAACTGTACCAGCACTCGAAATATTGAACTTTCATGCGTACAAACAGCCAATTACAAGAAACAGATCGCTACATGCAACAACCTCACCAGCACTCGTAACAGGAAAAACGAAAACAAAAAGGACAATGCCGAAATCTGTAACCCCTGAAATCAAATAAGCTCGCAAAAGAAAAATAGAACACCGCCGCCGCTGCTTTGTAAAACAAAGCCAAATCACAACTGTTCAACTACAGGCCGCTCAATAAATGCTCGTAAAACAGCAAAAATCTAGCCGACCCAGATACCAAGTACGCAATATAAAGCTATTAACACAAGAAAATGTAGAAAATAAGCGGTAGAGAGAAAGTTACTCGGATTTTTCTTCAGAGGCAGACGATGGGGTTCCATCAGAATCTGATACAAAAAAAACCAATCGCACGAATCAATCGTAATTCGAAAATCAATCTCGAACACGTGTTACGCAATAACATACACAAAAAGTGCGAAAAACAAAACGTTGCCGTTACCGTCACCATCTTCATCTTCAACCACTTCTACCTCCTCCTTCAGGTCTTCATCTCCTGGTTTCCGTTGTTCTTCAACTTGGAGTTGCTCGTGGCGAGATTGCTTGTTGTGGTTTTGCTGCGGAGTCTCGTCGTCTTGTTGTTGTTGTTGTTGTTGTTGTTGTCCATGGTGGTCGTCGTCGTCGTCGTCGTAGGCAGGATTCTCCTGCAAAGACCGCTTCTGTGCAGGCATTGATGACGATGAAGTGAAGAGATTCGCTCGAGTCTCTGTGTTTGTTTTTCGGTTTGTCTCTGACAAAGATGGAATTTTAGATGGGAAGAGAAAGTGAGAGATTTATTTGCAAAAACTCTCTCTCTCTCTCTCTCTCTGTTGCTGTTGTTGTTGCTTTGCTTTTATGTTTCGTGTTTTTTTTTTTTTTTTTTATTTTATTATTTTGGACTAATTGCACAAACTCCCCTGTGTTTAGGTCTAATTACAGATAGATGGACCTTTAACTTAAAATTATATAAACCACCCCTATCATAAGTTGACTTCCGTTAAACTTAACCATTGACCAAATTTTTAGGGTTAAATGACTTGAATACCCCCATTTTTATTATTTTATTACCTAAAATAAATATTATCTAATATAAAATAAAAAATTTAAAATTTTAAAAAAGATAAGAATAATGTTGTTATTTTTTCGATATTAATAACCCATTTTTCAGAGGAAAAAAAAATGGTGAACTTTTCTTTTTTGTCAACATCTATTACCACCCATTTTTATTTTATTTTTTGGTAAAAGGGAGGGCAAAGCCCAGACAACAGAAACTAGAAGAAAGAAGGAACATTTCTAGCTAAAGCCAAGCCTTTAGCATCGTTCTCCAGCAAACCAGAAACCTGCGTAGGAGGATCAGCAAAATACGTCACACCCAGCTCAAGCGAATGACCCATCTTGGCAAGACAGTCAGCAACCCGATTACCCTCTCTGTACACATGCCGAATCGAACAAAGCCAATTCCCATGAAGCAGATTTAAACAACTATGAATGAGATTGTAAAGCGGATGGTTCACAGGAGTGCTATGGCTCAAAAGCTTGACAGTAGCTTGGGAATCAGATTCCACACAAACTTTCCTATAACCACTCGTCCAAGCAAGCTGAAGACCTTCATAGAGACCCCAAAGTTCCAACATTATCACCCATTGTCAACTAAAGAGAAAACCATCATTATTCGAGCTTTTATTTTTAATTTTCCTTGGTTCAACATCCAGTTTAAACAAAAGAAAAAAAAATGGTTAATAAAATAATACAAATAGAGGCATTCAAGTCATTTAACCTTAAAAGTTTGGTCAATGGTTAAATTTAATGGAAGTCAACTTATGATAGGGGGGTTTGTATAGTTTTGAGTAAAATATTCATCTAGCTGTAACTTGACTAAAAGTTAGGAAGGTTAGTGCAATTAGTCCTTTAATTTTTAATTTTTGTTTTGTCTTTAGAGAAATATAACCAGATGTTACGGCAAATAAAAGTAGCACTTCGTGGCTCGGTGGTGGGCGGCCTTATGGTGTTTTTGTCATTTCCAACTCAATTTTTTTAATAAAATTAAAAAAATAAAAACAAAACTTTTTTTTTTTTGGGTTAATATCCATAATTTTTCACTTTTAAATATCGTTTTTTATTTTTATTTTAATCTCCCACTAACATATGACAATTGTGGATAAGGACACAAAATTAACGAATTTGGGTTAGACTTTATTTATGCATATAATTGATTGAATTTGGTAGTTCACACATAATCACAAACTACAATTCTTTTATTTTTAAAAATATACAAATTTAGAGATGAATGGTGATACATTTAATTAAAACATTTTTACCAACTCACAATTTAAAAATCGATCTATATACTATACAAGTTCGAAAAAGAATTATTATAATCTTTGTAAATTATTTTACTATATAATCTTAATATTTAATATAATATAAAAGTTTAAAAATGAGTTGAGATATCTAAAATCATTCTAAAAACTAATCTCAATATTATTTTCAGCAAATATAATTTTAACTATAGTACTTTAATTTGTCACACCATAAAAGAAATTGTAATAAAAAAATATAAATTAAAGTTATAAACTCGAACATTTTGGACTAAAGTCATACCAATATGGAGTTAGAGCATCCCCAATAAGCAAAAAAATACACCTTGCTCCAAAACCTCTCTACTTCCCTCTTAAATCTTTTTCCGGCTAAAGCCTCCCTAATTCGGAGACAAGGCATTCTCCCTATATTTTCTTTCTCACTCCTCAATTAAAATGAGTGGTACAGATTAGTCCACCTCATTAATATTCAATGATCCAAATTCAATAGCTCTATCTTTTTAAATTTATTTAAAAATAATAATATTTTAAGGGGGTTTCTTGAAATGTTAACTTCTTATATGCTCTTCATTTGTAAAAAGTACACCAAACTCCCTATATGTAAGGAAAATATGGAAAATATAAAGAGGAAATAATATATGTACAGTCCGAATATTAGATATATATTCCCATAATGAGAGATAACTACTCCCACAATCCATGAAAAAAAACTCTCTACACATGCTCATAAAATGTACATGGTGGGATTTGAACCCCTCACTACTTATAGGGAATGGAATTACATTACCAACTCTGTTAATAGGTGATATACAACACGTGATTAGTTGAAACCACATAATTGGTAAGTATAATAGAATTAAAGGAGGAAGGAATTGGGAAAAGAAATAGTAAGAATAATAAAAGTTTATTTTTCACATTTTAGGAAATTAGAACGCACCTCCCATTATTATTATTTTTAAATATAATACAATAATTCGGGATTTATGGAGAGAGACTTGAACTCATGACCTCTCCATTAAAACACACCACTTGGAAATCTCATCATAAGCATTCACTAGATCGATTGTTAAAGTAGATATCCAAACAGTGATTAATTTCATCAAATTATAGACACTGTCCTCAAACCCATTTAATGCGAAAAAAACAATAGCCTTCAATGTTCAAACTTATCGTTGCATAACTTTGAAATATTGCAAGCTGTCAGTTTTGATTCGTATGTACATGAAATTTAAAGTCAACCAGTGGCATTTAGAGGTGCAGAAAACATCGTTAATAATTATCAACACAGATGGCCATCAAGTTGTGGTTTGCATAAATCTGTACAGAAATATTTATTTATTGCATGTTCTACTATTCTACAACATCATCCACAGAAAATTAAATTTCTACGGCATCGCCCCTGCCCGTTTGTCCTCTACTCAAAATGATATTTTCACACAAAACAGATCACGGTCATATCTTGATCTGATTCTCATCTCACCCAAATTTCAAAGGATTTAATCATGCATGATTATCAGTAACGTGTGATCAAAATCATATAATATTTCACATGAATAAAAGCAGAAAAATGCACCACCCAACCGCCCAATGTAACTTGATGGTAAATGACGCTCATCCAACATGAGAATGTCTTCGTAGCGTCATTCCAACGTATGAGGCACATGATTGAAACAGGTCCATTTACTTTCAGACAGAGAAAACCAGACAGAATCAGGTTGTTGCAAGAAAACATGGTGATTATCATTGAATCTCAAACAATAACACCAAAAAGCAATCAAAACTGTAAATCATTGGTGCTTTTCGATAATCAATCACCCTAGGAAGACAATGATATTTCATCACAACCAGCAAAATTACAAGTCAAATGAAGTGGGTAAGAGATACAAAATCCAAGGACAATTTACTTGGTATCAACTATCAATTCATATTCTGAAAAACAAATATGGCAGCTGAGGAATGAGAGATATTAGATCATACAAACTACAACCAGCTAATAAGCATATTTCAACTGACTGAGGTACCTTTGAGGCAATTCTACCATTCTCAATCCTTCAACATAATAGCCTCTGAAATTCAACTATGATGAGATTATATATAGAGGCCTAGAGGGCACAAATCACTCAAGGAAGTACAAGTAATAATATTGTAGCCTAGCAACATAAACGAGTTAAATGGCTAGAGCAGATAAATCGTACATACCTAGAGCCCGCAATTAGCTAGCAATCCTAACGTGATAAAAACGGTACATGATACTTAATAACACGATCGCCATGATTACATCCCTGGGATGACAGAAGAGAGGGAGCATATATGATTGGAGAGCGAAACAGTTATCTGATCTGGAAGTGTTTGTAAGTGGCGTTTTCTTGGATAGTTATTTTGATTCTTCCCTTCTCATCAACCTGCCCACAGACCATATCTTTTAACGGGGTGCCCATCCCTTTACTACTTGAGCCTTCCGCTTGGGATTCAGTAGCATTCTTCCTTCGTCGTTCATTGTGTCCAGCCAAACGCCTGCGACAACTTCTTTTGGCCTCATCAAATTCCGAAAGCTCATGGAATCTGCTCCACAATATTTACAATCAGATAATCAGATGAATTGTGTAAGAGCAAGGAAACAAAATTCCAAAACTTGTGAAAGTTTATCATTTGAGATGTGTCATGTGTGTAGTGTAATTGTCATAAGATAGAAGAGTGCAATTAAATAACAACAAAAACTAGCAATAAAAGTCTGTTGATTCCATCTTTATACTAAAAAAATTTCCAATTTGCAGCGAGGGCACACACATGCACTAAAATCCAAATCAGAACATGACCAGATTAGACAAGATCACAGAATCATCCAAATTACAAGGACTAAAAGACACAAGAATAATGTCATGTGACTAGATATCTATAATCAGTCATGCAAAAGCTGCAAGTTAAAAATTATAAGTTGCTTTTTGCAAAAGCCAATTCTACGAGCTGATTCCTTAAGTAAAATTACAGAGAACAGATGCAGTAAAAACACAGAATCATGAGCAATTATTCTTGTCTATCAAAATGATCAACTACAACATTCAACAACGAAACCAAGCAAAATTCGTCAAATTCACAACAAGGAAATTCAATAGGCAACCCAAACCTGCTACATTGCTGGCAAAACCTCTGCCTAATCCCGGCTGCGAGCACGAACTGAGCCTTTGCATGGATCTCGCAAACCTTGTGCCTCCGGTGGTACGGCTTCGCATCACTCAGATCAGCCTTACACTTCTCCACTTGACAATTCCTCGACCCACCACCACCGCCGACGGATCCTTTCTTGACTCCGCCGCCGGCTCCGGCCACCAGCTTCTTTTTACGGCTGACACTGCTGTCATCTTCCTCCATGTACTGCTCGTATCCTTCATCATCAGAATCAACACCAGTAAATTCCTTTTTCACAATTTTTACCATCTTGTTCTTGCCTTTCGCATCCATTCGTCGCAAAAAATAGTAAAAAGAAAATAACACCAAACCAAGTAAATACTAAAAAGTGGAAACGCAACAGAGAGAGAGATATTTTAGGTGGGTTTGATAAGAGAGAAAAAGTTGAAAAAAAAGGAGAAGAGAGGTTGAGGAAATGAGTGAGGACCACAACCACAAGCTCCATTTTCTTTCTTATTTTTGCCGTGTGTTGGATTTTTTTTTTCTTTTTTGTTGTTTAGAGGGGAGGTGAGAATTTTATTTATTTATTTATTTATTTATTTATTATTCTTGAAAAAAAAAAAAAACAACCTCAGCAGCCGTGATCAATCTCGTGAGTGGTGGCCCCTGCACCATTGCTGTGCAGTAATGACTGTGATGTGTATTAGTAATTAGCCTATTAGTATTAGGTTTCTACATGCACTGTATCTTTCTTGCTTGAATGAGACGGTTCCCTCCGGTGAAAACTCAATACAATACATTTATTAAACCCATGTGCGCGTCGCATGTAAGTTTTTCTCGTACGCTAGACTATAACCAATCATATGGTGACACGCTTATTCAAATTGAATTGTCGTGTGGCTGATTTGTTAAGTGAACTGTGCTGATTGTGCCACGTCATGAAACTACTACATTGAATAAAATGATCCCGAATTTGGGGAGTTATTGTATGCGGAGATAGTGACGTGGTGACAGGAGACCGGTTGATCGGGACGGTGTCAAAATAGGATCAACATCCTCTCCTTATCTTGTTTTTCTTTGATTTTTCATAATCTAATGACACTTAAGTAAAACATAAAATATATTGCCAAGATTTGATCATTTTTTTCTCTCTTATACAATTTGGTATTTTAATTACACTTAAAAAAATGTCAATGAAAACAAGAAACATGGAAAGGATCCTGATTCGTCAAAGGAAGCGGGGACAATGGTGTTGACTGGTTGGTTAAAGAATCCTATCAACGGGTACTGGTACATTTCCTGTTTGCCGGGTGGGGTCGGGTCGACGTCTTTCTTACGAGTTACGATTGACCCCGGTTGACGACCCGATTTTACTGGAACCTATCCGGCTTGATGACGTATGCCGGTTTTTGGGAATCTTTGTGGGACCATTTGAGAATTCAATAGAACTGGGAAAGGCCCATTTAAAAGTTGAAAGTCTGAAATTTGAAAACTGAAATTTCCCGCTTCTTTCGTTGTCTCTGTTCCAATTCGAATCATCCATCACCTGAGTTTCTCATCTGCTACTGCAACAGCAAGGTCATGGCCGTCACTAGGCCCAACTCCGACGACACCACCATCTCTGCTCACGATCCTCTCTTGCCATGGCTCTTGTACGCACTCTCTCTCTCTCTTTCTTTGTGTGTGTGTTTTTTATTATTTTAATTTTATATGTATAATTTGTGGCGGTGACGGATTTGTTAAAATGTTTAGGTCGATCAAGAAGGCACTGGACGAATGGTATTTGGACAATCACTCCGGTGTGGCGAATCTCGACAAGCTCCTATCTGACTGCATCAGTACTTTCAAGCACCATTCCCAGTACAAAAACGACATCAGATTTCTCAAGATCTGGTTTCTCTATGTAATCGCTAATTATCTCTCTCCCTGTTCGTGTGATTCAGTTGAATTTTTCTAATTTCCTTTACATTAAGAATAACTGATGAGTTAAAATTATTTCGTTCGTTCTTGTAGTGGAATTTACAAGGTTTTAACCGTACTATGCTTACTTTTTTACATTGTAATTGCTCAAGATAGGTTTTTCGATTTGTTTATTTATTTTGTGGTAAAATATATTGATGGGTTCATAGGAATTTACTACTTTATGTGGGTAAAGAGTTGTGAAGATTGTGAAGGTTTGCAATACAATTGCCTTGAATCAAATTGCTTTACAGTCTAATTTCCTCCGTTTGTGTTTTTAGATACATAGTTTTGTTGGGTTTACTTTAGAGAGTGATATAAGTCATTGGGTTTTTTAGCCTTATTAGACCATCTCCAACCCATTATACCAATTTGTTGCAAACTTTACAACAAAATGCAGCAATTCCACACTTCCATCTCCAACCAATTGCACCAAATCTTACTCTATAAAAAGGATATTCCCTTACATATTCCCTCTCAGCCAATCAAAAAGAATTAAAAAAAAAAAAAAAAAAAGCAGCCAACAAAGTAGCGCAGAGGAGAGAGACTGCGCTACTTCTGGCACAAAAAATTTGGAAACACAAAGTAGCGCACGGTTTGGTGCACCCGTTGGAGTGAAATCTTGGCTGTAAAATAGGGATTGATGCACCCGTTGGAGATGGTCTTAGTTCTGTATCAGGAGGTTGAAGGTTTTTAGAGTGTTGCTTGGAAATTGGTGAAGAGTTAGATGAGTGTTGCCTCCAAAATATTAATTCCCGGGTCAGGTTGCTGTACATTGTAATTGCTTGACTTCTGATTGCGAATTTGGTTTAATGATGCCTTACTTTGGTCTTGTTGGGATATTTTGGAGGTTAGTAAAGCTTTGAAAGTGTTTTGTAGAGAGCCGAAAAAGAATGGATATGTGTTGGTTAATTTGATTCTTGTATCAATCTTCGTTACACTTCAATTGCCTGAATTCCTTTTGTAGATTTTGCATAATGGTTAATTAAAATTTTCTCTTTGGTTCAATTATCTAATAGGTTATTTGGTTTGTTGGATTATGTAGTTGGAGGGTCATAAAGACTTTGAAAAGGTTTTCAGAGAAATGGAGAAGATTGAGATATGTATTGGCCATTCTTTGCTATATCAATGGTATGCACTTTTTCTTGAAGCAAAAGGGAAGTGGCAGGATGCACATATGGTTTATCAAATCGGCATTTCAAGGTCTCTCTCACTCCAAAGTTACAATTAGTTGTTTGTTTAGCTGGTTTGTGTTTTATGTATAATGTTGTTATTTTACACTCATAGGAAAGCTGAACCACTTGAAAAGTTGAAGGAAGCGCATTCCTTATTTATTGATAGAATATCCGGAAGACTTAATGCTACTTCACTTCAAAAGGTATGCCACTATATGCACAATTAGGTATGAGGTAAGATTAGTGGTCATTTAAAATGAGATTTGTTGAGTTCTGCTCCTTGATTGTTTGTGTGAATATCATGTAATGGAGAAAGACATTCTGTTTAATGAATAATTCTTTTAGGGATTACAATATGGCTATAACCGATAAAATTTTATTAAGATTCTTGAATACTTGTTTGATTTTTTTCTAAATCATTCCTTTCTCTAGTGATTTTCTGCATTGTTTTATGGATGTTTTTCTTAGTTTGTTTGTTTACCTGTTGTGGTTCAAATATTTCTCAATTAAAGTTTGGAATTGCAGAGCCGCAGAGGTGATAAAAGTGGATATTATATGCATTCCCTTTTGCAGGTTGACAAAGGTGAATTAATTGAGTCTGAAAAAAGTGGTGTTAACCCATGGTCCAGTTCCACCATGGAAGACCAGTTGAAGAGGATAAATGCTAAACTTATAAGATACGATGTGAGACAATTTACCTAATATTATTATCCTGATTGTACATCAGTTAGTCTGATCAGCAATTATGTTTATGCTAGCTCTTTTACTTTTGTTTTAGGGATACCGTGCAAGCAATAAAGCTTACTTGGGAAAAGTGGCTTTACCTTCTGGGAAAAATTTATCAAGGAATAAGATTATTGAGCTAGGTGACTTTCTTAGTTATGCCATTGTTTATCACTTTATTGATAACTATATTAGCACAGAAATTCCATATTCCTATAAAAAAAAAAAAATTTGCTATGAAGTTTTAGTTTTATATGAGGTAGACTCCTTTTATAGTTGTATTGCTGTTTACCACCAATAGTTTTGCATGTTTGTAGCTAAAAGCATAAATTTGTGAAGTATTGGCGATATTCTTTGTAATTGTTTGAATTGCTATGTCTAGCTATGGTAGCTGATGTTGCATATCCATTGGAAGATATGTAGATGAGTTTTAATTTATTTAAATGCGTTCAAGGAAAGCTCAACAAAGGAAAATCCAAATGAATTTTTGTAATCTCAGACTTTTGTTAAATGTTTGTGTTCATGATATAAATGGTTTGCTTAAATTTCACATTGTCAACTTTATCTGATTGCAGTCCATAGTATCTTTATGGAATAAGTGGCTTGGTTTCTCATGAAAACTGTTAAAATTTTGACATGCAGCATGTTCTCTAGGCGCTTGAGAAGAATGTTATTGTTTCAAAACTCAGTGAACTGAGCTTGATGTAGAGAGATTATTCCAATTAATAATTAGCATTTTTATCACCTTCACAAAAAACTAGCTCTCTAGTTTATATTCAATTTTACTTTCTATTTTTGAGCTACAACTCTATGAATCCTTAATTTAAACTTTTATTAAATATTATTGCCTATATTGTGATACTCGAAGGTGGAAAGAAGTACCAGATCAAAGGTTGTGCTGGTCAGGGTGGATTTGCTGAAGTATTTAAAGCATTCGTCAACGGTGATCCCGAAGACGTTGTTGCATTAAAGGTATTGTTATCTTTCCGTTCCCCATTCTGAATGCAGAGTACAAAAAAGTCTTGTTGGATAATGTTTCATATCTGAAAGAGTTTCTGATAGATACAAAAGCCAGCTTTCCCTTGGGAGTTCTACATATATCGGCAACTTGATCAGCGCATCTCAGCTGAGGAAGTACGTCTTTTCTTTGTTTTCATTGCTTATTAGCGTTTCTTTCTTTTAAGAATACTACTTATTTAATCTAAATTTTACTAGAGATCAAGATATGGTTTTGCGCACAGAATTCATCTCTATTCTGACTGTAGCATACTTGTTTGCGACTATATACCTCAAGGGACAGTTCTGGTGGGTCTTCTATATTTTTTTTCTGCTTTCTGATTAGGCAAATCTTTTGCAGTACTTGTGATAACTTTAATGTTGTGCAGGATGCCATAAATTCTTATGTGGTCATTGGCAAGTCCATGGAAGAAGTGTTATGCATTTATTACACAATAGAGATGTTATGCATTTTGGAATCTTTGCACAATGTGGGCATCATTCATGGTGATTTCAAGCCGGATAATTTGCTCATTCGCTATGCTAGGTAAAAGCCATTTTCAGTCTGTAAACTAGGATGTGAATTGCTCATTCACTATCCTAGTGCTTACTCTTTCCAGTTTTGGGCAAACATTCATTGTTAGCATATCAACTATGGTACATTTCTCTTCGGTTCAATCTTCATATTACTGACAGTATTCTTTAAGGGTTTGGTAAGTAACATTAATCACTTGACATCTGGGCAGAGATGATCTTACGATGGATGGATTTCACAACCACAGTGGCCCTTGGCGTGACCAGGTAAATTTCTGTAGAAGTAGAGACTCGTTTTTTATTGCCTACTTGTTTTTTTTTTTTTTCTTCCTAACTATACTGAAGAGTTTATCATGCAGGGTCTCTGCCTTGTTGATTGGGGAAGGGGAATAGACCTGCGTCTTTTTCCCAATAACATAGGTTTTACAGGAGATTGTCGGACGTCTGGCTTTCGCTGTGTCGAAATGCAGGAGAAGAAGCCATGGAAATTTCAGGCTAGTCTTAACTTAAACTTAATGTAGCACCAAAATGCACATGCTAATTTTATCAGACTTGACTCTATGTTATGTTAGCTCATCCTTTTCGCTGTCATCAGGTAGACACTTATGGACTGTGTGCAATTGTTCACATGATGCTGCACGGCGGCCCTTCTTTGGAGGTTGAAAAGAAAACATCACCTGATGGTGGCTTCATTTACCAACCAAAGTCCTCTTTTAAACGGTATTTTCTATTCACATGCCATTGAACTATGATAAATCTATAAGTTTCAATTTTACTTTTAATTTAATATTTTTTTTTTTACTCAGATATTGGAATGTTGATCTGTGGAAGAATCTCTTCTCAAAGCTGCTTAATATAGGCCTTGCCAGTGACAAGGAAGTGTTGAGGAAGTTGAGGGAGTCCTTCCAAGATTACATGTGCTCTAATCCTCAGCTTTTAAAGAAACTGATAGAATTACTGGCAAAGCAGAGAGCCTCCTTGTGTTCTGCTTAACCAGTATCCTAATCTTCCAAAACAATTGAAGTGTTATGTTGCATCCATTGAAGTATCTGTTGTGTGCCCTCCTAGGCCCCTAACCACCCTCTCAGAAGGTGAAATCCTTTATTTTATTTCACTTTCCAAATATATGTACATATATATAAGATGATTTGAAGCCATCCGAGAAAACCCATCCTACTTGTAAGAAGAGGGTGTCCAATAAGTTATATATCCACAGCTAATTACATATTTAGTGACTTTATTAATTTCACCGATTTCACTTTCTCGAGACGAACCCACTTGGTGTGGTGTTGGCTCTTATACAAATCGGTACAAATTCATTGGTTAGGTAACGGGTTTGTATCTAAAATATGATATGCCGTAGGTGACAGACTAAAGATTCTTGAAATTTGTAGTTGCGTACAGGCCTGGCGCGGTTCCGGTTCGGTTCCGGTTCCGGTTCCGAACCGGCGGTTCCGGTTCCTCGAAGGGGTGGAACCGGAACCGCCGGTTCCGGTTCCGGTTCCAGTGGAACCGGCGGTTCTGAACCGGTTTTTTTTTTTTTTTTTTTGTTTTTTTTGTTTTTTTTTTTTTTGTTTTTGTTTTTGTTAATAAAAAATAATAATTTAAACTTGTATAAATGTATATGTATAGACTATAGACCGACGTAATCGTATAGTTGTATTGTAAGTTGTAGTTGTAAATAAAATATTAAAATAAAAATAAACAAAATGACAAATTACAAAATTAAATTAAAATAAAAATAAACAAAATGACAAATTACAATATTAAATAAAAATAAAAATAAGCAAAATTATAAATTATAAATTACATTTCATTGGGTATTTGGGAATTAAGTCACCCGAAATTCGATAATAAATAAATGACAAATTACAAAATTAAATTAAAATAAAACTAAAAATAAATGTAAAGTTATTAGCCTTGCACTTAATTTTTACCACAATTAAGTTGCCTACGTATCCTCTTGGGGGATTTAGAGGAATCAAAGGCCACGTAGTTCTTTTACCTTCTATTGCATGTTTGGCGCCATCTATATTCTGTAGTGTGTACTGTAAGTCTGTAAATCTGCTATTCTGGCTCCGCTGCATTAGGTTCGTCGTCTTTGAAGAAGTCGTATGTTGGGTCTTGTTGAAGTTCTTGTTGTCTGTATTGTGCTTTTGTCCAATCATCTATACAAACTTGCATTTGTAGTGATTTTGGAGTTAAGCAAGAACGCTGTTCATCTAGAATATTTCCTCCAGCGCTGAACTCTTGTTCCACTGCCACTGTAGAAACTGGTGTTGAAAAAATATTTTTGGCTATCATAGCCATGATTGGATAGTACACTGCGTTCTCTTTCCAATATTGTAAGATTTCAAATGTTTTCCCTGACCCATCGTCCACAAACTCATAAGAAGTATTTAGATAAGATTCCAGCTCGGAATACTTATCGGTGTTTGATGAAGAAACACATCTAGGTTTTTTGGATTTTTTGGATAACATACTATACCCTAACCCTATAAATCCGGAGGAGGAGGATTTTGGGGCCTGAGATGTAGTTTGTGTATGTGTAACATTTAAGTTTAGTGACGATCCATAAACTATAAGATATTCATCATATAAATCATACAATAATTTCTTAACTCTAGCACAACATGCATCAATATCATATTCCATTTTTAAACCTTCGACCCCATAATAACCATTTAGATAATAAGACACACTCTCTAATTTACAACGTGGATCAAAAATCATGGCAATCAAATAAATATTTGGAATCTCCGTATAATAATCCAACCATTTTTTCTTCATAGCATGAACGGCTTCCCCTATTGATATGTCGGATTCACAATGACGAAATGCACCAGCAATATTAATACTTTCAAAAATAAATAAATGAGTTGTAGGATAATAAACACCAGATAAATTTTGTGTAGCATTATTAAAGATGGATAACAAATTGAAAACGTTGTAACAAGCATCCCAATGTGATTGATAAAGTTGAATGTGGGTAACATGAAATTGAATAAAAGAAACTAATAAATCCCTATATGCATAACTTTGAGCAAGCAATTTATAAGTAGAATTCCAACGTGTTGGAACATCACGAGGAAATCTAACGACACGTCTACCATTTTGTTTACAATATTTTACCCATTCATTCATTGTAGAAGAATGTTTCCACAAATACATTAGAGCTTTTTTAATAGGTAAAATAAAATGTTCAAGAGTTTCTAATCCTTTTTGAACACATAAATTTAAAACATGGCATGCACATCTTTGATGAAAAAATGTACCACCCAGATAAGGTTTGCATAATTCAAGTAAAGATGGAATAGCAGCAGTATTGGCAGAAGCATTATCAAAACCAATTGCAAAAATTTTGCTTTCAATATTATACTCTGCAAAAATAACTCTAAGCTGTCTAAAAATATTATGAGCAGTGTGTGCATCATCAAAAACTCTAAATGCAAGAATTCTTTTTTGAATAGTCCATGTATCATCCATAAAATGGCAAGTGACACCCAAGTATGAATGAGATTTCCAATGGTCAGTCCATATGTCGGCACATACGGAAACACGACCGATATGTTTATCAAAAAATTTTACTAACTTAGTTTTTTCTTTGTTGTAAATCTTTTCAAGTGTTGCTGTGAGCGTGGTTCTAGGAACACGGCATGCAGCAGGGTTTAATGCTCTTCGACAATAATTAACAAAACCAACCCTTTCACCAAAACTGAATGATAGGTGTTCTACTGCTACCATTTTTGCTAATTCTTCTCTATTTTGCTCATCAGTATAACGAAATAATTGTTGGTTAGGAGTAGCGTACCTGGGAATTTGTGTTTGTGACCTCGATCTAGTCTCTGCTTCTGGATGTTTAGTTAAAAGATGCTTCCGATAACTGCCATGTCCTCCAGATTTATGCCACTTATATACTTTGTTGCAGTAATTGCAAGCCACTGTAATGCTCCCATCTTCTTGCCTAATTTTCTTAAAATGTTTTACGAAGAGATCAGATTTGCTTTGCTGCCTCTGTATCAGATCATCTTCCTGCTCTCCTGGTTCCTGTGGATCAAATCTAAAATCTGTAGGTGTATCAATATAAGGCATATTATCTGACTGGCTTGTCAAATTGGGGCCGGGGGGGGGGGGGGGGGGGGGGGTGTCATCGGGATTGGGTTCTGAAATTATTAGAGGGGGAGTAGGAGAGTTTAGACCTAGGTCTTCAGCATAGGCCCGGCGTTGCAAATACTCGTGATAGGCGGTGTCGTCACGACCGAGATTATCGATCATAGGACCCTTACCTCTCATCGAAATTGAACGCCTAGGACCATCACGGCCGTGACCCCTTCCACTTCCACTTGCCATTTAAAAATTGAATTGTAAAATAAATTGGAAATAAAATTAATTGCAAATAAAATAAATTGGAGAATAGAGAGAGAAATTAGAAATTTAGAATTGGAAGTAAAATTAATTGGAAATAAAATTAATTGCAAATAAAATATATCGGAAATAAAATAAATTGGAAATAAAATATATTGCAAATGAAGTAAATATTAAAAACTTAGTAATTGACAATATTAAATATTTGGAAACTTGGAGAGTTGGAGAATAGAAAGAGAAATTAGAAATTTAGAATTGGCAATAAAATAAATTGGAAATAAAATTAATTACAAATAAAATATATCGGAAATAAAATAAATTGGAAATAAAATATATTGCAAATGAAATAAATATTAAAAACTTACTAATTGACAATATTAAATATTTGGAAACTTGGAGAGTTGGAGAATAGAAAGAGAAATTAGAAATTTAGAATTAGCAATAAAATAAATTGAAAATAAAATTAATTACAAATAAAATATATCGGAAATAAAATAAATTGGAAATAAAATATATTGCAAATGAAATAAATATTAAAAACTTACTAATTGAGTAATTGCCAATATTAAATATTTGGAAACTTGGAGAGTTGGAGAGTTGGAGAGTTGGAGAATTGAGAGAGAAATTAGAATTAGAGAGAATTGAGAGGAAATAATTGTGAGGAAAAATGAAAGGGGGGGGGGGGGGGGGGGGGGGGGGGGTATTTATAATAAACAAAAAAGAAAAAGAAAAAGAAAAAAAATAAATAAATAAATAAAAAAAATCAGCCGTTGGAGGCCCAACGGCCTGCTGACGTCAGCAGACCGTTGGGGGCAACGGTCGGCTGACGTCAGCCGACCGTTGGGCTCCAACGGTAATTTTAAAAAAATTTAAAAAAAAAAAAAAAAAAAAAAAAAAAAAAAAGAGGAACCGGCCGGTTCAGAACCGGAACCGGCCGGTTCCGGTTTTCCCGGTTCCGGTTCCGGCCGGTTCCTCCGGTTAGAACCGGAACCGCGCCAGGTCTAGTTGCGTAGTTGATGTTTTTCATCATGTAAGATTACATAAATATATGAAACTGCTCAATTTTCCTCTTTGAATTCAGTTTATTCATCATTTGATTTTGGTATGGAATATGGAAAATTTGAAATAAGTATTTGGGAAATGTTACGTTGCTCTTTAATTAATGGATTAAAAATTAAAATATTAAATACGATTTATTTTTTCTTATTACTGTTTCTATTAAAAACACTCACAATAATTTTTAGTAGAAATATTTGATGGGTATTTCTTTTAGAATTCCTTCAAAAATTCTAAAAACTTTATTTAATAAATTGAGTATGACTTGGTGAACGAATACAAGTCATCACCTGCCACGTGGTCACTTGGTTGATTTTTGTATTAACTTTCTAGGTTAAGTAGGTATTATTAATGTTGTTGAGGTAGAATTTCACATAAATTCCACTTTTTTGACGAATTGTCACATTTATAAATGTCTTTCCATATTCATCACTTTAGTCCTTATTTTTTTTTTTTCAAAACTCATCACTTTAGTCCTTAGTTCATTTGACCAAATATTTGAAAGTCAACTATTTTAAAACCAGTCAAAGTACAATTTTGCCCTTATTACTATTTAATTTAACTAAAATGGTTATCTTAGCTTTAAATTAAAATAAAAAACAATAAAATTCTCAATAATAAAATCTTAAATAAATAATAACAATAAAATCCATTAATTTTTTCTTATTTTGCATTTTTTTTCATAATGGATATTTATTTAGCTAAAATGGTTATCTTAGCTTTAAATGATTATTTTTCATAATTTTTTTTTGTAATATATTTATTTAAGATTTTATTATTGAGAATTTTATTGTTTTTCATTTTAATTTAAAGCTAAGATAATCATTTTAGTTAAATAAAAATCCATTATGAAAAAAAAAATACAAAATAAGAAAAAATTAATGGATTTTTTATTATTTATTTAAGATTTTTTTTTTTTTTTTGTAATCTGTTTATTTAAGATTTTATTATTGAGAATTTTATTGTTTTTCATTTTAATTTAAAGTTAAGATAATCATTTTAGCTAAATTAAATAGTAATAAGGGCAAAATTGTACTTTCACAGGTTTTAAAATAGTTGACTTTCAAATATTTAGTCAAATGGACTAGAGTTATGAGTTTTGAAAAAAATAAGGACTAAAGTGATGAATATAAAAAGACATTTATAAAGGTGATAAATCGTAAAAAAAAAAATAATAATAAATAAAAGTGGGACTTATGTGAAATTCTATCTACTGTTGATAATAACATTTTAAAATATTAATAGTGCCACACAATTCGAAAAATTAATCCAATTTTTTTCTTGTCATATCTCATAAATTATACGTTGAAGACAAATTACTTGTCACGGTTTATTTTTAGACTAATATATATATTATGGTTGCTTCTCGTTTATATTGATTTTAGAAGAAGAGTAGAGTTGATTAAAGTAAAATCAATCATTCAAATTTAAACGAGGGACAAATCACTTTTATAACTAAAGGATATGTACTTTTATTATCGAGGAACAATATACACCTAATAACCAAGAGACAATATACTTTTATAACCGAGGGTTAATGTACTCTTATAACCGATGGAAAATGTACTCTTAGTGTTTTCTGACAAGAAGTGATTGTAGTAAAATCACCCATTCAAATTTAACCGAGTCAAATCAGTTTTATAACCGAGGGAATACTCTTATAGTTGAGGGACGGGTACTCTTGTAACTGAGGGATGATGTTTTCCGACTAGAGGTAATCATAGTAAAATCACTCATTCAAATTTAACCAAAGGACAAATCACTCTTATACCCGATGGATAGTATACTTTTATAACCAAGGGTCAATGTAATCTTATAACTGATGGACAGTGTATTCTTATAATCGAGGGATAGTATACACTCAATAACTTAGGGACAATGTACTCTTATAACTAAGGGATAATATACTTTTATAACCGAGGGACGGTATTTTCCGACGAGAGATAAGTGTAGAAAAATCACTCATTCGAATTTAATCGAGAGAAAAATCACTTTTATAATCGAGAGATAATGTACTTTATAACCAATGGTCATTGTAAACTTATAACCAATGGACAATATTACCCTTTATAACCGTTGGATAGTATACTCTTATAAGTGAGGTACATTACACTCTCCATAACTGAGGGATAGAGTTTTATAACAGGAGATGATTGTAGTAAATTACTCATTCAAATTTAACCGAAGAAAAAATCACTCTCATTGAAATTTAAAATTTAGCTTATACTTAAAATCCATCTATAATCTAACATTTAATAGAATATAACATCTAAAATATATATACTTTAAATTCAATTAAAATACAGTTAAACAAAGAGATAAAAAGATTAAAGTTTTATCTTTTCTATTATATTTTTAATATTTAAAAAAATAATTATATAAATACTGTGATAAGTCAAGGTATAGTGGTTTGATTCATACCTGATCCGATTACAAAGCAGGTTAACAACGTTTGACCTATATCTAACCTAACCCCGTTTTGAGTGCTCTAAACCTGCTCCAAACAAATCGGATCCCATTAGTTTGGGGCGAGTCAATGACTTTTGCCAACCCTATTCCCTGTCCAAGATCAAGTCGGTCAATGCAACCGAGTAATTCAAAAGTCGAGACAGGGTTAACTGCGACATTTCACGAAGCACAAATTATAACCCTAAATGGTCCTTTAAATACCTCGTCTCTTTCATTTTTGTTGTCCTCACACTCTGACTCTGGAGGTCTCATTTTTGGGTTAGTATCTTCACTTCAATTTTCAGCTCTTGATCATTATCATTCTACTAGATTCAGTAACAGATCATTGATCAGTATTTTGTTATTTACATATTTTTTAACTATAATTTTGTACCATTTTAACTACTCACTGTTTGGTTACTGAGAAAGTCGAGGAAATGAGACCAGGTGATACAAAAATGGTCAGGTGTTTCGGTTTATTCGCACTTTTAGTTAGTTAGGTTGTTTTGTTGAGCTTTATTTTAGGCATATATATTTTTTTTACTCGATGTTATTTTAAGTGTTAGAGAGTGAGTTGAAGATCTGAGAGAAATTTGATGGCTCTACTTGTTTCATATTGTTCTAAACCTCTGTAATAACTCAATATTCTTATATAAGTTGATATTTTCCAGAATTTTGCCTTGTGATTTATATATTTCCACGAAAATTGAAGGTGTGTACCAGTGTTTGTAATTTTGTCTCCTTTAAAGAAATTTTGGTATTTTAGTTATCTGATATCTATTGAATAAAGTTGAGCTTCGATATTAAGAGATAGTTTTACTAAAATGGTGTCTTTCATTGAGTTGTTGTGCAATAGGAGTTTAATGCAGAAAAAGAGAAATTGTGGTTGTTCTTAAGTAAATACCCTACCCTACTCCACATGGTTGATGATTTTGGAACTTGTAGTTGACTTATGTTTATGTTTATATTTTTATAATAGCGCACATTCTTTTTGTCTGGTCTAGTCTTCAAAAGATTCTCCACTTGCATATTGTAAGAATTGAATGATTTTATATAGAAGACCAGGGAAATGAATTTAATTTACTTCTGAATTTGTGTGCAAATTTTTGTTTATCCTTTGTTTTTTCGACATAAAAATCCCCTCACGTATCTCATGATTTAGACTAATGCTAGATTCTACAAGCTTGCTAGAGTTGATGGCTCACTTGAATATGTATGAGGTCAGAATGTATAAATTGAGAATATATTTTTTATGTAGAAGGTGGAGGGGCATACATGCCTTGTAATAATTGTTAGGCTATGACGAACTGCAAACAGTATGTGCTTTATCTTGTAATATTGTTTGGGTATTATGAACTGTAAAAAATATGTGATATGTCTTGTGGTAATTGTTTGGCTTTGATGAACTCTGGATAATATGTGCTATGTTTATGTCTACTTATTGAATTTCTTCCTTTGTTGGTCAGGTCACCCTTTTGAGTTGCAAACATGGCAGATGGATCTCAGCATCCATCAGTGTTTCAGAAGATACAAGGGCAGTCCTACTTCGTTTCCAGGATTTCCCCCAATTTGCATTCCCGACATTGTAGTGTGACTGGTTCGTACGTCAATGGGTTGCGGAGTTCGTTGCATTCAGCAAGTCAGGGCACCGGCCTGGCACTTGTGTCCCCTGTTTCTCCTGTATTTGTACAAGCTCCATCAGAGAAAGGTGTTAAAGGTTTTCTAGTGGATTTCCTTATGGGAGGAGTTTCTGCCGCCGTTTCCAAAACAGCTGCTGCTCCAATTGAGCGAGTTAAGCTGTTGATTCAGAATCAAGATGAGATGATCAAGTCTGGTCGGCTTTCTGAACCATACAAGGGAATTAGTGATTGCTTTGGTAGAACTATGAAAAATGAAGGTGTCATTGCTCTTTGGAGAGGTAACACTGCTAATGTTATCAGATACTTTCCCACCCAGGCCCTGAACTTTGCTTTTAAGGATTATTTCAAAAGTCTGTTTAACTTCAAGAAAGATAAAGACGGTTACTGGAAGTGGTTTGCTGGGAACTTGGCATCAGGTGGAGCTGCTGGTGCTTCATCTCTTCTTTTTGTTTACTCCCTTGACTATGCACGAACACGATTGGCCAATGATTCCAAGGCAGCTAAAAAGGGTGGTGAGAGGCAGTTTAATGGTTTGGTTGATGTCTACAAGAAGACACTCAAGTCTGATGGCATTGCTGGGCTCTATCGTGGATTTAACATTTCATGTGTTGGAATTATTGTTTACCGTGGACTCTACTTTGGAATGTATGATTCTCTAAAACCTGTGGTCCTGGTTGGTGGGATGCAGGTATGTGGATATATGCACTTTCAGTTCTTATCACATTCTTTTATTCCCTTCCTTTTGGTTGTTTGCCTGATTCTGCAACTATTATTATCGAGTATTCTGGTGCCTCAGCAGCCATGATTAGCAGTTTTGCTTACAAATGTTAATGATATTTGCTTTTAATTTTTGGTTATTACAGGATAGTTTCTTGGCAAGTTTCTTACTGGGATGGGGTATCACCATCGGAGCTGGTTTGGCTTCATACCCGATTGATACAGTGCGTAGAAGGATGATGATGACCTCCGGAGAAGCTGTCAAATACAAGAGTTCCATGGATGCGTTTTCTCAGATTGTCAAGAATGAAGGTGCCAAATCACTCTTCAAGGGTGCTGGTGCGAACATTCTTCGTGCTGTTGCAGGTGCTGGTGTGCTTGCTGGTTACGACAAGCTGCAGCTCGTTCTTTTGGGCAAGAAATACGGATCTGGTGGTGGTTAATACTCTTTTTTTTACAGATGGTGACGATAGTTTCGTAGTGCTCTTGTCAAGTTTGAGTAATTTTGGATGAGCAATACTGTTTTAATGTTCCCCAGTCTTTAGGGATTTGATATGGAAAGAAAAAAGTTTATATCTTACAAGTTACCTTTTAAATTCGAGTGTTTATGTGCTTTGAGTTCTTGAGAACTTTAGTGTTAGTTCTTTTGGTGAGAACAATTGAACTATTTTCACTTGCAATTACAGTCTTATTGTGCAAAGTCACGTCCTTGGTATTGTCATTTTCTACTTAAAAGTGTGTTATTATATTTCAATTTGAAGAGTGGCATCTTTATAGGATCGCTTCTTTCTCCTTTGAGAACAATTTTCAATTGATTTTGTTTTTTAATTTCATGCATTGTGGTATATACATATAGGTAGTGTTAGGGTATATGTTAACAACTATAAATTTACTATTATAGGAAACCTAACGAATGTATAATCACTACATTGATTGTTTTGTCTCCAGTTGTGCATTTATTGAGTTTCCTATTTTAGTAAGTGTGTATGTTTTTTCGTGTGGGATTTGATAATATAGTAATGCTACATATGCCATCTAAAATCTCACATTTTTCATCCCACTACATGTGGTATGTGAGGTGTCAAATTGTGAGTGGATACATAGGGTAGGTGAGATAAATCATTAATGTGTATCCATTCACAATTCGACACCTCATATGTTACATGTAGTGGAATGAAAAATGTGGGATGTTTAACATTATTGCTTTACAATAACATTCGATCCTGTATTTGAAAGCCGCTAGAGATTCAAGATTGTAATTCTACAAATATTTAATGATGTCTGTTGATATGATCAAAAGAGATCCCTTCTAGACTGTTTAGACGTAAGGACATGTAGATCCCTTAAATTTGAAGGGTGGGGTGATACTGATGGATGATGCTGTCTTCCTCTTGCTCCACTTGAAACAACTCCGACAACTACTTGGAAGGAGATCAGTCTTTATCGTGCGCATCGTCCTCGTCCTCTCTTCACCTATTTTGTCAAACCTTTTGTCTGCTAATAAGTCTTTTGCAATCTAATTAATCTTTATCTTATGCAGATATAGAACATAAACATTTCATTACCAACTGTAACCAATAATACTAGGTCTTCCAAGCATTTTATTTTCAATTCAGTGGTGTGAAAAGTGTTTTCGTATACTTGCTAGTGTTTTTATATCTAAAACTACAAGACTTCTCACCGACTTCTCACCTACAAACCCCTAGATATAAAATTATATACAAACCCACGTTTCATTTTTTACATCAAAATCCAAGGGTTGTTATGTAAATGATCGGTCAGGAGAGAGAATACATAACAACCCTTGGATTTTGATCCAAAGTATGAAAAATGAGTTTGTATATAATTTTATATCAGAGGTTTTGTAGGTGAGAAACCTTGTCTATAATTATCCTCTTATGCTTAATCAAAATAAAAATAAATAAATAAATAATTCTTTTGATAAAGGAAGAGTTATTTACAATGCTCTCTACAAAAACACATAATATCTACTTTTCTAGAAATTATCTTTTAGATTAAAAAATTATTATATATATATAATACTCTTTTTAGAAATATTTTACTCAAAATACAAAGCTACTCCCTAAGCTAGAAGTTGCAGAATTCAGAACCCATAAGCCATAACCTTACAAATGAGGGACTTACCATTTAATCACCTCAATTGTGGTTGCACTATTGCTATATATATATTTTTAAGTAGAAATTTGGGATTAAAAGAGAATGATATGATTCGAACTCAGAATTCAGAAACCAAAACCTTAAAAATGAGGGACTAATTGGGGGTTGAACTATTGCTATCTTTAGTCAACAAAATCTGCAAACAACGAAGACATGATGTTGTTGGTCAGTGAGAAATTGCCATAATTATCGAAATTCACACATGAAAAAACCATTATACGTATGTGTTGTGTCCATTTGTAACGGTTAACTGTCACTTTAACTGGTCGTTTCAACATCTTCATAGGATATCATATCACCATCTACAAAAGAAAAAAAAACTTCTTATTGAACATTGAGTCATCGACAACATCATTCAACAAAAGACTTTCAAAATTTTCACTTCAAAACCAAGCTGACGACGATCATCATCACCTCTCCTTACATATATATATATATATACAACCATAGAGCTGCTCTCTGTCATCAACCCAAAAACCAAAAAATGGCTTCAACAACTTGTCTGCATGCCTTGCTCATCTTAACTCTACAGCTTTGTTTCTTATCAAACAATCAAGCAGCCAAACACAGCCACTCTTCCAGTACTCCCCGCAGCGGCCGCCACCACCACCACAGCTACTCCTCCTCCGCTTTCCCGAATCCGAAACTCCACCAAGCTTATATTGCTCTCCAAACATGGAAAAAGGTTATCTACTCTGATCCATACAATTTCACAACCAACTGGGTTGGTCCCTCTGTATGCAACTACAAAGGCATTTATTGTGCAGTTCCTCCCTATGATCACACAATCAAAGTTGTTGCTATTATTGACCTCAACGGAGCCGATATCGCCGGATTCCTCCCTGAAGAACTAGGCCTTCTCACTGATCTTGCACTCATTCATCTCAATAGCAATCGCTTCTGTGGCATAATCCCACAAAAAATATCTAATCTTTCACTTCTCTATGAGCTTGATATCAGCAACAACAGATTTGTAGGCCCTTTTCCACATGTAGTCCTCAATCTTCCTTCTCTAAACTATCTTGACATTCGTTACAATGAATTCGAAGGCCCTCTACCATCTGAGCTATTCAGTAAAAAACTCGATGCAATCTTTGTCAACAGCAACCGTTTTACCAATGTGATTCCACCGAATTTCGGTATGAATTCTGCTAGTGTTTTGGTGATTGCCAATAACAACTTTGGTGGGTGTCTGCCACCTAGCATAGCGAAATTGGCAGACACTTTAGAGGAATTGCTAGTAATCAACACTAGCCTTTCAGGTTGTTTGCCACCAGAAGTTGGTTATCTATACAAATTGAAAGTGTTGGATGTGAGCTATAACAATCTTGTTGGGCCAATTCCTTATAGCTTAGCTGGGTTGGCTAAATTGGAGCAGCTGAATTTGGCACATAATATGATGAGTGGTGTTGTGCCTGATGGTGTTTGTTGTTTGCCTAATTTGGCCAACTTCACATTCTCTTATAACTTCTTCTGTGAAGAGGAGGAGATTTGCAAGAACTTGTCATCTAAAGGTGTTGCTTTCGATGATCGCCGGAACTGTTTGCCGGATAAGCCGTTACAGAGGAGTAACAAAGTATGTCAGCCTGTGCTCGAACACCCCGTGGAGTGTTTCGAGCAACACTGTAACAGTGGCGGCGTTGGTGGTGGTAGTGGTAGTGGTGCATTTGCTTCTATTTCAAGTGCAATGCCAGTGGCAGCTCCTCTGTTATCACCTTCTAATGCTCCCAGTTACACATAAATATATAAGAGTTTATGTGTATGAGATTTTTAATGTAATTGTGAAACCAAAATAAGATCCAAATTTGGGCTTGTACATACATAATATAAAATGTTTTTAATTTGAAGTTTGTAGATAAATGTCTCGTGTTACATGCATGTCAGTAACTAGACAAAATCAGAAAAATAGAGTTTATGTATTTAATTATTATTATTATTATTATTATTATTATTATTATTATTATGTACACAACCCACATAATTAATTGGTCTAGTTGGTTTTCGAGATATTAAAATCTTACAATCTTTGTTCATTATGAATTTTTTTTAATAGTAATGTTACATATCCCACCCATAATTCCACCATTTTCATCCCAACCCACGTGGCAGTTGAGGTGTCACTTGGTGAGTGGACAAATATCAATTGGTAAGTGAATACATTGGTAAGAGAGATAAGCATCCATTAATGTGTGTTCACTCACCAAATGACACAGAAATGATGGGATTGTAGGGGAGATCTTTAGCATTATTGTTTTTTTAATCATAGGATAAGTGCGAAGGGCATACCAGTAAACCAACCTTATTTCTTTTAATCATGGTTTTGTTCGGTTTTTTTTTTTGTTTTTTTTTTTTTGGTCGTAAATATTCTTTACATTCACACAAAAGATGATCAAGAGATTGGATTTCAAGATTGGCAACGATAATGCGACTACAATACAAAGTAACCATAATCTCTCATGGAAAAAAATGAATTTGAAGCAACCATGCGACAGAATCGCATGTAGAAGAGATATGGGGTATATAATTCATATATCATATGACAGAAAATAAGATTGGTAACAAATTCGATATAAATGGACATAAAAAGACACATTTATTCATGTGGAAATATTAAAGGATTGATTTACAGGACTTCCAAATTTACAAATTGATTTATATTGAAGTTAGAAAAATTACAGCTGAGATAATAAGATTACAATTGCTGAAGAAGAAAATCTGGAAAATCTCTCACTACTCAGAAATTGAAATCTCACAAATTTGTTACCAAATGACAATTGAAGATAGTTAGATTTTCGGGTCTAATTTACCAAATGGCTAAGGCCGATTGATCCTATGTAATATAGACAGTGGAATAATCTCTCTAGGCTGGTGGTAAGGGCCGCCGGCAAGTTGGACATTCCATCTTTATATCCATCCACCTTTGTAAACAACCGGAGTGGAAAAAATGATCACACGGCGTCACCTGTTACATTGTATATCATCGGATTAAATTCACAGTTCAAATAAAATTGACCTGAAACAGCTTAGTTTCTAGTTAAATATCAACCACATACATACATACCATGCAATCATTGGAACGCTGTGTAAGATCAATGGAAGTCATGCAAATAACACAATCCGTAGCATGATTTGTCTCAGGATCAAACCTTCTATAATAGCTATATTTCTCAGGTAGGATCTGCAAATCATAAGATCAAGTTTTAGCCAAAAAAAGTGTTACAACACTTAACAAATATCTTGCTGACAGCCTTGATAGCAAAAAAGTTCAACAAAACAATGCGTAGATAAAAGATTTGAGGGCCGGCATATAAACTGTTTATTTATGACCTAAGCATGGGGATTTTAGAAGATCAAGGACTGGAGATTCACATAAAGAACATTGGGTGATAACTGATAAGAAAATAGTTTCATCGGCTATCGCAGGAAAAAGTTCCAATGGAATGTGCTCTACCTTGAATGAAAGGTAGTTGCGATGCTTCTTTATACATGCAGCAATATTTCTTGTGAATAATCAGTCTAAGAAAAAGGCAACCAAAGACAGAGATTTTGCATAAAGAAAATAAGCAGAGGTGCATCCAACCTGACGAGGAATGAACCATCGGGACCCAAGGTAGTGCTGAAGAAGGAGAATTGATGCTTGCAGTCCAATGAATACACACAAACAGATACACCAATTCTTATCGGGCTCGATGCGCATGAAGTTGTGAGGGCATCCAAATATATATAATGGGATTGCTAGTCGAGTAACACTTATGCCTAAAATGTAATATGGATGCAAAAATTTTCTAGAATCGCGAACAACATTGGTGATAATTTGAGGTATCCAAAACGAGTACATAAGGAGAAGAATAGGTCGCAGAAAATTATGAAATTCGTACATAACCAGAATGCCTCCCAAAAGAATCCCATCTGCAAATAGTAACAGTCGGATCAAAATTAGCATGACAATTTAAACATGAAATTAATAAATGCACAAGCTAGATAACTATGTAATTCTATTATTTGTTTTAATAAATTTCTCTTGTACCGTTGGGATTCAATTAAGGAAAAAAAAGGTAGATAATTATGTATAATGCTTGCATTCTATTGTGGATTTTCTCAATTGTTGCACTCTCCTCTTTATATGCACAGTTTCAGTTCAGAAAGTTAGATTTGTTTTCCATAGAATTATAGAAAGCAACACCGCAGTAAGGCTCTAGTGCTAGGAAACTTTAATTACACATCAATTCGAGGACTAGGAAACAGATAAATTTGGAGAGCATATGGCTGAGCCATGAGGTGGGTGTCATGACTTTGAGGTATTGCTCTGGGTTATTGTGTGGATTGCATGACTTCCAATACTATAAAAAAAAGACTTCTTACCTACAAATTAACCAGTAGCATTCGATTTGCAAGAACAAAATTTACATTATGTGACAGCACTTACAGAAACGGCTATATAGAACAGAGAGTTCACGCCTCATTGTCTCCCAACCTTCACCATTATTCATAGGTCGACTTGCCTTCCATATAGCAAGAAGATATCTCATCTCAAAGATAGAGAAGACTACAAACTTGAAAAATGCAGCTGTTGCAAAAGCATTAAACAAGGATTCTGCGAGGAAGAAAGTACAATCCAGTTAATAACAATTTAAAAAAAATAAATATTTCCAAAGATTAAGAAACAGGAGGAACTTTGCACAGACAAATGAAATAACTCAGAAAAAAGAAATGTTGTATTGGTGTTGAGTGAAAGACACAGTTACACAAGTTTACATAGTGTGAATGGTTCTCTCAGACAAACAAAGCAATAATAATAAAGTTTGCAGAACTTATGGGATTTGTAAGCCAAAGATGGAAACAATCATAAATAAATATGAACAAAATGCAACTCAGCTGCCGTGCATGCTAATGTTTATGTGAATGGAGAGTCCATCAGTGCATTTATCAAGTAAAGTGCCATATTGATCTCTACCAAGTTGCTTAATGAGATCAATCCCTCAAAATTTATCACAAACTAGTGCTGCAGTGCAGATGAATGAAATACAACTAGTATTCCAATTATCCTGCTATTATAATATGGAACTACAGAAAAAATGTAGTCATGTCTTCCAACAATAATGTTTAAAGACATGAAAATTTCTATGGATAATGTTACACAAAAAACTCCCTAAACTATCATTTGAATAATTTCATACATGATACATTATTGCAGTTTATACATCAATTCACAAAGCAGTATTATCTAAGAATTCTACACAATCTTGAGACTGTAGAATACTCCTGAACATTTGAAATTAAATTGCCACTGATTCTTTTCTAAACATACCAACTAGTATTCCTGCAGTCAGATGTAGAAGGCAAAGATATGCATCCATGATAGCTTGTTGCCCGATCATTAGAATTGAAACTTTGGCAGCCCCCTGATAAAGTCAGATCATAGCCATAATAACTTCTCCAGAATCATAAAACAGTAGGAATAATTGAGACTATTGTATACATCAATGGCATTATGAAAACCTAGATTGTTGTTTCTAAGATATGTACAAAGTAAAGTTCTTACAGACTGAGTGTTGCTATGTTCCATCTGTCGAATTAATAAGAGAACCTGAAGGAAAGATATCTGAGCAAAAATGTTAAGGAATTCATCCAAAAACTAGTTGATACTGTGATGAGCCACAACATTGAGAAATACATAAAGGATACAAAGGTGACCATTAAGGTATAGTTCACTGCTTTGTTATAGTACACCTCAATGTTGACAGAAGTAGCATTCAGTTGTAAAGGTGAAAAGCAATCCCCATCATCATCCACTGCAGGACTCTCCATAAATCCTTCTATGTGATAACGATCACGATCACTCTCTGCAGAACAGAAGTAACAGCAACAACTTAGTATAATTTTATATATGTATCCATTACATACAGTCACCAGGGTGAAAGAAAATATTTTATTTGTTGAAGAAATCATATGCAGAGAAAATTCAACTACCATGTTGGTTGGATGAGACACGTGAAACTTGAGCTGCAATTTCTATGTTACAATGTTTCTCCATCTCATAAATTGGTGCTGCAGTGATAAAGCATAAGATTTAACTACAATTATCAAAAAAGCTAATACGTATAAGGTTTAAATACAAAGTAACACTATTTTGAACCAAAGGTAAAAGTTAAGTAGAAAATATTACAATTTTTCCTCCTCCATATTTTTTCTCGTGGAGATTCTTGGAACACCTGCGATGAGAAAACTCCAAGCTGTTTTAGAAAGTAACACGTCACAAGTTAGTGCTCAGAACCCCCATCAATAAAGATATATAATAAAATGATAATACACTGTTATTGTGACCAGAGCCATGTATCTCCAAAAGCACATATGTATCACATAGATATCAAGCTAGAAAAATTTAACCCAGAACCCGGAATATTAGAACTATAACCCCATCCCCGAATAAAATCCCCCAGACTGAAACTCTTCCCATGATAAAAACCCAACTCCATCAAAAACATATGACCAAGTCCAACTCTATCCCACTAAAATCAGGGCACCTGAATTAATGGGTATCATTTTACGAAGATCAAACAAAATTAAGTACAAATTTCTGGGATCCTGGATCTCTCCTAAAATTTGGCTAAAATAAAGGCGGACACTGCTGGGTTGTCTTTTTTGCTGATGATTCTAAGGAAGGTGTATGACGAGTCTGAGGGGTGGTCTCCAACAAGTTGTTATGATATTAGGAGAGGTTTTACATAGTTAAAAACTATCTAGATCAACAGGGATCCCAAGTATATCACTGATGAGCTGATAAAAAGTATTACCATATGATATGGATTTGACAAAATATAATCTTCATCTTGGCTCAATTCTCCCTCTTTTCCACTGCAGTAGACCATCGATGAAAATTAGAACATTAGAGTTGTGACTAGAAACCAGTACAAGATTGATTACCAGCAAGCACACAATTAAACAGATAAATTTAGCAATTAGAACTAGAATTGTGTGTATCCTCAAAATTTGGATACAGGAGGTCTAGAGAATCAAATGAATCAAGTTAAAATTAGAAAAACTTGTCTTGCAGAAAAGAACTAATTTCCATCTCTTAAGAGCATAAACCAAACTGAATCCAAGAATTATTAGCTACTATAAAATTAAAGTTATAGACTAAATAATTAAGGACATTGGTATTCTTTAAAAGCCAACCAAGTTTTCAATAATTGTTGTCCTTAAAACTGGACACAGTTTCAAGATGTCCCAAACTTCATACACTACTAGAAATAATAAAAAAATCGATGACTGCCATACAAAAAATGACAATTTCAATTCAATGAAAGCAAGCACGTGGAGATTATATTCGCCGTCAATATAAACTAAATCCATGGGAGATAATATAATTAGAGTAGAATATTTATCCTTCTCAATGAATTGTATCATAAGCAACATTTAAAAGGAATAATAGAATTCAAAAGCATACACTTAATGTTGATTGAAACATGCCCTAGAAAGGACTTACTAGCTACAACGAGTCAACGACTAAAAACAATAAACCAACATTATACTAAAATCCATGAGATTTACCTGTTAGCTACCATTCGAAGCTGTCTAAAAGGCCATATATATACACCTTCTACCCTGATTTGAGCACCACCAACATTATGCTCATTGTCAAACACATCATGAAATATAATTACACCCTGTTATCAATGATATGAAGGAAAAACATTATCTACCTGTATATCAAAAAAGGTAACATTATGCTCACCATGAGCAATCAAATATTCAAGCAAACACATCATAACCATAAATGATGTGTTTTCTTCAATATGATACTTTTAAACTATAATTGAACTCCCTCACCTGAACATAGTGTACACCAGTTATTTTTGTTGGACTGCTAACTAATTCAATAACAGAATTGCCATTGGATTTCCTGAAATCTGGAAACTTGGAAGAGCTATTTGTGGAATCTAGAAATTTCCAAGACCCTGCAACGCACATGTTCAAATATACTCACATTAGTATTGCATTACAAGGACAACTGAATTTACGTTTATGAACAAGAAGATTGATTTATTATGCATCTACTGAAAAATTGGTCAAACACTAATCTGGGCATTAAAATGCAAGGATTTCATCAAGGCTTTTTCAAATTTTATTTCTATCTATCCATCCGAATTATAACTGGGATAAAAACAGCTTATGCTGCATATGCAGATGCAAGTCAAAACAGTATTGACAGGTTCATTGGAGTGTGTAGTCTACAATACTCGACAACTAGTAAACAACTTTTATCCTTGGAGCCTACAGACTTTAAAGGTCAGTCTGAAAGCAGATCCAACATTTATTCAACTATCATACCACCGCAAACTGGATCAGCTCATTCCAAAAGATAATTTTCATTTCGTTTTATTTTATATTCTCTTCGGTTTTCTCATCTGCACACATTGGTTGCATCGCATGATCTAATTTTTTTTTTCATAGGAAACAGAAACTTTATTCAAAAATCGCAAAATCTAATTAGCAAAAGGAAATGACTTGCAGGATCAGTGCATTTGGATGAGTCAGCATAATCAGTTGTCCTACAAACCCCTCATAGTAAAGTTTGTAAGCAGCACTAGCGATGATAAATCTAAAACATGAACCTTAAATCACATAAATAATTGAGGCAATGGCTCCGAATTCTGTGAATTAGTCAATTCTAGGCATAAATATGTACCCTCAAATTCTAAAATTAAAATGTATGTGATCCATAGAAGGAGATAAGATCAAAGATCCAGACTTAGGCTCCAACCCAAACCCAAAGCAAAAGTGGCCAGCACTGGGCAAAATTTTGTTCAAATGGTGTTGGGTAATAATACTTGGATGATAACTTCCTTCCATCTCCAAAGAATTAGAAAGCTAGTTCAATATGTTGAAGCCAAATGTTTGAATTTTTCTTTGTTCTTTTTATAAACATTAACAAAACCATATCCCTCTCTTAAACATCCTTTTCCTTCTTTTCCTAGAGCCTCCATCTTGCAGTCTAGTTAAATGATTTATATGAGACTGCCACAGCCAAGCGAGCAGGCGTCAATGGAGCAGAAATTCAGAAAGGCGCATTTTAAACTTGCTTCCCCCAGATATACAAAATTTACATATATTCCAAACAAAGAATTAAATTTCCTTAATAAGCATGCCCAAGATATCATTAAGACTACATCATCGTTCCTCTCAATCTTCAATATAAATTATTGATGACCATTCATCATCTCTGTCATGTTTCTCCCCAAATATCTCTGTCCAATCCCAGTCAAATGGAAACACCAAGTTAATAAGCCAGAGACTGAAGTAAATTTGTCTTCATAGAGAAAATTGGAGATTGCCACTTGGTTCACTAACTCCTAGTTCACGAGCAGCATATGGGAAAAAACAGCCTGTTCCATTTCTTTAAACAGAATGAAATTTCATATGAATAATTATATTATGGTAAAGTCATCACTCAGATATGATAATGTCAAACCTCGTGTGCTTTTTGCTGATAAACTTTATTAATATCTTTCTATAACATCAACCAGTCATCCACAAATAACAATAAAATGCAGGTATTACAATTTTGAGATATAGTCTAATAACGGCAAATCATACCCAAACTACAAAACTAAGATATTGATAAGTTAGCCATACCCCTGCGTGATGATAAAGAACATGCAACATATTTATATAAGACAAAAATATCTAGGTCACAACTAACTGACTGGATTAAAAAATAAGTAACTTACGAACCTCGGTAAGTTCCTGTTATATTCCATGGAGAATATGGACCCAATTCATTTTCACCTTTTCTAACAAATAGCCACTGCAAAACAAATCATCAACAAGCAAACAAATGATTTTTCTATTTTCATGTCTGTAATTTAAATCTATGGTTTACCACAAGAAAGCATAAATTTGTCCATAACCTTGAAACAATAAAATTCAATATTAAACAGACTACATGGCATAACCCTATCTTGAACAATATATTAGATGATAACGAAAACATCTCAGGCCTTTTTTCCTTTCTTTTTGACATAAATAAAGATTTTAAGAGATGCTTTTCCTGAAGTGAGTAAACAAGATTGGTAATCCAATTAAATATTGAACTTAAAATCATTACCAGGATAAAGGGCCTTCATGCCAACTTACTTTAGAATTTCCTTGACAAATTTGTAGCAGATGTTATGAAAATCTAATTTTATTTCTGATTTTCCTCATTTACATGGTGCAAATTCTAAGTGATTTCTCATATTTCTTATGAAAGCACCAGTGCAACATTAAGTGGTACTAGCAAACTTAACATTTGCACTGCCATTTCACAATATTTTCTTCAGAACAAACACAAATGCAGAACAAATACAACCACCTATAATAAGTCAAACCTATGAAAATCAACTCGAAAACGAAAACTAAACTATCATTTCACTATGACCATAAACTAAAAAATAACATCTAAACAGGCATGATCAAAACAAGTTTAACAATCAAATTTGCATTTTCATATCCAAATTCACAACTTTTATCCTAATTCTCCCCAAACACAATAAACAAAAACCAAATTAAATTACAATTAACCAAAAAACAGAATAACTAAAACACTAATAATGATAAACACCAACCTCATCGCCCCATGAGCGAGCTCGGTCCCTTAATGGTCTGAGACCCTCCACCGGCTTCAATACCGCAAAAGCAAACCATAATCCAAAAACAAACCGAACCAAAAACCCTAACTTTTTCCTCCTCCTTAGAAACAACAAAAGACCCAAACTTTCCCAGGTAACCATATCAAAGCCTCTCCAACCCAAAATTAAAAAAATAAAAATAAAAAATCAACTCCAATTCAAGTGTGCAACGAGACGCAGCTGAACAAGTTGATGATCATGAAGAAGAAGAAGAAGAAGAAGACAATAAAATGACACAGGAGTAGCTTTCATGAACAGATAACTTCAAGTGGAATCAAACATTTGAAGTGAATACCAAACAATCAGATACAAGAAAATGAGAGCTCAACTGACTTTGAAAATACAAATTATAATAATAAATAAATAACTTATTAAATTAAGCAACTAAATGGCAACAAACAAAACATGACCTTCACCGGAAGATCTTAGACCAGATTGTGTATGTATTCAAAATTTATACAAAAGTAGGTATTTTCTAGACGGAGCTTGAGAGAGAGAGCAGTGGTTGTTTTTGTCGTTGACATGTTTTCTGCTCTCTCTATTTTGGTTTTTGGTAAATGCAGGTCAGAGGGAGAACTAAAACTTGGGTGCAACCGGATGCACCATCCATCCCCCACCCATGTTGCCACGTGAATAACTTTCTTACGTGGCAACATCTGGGTGGGGATGCATGGTATCCTTTACTCACGTGGTAATATCTGGGTGGGGATGGATGGTGCATCCGATGCACCGAAGAATTTCCGAGAGACTAATCTCGGCGTGCTTTTGCAAAGGCTGATTCAACCACGCGCTTCCTAGGCCGTCACTCTCACGCTCCAATCACGAGTTGAAACTTGGAAGATTATAGTACAAAACAAAAGTTAATATTTTAATTTTCACCGTATAAAATTACTACAAATTAAGTAGACGTATTTTACAATACGTGTAGAGAGTTTTTATTTCGATGTTGTATTTAATAATAATAATTTGGGATTACGAATAGTTTTTTTTTATTTTTTTTTATTTTTTATTAATACAACTATTACAATAAGATTGTCCGAACTTATCAAGATTAAACAATACATGTTCGGTCTAGATAACTATTTTCATAAATCGGGAGAAAACTCCTCACATGTGCTTATAAAACACGGATAGTAAGAGTTAAACCTACCACTGTGAAAAGGAGTACACTACCATCGCCGGTGACGTGTGGGATTATGGAATGTTAAACGATAGATGTGGGTGTACAAATGATTAGAGTCAAGGCTGGTGAAGCAAAGGTTGGTTGATGGAACGGTAATGCATTAAATTGACCGATATACCCACCCACCCAACTAAATAAAGATTCCAATTCAGAAACGGGTCAAAATTAGGTGCCAGTCAAACTAAGCTGTTCAAGTTTTAGCTAATCGAAGTTATAAAGCAAAGAAGAGTATAGTTGAATCTCAAACTTTAGTTGAACCAAAAAGCCAATGAAATTTTATATCAAGCCTAACTCCAATTATTTCAATTTCAATCGCACGAAAGGCGTAGGCCGTAGCTATATTGATAAATGGACGTGTTTAGGACTTGGATAATTGATTTCTAAATTAATAGTTTAAATCTTATTAATGGTAAAAAACTTCAAAAAAATACCAAGTCTAAACAGGGGCGAAGTTAGGATATTTTAGTAGAGTGGGCTAAAAAAAATTAAACGAACCTTAACTATGCATATAAATTTTATTAATTTATTGTGTTCTTGGGTTAGGTATATTTGTTTGACATTGCAACCTATAATAGCAATTAGATTGAATTGTCAAGAAATGAAAAATACATATTTACAAGTGAATTAACTGTTACTAAAATTCAATAAAACTAGCTTTGAGATTCAATAAAACGTACAAAATTTATCCACTTGTCAATTAACATGATTTATTCACTTATTATTATTATTATTATTATTATTATTATTTTAGTAATAAATAATATAAATTTAACATGTTCTGTTATTAACGGACTGTTAATTGTGCTTCAAATATTGATTTCAACGTTTCCAATTTGTTTGTATGATATATTTTAATTTGTGTCCGGAGCATTTTGTTTTTGCTAGGATAATTTGGTAAATAAAATTGTAATATAATGTTATTTTAGTAAAAGATAGACAGTAAGGGTAACTTTTGTAATAACATAACAGTTTTTTCTTTTTTTTTTTTCAAAAATTCAGCCTGGGCTACAGCCTAGGCTCTAGATTGATAGATACTATCAATATATATATATATATATATTTCAATTTCAATCTAACGTGATTACGATATTAAAGAATAAATTGTCATACAAATATCATTCACTAGAAAATTAAAATAAATCATCCTTCTATATAATTGTTCAAAATTTGGTTTTCCATAATGTAAACACCATTCAATTAGGAAATTACGCTCATGTAACTTGGTAATGTTTGTTTTAAGTTTGAGTCGTCATCAAATTAAGCAATATATATATATATATATGAATGTAATTTGTTAAATTTGATCCGTACTCCATATATCTACTCTAATAATGAAAGATATATAATCTCACAGGCATATGAAGAAAAAAACACTACAACAATACTAATAGACTACGTATATGGTGTTTTTATTTTTTACACCTTTTTGTACTTTTAGTGAGTAGTAGAGTAATTAATATAAAAATCTATTTAAAAAATTAATATAAATGTCGTAATATTCAACTATATAATAAAATAAGATTTCATTACCTGACTACATTGAAATTTTATAAAGGTGTCAAGACTCAAAAAAATAAAAAAATAAATAAATAACTTTTTAATAATCGTGATCATACCTTAAATAATGTTTATTGATTGTGACGCTATCCCAATTAATTTACCCATATAATCACATGGTTATGAAATTATATGTATATATAAATATTTTAAACTATTACAATTCGGGTTTTGAGGAGTAATATCACTCATACCCGTAACCTCATATTATATGTGGTGTATACCAACGTGCAAACCTCCTTTGCCTTCTTTATTTTTCTTTTAATTATAGTTTAAAAAATATTAATTATAGCTAGGACGAATATGATTTTACATTCTAAGATAAACCGAATCTAAAATACAAGTTATTCATATTAAAACAAGACGATCCAATTTATATTAAAAAAAAATATGAGTTTACGTGGGTTATGGACGTGAACAGGTTTGTATTATAAAAAATCGAATAGAACGGAATAAACAAAGGCTCAGTTTGACATTGCTTTCTGAGATGATTTTCGAAGAAGCTACAAAATATACCTTCTTATTTAGGCTATTGAAAGAAGCCAAAAACGACCTAACCTAAATTCTAATTTCTAATTTTGGGTTTATTCGGTTCTATTCGATTTTTTGCAATACAAACCCGCTCAAGTCCACCATGGCATAACCTGCATAAACTCGATTTTTTTATTTTATTTTTTATAAATAAAATAATACAATATTATTTTGACATCCCTAATTCTAATTTCTAAACCCAAAACCCACCACACTTGGTCATTTTCGCAAATAACTTCCCTGGAGTCACTCTCTGTGGAAGTTCCAGTTCCAGTTCCAGTTCACAGTGACAATCCAACAATGGAGGAGCCAACAGTGAAAGGTACGGTGACGCCACTCTCGTCAATGTTTCCGGTCGAAGACGCGCAGAGAGCGGCGAAGCGCGTGGAGGACGCGCTGTCGGAGAAGCAGCAGGAGCTGAACCAAGTAAAGGAATTCATCGCCGATAACACAAACCTCATAAACCTCGTCCAAAAACTCCCCGAAGAACTCCACCACGATATCATGGTAACTCGCGCTCCCGCCATTCCCTATAAATTACACGACTCTCTCTCTCTCTCTCTGTTTTTGATTTTTGGTTTTGCTAATTACAGGTTCCGTTTGGAAAAGCAGCTTTTTTTCCTGGTCGTTTAATACACACCAACGAGTTTCTGGTAATATTATGTTATTCTTTCTTTAATAATTGAAATAACTCAATTAGATAAATATAAAAAAACGATTTTTTTGGTGCCTCGTAATATTTATTTATTTATAGTGTAAGCTCTGATGAGTTTGAAAACTCAATTTAAATATATTGATAACTATACTTGTAGGTTCTTTTAGGAGAAGGGTATTATGCTGATAGAACATCAAAGCAGACTGTTGAGATTTTGAATAGAAGAGGGAATGCTTTGGAGTCCCAAGTTAATTCTATCAAGGCCATGATGCAGGATTTTCGGGCAGAAGCTTCATTTTTTGATGCCACAGCAAATGAAGCCGCGGTAGGTTGTGCTGTTTTGTTGTTTAGAAAGGATGTGTGCCAGTATGTATATTGTAAAATAATTAACAATAAGCCAGTAGTTGGTATTCCAAATGTTTTCTTGTAAGTCTTGCCATGGCATGCATTGGTACTAATAAATATAGAAACAATGTTTTGTTGGTTTGTATCGAATTATAAAGGTCTCATTTTCCCCTCCCTTAGTCCCTTGAACGTTGATGGTAATAACACTTGAATGTTCACTGGCAGAGAAAGGTGTCTTTCTGATCATGGATTTTTGTTGTTACTGTTACCAAATTGTTTTATTAATCAATTTGCTTTTACAAATATTTACCTGTTTATTTTGTTTCCATTACAGTGTTAGTAATTGCTTGATGTATATATAACAGGAAGGTCTGGTAGAGATAAGGGAAGAATATGTGGAGGAAAATTCGTCTGAAAGGGTATCTGATCCAGGCAGGTTCTTGCCTCGTGTTAGTTTTCTAGTTTTCTGTAGCTTGTTATGAAACAATCGGTCTCAAGTTATTGAAATGTGTGGGGATGTATATATTTATATGGTTACGTCATCCGTTTTCTTGCTTTCTTTCCCCCCTTTAGTTTTCTTTTCCATTTTGATTGCAAAGTTAAGTCTAACAGTATTCTGGTCCAAATAAATTCTAGAATTTAATATTATGTTTCTGTAAACAATTTATAATTTGGATATAGAAGCTTCTGATTAATATTCGATGTAACAGATGATTCTGCTCTGGATAGAGCTGATGGCACAAGATGATTTATTTAGCCAACTATATTAGTTGAGACTTAAGCTTAGTTGAGTACAGTACTACAGTTTATTATATTGTAAATGATGCAATAATCCTTCATTTGTATTATTGGTCCAGGGACTGATTGGCAACGAGTAAGATCATAAAAAGGGTGAAGCAATTGGGGTAGTGTAATCCAATGTGAATCAATTGTAACCATTGATAGCTAACCTTACTGATTGAAACAATGTATATCATCTAGAGTTTATGGCATTTTAAGGAGAAGACTATGAAGTAGAAGTAGGATTTGTTCATGTTACTTAAAGAGCAGGCTGAGATTCATCATCAATCCGATCTAGGTCCCATCTAGCACCAAAATAGTGGCCCTACAAAGAAAGGCATATTTCTTTTATCAATGTATATCTTTTTGGCCTTTTTAGATTGAAGAAATTGTCAATTTTCTTATAAGGCTGGTTTGGTACTAGAACCTCCTCTTTCTCATATGAGAGAATTGCTTTGTATCTATAACTACTGAATGTATTCTTAATCTTTTTTAGACTCAATGTAATGTAATGAAATACAGAGTTATTATGCATATTTGAATTTAGTTCCAGTTATTGCATTTGTAACGCATATGAGTGTAGAATTAATTGAGTTCAGAAATTGTCTGGTCACACCATTAGAGTTTACTGTGAAATCCTTTTTTTTTTTTTTCCTTTCTGTTTTGCTGGGGATGGGATTTGTTTCTTTTGTTTTTGTTTCAATTTATTGATAATCCCTATGTTGCTTTGAGATCTCTTTATCTGCAGAGTTGTCTGCATTATCATTTGTTTGTCTGAATTTTGTTACTTGAAAATTATATTCATATAATAGTGCTAGCATAGAACTTGAGTATTTTTGTCTTTCATCCTTGCAATAAAAGGAAGAAATTGTTAGTTTCTCTTGAAGTTGAAACTTTCTGTAGCTGAGATTTCATCATTCTTTTCCAGGGTCAATTAAACAACGTTCGTCTAGTTTCTCTGAAGCCGACAACACGAATGTTGAAGATGAAGAATATGCTCGTATGATGTCCAGGTTGGATGAACTTGAGCAAGAAGAACTTGCTGCTGAAATTGACAATGAGGTTGATGAAGATAACCAAAACCAAGGTAACACAGCTAAAAGTGGCAAAGAGATTTATGAAGATGAAGTATATGCTCGTATGATGTCCAGGTTGGATAAATTTGAGCAAGAAGAACTTGCTGCTGAAATTGACAATGAGGTTGATGAAGATAACCAAGGTAACGCAACTAGAAGTGACAAAGAGAGTGATGAAGATGAACAAGCTTTAACTGATTTTGATAAGTTTTCAGATCAGATTGCTCCTGATCATAATTTCAGACATTCAGAGGTATTGTTTAAGATTATTGCTCCTGGTTAGAGGACGCAGACACTATTATTGCATATTCATTATATCTGCATGATGAAACAGGAGCTTAGGTCGAGTAAACCACCACAGCAGACAAAAGATAAAAAAACTTATGAAGATTTTTCTAACAATTTTCGCTGCCAGCAGGATTTTAGTGATCAATCTGTAAGAGATAGCTACCTCAAATCCTCTTCTCAGTGGTTTTTTTTGTTTGGTTAATCTTTGTCAGCTACTGATATTCTGGAAACTCTGAAATGCAGTGTACGGATTTGACAGTGCAGGCTGTAACCAGAGGTAAGTCTCTGACAGTTTGCTGTAGTGTTTATGTTCCACTTGTGCTGTTGAAATTACTAGAACATAAAATATAAAAATAAATAAAGAAAAGGAAGAAGAGAGAGGCAAATCCAAAATTTGGAAACTGTTTCAAACTATCTTGCAGACACAGTTTTTGGCAACCTGATGTTGCTGTTATTTGGTGAAATCATTTTTGAGAATTGCTAAGCTTTTGAAGGGCCTGTTAATTAGAAATAGCTATGGAATTTTTGTTTTCATTCTATAGCATAGTCTGTTAATTATATGCTATCCCTTTCTAAAGTTAGGAGTTACATAAGTATTTTGGGCTCTGTGCCTTGGTTTTGTTGAAACTTTTCATGCCTTGTGCATTGCCCTGTCTGAGCAGAAAAATTTGTATCCATTCTTTTTTAAATAATGGTTTTCTCTTGACTTTTTATGAGTTTCTTTCCATTTTCAGTATGTTCCTATTATGGGTGACCATTATTGAAAAGTCAAGGGACTAAAATACTTTCTGTATGATTATTTAGTAGGCTTCAATTAGGATTGAGGGTTAACCCCAATGAGTGGGTTGACTAATGACTATAAAAAACCTTTAATTTCAATCAAGAGATCATGAGTTCAAATCCCCTTAAAGGCCACCTACTTAGGATATTATATCCCACGAGTTTCCTGACCACCAAGGTTGTAGGGTCTGGCAGTAGTAGCCAACCTAAAGCAAGATGAACATAAATAAAAGTTGATGAATTTCTGAATATAAAAAGAAAAAAAGTGGGTTTAAGGCCTACTTGAATTGAGTCTTGTGGCCGGTTTCTTTTTGTTCTTCACTTCTATGGACCTAGGAGATACTATGAAAACTTTGTTGTTTGTAAATAATTATACTATACTCTGATGACGAGATGAGGTTGGTCCAGTGTTATTCCCCTCACCCTACATCATGAGGTTGTGGATTTGAGTCTTTCCCCTTCCCAAATAAACCCCGAATTTATGTAATACTTCAATTTTTTTTTTTTTTTTTTTTTTTAAATGCTATACTCTTGATACCTTATAATGGAACTTGAGAGTAATATTTTTAGCTTCATACAATATACACAAACACATTCACTTGTGCTGATACTTCTCAAGGTATCATGATTTAATGGGAAAAATTACTAATTTGTTGCGTACATCTATTGGTTAATCTCTAAAATACTTTTGAGACAGCCTTCTTAGTTCTGACCTTTATATGCTATTTTATGATCGGTTAGCATGTCATGCTCATGTCCACCAATCTTCATTATCCATTTCCGTTTGTATTTATTGAGACTGATCCAATGGAAAAAATTTGGCAGACATTGTAAAATCCAGTAATGCAGAAAAAGCTTCAATGCTTCCTGAAGTAAAAGAGAAAGATGGAGCAGTGCTTTCATCAAAAAATGAGGTATTTGAAGCTTATATTCAAGCTCAATTAGCATTCTTGATGCTTTTGTACTTTTATGGCATTGGAAGTAGTTGGTAATTACTTTGGGCACCCTCTCTTTTCTTCTCAAATTATCCATATATCCTTCATGTCTTGATTGTTATAAGGAAATCTGTAATAGCATTAGATAGTTGTGCTGATGTAACATGCTTCCTGGTTTCGTGTAATCTTGACTGTTGATTATTTGCCTGAAGTATGATCATTTGTCATTGATGCCCAATGCCGTGTGGACTATCTGCTGAACATGCTTTCTTCTGAAGTTTTCTGTTCAAAGTTTTATGCTTTTGTATCATGATGTTATACTGGGTTTTATTTGTAAATGACATAAAAGATTCTAGTGAATATAATTTGCTAATACAAGGTAAAGATTTCAAATTGTATGAGCTGAGCTGAGCATTCTGTTATTTGAATTTTGTTTGCTATACTGTGTAGACATTTGGGCATATATGGGAGGGCCTCCCCACCCACGAAGTCCCCCATTTAATCTACCTTTTTTTCTTCAACAGGTATCTGCACAGTCTTCAAAACCAGGAATTGATAATTCGAAGGTAAGTATCATCTTGATAATGTTTAACTGTCACAAAATAATCATGCTGTAAATCCTCTATGTAGAAAGCTAATAAATGTAAACTGATGTTATAAAGAATCCAGAACTGCAATCGTAAATCTTTCTTGTGAGTTTGTTGTAGTTGAACAACCATCATATGCAGTTTTATTAATTATTTTCTCCTGCCTCTTAGGATTAATTGTGGAGAACACGTGATTGGAAAATGCTTTTTACTTTCTTCTTCTAACACCATAACCATTGATGTTTGATAATTCTGCATGGTTTAGCATGTATGTGCAATGCCCTAAAACGGGTTTACCCCTGACATTTATGATAAATCCGATAGGTTTCAGTACTGTCACCTATGATGATTGATGTAAAAAATTTCTGCATTTGCTATGGCTATACTATGTACGCATGCATGCACATAGCGAAGAGCATCTCCAAAACTCACTATGACCCTTTTTCCTCTACAGGTATCTGCCCAGACTTCAAAACCTGGATTTGATATTCAAAAGGTAATTTTCTGTGAATTATTTCTTCTCAACTCGGTGAGATAGACAATTTACCTAAACTTTTCAGGTGGTGGAGGCAGGGGGAAACAATGCATTTCTGTTAGGATTACCAATTTTAAATTTATCATCCATATTGCAGGCATTTACCGGATCTGTCGTGGAGCACGCTCCCAAGATACAAACAAGTACACAGGAGCAAACTGAGATTTCATCAACGGTATTACTTATTGATGCATAACCTTGACAGTAATATTCCTCATTTTGTTTATCGACTTCAAATACTGATTGTGGCTTTAACTACTACAGCCTTCAAAACCAGTTTCCAGATTTAAGATGCAGAGAAGGTAGCAGATGATGAAGTGAAACATGGAAAGATGCAGGAGACATGCTTGATATTTTGTAATGGAAATATGCTTGTACTAAAGTAGAAATCAAATAAAAACCGTCCAATATCTACCATAAAAACAAACCGTTCTCAACATCTTTTATAGAAAGGGGAATTTTATACCATGCGATAATATGCGATCGTAGATGCTCAAATGGTTATTTTATTTCTGGCATAATTGAACACTTTCAATATAGTAGCATCTTTGAATCAATAAATATACATTGATGAGTTACACGGTTACACCTGTATTATTTACAAGTTAGAAAACAAGCCGTCCGTCAACTGTTAGGTATCTTCTTTCTCTTTTTGTAGTCTTGAAGCAACTTCTCCCTCTCCAAAGGAGTTGCAGATAATACCCACTTACTAAATTCAATCACTCCCATACCCATGAACTGGGCAAGGAGATTGTATTCGGTCTTTTTCCAGTCCTTGGATGACAAAAGTTCGTCTTTACTATTTGCACCATCTGTTTTTCTTTTCTTCTTAGAAGGGATGTGCGGCTGGCTTGAGCTATCGTCCCAAGGGATGCTCGCTTCTATCTTCTCTTGAATCCCAGGCTGATTGTTGACGATGTCTTCATTGCGATGAGCATATACAATACCTAAACATCAGCAATGATTACTCATGATTACCAATGTTTTAATCCTATCTTCAAAACACCCCCATAGTCATAGTAAACTCAAAACACAATAATAAATAATTAGATCAGAAGAAAACAACGTAAATCACCATGGGGCAAAATAGTACCAGAAGAGCGGGATTGAATTGAACTTACCCAAGTCTTCAAGCACTGGCTTACTAGTGGTAGGCCTTTCCAGATCACTAGACTTTCTGGTCTCAGATCCTGATGAAAGTGACAGACTTGCTTCTTTTGAGGGAATTATATACATGCCAAGCTCACTTTTCTCTTGCCACCCATGTTCTTTCCCCGGTTTTTCATGTAACTCAATGATTTCACTGGTAAAAAGCTTATCAGAAAGATCACGGAATAGATTGCAGATTCCAAAAAGTTCGCCTTGAAATTCCTTGCAATCCTGGAAAGAAGATAACTCAAGTTAAATGCAAGAACTCTAAATGTTTGAATACAGATTCAAAAAACTAGAGGAAACCAGACAATTGTCTCCCTAACACTTTCCCCGCTCCTCATTCTCACTCCCCTAATCCCGATATATTTATATAATTATTTATTTTTTAAAAAAGATACCCCTAATCCCGATATATTTATTATAATAATGTTTCCTATACCTGGACACCTTCAAAGTATCGTTTTTCCATTTTCCCCGAAACAGCAATATTTGACAGCTGCTGTTTATACACCTGACGAGTATAAACAAGTTCTTCAAGGGAACCAGCAGAAAGAAAGCGGAAGACAATAACATGCCGCTTCTGTCCAAAACGAAATGATCTGTCCTGGGCCTGTAAATCCTGGGCAGGATTCCAGTTTGGATCAAATATTACCACACGATTTGCACTTACAAGATTCAATCCAAGCCCACCAGCTCGAGTTGATATCAAGAACACCTGAAGAAAGAAATTAGACCAAAAGAAATTTGGACCACAAAGTGCCTACTGAATTAGAACTTGGAAAACTACCTGTTTGCTTGGACTTGAGTTGAAATCATCAACAAGAGACTGACGCAAGTTGGTTGGAGTGGAACCATCAAGTCTTGAAAAGCTATAGCCTTTGCGTATAAGGTACTTTTCCAGTATGTCCAGCATTCTGAAACAATGATTCAATTTCAGAAGCAGGAGAAGAAATCATGTCTGGCACGTAAACAGGGAGAAAAAAAAAAAACACATACAGTAACCGCTATTTATAATGTAAAAATGTAATTAGATCCCAAAGAACAAGCTTATGTCAACATCTACCAAGCTTTCATCAACCGCCATTAAGAAAATTTTAGGCTGGACAACTTAATTCATTAATTAATATATTCACAAATATCTGACATCAAAATGAAAGTTAAAATTTATTCCTAGAAGCCTCATCCTCAATAAGATGCCCTCTAGTGAAAACTTGGCTACTGGCCCTCATATTTTCAGAATTACATAGGCAAGCAGCCAATGAACTAAAAGGGCTCTAGCTTTCTTTCCTTCTCTCCATGTTTAAGAGATAGACACTACAACTCTTTTCTTGGTAATGTACAAGAAAACTTTTGGAATAACTTTTCTTTTCCAGATAACATTAAAAAAGTAAGTTTTTTCAGATTCATCAAACTGCATGGGATGAGGCCTATGAGAAGTTGGGAGATCTGGGTTGAATTTATAAATTTCTGAACTTGGAAAGCATTATTAAGTATATTCTGGAATGGTCCCAGCGGGTCATATGCCAACATAAGTAATCAGCTGTTTTTCCTTACATTATACTGTTCTGCACATTGTAATAATTGTGGCGAATATAAGATGCAGATAACATATAAATAAATTATTGATCAGAATAACAGGTAATTTAATCATTTATGCCTTGGCAGCCTTGTAATTCTGATAGTAACCAGTATTATCTTAAAAATGCAATGTAGACTAGAAGGCACAATAATGAAGGTTGTGGAGCATTACCTGACAGAGAAACTGAACAGAAGAATTTTGTCACCCTTCGAAACCCAAGAGAACATTAACTTTTCTAAGGCTCGCATTTTGCCACAATGTTTAACATCGCTCAGGCTCATGAAACTCTCACTTTGGGCATTCCCTCCCACCAAATCAATATCTGGTCCAAAGACAGCAGAGGCAAACTCTGCATCTTTCCTTTGTTTATCTGGTTCATCTCTAGGGTTAGGCTTAATAAGTTCCAGGTGATTGCTTACCTGTGAGGAAGCAATAATATGTAAGCATAACAAATGAAATAACAACTTAATAAGAAATTTGCTTTTGTCTCAACCTCTTGCCTATGAAAACCATCCTATTAAGTTATCGAAAAGGTTTGCATAGCATAAGCAACGCAAGTATAAGTAGCAATTAATTTTGTTGCTATACTATTGTGATATGTTCCATTGTTAAAATTCATAGCGCAAAGGTTCATAAACCTGTTGAAGTTTGACAAGGCAAGGAAGGACAAGGCAAAAGGGGCATGAATCACACCCATCATCAGGGTTATCCCTGTGAAGGTAAGGCCAGATAATTCCATCTGGTACAATCCTTTTGCAACATTCCACTTGAGTAAGAGGACTTCCACAGCTACAAGGAAGGTCCTTATTGATGAGGCATTGGATGTCCGGGAGTTGTAACATTCTACTATACACCCGTTTTTGCAAATCACTCATGGCACAGAACACAACATTATCTTCCTTTCCCATCATAAGATGCCCAATAGTCTCCTCCTTTGTCCTTCTTAACATATATTTCCGAAGAACTGCCACTAGGTGCTGCTTTCTTTCATCAGCAACCCTGACAAATCTTTCAGGAGCAGTTGATCTCTGGCCCTGCTTGAGAGGTTCATCATAAAACTCCCGAAAATGTTCCCGTGTTCCCAAGGACCCAGGTGCAACCCAATCAAAGAGATTGAAAAGTTCCATAATTTTGTTCTGCATAATGGTTCCTGTGAGACCAATACGTTTTAGCGTTTTAAATTCTAAACATGCTGTATAGAGTTTTGACTTTTCATTTTTGAGCCTGTGTGCTTCATCAACAATCACAACCTCCCATTCGATCTCTGATAAGATGCTGCCATGAATTCTGTAAGAGTCAAAACTAGTAATAAGTACTTCAACTCCACGTGCTTCAAGTTTGTCAAGAATCAAGTCCCGATTAGGCCCATGGTAAACAGAGACATTAAAGGTAGACCATCTAGAGAATTCAATCTCCCAGTTCTGGATTACAGAAGAGGGGCAAATTATTAACACAGAGCCCTTATTTCCCACCTTATTTTCTTTCAATATCTTGGAGTCACCGGATTCATCTTTCCCAAACACAGCAGCAAGAAATGCAATTGTCTGAATTGTCTTTCCTAGCCCCCTAATCCAATTAAAAAAAGAAAATGCAAAAATGAACTCCATTGGCACAGTAAAGAGTTTGCTAAGGAACTCAGGAACAGGTAAATTACAACACAAGTTTATTTCATGCAAAGAAAAGGTGTATTTAGTTGACTACCATGTAAAAAGTGAAAATCCAGAAGGGTATTTGTAGTCTGGTGATAATTTGGGCAGAAGACAAGATCACATAAAACAATAATGGGCTGTTACAGTATCCATATACTAATAATGCTTAATGATATGAAAAGCACTTGTTGAGAAAGAGAGAGTAAATAGCTCAGTAACCCAGACTACCAATAATAGCAATCTAATTAGATCAATACCATACAATTGGATAATGGTGAAGATGAAACAAAATGAATAAATTACATAGATACAAGAAAGGTCACAGTTGAAAAGAAAAACAAAAGGAGCAATAACCATCAGCAACACAAACAAAAGTACTCACATGTCATCACCAAGAATACCTCCATAGTTGTTTTTGTATAATTTGTACAAAAACTTTACTCCTTCTCTTTGATGTTCAAGCAACCTACAGTTGATAGATGCAGGAACCTACAAACCAAAAGAAACAATATCAAACAAATTAAAAACCAAAAATGTCTTGGACAAAATCACTTTTAAATCAGGCAAGAAAAACACATGGAACTTCAACAAAAACAGAACTTTAATCGAAAAACCAGTCAAACATGTAATTATTACCTGTACAACTGGAAATTCTCCATCTTCAGACAAAATCAGTGGCTCAAATGGCCCTGTATGATCAAACTGACCCAATTGGGGTCTCCCAAATTCCCTTTGTTCTTGCTTCTCTTCTTCTTTTTCTTCTTCTTCTTCAAGATCATTGCTTTTACCAACTGGGAGCTTCTGTTGGGTTTCAACGTTTTGTTTTGAAGAGGGAGGAAAGTAATCTTCTTCGAGCCGTTGAAGCTGCTGCGAAAGAGAAGATTTTGGGGGTTTTCTCGAACTGATTAATGGTTCATTTGATGATTCTTGTCTGATTGATGATGATGATGATGATGATGATAAGAGGCTCGAGCAGGGCTTTAAGCTTTCTTTAAAGCTGCGCAACAATGACATGGAACTCCAAGTTTTTGACGAAAAATATGGCTACGGTTTTCTGTTTTTTCCAATTCAAATTGTTTTCAGTGCTACCAGTCTACCACTACCGGAAAACAAAAAGTCTAACCGCCCAATATTTTCTCTTGGGCCTTGGGCTTGTAATTAATTATAAATCCAACAGAGCACTTCCGATTGGCTTATTTAAGAGATGAATGTTGTTGTAAAAGTAGGAATGACAATGGATCGGATTAGGTATAGATACCCTAATATTCATCCCTATATCCGTTTGAAATATATGTCTTCATCATCGTATCCATTCCCATTTTTAAGTGAACGGGACGGATTCGAATAATCCGTTAATTAAAATAGAGATATAAAAAGTAGCTATTATTCTTATATTATATATGTGATATATGATATATGATATATTATGATGAGTAATGCTACTTTGTCCAAATTTTATGCTCAAATTTGGTGCTTAAATGACGTGGTAATACTCTTATCCATTTATTTAGATTGTATTAAATTTGCTTGATTTAAATGAATGGATGAGATTGTTGTCATGTCATTTGGACACTAAATTTGGGCAAAGTAGCATTACTCATTATATATATGATTTGCTAAGTGATCAAGTAAAAAATTAAAATCAAAATCCTTGTCAATTAACTCATTAATTGCCAATAGGGGTGTAGCTCAACTGCGAGAGGGACGAGCTTGGGGTTTGGGTAAATGATTCCCATGTCAGCAACTCGAATCCTACCAATGGTGAAAGTTTTTTAAAAAATATCTAGTGCCGGATTAATAGATATTGTCAAAAAAAAAAAAAAAAAAAAAAAAACTCATTTATTACAAATTTATTCACCCTCCAATTTTGAACCATTGAAGATTGACCAAATCCTAGCCATTAAATCTGATATTTCTATTACATTACTATGGCAAATTAATAAGTAAATTCTTATTAAAAGAGAAAAAACTACTTGCCATTTAATTAACTTTATAATTATCATACCATTTAAAATTAGAATAATGATTGAGTACTGACTTGTCAGTATCCAAAATATTCACAGCACCAATAGGAGTGTAGCATGTGATATTTTTTCTTATATTTTGAGCATTATTCTTAAAATTAAAGAAGATTTTCCTTCTCAATTATGACATGAGTCAAAAAGCAAGGATATACTTTACCCTGAAGTTTCATTTTCACTTCTTTTTTTTATAATTTTTTTTATTATTGTTATTTTTTTTAGGAGAGCTTCTTTTGACAATCCGAATTTTTTCTTTTTACACTTTTTTTCTAAAGACGCTCTATTCTCAAAATTTAAATTTTAAAAAAATTTAAAGAAATTTTCTTTTGTTCCAAGATTATCCTTTTTTATCTTTCAACACTCCTATTATAAAGACACTCTATTTAATATTTTTTTTTTTCTAAAGACATTCAATTTTATTTTAATAAAAGTTAGGACGAACCATTGTAATTTTTGGATTCATTCGAGGATTAATCTTTTTTGAATTAATTTTTTTTAAAAAATAAATTATCTCTCCTAAATCGTTAGATTAAATATTACATATTAAACACTCTTTCTTAAATTTTTAATTACCATATTGAACTCTCTCTCCTCCAATACATATTAAATCAAAATATTCATAAGTTTTTTTTCTTTAACTATTAATTAAAGATTGATTGAGAAAGTATGGAGATAGAATTTTATTTATTTATTTATATTTATTTATTTATTTATTTTTGAAAATGGAGAGGGAGAGTAATTAGGAGAGAGTGTTTAATATGGTAATAAAAGATTTAGGAGAAAGAGTTTAATATGTACTATTTAATCTAATGATTTACGAGAGAGAATTTATTTTTATAATAATTTAATTAGTTTAGAGTGTCTTTAGAATTTTTTTTGTCTTGTAATTTTAATTCAGGTTAAAATTATCATCAATAAAAAAATAAATTAAATTGGGATGTAAATAGATAATTTGTGGATTGTAAGGAGATTTTTTTTTTTTTTTGGTATCATTTATTAATTTGTACACTATTTACAAAGATAACCTCCTCATTAAACTAAAATCCAAGATGATAATTAAGAATTTTTATGATTGAAATTTGGTTTTCATCAACAAATTAAATTATAGAATTAAAACTACAATTAATATAACTTTTTCTTTTTCTCATTTTAATGACCGTTGCATCTCTCACATGTAACATGTTCCAACGTGTAATTATAACTCTACTCTATAAGGTAAAAATCTGGGTTTCGAAACGCCTGCATGAATGTTAATTTCCAGCTAATACAAATCCTTATCCAGCCAATTTTGCATCACAATCCTTGCCTCATATCATATATTGCATGCTCTCTCTCTCTCTCTCTAACGGTAACTTTACCATCAACTCTCTATATATATATAACCCAAACACATCTTCTCTCCTATATACTTCTCTCTCGATCCATTCTCTTAATTCTCTAGTGCAACAATGGAGTCCAAGCTGTGGTTTCTGAGCTGTCTCTTTCTGGTAGTAGTGTTGATGAGTATTGTTGACTCATCCAACGGTTACAAATTCTATGTTGGTGGAAAAGATGGGTGGGTTGTGAAGCCTTCTGAGAAATACAATCACTGGGCTGAAAGAATGAGGTTCCAAGTCAACGATACTCTCTGTAAGTGCATGCACTCGTGAAATCTGATTGATTCTGACTGTATCTGAGTTTATGAATAAACATAGACATGCTTACGTGTCAGTGTGTTGTTAACAGGTTGCGTGTAGTCGTTAAATCTGATTGATTTTGACTGTATCTGAGTTTTACTAATAAACAAGTACATGTGTGTTAGGGTATTGAATTGTATTATTTATTTGTTATTTATTATTATTTTTCTTATTTGCAGATTTCAGGTACGATAAAGGATCAGATTCTGTGTTGGTGGTATCGAATGCCGATTACGATTCCTGCAGCAAGAAGAACCCCATACAATCCTTAGCAAATGGAGATTCGATCTTCAAGTTCGATCACTCGGGTCCTTTTTTCTTCATCAGTGGCCATGATCACAACTGCGAAAAAGGACAGAAACTCATTGTGGTGGTTATGGCAGTGAGAAACAAAACCCACCACCAAGAAGCTCCTCCGTCTCCGTCTCCGTCTCCATCGCCAGCCGAGTCACCCAAGAGCGGTACTGATCACCCGGAAACTCCTGTCTATCCACCGGAGTTTGGTTTTGTTGATGTTCCGGCATTGGCTCCGTCTCCGTCGAGTTCGGGACCGATGGGTTCCGGTTGGTCTGTGTTGTTGGTTTTAGGAGTGAGCGTGGTTTTGGGTATCTTTGTGATGTTTTAATTCCTTTAGTTGATTGATTAACTAGTTCGTCATCATAAAGGGTTTGTGTTTCGAACCAAATTGAGTTGGTTGATAATTGGCATTGTTTTGTTATTTTTACAGAATTTTAGGTTTTAATCAAATCTTCTGGTCTCTTTTCTCATGTGTTTCCCTTTGTCCTATGATTGATTTTTTTTTTTTTTTTTTTTTTTATATATAACTATTATAATTTTAGGGTTTGAGAAATGAAATGTTGCCAGATTCAAACCTAGACTTATTACAGTGTAAAAAACATATCACAGAGCCAACTAATATTTGTTCATATTATAGTTATTATATCAAGCTAACATGATATTTAAATTTAAAGAAAATCTAGAATATATCCAATATACTTTCATTTAACGTTCAAATCACATTATGCTTGGTATTGATAGACGATCATAATTCATATTAGAAGTGATTTGAACGAAATATTTTCCGTCTTTATGCCTTGGAAGATAGAAAAAAGAAAAAAAGTCCTTTACATCTTTTTACCATAGAAGAGGAAAAAAAAAATTAGTCAGTATGGACATCCATAGCCAATTAGCCATTAATATATATATATATATATGCATGTATGTTAATGTTGCTTTGTTGTCGTATGAATTTGAATATTTTCATTGTCATTATCATCATTAAATAGTGTATTAATTAAGCATTTACCTCTCTTTATCAATCATTAATTTCAAATATGATATGAATTCAAATAATAAACATTCCATTAAATAATAATTAGCTAGCATCAACATGAGCACAAGTAAAATTTTGAGCTAAATATATAGGAGGATCTCTTCTCAAGTGTACGTGAAAGGCTATATTGAAATTAAATAACAAAAACGTACAATCAGAACACAATTTATAACACAGAATGGTAGACATTCCACTCCAACAACACATACTCTCATTTTCATTTCCAAAGCCAAATCATTCAATTTCTGTTCAATTCTCCCTCAAGCCCCAATGAAGAAGGAATTCTCCTTTCTTCCCTGATCATCTTCCTCACTACGGTTCTAATGGCCGACTCATCGCCACCTCTAGACACCGATGAGATCAGCCACGCCCATTATATAATAATGTCAAGTGCAAATAGTGGTGGAAGATTGAGTGCACAGCCCAAATGTAACGAACTTGTAGGAGGTGGTGAATGCAGGACAGAGGAGGAGGAAATGTTAACGAAGAGATCGAGATATATCAGCTACGGTGCCCTGAAAATGAACAATGTTCCTTGCAACCAGCCTGGCAATTCTTACTATAGCTGCGATGCGAAACCAAAGGCTAATCCTTACCACCGCGGCTGCAGTGCTATCACACATTGTAAAAGATACACTGGTTAAAGCCAGTAGTACAATGTTTTTCTTTCTTTTCTTTAATTACTTTCATGTATGTTGTTTTAATTTTTGAAATCAATGTTTCGTGGCTGTTTTTGTGAGAATGAATCGTTTACTTGTTTGTTTGTTTTTCAAAATAATAATAATAATAAAAAGAATTTGTGTTGTTTGTTTAATTTGTCAAAGTTTTTTTTTTTTTTTCCTAATTTTTTTTTTTTTTTTTTGATATAAATCAGATCAGAAATCTGTCGGGAAGACGGGAGAAAACTCTTCCACTAGACTACCACCAATCATGTAAATATGCATGTCCCTTGATTTAAAATTATCAAAATTCCCCCAAGATTACATTATTCACCACTTTCCTCCTATAGCCAAAATCTCCCTATAATTTGTGTTATTCACTGTTTCGATAAGAAAATTTAATTTTATATTTTAGTAATTTACCTATTTACAAATCTTTAGCGGGAAACTTAGCAGTAGGGGAAATTTTGGATATTTATTTTAACAGTAGGGGGATTTTAAATGACATGGGACCCATTTAATTAATGACATGGGACCCACTTAAATGAAAAACAAAAACAAATACATGAAAAACAAGTTTTTTTTTTTGTTTTTCAAAATTTTCACTTTTAACACTGGTTTTGTTTTTCATTTTGTTTTTGTATTTTGAAAATAAAATGAAAAACGGTTTACAGGACGCGAATTCGAAATCATTTTTGGAAAACAAAAACGAAAACAGGCTGAAAACATGCTGCAGGACAGCCAACTTTTTATCGTTTTTCACCATTTTCAAAAACATCATTTCAAAATAAATTAATTTTTCCTTCTAAACAACTATTTTATCCATTTTAAAAACAACAATCAAACAATTTTACATTGTTTTCCATAGAGGTGGCCACGGTTTCGGTAAATCGTTGGTTTTGTCTACGGTTTAACCGGAACAGGAAGTGCCAAACCGAAACCGAAACCGAAACCGAAACCGAAAACCGGTGGTTTCGGTTTTAGTTTCGGTTTCGGTTTGGGTGGCCTACAAACCGGCCAAAACCGACGGTTTTGTCCGCGGTTTGAACCACCGGTTTTATTAAAAAAATATTTTTTAAAAAAATTGACGAATCAGAAGTTACCACATGACACCTTTTTGATTTTTTTTTTTTTGAAAAACCGCCCAAAACGGAAATTGAAACCGTACCCAAACCGTCGATTTTGAAACCGAAATCGAAACCAAAACCGAAACCGCTAAACCAGTACTAAACCGGTGGTTCCGGTTTCAGTTTTGGTTTTAGGTGACCACCAAACCGAAACCGAACCAAAACCGAAACCGGCGGTTTCGAACCGAAACCGAAACCGAAACCGAAACCGAAACCAAACCAAACCGGTGCCACCTCTAGTTTTCCGTTTCAAAAAACTACTTTTAAAAAACACTACTAAAGTAACTAAACACATTACATTTTTAAAATATGATTTCCTATTTAAAAAAAAGTTTTCAAAAACATCATTTTAAAACAATAACGAACGCGTCCTAAAATCCAAACCGCCTCATGTTCCACGTACGCAGCCAAATCTAACCGCGGACGGGAAGATGAAAGGGTACTATTTTTCCTTGAAAATCCCCTAATCTCCCTTGGAAGATCCCTCTTTTTTGCTTTGCTTTCTCATCTTCCAATTTTCCCTCCAATTTTCTCTCCTCGCTCCTCCACTCCTACTCACCACGTCATCATCGCATTTCCCACCGAATTCTTCTCTAACGGTATGTATGTGTTTGCGTTTCTCTTTCGTTGTCGACGATGTCTCAACAGTCACTGAAACTTGCATAAAATTTTGCTCGAGTGATTTTTAATGAGGCTTGTTGTGTTCATATTTGTTTTTCATGTGTTGTTATATCTGATCGAATCAATGTCTAATTAATCGAAAGTACCTTGACTATTTATTCAGTGATCCGCGACTTTAAATTGTTTTTCAAGTTTGTTTGTGTTGTGTGGTTAATTTTAGAGAAAAAAAACATTTGAATTGGAAGTTGAAATTCACATCACGAGGTTTTTTTACGGCATCTGTTGTTTAAATGTTTGCTTTTAGCTTTGAGCGGGTCTGTTGTTTTCTGTATTTTTTCTTTTAATTTCTTGCAACAGAAAAGTGCTTTTTGAATGTGCAGCTAAATGTTCTCGCTTTTCAATTTTGCTTCCATAGTTCCATTGACACCAAAAAAAAAAAAAAAAAAAAAAAAAAGGATGACAGACTAATCAACATGTGCCCAGTGTTGGTCTTTAATCATTTTTTATGGAGATTGAAATGGAGAAGAATTTACCTTAATGTTGTGTGATTGCATAATGCCTATCAAGATATAAAGCAGATTCAGGGAAATTTTTGTTTGTTTGTTACAGTTTCTGAAGTTTAATTGAGATCATGTTTGTTTAATTATGCTTACTCCCTCTATTTTAAAGCCAAGCATTTGCCGGCTTGGGCATGAGAATGTTCAAAACTTTGCCCAAAAAGAAAAACATGAGATAGGCTCAAGGTGCCTCCATGATCATATATACTTTTCTTGTATAAGTGTTTGATTTCAACTTTCAATGATGGAAATCGATGATTGCAAAGAGGAGCATTAACAAATAAGATATATTATTGGAATCAATGGCATGACTTTTGATGTTTAATCATGTAGCCATGTCCATGTCTCTCTTTCTTGCTTTTTTCTTCTTTTTAAAGGTCATATACTTTTTCCTTATAATGTAGGGATGCTTCAAAGTTCTGATGATGGAAGCTCAAGATCACAGTGACCATTCACAAGATTTCGATGAGCATCCCCAAGACGACAATGAGCATACTCAAGGAGAAAGTATGCTTCCTCCACCTCTTGGAGTCTTTGAGACTCGGGAAATCCTTCTCAAATATGTCCGCGACTTTGCCCTGACACAGGGATATATGGTATCTATTAAGGATTCTTCCAGGGATAGGTATGTTACCATTGCTTGCAATAGAGGTGGTGTTTATCGTTGAAGGCTCAAGACTGGTGAAAATATGCGCCAGAGAAAGACACCTTCACACCTTACAAATTGCCCCTTTGAGGTTGTGGGCAAAAAGGATGTTGACGTATGGATGCTCACCATTAAATGTGGAGAACACAACCATGAACCGTCACAAGAAATGTCTGACCACCCTTCTTGTCGTCGTTTTACAGAAGAAGAATGTTATTAATTAGAGATATGACTGTAGCAGGTAAACGTCCTCGTCAAATTCTCAAAACTTTAAAACAAAGAAATCCAAGTCTTGTATCAGATTCGAGGAATGTTTACAATGTCAAAGCTAAAATCCATCGAGAGATGTCATCAGGTGAGTAAGATACAGGTTTTATTGCATAACCCTATTATATCCCAATTTATGTTTTTTCATACACAAATCTTGTTGTTTCTAATATTCCAGGATTGATCTGATTCTCCTCGTTAATAATCTTTATGTATGTAATACATGAATGGTTGAATCATGTACTCTACTTTTGCTGACATAATACTCCTATGTTTGAATAAATGGACCGCTCCTTATGGTGATACTGTTAATGATATTCCTTGTATTGCTATCGCAAATTACTTGAAAACATTCGGTTTGGTATAGTCCTTTTGTGCAAGCAAATAGCCAAATACGTTTAATTTTTTTTTTTTTTTTTTAAAAACTGTACGGTTTCATGTTCCAAATGGCCTGAATGTTGCAAGATTTTTGTTGGGTAAATGTAATAATCTTTGTCACCTCCCTTTATTCACCGAGACTAAGCCTGCTCATAAAGAAGCTTCAATCTGAAAATGTATTGTTGGGTGTATGTGTTTCTTCTGTAACACGGAAAAACAGAGATTCGAATGGTGACTGCCGACTGGTGGGAATGCAGTCCAAGTTGTGGGTCGGCTCAGGCAAGGCCCATCTTCATCAGTTGGAGCTTGAATGTTCTTGTGGGTAACGAAATGGTGGGCTATATGGGTCCAAGCTATCTACTGGTCGAAGCTACTACTGGTCCAAGCTATTTACTGGTCCAACCTATATGTTGCAGCGCTGTATAGTTGTGGGTCGGCTCAGGCAAGGCCCATCTTCATCAGTTGGAGCTTGAATGTTCTTGTGGGTAACGAAATGGTGGGCTATATGGGTCCAAGCTATCTACTGGTCGAAGCTACTACTGGTCCAAGCTATTTACTGGTCCAACCTATATGTTGCAGCGCTGTATAGTACTTGACATAGCAGGAACAACAACTTCTCGTCCATTCGTTAGCAGTATTCTCTTAGCCTATGCCCATGATAATGTAGGAAAACATTTAGCTGCTACATATGACACTGCAGAAACTCAAGATGATATTAATCAACTGCGTTCTCTAATAAGATTAATTTTCTGTAATCATGGCTGGTTGGACATGACTAAATAATTGCGGACCTTGCAGTCTTATGTTCTTATATATATATATATATATATATACACGCCTTTGGGTTGCAATCCTAAATATAAATCAGCTCTCCTTAAACGAGATTTAATTACTTTACTGTATGAGATTATCTAGTGAAATATGATATTGTATTCTAGGTGGGAGGTCCTTTGTTGTCATTTCCTATTGAAGTTATGTGAAGGGGCAATTCATAGGAGGCAAAGAAACCTATATTTTGATATAAGCTATTATTATCTACATAGATTCTCAATCTTTGCAAGAGAGTAATGTGTAGTCTTAAGGGTATTTTGTTAATTTTATTTGTCTCCATGCCTATTGGCTTCTCAAAAACACATTTTATTGAATTAAATGGACAAAAAAAGGAAATTTTGCAGGAAAAGGGAGACTTGATACTGTTACAGAAATATTTTATGCATTTTGCTGGTAGTTATAAATCTTCCTCCAATATGAACCTCTGCGAGTAAATATAGAAGAGGCCCCGAGGGCCGAGGCGGTGGGGCGTTTGAAAGTCTGGGGTTGGATATGAATATTTTTATATGCTTAAATTATTACCTGGCAAAGAGAAAAGACTGTTTGCTGGTTTCGACAAAGTTCCTTTTCTGTGCAGATCCAGAATGATTTGGATCAAGGTATTGTTGGAGCTGTTCCCATCCCTCCAGATTATGCTGGAAAAGAGTTGGTGATTGCTTCTTTAGTTGCTAATGTGGAATCAATGATCAGGGCTGACAGAAAAGTCACTGCCCTAAAGCAACTGCAAGTAAGCTTATTACTGGGGTAATCTTAATGTTTTTGCTTTTATACTTAGATTTTCTTCTCATTATATTTTTATATATTCAGGCTCATATATGGAGAACTGGATTTCAAAGTAATGAGCTGGTTGGTGTTGTATTTGATGATGTACCAGAATTACTCTTGAGAGATGGCAAGCTGCAGGCATCAAGGTATGGATTTCTTTTGGCACGAAATGAAACCAAAAGAAACAAAAGGGGGAGCAAGGAGTTAATTAATAAATTAATGAAATGATCTTGAAATATGGATTGCAATATTGCATATTTTTTTCTTGCACGAGTTGTTGAAGTTTCTCTGATAATCATGGTATCGATAGCAATATTATGCAATCATAGTCATTTTTTGAATCTTGATATAAAATTTTGTAACTGTAATTTTATCATTTATGATTTTAGTTGATTTTAATCCGAAAGCTGCTTATATACATACATTTAGAGCCCTCCCAGAGTGGTTATTTTGTGCTTAGTTTATTTCTAGCATATGTTTATAGAAGTGACTTATCTCTCTTTTAATCAACATTTCAGGTTTGGAAGTGATAATCCCTAATCGGCCTGGAAATGAACCTCTCCCAGAGCATCATGGGTTTAGAATGATTGAATCCTTGTTGGAAATTTGAATCGTAATAAATCTTGTGCACAATTTCGATCATATATGTATATATAGCAAATGGTGCCCTACCTTAATATATATGTATGTCACTATGTCCATCAATTTTCAAGGAGCCTGCCAGATAAAGAGTAGACTATTAGAGGCCGTTTTTTTTTTTTTTTTTTTTTTTTTCATTATAAGACTTATTGCTTATTATATCTTAAATTAAGATATACTAATTTATTTGTTTTTCCAACTTATATCTTATTTTAAGATATATATGTCTTTTAGAAAAAGTAAAATTTTTTTACTTTTATATTATTCAAAAAGTGATATAGTAATTTTTTTTAATAAATTTCCACAAATGTCCTATAATAATTCATACATTTATAATTTTATCCGCACATAATAAAATCCTAAAAATCAATTTTCAAAAATTCTCAATTTTAAAAAAACCCTAACACAACCTAATCAATTTTATATCAATAATGTTAAACATCCCACCTACAATCCCACCATTTTCATCCCAACACATATGGCAGCTGATGTATCACTTGGTGAGTGGATACACATTAATTGATACTTATCTCTCTTACCTATGTATTCACTCACCAATTAATGTTTGTCCACTCACCAAGTGACACCTCAACTGCCACGTGTGTTGGGATGAAAATGGTGGGATTATAAGTGGAATGTGTAGCATTACTGATTTTATATTTGTAATAAGTCATTCAAAATGAAAAAAAAACAAATATATCATAGTATCTTAATTTATAAGACTTATCCATATATCTAATAAATTAAGTATTTATAAGACTTTTGATAAGAAGACAATCTGGCATAACAATTTGTACTCATTGCCACTCCCGAGACAGAACTTATTGCTCCATTTATTACACAATTGTTTGGAATAACCAATGTTCCAGCTGTAGTGTCTCTGAACCTTAGAGAACATTTTTGCTCACCCCCTTCAAGGAGGGTAACTATTACCTCCCTCTTGCATGGATGACATATGTCATAGAGGAGTAAATTTTTAGACAATTTTACCCCTCCATAGACACATGTCATGTGTATGGGAGGGGGGTAATGGTTACCCCCCTTGAAAGGGGGGTGAGCAAAAATGCACTCTGAACGTTATCTAGGTATACCAGTCCCCCATACGTGGCTTCAAACTTGGGATCAAGCCATGGCTTATAAATTAGGAGTATTTATTTAAGAGAGGTAGGATTTGAACACATAACCTCATCTTATCTCGGTCTTGTTAGTTGTTTCAATGTTTTAGCTCACTAAAATGGATTGGACAATCGTATCAGATAGACAGGGACTACAAATTTGGGATCAATCCATGGCCTACAAATTAGGAGTATTTATTTAAGAGGGGTAGGACTTTGAACACACAATCTCATCTTGTCTCATTCTTGTTAATTGTTTCCATGTTTTAGCTCCCCAAAACGGATTGGACGTACAATGGTATCAGATAGACACAGGACTATAAGGAAAGATATATAATTAAGAGAAAAGATTGATGAAATAGGATGTAGAGCAGCAGTCTGCCCCACCTTTAATTGGATGAAATGCATTGATGATTGTCATCAATATCACGCCGTGTTTACACCTACCATAACCCTTGCCAGTTGATGATGCAGTATACACATGATCACAACGATAAAAGCTAAAAGCACAATAAGGAAATTCCAAAACTACCCTTGAGTGAATGTATACACATGCATTACATGATGCTCCAAGATGAACAAGTAGTAAAACAATTTTATTATTATATATATATAAATGAACCGCCTTTGTTGGTTGATGGTAAAATAGTTAATTCAGTCTGAAAATAAATGCGAAATATGATATATATATATATATATATATAAAAGTTATGAAATGGAAAGCGAAGGTCATCAAGAAAAGAAAACTATGGAGTTAGAAGAACCAGTCAGCCCAACTGGTCAATACTTCAATAGCTCAGTGCTTTCTGTATGTGTTCTTGCTGTCTTGGAATCAGAGATCCCCGTTGATGATTCTTCAACCATGTCTTTGCTTCAAGATGTGTTCCTCCCAATCAACCCTCGCTTCTCCTCCATCATGGTACTCTCTCTTTCTCTTTTTCTCACCCAATTGAGTACATGTTTATGTGTAGTTTCCTAGTAAAAGATATTTGATTGGTTGAAGAAAAGGAAATTCCTTGGGTATCATCTAAAATATATCTGACAACAGACAACTATATTTAGTACTAACATTATTGACTTCACTTGATTTTTATTTTACACTTTATAAAAATGGTACTAATTAAGTTTTGGAAGTGTGTGTGAAATCAGGTGAGTGACAAAAATGGAGTGAAGAAATGGAAGAAGTTTGATGTGAAGCTCAAAGATCATGTTCACGTCCCTATTTTTCCTAGTGGATTGTCACTAAAATGTTATGATGATTATCTAAACGAATACTTATCAAGAATAGCAAAGGAGAATCTTCCACAAAGCCGACCTTTATGGGAAATTCATATATTCAAATACCCATCAAAAAATGCAGCTGGGACTCTGGTATTCAAGCTCCATCATGCACTTGGAGATGGGTTCTCTTTAATGGGAGCTCTGCTTTCTTGTTTACAGAGAGCTGACAATCCTTCTCTTCCATTGACATTTCCTACTCTGCAATGGCCTTCGAAAATGGATAGTCAAAAGGAAAACTTTTTTCTGGGTGTTCCTAGATTTCTGTCTTCAGCTTGCAACACTGTTTCGGATTTTGGTTGGAGTCTTTTGAAGAGTAGTTGTGTTGAAGATGATAGAACCCCAATACGATCTGCTGATCCTGGAGTGGAGTTCAAGCCTGTCAGTATTACAACAATCACTTTCTCTCTTGATCATATTAATCAAATTAAGACCAAGCTTGGTGTGGTAAGTAACATCAAACATTCTTTCTTTCTCTTATATAAGCTTCTTTAAAATTCTTTAATTTAAAAACTTATAGATTCGATGAGGTTATAATTTTGTGTCATTATTTTTAAATAGATACTTCATTGTTGTCGGCTGCGGAGTCAGAAATAAAAATACAAAAAAATTTATTTTAGAGGGCTAAAATGAAAATCTTTTAAAATATTTTTAAAACATTTTTGAGGGCCTATGGGCTATGCCCCCTCCCTCCGCCTTTGATTGTGGTCGTACGTGTTAGCTTTGAGGTTTGATCTAAGACTAGAATCATCTCTTTGTCTTTTTTCTAATATACAAAAGAAAATCTAAGTTTGTAAATATCTTTTACAGTTTAGTCAATATTCTCTTTTTTCGAATATATATACCCGATTAATCTCACAAATCTTAGGGACCTTTACCAACCAATTGAGGAAAGACTCTTATGTATAAGAAACAGTGTTGCAAAAGTCCCATCTAGGGCCGACTAAGTGCCACCTAGTCCCTAATCGGTGGTCTATTGCCCCGATTATATAGTTTTACAGCTTAGTTGACCCAGTTGGTCAAAGTCAATGACAAGTCACCGTTGACTGATTAGATTGACTTTTTTATTGACTTTTGAAATTTGATTGAGTTTTTTAGATTTTATTTAGTTATTTATTTATTTATTTTTATTTATTTATTTATGGATTTTGATTTTCAATATTGAGTTTTTTGAAATTTTATTTCAATTTGAGGTTCAGTATAAGAAATAGCACGAACATTTACTCAATTACAACAACAAAATTTATTCAAAAAATTCCGACTGACCACCGGTCTACTTCCGGCCAACCGCCTAGTCCTCGACTAGGCAGATTAGGCGCTAGACCGCCTAGACGGTGGATCACCGCCCGACTAGTGCCTTGCACTTTCTACAACACTGATAAGAAATGTTAGAATTTCAAAAGGTATTATGATTAACTTTGCATCTATTTGTAGAAAAAATCTATTTATGATTATCTGGATAGTTGGCTATAGAAACTATGAAGTAAATGAAGCTATGCAGTACAAATGAGCTTCCAACCAAAATACCTTGAATTTTATAATGCAACTGTATTATAAAGTCACTTTTAGCTTTATGATCAGAGTATCAGACTTCTCTACCGAGCTTTATCTTTCTATTGACCTCAAAAAATCTATTGACATGTAGATTATTTTTTTTATTAATTTTAAGGCTAATTGACACGAATACCCCTTGAACTATACCCGAATTTGCACCTTACCCCTTGAACTTTTTTTTTCGGCATTAAACCCTCTGAACTCTCCTAAATTAGCAATTGGTAACGGAAACCTAACAGAACAGTAATTCCGTCCAGGAAAATTACACTAAGGTCCCCTGATTATATATATAATTGCATTAAACCGAAAAAAATATAATAATATTACCTGAATACCCCTCTGATCAAATTTTAAAAATAAAAATTTAAAATTTAAAATTTAAAATTGAAATAATGGTTAAATAATAATAAAATTCTGAATTTTATTATAAAGACAATAAAATAAATATAGAAATGAAAAAATTAAATTGATTTAACAATTATTAAATTATCTTTTTTATTTAAATATCCCTAAATATAAAACCCATATAAATATTTCAATTATTTAAGAAAAATAAAAATAATGGTTAAATAATAATACAATCCCCTTTCAATAATAATAATAACAATAATAATAATAATAATAAAATATATATTAAAACAAATTCAAATAAAAAAAAACATTTTTTGAAATAGATTGATTTATCTCAATTACAAAATAATAATAATAATACAAATACAAAATTAAAAAAATTGAACATCAATCCAATTAAAAGCACATATAGAAGAATTAAAAATTAAAAATTTTATTTTTTGGTTTCTGGGTGTTGGAAATTAAAATTTTTTATTTTCTTTAGATTAGGAAAATTTTTAAGGATTGGATGGAGAAACAAATGTTCATTTAATTAGATGGATCGATGTTCATTTAAAAATATATATTCGAAATTTTTTATTTTAAGGATTTCTCTTCTCTATGTTCATTAAGTTAAAAAATTAATTTAAAAAATACATTTCACAAACCAATAAACAAAATCCAATTATATATATATATATATATATAAAGAACATTGATGGATCTTCATATCTTCATTAATGGAGAAACTTATTATTATTATTATTATTATTTTTTGAAATTGAGATCAATCAATCTATTTAAAAAATGTTTTTTTTTTTTAATTTGAATTTGTTTTAATAAATATTTCTCCACTGTCCATCTATGAGATGGATGGTAGAGATTTTAAAGAAGTTTTAATTTTTTTAAAGATTTTATTTTCTTTATAAAAAAAATAAGAATTGTATTATTATTCTTTATAAAAAAAATAAGAATTATATTATTATTATTATTATTATTAAGAATTGTATTATTACTCTTTATAAAAAAAATAAGAATTGTATTATTATTATTATTATTATTATTATTATTATTATTATTTAACCATTATTTTTATTTTTCTTAAATAATTTAAATATTTATATGGGTTTTATATTTAGGGATATTTTAATAAAAAAGATAATTTAATAATTGTTAAATCAATTTAATTTTTTCATTTCTATATATATTTTATTGTCTTTATAATAAAATTCAGAATTTTATTATTATTTAACCATTATTTAAATTTTAAATTTTTATTTTTAAAATTTGGTCAAAGGGGTATTCAGGTAATATTATTATATTTTTTCTGGTTTAATGCAATTATATATATAATCAGGGGAATTTAGTGTAATTTTTCTAGACAGAATGACTGTTCTGTTAGGTTTCCGTTACCAATTGCTAATTTAGGAGAGTTCAGGGGGTTTAATGCCGAAAAAAAAAGTTCAGAGGGTAAGGTGCAAATTCAGGTATAGTTTATGGGGTATCCGTGCCAATTAGCCTAATTTTAAATATATTGTATTATCTTTACCTATTTGAGTTCGTACATAAAAAAATCTAAATCCTTTAAAAGGTGGCCAGCTGAGCCAAGGTCTACTTTTTCTTCCTTTTATTACTGTGTGTACGGTGTACGTGAAAATTGAAAACAAGTAGTTTTGGTTGTTGGGTCTGATTAAAATCTTGTTCCCGGCTACCCACTTTTATTATTTTGCTAATTGGGTCTTGACTTTCAAGTCCACCACTTTATGTTTAGTATTTTATTGGAAAGTAGTACTCTAATTATATTACATACAACTATTTCATCATAAATGTTTAGTATTTTAATGATGCTGGAAGTTTTAGTTGGAACATAAATTCATAAATTCCCATAATATATAGAGTAGTTAGGCTGCATATGGCTTGGTGGTGTTATGTAAATACCGAGAAGGTTTCTGTGCTTGATTTCCGTAGGTTTTTCCATACTAGATTAATTATGTAATGTTATAGAATCCACTATGTAGCTCAAATGTTATAAATTGGTATGGTCATTTTTGGTCTCTCCGTTATATAGCCCATTTTCTATGACGTTATAAAGTCAAACGAAAAAAACGTATGGGAATACCATACCTGATAATTATTATATAAATATCAAAAAATATATATACAACCGGGGGTGCGGAACCGTTGCGGCCCCGTAGTGTAAAAAAGAGAAAAAAACACGGGGCCCAGTATACTTTTTTTCAATTTTTTGCAATACGGGCCCGCGACGGTGCCGTGACCCCGGTTGTATATAGTATCTCCCTATAAATATATAATTAAATTCTTACACACAGAATTAAGGAAAAAACAAAAATAAAATTTTGTATTAAGATTTAGAATCTTCATTTATATATCAAATCTCAAATTACAAATGTTGTTTTGGTTCAAACTTCAACATTACTTTTTAAATTTAAATTTTCTCAATTTTCTTTTATGCTTCCATTGCATTTAAATTTTGATGACAAACTATGACATGCATATATTATTACAAGACTTCTATATTACTTTTTAATTTTACTTTTATAATCCTTGTTCCGTTTGAACAGACATTGAATGATGTAATAACTGGAATAATCTTCTTGGGGACTCGATTGTACATGCAATCATCGTCAAAGAAGAATAATGCACATTCAACAGCACTGGTGTTGCTCAATACAAGAAACATTGGGGGTTACAAGTCTGTGAAGGAGATGGTGAAACCTGATGCTGAGTCTCCATGGGGAAACCAGTTCGGTTTCTTGCACGTATCAATACCGGAGTCATCATCAACTGATGCTGATCAATCTCTAGACCCACTTGAATTTGTCCTGAAAGCTCAGAAAATTATCCAGAGAAAGAGAAGCTCTCTAGCTGTTAAACTCACCGGACGCCTTCTCGAGGCCTTGAGGAAGTTTATAGGCCCTGAGGTATTTTCTACAACATTATGTAACTAAACTTCTAATCTCTTAATGCAGGGTTACGTAACTTCAGTTGTGAATTTAGTACTTTCCTCTTTGGTTTTTCTATTTTGGAAGATGATGAGTATTGATCACTTGGTGTGTAACAGGCAACGGCTAGATACATCCACACCACCCTGAAAAACTCAAGCATGACAATTTCAAACTTGATAGGACCAGTGGAACAGATGGCTTTGTCTGATCATCCAATCAAAGGTCTCTACTTCATGGTGGTCGGTGTTCCTCAGGTAAATATATATTCTTTAATTGGTTAATTTCTTTCTTTTTAATTGATATACACATACACTTGACATGCTCAATTTTGATGGAATTTATTGTAGAGTCTTACGATTACAATGCTAAGTTACATGGGAAAGATGAGAATTGCTGTGGGAACAGAGAAAGGATTCATAGAACCCCAGAAATTCCAAGGATGCATTGAGAATGCATTTGAGAGGATATTTAAAGCAGCGCACGAAATTCATACTTAGAAGAAAAAATAAAAATAAAAATCAAGAGTAGTCAAAAACAATAACCTTCCTGCATTGTTTATTTGCTTAATTAATTAAATTTTGTTTCTCATCACACACACACACACACGCACTATATATTTTTTTTTGTTGAAGAATAATTTTGTTTACAGATTTTCTTATTATTAATTGGGTGTTTATCATGGATGTATACAGTTAATTGTTTCAATCATCCTCTATATATTATGAAGTGAAAATTGAACGGTAGAAGAATGTAATGCTCGAGCCCAACTCATGGGAATGATATTATAATGTAATTAATTTATGGTTGATATTATAATGATATTTATATATATATATAGTCTTAATTAATTCTAAAATAATGGAATTGAGAGTTTTTTATATAGAATATAAAAGGAATTGAAACTATGTACTACATATGGTTGGCAAAGAAATTAAAGAACCAGTTATAATTAAAGTAGTTGATGATTTTGATATCCAGCAAGAAGTTGGTCAAAATGATGGTAAAAAGAAAATGCAATTGGACTAAACTACTTTGAAAATTTGACTTAAATGCCGCGACCTTCAACATTAATTCATTTGTTTGCTCTTAACCTAAGGTCAGGTTGTTATCTATTCTTTTTCTCCGCCGTTGGATTAAAATATAAGCCAAACTTTTAATTTTGAAGTTTATTTTATTTTTTTTTCTTTCAGAAATAGACATTTTAAAAGTGGTTTAATGAGTTATAAACCCTGCTGTCTCATTTTTTCTTTTCTAGTCATTTAATTATTGTATAGACAAAAATACCTCAAACACTAGGTTTAACCTTTACCGTAAATATAGAGTCTATTAAATCAATTTTTCTGGATTCTTTTATCCATTACGTTCTCTCCTTCCTTAGAATTTCAGTAAATCCTTCTTCTATTGTCTATTCGTGTTTTCTTGGATGCAAGTCTACAAACAAATAAGACTATCAAAAGTTTTGTAAAATGAAAGTTCTGTATTGAAAGCTATATCCAATTTCAGACATTTTTACAAACTTTTTCATTTGTCCGATTGACAAGCAAATCTGCAATATTATCAGGGTTTGTTCATTTCATACAAGTAGGTTTGCGGTGGACTGGGTGCTGAAGTTGGAATTATTTGGAGTTTAGGGTTTGTAGAGTCGGAAAGGATTGATTCGTTGAAGGTGGAATGTCAGTTTTATGCATCGTTATTTAGGTTGCATTTGAATTTGTTTTTAATAAAATAAAAAGCAGGTTTTTTTTTTTTTTTTTTTAATTTTTTTTTACAGATATTTTTTTAAAGTTTTTTACTATTGGTAGGATTTGAACCGTTGATTTAGTAGTCATTTGTTCAAAGCTCCAAACTCGTCTATCTGTCAACTGAGTTATACCTTAAGCTGTTTTAAACCTACCTTTCAAGATTATACCATATCTTTTTTCAGTACCTACCTGATTAAAGTCAAAAGACCAAAAACAATAATGCTATGGCACAATACGTGGTCAATTTGAAGGGCCAAATATAAAATGCACAGTTTGCTGTCCCGCTTCATATATATATATATATATATAAAGTGAAAGGAGCAAGTTATCATATTAAAAGAACGATATGCATTAAGGGTTGATCATGAGTTTTTAGGTGTTCCAGGCGAAATTTTTAGATGGACCCTTTATTCATAATCCTATAAGAGAACAACTCGACCATAATTTTTTAGTAAAGAATTTTTCTAAAGTTCTATTATGAGATTGAGTCAATTGTTCTAATTTATTATTATTATTATTATTATTATTATTTCCTTCTATCACCTCCAAATGGTTGTTTTTAAAAGAAATATGTTACTAATAACTAAAATAACAAACAAAAAACAATAAAACTCACTAAAATAACAAATAGTAACAATCAAAGTGAAATGGAACGATAAAACCTGTCTAGCAATGAAATTCAACAAGTCGCACTAGTCCCGCAGTGCCGTAAGATTGAATTTTTTTTCCTTGAATGCAATTAAATGAAGGGTAGTGTTAACATGTGCCCTTACGGTACGTTTGGTACGAGGACGAGACAAGACATGGTGGGATGGGATAGGATATAGGACAAGACAAAACAGAACAATTGTTCCGTATTGTGTTTAGAATATCTAGGACTAAACAATTAATTGTACTATTATGTGTTTGGTATGGTTAGGACAAGACGGGACAAGAGGTTCAAATGACCAGAGTGCCCTTCTTATAAATATATTCCAGAATAATTTACTTTTAACTTGAACTCAAAGCATTCATGCAATAATATATATATATAATATTATAATTATAATATATAATTATATGTATTATTATATATAATATATTATAATAATAATAAATTATTATATATTATGTATAATATATATATTATATAATATTATAATTATAATATATTATAATATTATATATAATTATATGTATTATTATATATATTATAATATAAAATAATAAATTATTATATATATTATTAATATATATAAATACATATCATATATATAATATATTTTATATATATTTTCATTATGTATATTAGTATATAATATACATATGATATATTAAATATTATATATATATATATATATATTAGTATGATATATATTATATATGTAATAATATTTTATATATTATTATAATATATGTAATAATATTTAATATAATATATTATAATATATATATATAATAGTATATATTATTATTAAACATGTTTGTAATTTTTTGAAAATTTAAATGGTAAAGTAGTCTTTTTATACTTGTCCTATGTCATGGGACAACCTTATCCTAGGGTCATGGGTGAGACAAAATTTTGTGTTTTTTGTCCCACCTTGTCCCGTCCAGTCCTATGTTAAAGACGCGCCAAACGTGGGATGAGGAAATTGTCCCATGCTGTCTCGTCCCGTCCCACGTTCCAAACGCACCCTTAGAGTACAAGAGGTTAACAACCACTTTAATACTATAAATGAAAAATAGTCACTGTATTTATTGTAATAAGATAATACAATAAATGCAATCATATATGTGTTTTTAACTGTGCCCTAAACACTACCCTTAAATGAAATATTAGGAAACTAAAAAATGTGATACAATGCAACTCACAAAACCCAAGAATTCAGCTCATTTACAATCTACTCTATTGGGTTCTCAAAATTCAGCTTCTTTTTCAAGATTCTTCAACTGGGTATAGATTAAAATTCTTCAAAAGTTCAAATCAATTTATTATATTATTCATTTGGGATTTCTCAATAATTCTCAATATTCTTTGATTAGGATATTATCTTAATTATTTTTACTTTTATTAGACTTGGCTAATCAAGTATACATTTACTGTTTATAGACTGATCTAGACTTCTAGTGATCTACTGATCTACAATCTACTTATCAACATGATAAATCATTAAATTGATAAATGATAATGATATAATTAAATGATATGTTCTACATTTTTCTTTTTTCTTTTTTGGCAAAGATCATAGAATAGAGAAAGCACAACACTAGATTTTTGTAACAAAAATCTAAGAAAGTGAAATGGTGGAAAGTGGAAATGTGTTGTCTTATTATCCTATTTCACTGAAAAAAAAAAAAAAAAAAACCTAATCTAGGATAATACATAAATTATAAATCGAAAAAAAAAAAAAGCAACCACTACAATAGATTAGGCATTTTACAGCACGCAATGAATGCCGTAAATGACTATTTACGGCGTTCAGCTGCAAGCCGCATTAGATGATGTTATAAATGATATCCCTCAAATACGACATACAAAACACGCTGTTAATATGTTTTAAAAAACACCGTAATTGTATTACGACCCCTTTTACTGCGTGCAAAGAACGCACTATTTACGGCGTTCAGCAGTATGTCGTGAATGATATCCCTTAAATACGGTGTTCTTTAAATGCGCGCCGTTAATATGTTTTTTAAAAAAAAAAAACTCATTTACGGCATTCAGTTGTATGTCGTGAATTCCCTCAAATACAACGTACTAAACGCGCCGTTAATATGTTTAAAAAAAAAAAATTTGTATTTACGACTCGGCAGCGACCCATTGACGCCCACACCCACACCCACCACTCATGAGTGATCATCAACCAAGCCTTATCCAATTTGTTGCTGCTTTGAATGTGCTAATAAAAGCATGATTTTTATATATAACCTCTACTTGTTATTAAATTTTTATTGATTTTTTTCAATCAAAATTTTATTTGTAGATCGATTCCACTAATTTAAATTTTATTTTTATATAATAAACAAATTGATACTAAAAAACATTTTTTATAACATTTAATTAAACTATTTTGTTAAAATCATATATTGTCAGATCAAAGGGTCAATCGTTAATCGTACTCGGAATTAGACATGACCCAGGTTCCGGTTATCGATTCGGAACCAACGGTTTTGATTTTCGATTTGGAACCAACGGTTTTGGTTTTCGATTCGGAACTAACGGTTTCGGTTTCGGTTCTGGTTCCGGTTCCGGTTCTGACGATTCGGTTCTTTTTTAAAAATAATAGAAAACCTCTCAAGACTAATAGTTATTGATTCTTATGAAGAACTTATTGGGAAAAAACAAAATTCATTATGATAGAAAACCACTTTGGATGAATAAAATGATCCATATATTGCATCATTTTAGGAAAGACACGCAATAGGTAAGCTGTAAATAATAATTTTTTACGGCGTTCTTCAAATGCACGCCGTCTTTGAGAAATCATGTATTATGGCGTTCCTCAAATGAGCGCTGTAAATAATCTCTTTTTTACAGCATTCATCAAATGTGCGTCATCTTTGAGAAATTATATATCACTATTACAACTTGCACTTAATGCCATAAATAGTCATTCACTTTTTATGGCGTTCCTTATATACGCGCTGTAAATAATCTTTTTTTTACGGCGTTCCTCATATGCGCGCCGTAAATAATTTTTTTTTTTTTTTACGGTGTTCTTTAAATGCACGCCATAAATAATCTTTTTTTTACGGCGTTTATCAAATGTGGGTCGTCTTTGAGAAATTATATATCACTATTACGAATTGCATTTAATGCCGTAAATAGTCATTCACTTTTTACAGCATTCCTCATATGCGCACCTTAAATAATATCTTTTTTAAGGCGTTCCTCATATGCGCGCCGTAAATAATTTCTTTTTTACGGCGTTCTTCAAAACACGCCGTAAATAATTTCTTTTTTACAGCATTCTTCAAATGCGCGTTGTCTTTGAGAAATTATGCATCATAATTATGACGTGCACTAAACATAAGTCGTGAATGATATCATTTACGATGTGCTATTTATGTGTGTTGTAAAACTCAAGTCGTAAAAGACCCAATCTATTGTAGTGAACAAAATCAGAATAAATAAATAAATTACCTGAACAGAGAAACTGAGGAAGTAGAGCGATGAGATGACGAGTAGAAAAGACCCGTTGAGAGCATGAAACTTGAGAGAGATTGAAAGAAATCAGAGTTGGGTGTTAGTGGGAGCCGGAGAGAAAACAAGAAAGTGTGAAACCCTATTGGACATTTGGACTTATAAGTAATATCTGATAATTGATAACAAGAAAGCATATTGGACATTTGTTTGTCTCGGGCCTAACTTAGCCTGAAACCCAACAAATATTGGACCCCTAAATTAATATAAATACATGCAAATTTGACCCCTTAAAAAAGGGGCCCGAGGCGGCCGCCCCTCTAGCAACACAGTAGGGCCGGCCTTGTAGGCATTCAAGTGTGACAAATATATACACACTAAACAAATTGATGTTTATTAATTGATAAGAATAAGATAAATCACATCGTATGTTAATTATCTTACATACGTTTTTGCATATGCATCCAAGTTTTTCTGAAAAAGAGAGAAAGAGAGAAGCCGATACATAATTGATTAGTAGGTTTACGTGATAATCGCCACATTAAATATTCTCTAGCCAGAACCACTAGTTTTTACTGGTGACGGATGGAAACACCAATAAATTTTTCCATCTCCATCCAAATAATTAAGATATATGAAAGTGATTTTTTTTTTTTTTTTTTTTTACTTTTATATATATATATATAAAACATCCTTAACAAATAATTGCTATTATATATCAAAATTAATAGTATAAATTTTATAATATATATATATATATTTTATTAGGTCGGTCCTAGAAAAAAAAAATCATAACAAAAGTTACTTAACGTTATGGAAATTTTTTAATTCATGACCGACCTGGGCCCTGGGCACCTGGTTAGAGAATTATTGTTATTATTATTATTATTATACCAAATCCATGTTGGGGCTGGAGCCATGTCCCCTTCAAACCCAAATTCGTTTAAAAATTTTATCTAATTTTTACCCCTATCTAATTTAAATGTCATATCCCCAAAATTTGATGAAGTCCACTTTTGATTAACTTGATTTATATATGTTTACGAATAATTGAAATAAGAGAGTCATCACTTGACACTGTGCGTCTCCTTACTAATGACTCTAACGTCAATCATCCTCAGCATAGTCTCATCCAAAGTTGCAAGTTCTTTATGGAGGCTGAGTGGAATTGTATTGTTGAGCATACTTTTAGGGAAGGCAATAGGCTGGCAGATGGCCTAGCTCGCATGGGCCATAGTATGAAGTCGGGTATCTCCTTTTTTGAAGACCCTCCTCCTGAGATTAGTAGCATATTTGCTGATGATTGCAGTGGCTTATCTCTTGTCAGGCAGTGTGCTTTATCTAAGAGTTCTAGTAGTTCTGTTAATATGTGTAGAGTTTTAGCTCTTGACAGGCAGAGTGTTGCCTCTGTTTCTTTGTTTTTTTAGTTTGTTCTCTGGGCTTTTGCCCTCCTTTGCACCAAAAATAAAATAAGAGAGTCATAGAATTATTTTAACACTACTCTCAAAATTTATATGTGATTAACTTGATTGGTGGCGTATCCATATTAACACTATATTGGTGGTGTATCAATATTAAAAATTATACTCTTAACGCAAGTATTTTTAAAAGGAAATTGCTTGGTCAGTACCCAAGCCATACTGACCACACCAAACCACCCAATGGGGTGTTGCCACGTGACAAAACTCTTTTGTTTTTTCCATTTTTCTCCTTGCTTTGGGTTATGTGGCAAGCAATGAGTGGTGTGGTCAACACCTCAGTACCCAAACATTGTCCTTTTTAAAATATACCTGCCCAACATAAATCCAACCTATATATGTATAACATGTGAAATTTAAAAAAATAATAATAACCAATCATGTGTTGGTGTGAGTGGTTCGGCGCTCTCATCCCTTAAGCAAGGTCGTGGGTTCAACCCCCCTTGTGAACGGAGCTATACATATTGGGAGCACTTTACCCCTTAGTGGGCCGACCCGGTGCGAGTCTGGATTAGTCAGGGTGTGGTCTGGGCTAATTGCACCGTATGGTGGATCCGTTCCACCCGGAAACCGGATTGTGTAAACCAAAAAAATAAAATAAATAAATAATAATAATAAATTGAAATACCATATACGGTGGTGGCCATAATTTGAATCTGAGATATTTTCAGACCAAGCGTTATGATAGAATGAATATTCTTACCAACAAATTACCACATTTGACTGCGGTGGATTTTCCATATATTAAGTAGGGTTATATACTTATATTAAATTAAAATTTAATCTAAATTTATATTACAATATTCATCTAACTAGTAACTCCAGTTGGAACAAATGTCATACTATTTTTAAGACTCAATTATTTAAACAATAAGACTAACGTACTGTATATATAAGATGTATGGATATATTTTCTGAACTCCTAAATTAAAGTCATTAAATGGTTTGTCGTTGAAGTGTAAATTTGAGGAAAGCAAATTAATTAGCTCACCTAACCTATACTATTTAAGGTGAAGCAAGAAGGCAAAAAGATATAAAAAACAATGGAGTACTTGAAGGTAGAAGAAGAAGGTGATCAAAGAGAGCCGGTGAGCCCAACTGGACAATTCCTAAATAGCGAAGCTCTTTCTCTGTGTATTCTTGGTGTTTTGGAATTGGGTGTGCCTATTTCCATCGATGAGTCTCAAGTGGATTCTTTAGTGAAAGAAGTGTTTCTTCCAGCCAACCCACGTTTCTCCTCCATCATGGTATTCTACTTTGTTTTCTATATATTACAACTATTAATGTGTCGAAATATTATGTTATATGAAATTAACTAGCTGTGGAAACTCGAAAACAGGTTGAAGACGGAAACGGAGAAAAACAATGGAAGAGAGTCGAAGTGAAGATCAAAGATCACATTAAAACTCCGATTTTCCCCTCCGGATTGTCACCCAAAATTTATGACAAGTACATTGATGATTATATCTCAGACATAGCAATAGAGAAGCTACCAGTGACACAACCTTTATGGCAAATTCACTTGATAAATTATCCTACAAGCAATTCCAATGCAGCAAGTACCGTAATATTCAAGTTTCATCATTCCATTGGAGATGGATTCTCTTTGATTGGAGTTCTTCTCTCATGTCTACAAAGGGCTGATGACCCTTCTCTCCCCTTGACATTTCCTTCCGTTCCTCTGAGCTCGACCAATAAGGACAACATGAGTCATCACAGTAATAATAGCTTATTCAAGAACGTGTCTAGAATTTTTTCTATGGTTACTAATACAGTATCAGATTTTTACTGGAGCATTGTGAAGAGTAGTTTGCTTGAGGATGACATAAGTCCAATACGATCTGGGATTTCCGGAGTTGAGTTCCGGTCGGTCTCGGTGGCAACCATGACTTTCTCTCTTGATCATATCAAACTGATTAAATCCAATATTGGAGCGGTAAGGTGTTAATTACTTGATAATTTTATTTTTATTTTTGTTTCGTTAGTTTTAGTATGTACTTTTCAATTCATTTGATCTATTTTGATACAAGTAGACATTAAACGACGTCTTGACCGGAATAATATTCTTGGGGACTCGATTATACATGGAAGAAAATAGTGAGGGTTCAAGCAAAGTAAATTCAACAGCGTTGGTGTTGCTCAACACAAGGGAAATTCGCGGTTATGTTTCCATTAAAGAAATGATCAAACCGGATTCCAAGACACCTTGGGGTAATCATTTTGCATTCTTGCATGTACCATTACCCAAATTGACTGATGATGATTCCAATTCGTATTCAAATCCACTCGAATTCGTTTGGAAAACTAGAGAAATCATTAATGCCAAGAAAAGCTCTCTAGGTGTTTACTTGACCGGCAGACTTCTCCAGGTTTTGAAGATACTTAGAGGCCCCGAGGTGCGTATTGATTCGTATACAGTAGTCCTATGTGTATATATATATATATATGCTTTCATTCTTGTATATAAATATATGATCAATTAATAGTTTAATACAGTGTGACAAATTAAATTCTAATTTTAACTTAAATGTTAATTAATATTGGTGTAACTCGATCACAGGCAGCAGCAAGATATATCCATGGAACATTAAAGAATGTAAGTATGGGAATCACAAGTCTGATGGGACCAGTTGAGCCAATGGCTTTGGCTAATCATCCGGTTACAGGCTTATATTTTATGGTGGTTGGTGCGCCTCATGTATGTCAAAATTAAAAATTTGGATCGTTATTTTTATTCTGTGCATGTCTCCTTTACAACACAATTAATTTCGTTTTGAATTTTGATATGGTAATACTTGACTTATTGCAGAGTCTGGTGGCGTCAATAATGAGTTATAATGGGAAGCTGAGGATTGCAATTGGAGCAGAGAAGGGACTGATTGATGCCCAAAAGTTGAAGTCATGCATTGAGAACGCGTTTCAGACCATACTCAAAGCTGCATGTGATGATACTTGAAAGTTCAAACCATGCTTGCTGTTTCCACATTAATGGCACGACATTTTTTTTGGACTCAATTTGGTTAATTGGTTAGATACAAAGTGAAATACCATTTTTAGACGGTTGATCTTGCTCTTTTATTTTCTTTTTGTGTATGAATTGAACGTCGAAAAAGTCAAGACTATATGGTTTTATGTGTGTGTAATTGTGTATGAACGGTGCTATGAAAGTCAAACGCACTCTATAGAAATTGAAAGAAACTGCATGCAAATTAATTATGAAACTTGTTTTTGTTCTTTGTTTCCTTCTTTCCACGTATAAAAGATATATATAAATATATATATATATATCTTTCCACCAAGATTTGTATGTTTAAAAGATATTTTATATGCCACACATATTAGCCATTAGATTGCATTTTAGATAATATTATTGTGCAAGTAAATTAGTTAAGGATTGAGATCCTCTACCCATCTTTTTTTTGCTCATCTTTCAAGTATCCGCTGACATGTGGCAAACAAGCAAACGAATGGTTATGATTAATTTATCTTTTTTTTTTCTCTCTCCACCTAACAAACGACACCGTATTAATCAAAAAGTTTATTTATTTTTTTTCATTTTTTCTCTCCTCTCTCATCATTGTCTTCCTTCCTCTTCTTTCTCTTTCTCTCTCTCTCTCTCTCTCTCTCTCTCTCTCTCTCTCATCTCCCATCACTTCAAACCTTTTTTTTCTACTTGTTTGTTTCATAATTCTTCATACACTCTCTATTTCATAAATAGCTTTTTTTTCTACTTGTTTGTTTCATAATTCTTCATACACTCTCCATTTCATAAATAGTTGTTTACTTTTTTTTTTTTTTTTTTTTTTTCAGCTAATAAGCTGATCTAAAGTCCAGATTTTTTTTTTTAATTATTAAGACAACTCAACATTTCTTAAAGCCCCTGATAGAGCAACATAGTGACCCTAACAAAATTGTTTTCCAAGTAAGAAAGCAAACAAGATCAAACTTATTTCAGGACCATATCAAAACCACACTTTTTTTTTTCTTTTTCAATTTTGCTTCTAAGTGAGATTTTCCCAAAATAAAACCAAAAATCACAGTTACAAACCCCAAAAATCCCAACCGAAATCGACCCCAACCCCATTGAAATCCAAACAAATAGTCAAACCCAAAAAATCAACAAAATCAATCACCACTACCACCACCAAACCGCCATCCACAGATTGAGATCCTCTACCCATCTTTTTTTTTGCTCATCTTTCAAGTATCCGCTGACATGTGGCAAACAAGCAAACGAATGGTTATGATTAATTTATCTTTTTTTTTTCTCTCTCCACCTAACAAACGACACCGTATTAATCAAAAAGTTTATTTTTTTTTCATTTTTTCTCTCCTCTCTCATCATTGTCTTCCTTCCTCTTCTTTCTCTCTCTCTCTCTCTCTCTCTCTCTCTCTCTCTCTCTCATCTCCCATCACTTCAAACCTTTTTTTTCTACTTGTTTGTTTCATAATTCTTCATACACTCTCTATTTCATAAATAGCTTTTTTTTTTCTACTTGTTTGTTTCATAATTCTTCATACACTCTCCATTTCATAAATAGTTGTTTACTTTTTTTTTTTTTTTTCAGCTAATAAGCTGATCTAAAGTCCAGATTTTTTTTTTTTATTATTAAGACAACTCAACATTTCTTAAAGCCCCTGATAGAGCAACATAGTGACCCTAACAAAATTGTTTTCCAAGTAAGAAAGCAAACAAGATCAAACTTATTTCAGGACCATATCAAAACCACACTTTTTTTTTCTTTTTCAATTTTGCTTCTAAGTGAGATTTTCCCAAAATAAAACCAAAAATCACAGTTACAAACCCCAAAAATCCCAACCGAAATCGACCCCAACCCCATTGAAATCCAAACAAATAGTCAAACCCAAAAAGTCAACAAAATCAATCACCACTACCACCACCAAACCGCCATCCACCTAAACCCAAAAGCCAAACCACCCACCATAAACACCGTCAAATTCAAACTACAACAACCAAACCCTTTTGATTTTTAAAATTTTTGAGGTGGAGATGAGAGATTGAGTTGGAGATGGAGAGGAGAGAGAGAGAGAGAGAGAGAGAGAGAGAGAGAGGAGAGAAGAGGAGGACGGTAATAAGAGAGGAGAGATAAAATGAATTTTTTTTAAACTTTTTGATTAATATGGTGTCGTTTGTTAGGTGGAGAGAGAAAAAAAAAATCAATCATAACCATTCGTTTGCTTGTTTGCCATATGTCAGCGGATGCTTGAAAGATGAGCAAAAAAAAGATAGGTAGGGGATCTCAATCCATTAGTTAAACCCTCTAATGAAATATTAAAAGAGCTCAACAATCAAATTATTGAGAAAGTGAATCACATTATGTTAAATTTATTCTTAAACTAACTTAAAATCTCACTCAATAATAATTAAACATGGAAGAAATTAAATTAAAAATTAAAACATTATTGGATTTTTTTTTAATAAAGCATGATTGTGTTACAATAACAACTTATAGTTACACTTAAACAATCAACAACACCATTTCAATCACTTGTCTAGATTTTTGTAAGAAAGTAAAAAAGACCTCTCAACCATCCGTGGTTTTTTTTTTTTTTTTTTTTAGGGCAAGTTTTTTTAAGCTAAGCGGAGAAAACTGCATCGAAAAAACAAGAGAACCATTGGGCAAGCACACAACAAAAAGACTGAATCCTCTGACCAAAACCAAACCTGCCACACGAACCCAGAAACACCAGAAACTCCAAAGACTATAGAAAAACACTCACCAAAGAAAACCCAATCCCTGCCCCCACAAATTAAACAAAAAAGCTATGAGCCAACACCTTTTTTCACCCTGCCAACCCTTGAACCCTTCTCACAATAACATCATCTCCACCACCTTGCCAAAGAGGTCAATATCCTCAGCCTCACCGGTCTCAATTAACTTAGCCAAATCCTCATCTAGATTATTCCAAGACAACTTATGGAAGAGCCCGGAGCTCCTTGTCTTCATGCTATGACTCTTAACTGGAAAAAAAGATTTCCTATCTTTTGGATTCTTAGGTAAGAAAAGGGACTCAACTTCAACTGGAAGCAACACAATATAAAAATTGTTTGATGCTTCCTCACAATCCTTACCAGAACCAATGTTAACACCGTTGCCTCTCTTAAGCCCCTCAATCAAGCCTGAATTCGGACCATCTCCACCACCAGACTCGTCTCTTTTCTCTCTACGATCAAGGCTTCTTGCTTTATCAAAATCCAACTGGGCACTTCCTAAAGAGTCAAAGCAAGACTTTACTTTTGAACCTTGAACCCCATAACTCTTCCTCTTATCACCAACTGATTTGAGACAAGCCCCATTAAATGCATAGTCCAAGATAGGCTTAGAGAGGCAGTAATTGACCTCCTTTCTCACCCCCGACTTGTGTTTGTTGTATCATAGATGACAAAAAATGGGAAGAATACAATTGAATTGAAGATGTTTTTATTATATCTCGTATTAGTGTTGCTTGTTAGATTATCACAGTACACAAGTTAGCAAATAAAATGGGATTTAACCCAATCGTATACCTAGCACACTTACATCATTAAGATTATGAGTTCGAGTTTTTTATCCCTGTTTATGAGCCTTACTTGACCCTAACCTGCGTGATACCATCCTTTTTGATCTTACGAGTCGGGCCGTAAAAGTTGCTAAATAATAATAATAATAGAAACTATAAAATCAGTTTTCAAAATTCAAAATTGTTTTCTACATAAAAAAAAAAAAATCGTGATAAACACCCTATTGCTTGAAAGAAATATTATTTACGTAGCCTACAAAAATCATGCCAAAATTATAAAGTCCTATAGGAATTCATTTTCTAGTACAATAATGTTATTAGATTTGTATGATTTAAATGAATCAATTACAGTGATACCACATCATTTTGACACAAGATTTGAACAAAGTATAATTACACTTTTCTATTATTTAAACTTTTAAAGAGTCATTTAGGTTTTCATTTACTAGTCTTCCATGGGAGGGATGCTTCAGTACTTTTGGCTCAAGAGGTGAGTTGGCATGCCTAGCCAATAAGTTGCTGACACATAGTCATATTTTAAAAACCTAACAATTATCACTGACATATCATAAAAAATTTGACATGTCATACAAGTTTTGACTAGTCATAAATTCATAAACCAAAATCTAATTTTAATCCAAAAATTTCCCAGTTAACCTAATCTCTCACCGTAGTCAGCCTCTCTCATTCACGATCTCTCCCACTCTCATTTTAATGGCTGGCTCTTCGTCCCTTCATCGCAACCTATATCTAATCCTTTCCATACAAAAATTCCGTTTCTCTATTCATCTCATGCTCTCACTTTCGTTTTCATCACAAGGTTTTACTTTGATTTGGTCTGAATTGAAAAATCAATGTTTTGATTTGTGAAACTTTCAAGCATTTTTTCCAATTTCGTTTATTTGGATATTAAAATAGAAACCCAATTTTTATATAGTTTATAGCATCTCTAATGCAGCTGTGATGTCATATAGAATAAACAGAGATTGAATACAATTATGTTTCTTCAATGCAGTCATCACTTCTCAATGTCAAGCTGAGGTGGTAAAAAAAAAAGTGGACACCGTCAATATGACTATCCACTTTCATAGTCTGTTGCACTGCCATCTTGTTGCTGACTTAGCATATATTTAAAATCCCAACAAAAATCATATGCAAATTTTATTGAATCATTAAAAAACAATGAAGCATTGGAGACCAATTTTTTAGTTGGCTGTCTGTCAAGTATATTTTTATGACACATAGAAAGCAATTGCCTTGAGATTGTTGCCATGTCAACAATTTTTGTCAGACAATCCACACTTGCATTGGAGATGCTCTTATGGTATATGAGACACTCAATTTTCATAATTATTGTTGGAGTTTTAAGAAGAGAATGGATTGTATGTTCTATAGTTTGGAGATGTTAAATGAAAAAAAAATTAAAAAAATAAAATAAAATTGAATCCAATGGAGGCCACCTTCGGGCATTAATGGCGGCCTCCATTTTTATTTTTATTTTTAGAAAAAATTAGTTTAAATCAATAAATGTTTTTAGATTTATAAAAGCTTTTTATGTTTTCAGATTTATAATTTATTTTTTCGAAATACAGATTTATAAAAGTTTTATGTTTTAAGTTTTAGTTATTTTTAATTTAATTTCTTTATATTTTTTAATAACTAAATACCTCTTAACAAAAATATCCAAATATGTGAAAAATTTAGTTGTGGATTTTAAAAATTCAGAGATGGTACTATCAAATTTTTTTTTTTTTTTTTTTTTTTTTTTCAGAGATGGAGATGTTGAGATCAAGTCAACTGTGAAAAATGATAAGAGGAAGAGATGATGGAATTCATGACTTGGTTTTTTGACATGGCAGTTGTATTTATTGTGTATGTAAAATATGACTATGTGTCCAACACTTATTGGCTAGGCATGCCAACTCACCTCTTGAGCCACATGGACCGAAGTATCTCTCCTTGACAGGAGGAATAAAATGTCTAACTTAATTTCATTTTTTGTTAGATATTTAATTTAAAAAAAAAAAAAAAAATCAGAGTTACATATATGTAATAGAAAAATTAAGAGATCGAGTAGTTGAACCCAACAACTAGTTCGAATTAAATTTTAAGAATTATGTATTCTCATTCGTTAAAAGAATTAAATTTTTTAGTGGGCAAATATAATGCAAAGTTACAAACATCCATGAAGAAAATACTTCTATATCGTATAAACTAGAAAGAGGAAATAGGGGTATATAGCACTTTTTCAAAATGGATTTGTGTAACTACAACCACTTTAATAACTCATGTTTTAATAGCACCAAAAATGGAATTTGGACAAAAATACCCCTCAGCTTCTTTTCTTTTCTCTTTTCCGTCCTTCATCTTCTTTCTTCTTCTTTTTTCCCAAACCTCCATTGATGGAGCTTCAATGGAGGTGTCACCGTCGACCGGTGAGTTGATGGACAAAACCACCGGCAAAACGTCCGTCGTGCGCCACCGATTGTAACGGAAGTATCCATTTTCAATTTCGAGCTGTATGGAGAGAGAAACGAAGCCAAACCCGAATAGTTTTCGAACCTTCATCGTCAGATCTGCGACGATCCGTCGCGAATCTGACGAAACCGATGGCACCAATGAACTTGACGTCGTCCAATCTTCCAGATCCGACTATCTCCGGAGTCAACCGGTGCCGTTGTCGGCACTGTCACCATTGATGGAGGTCGAACAGAATAAGTCTCGAACCCACTGGGATTAAGTCTCGAAACGCATCAATAAGTCTCGAAAATATCACAATAAGTCTCGAATTTTCGAGAAAAAAAAAAGCAACAAACTGGGATTAAGTCTCGAAACGTATCAATAAGTCTTGAATTTTCGAGAAAAAAAAAAAGCAAAGGAAAAGAGTAAGTAGGGGTATTTTGGTCTCATCACCTATTTTGGTGTTATTAAAACATGACTTATTAATGTGGTGCTATTTGCACAAGCCCTCCCCCCAAAAAGTGCTATTTAATTTTTGAACCCGACTAGAAATAGGGTGAGAATCGAATAGTTATAGTTTTCGGCTCCGTTTGGAAGAGCTTCTTCAAGTAGATATCTAAAGAGTATATCTTTTAAAGCAGACCTTTTACAAGTAAAGCTTTTAATGGAAAGTCGTTGGTCGTTTGATTGTCAATTATAAAAAGCTTTTTTAAATGGCAGAATTACCAAAATATTCAAAAACTATTTTAAATGATGGTTATATTACACATTTTAGTGTTATTAAAAAATCTTAAAAAGATCTATTTAGAAAAGCCTGAAATTTGAGCTTCTCCAAGTAGACATAAAATAGTTTTTTTAATCATCCAAAAGCTTTACTGAGTGGCAACCAAACGACACAAAAAAGATGAAAGGAGTTGTTTTAATTAAAAAAGCTCTTTTAGCCAGTAGAGAAGCTCTTCCAAACAGACACTTAATACATTCCTGCTAGGTTGACACCCATAAAAACTACTAATTATTTGTATTATCCAATCCATTACAATCTAATGGTCCAAATTAGTAAAATCTTATATGAAAATCATCGGTTTCTAAATTTTAACTCACATAAAATCATCCATTACCACAAGTGTTAATTATATTACATATTTTTGTAAATGTAATGTGTGTTGGTAAAATAAAGAGATTTATTTAAATACTATAATATAAATATGAATTTTTTTTCCTTAATTAAAGTTCATAATTTATGTGTTGACACAATGGTATGACTCTCACATCTATACCATGAGATTATTGGTTTGAGTTCTCTACCCTCTCTAAAACCTCGAATTATTGTAACATTTCAATTATATATATATATATGTATAATAATTTATACGTTAATTTTTCCACGAGCCCGTGGGATTTAGACCATAAGCTCAACCCATCTCTCGTGGGCAATAAGCCTACAATATATGTCCAATACCACACTATGAAGTGGGCTCGGGTTGAGTCCAGACTTTCATTACGATGGACCAGGCCGGGCCCAACCCTTTTCGTTTTTTTTTTTATTTTTCTCTTGTTTTGAGACTTGTGAACCAAACAAGGAAAATGGTATTCGAGAACAACTATATTTTATTTACCAAACAGCTGGAAATCTAACCGTTTTTCTCTGGTAAGCATATAACTGTGAGTATACTTACACTTTTCCACTTCATTACTTTTTGCCATGTAAGCATTATTTGACCAAATTATATTGCTTTTTCTGGCAAAAAATGATGGTGGATAAATGTATTATAAGTATGCTTACAGTTATATACATACCAGAGAAAAACTCGAACATATAGGGCTTCAAGCTCCATCCTTAAAAAATGATAAAGTTGGGTTCCGCTTCTCACACTTCGCTGTTTGCTCACTCTTATTGTTCGATTTTCCAAAGTTTCTATTTGTTCAATTTTTGTATGTAATTTGTGAATATGAGGAAAGTAAATGCACAGGTGATGATTGATATCATTTGATTCATCTGATCAAATATCTATTCGCTACGTTCTTTCTGATTCATGTTTTTTTTTTAAACGTTGAAAATTGGTTTGCTGAAGTTTTCAATTTTCTTTTGTCGATTTATGGAGTTTTTACCTGTTCAAGAGGATGAAATTATGAAATCTTAGGACACCTTCTGACACAGTTACTGTGTATGAGAAAGATTTCTCTTCTGATACTTGATGACTTGATGTTTAATTCTTTACTTTTTATTTTTTAATTTTAAATTTCTTCTTATTTTTTTACTTTTTTATTCTCATTTCTTCCTCCTTTTTTTTTTTTTTTTTTTTTTTTCATGTTTGGTTTCTCAATCAATAATATTTCTGCCCAGATTTTTTTATAAAAAAATTCAGTCTGGCATCGGCTTTTTCATTTTCTTTTTACATGTTGAAGTCAAAGCGAGAGACGTTGTCATTAGTTCGTTATAGTTCTAAGAGTTAAAACTGACATTCACTTCTCCAAGTATGAAATTATCAATATAATCTTAAATCAAAAAACGAAAAAAAGAAAAGAAAAAAAGAGGATAATTACCCTGCCGACCATCAATTTAGGTCATCATTCTCAAAATGGTCCTTAGATGGAGAATTGGTTTTAAAATGACTATTTGTGGTAAACATTGTCATTTCGTCAAACTCTATTAAGTTCACTGTCTAATAGGTGGGCATTTTGGTAACTTTCTCTGAAATAACAAAAAAAAAAAATTATACTCCATTTTAAATATTTTTATTAATAACAATTTCAACATTTATTAAAATTACTAAAGAGGACAATACCAATTTTTTTAGAATTCAACATTATTATTATTATTATTATTTCTTTCACAAACCCGGTGGAGGGAAGCAGAAGAAGAAAAAGAAGAAATGGGGCAAGGGAAACCAAAAGGAGAAGGTGAACAACATGGTTTTGTTCAATGGCCGTTAGTGTAACAATGTTTATTAAAAATGGTCATTTTAAAATCAATTCCTCATCTAATGACCATTTTGATAGTGGTGTTTGATACTGGTAATTTAAATTGATGATTACCCGGGTAATTATCCCAAAAAAAGGTCGAAATTGATTAAATTTTTTTGGAGATAGACCGGACATCGATCCAAATCGGATCTCTATGGAGATAGCGAGGCTTGCTCTCACAGTCTCACTGTGCGAAGCCAAATATGGGAATCCAATTTGAACCAAAATTATGTTTGTGAATTGTGAGCTAGTTGATTGTCAAATTTTGGTAAGTATACTAGTGGGAGATGGAATGTTTTAATAGGGAGGATGAATGGATGATCTAAGAGGACAAAATACGGTGAGTCGGCAACGATATAAATAATAATTACCTTTTATAAATCGCTAAGATCACAATTGATAAGATTGAATTATTGTAATATTTCAACAAATCTATTTTATGAATCATATTAAACAAAATATTTCTAAAAATCTATTATATGAATCATATTATACGTTTTATTTATTTTTTAGTATCAAATTTTAAGTATTTGAATGTCTAATTCATTGTGCTTTTTCATTTTTGTTTTTTTGTTTTTTGTTTTAAAAAAAAAATTGACATTAAGAGTGCGATTATCAATAAGGGATCCTAACAAGTCCCACAAACAAATCATGAATTCAGTGCTCGAAAAGGAATTTGATTCCCTTTTATGATTTCCTTTCTCATGGAAGTTGATTTCCTTTCATTTCATTTCCGATCAGTAAACATGTGGTAATCAACAACTCTCTCTCAAAGAGTCAAAGGTGAAAGGAAAAGTGCATAATCACGCTAAAGAGCCAAGAGCGAACGTGGGCTTAGATTTGTCAAATGGGCTGGCTCGAGCCCGAATTTCATTACCAAGCTTGTTAAGTGGGTGTGTTAGGTCTCGTTTGATTTTTTGTCTGAAGATTGAACAGTGTTGAATATTACTAAAGACTGAATAGTGACTAAAAACTGAAAAATATATTTGTTTGTGTGTGTGTGTTTTTTTTTTTTTTCCACTCAAAACTGAATATAAGTGATAAGTTGTTTGTTTTTTAAGTTACAAATATCTGAAAATAAATACTTTTACATCTATGTCATTATTATTTGTTATATATTTATATTCTAATATATTAAGGACAATTATTAGAATATAAATTTAGAGAGCATGATTTTAGATGCTCTTAGACTTAACTATTAGGTCCTGTGAGCTTGGATGGCTGGACTTTCATGAGCTTAACTGCTTAAGGGTAAGGCGGGTTTAAAAAATTAAAAAAAAAAAAAAACCAATGATATTACATATAAAACGAGATGAAGCCTGTCGAACCATCAATGCCCGAATTTGGAGTATCCTACTTTCACTCAATTCAAAAAATTCAACAAACAATCGATATTTGTAGTAGTGATCCTTATATATCGTATTAACAATTGAAATATGGTTGTAAGAAAATCTATTTGACGGAGGTTTCTTCCTATACCAATGAATCTATTGGATTTAGAAATGATACATTGGAACAAATTTTTGAGTCTTCCAATAACAATAGGTTAATTGTTTGGATAAACTCACTTTAGAAAGACTTATGGGACTATGGGAGGGCCTTCCCTTACCAAAAAATTTAAAAGCTCGGCTCGTACCCCCTCAGCCCAATTGAGCCTTAAAATTTACGGATGATTATTATTATTATTATTATATTGTCGAAGACTCGAAGCACCCAGTTTGCAAATAAAAATTAAAGTCATTAAAGATTCCAAAACTGTAGCATTTTGTAAGCCAGCGAATCAATAATGTGGTCATAGAGAACAAGTGAACAAGACCACGTGCGTGAGGGTTGAGCTCTTCTTCTTCTTCTTCTTCATTCGAATCTTGCTTCGACCCACTGTCTCACCAATTGGATTTTGAGTTAAGGTTATTCGCAAAAGCCATAGGCGTCGTCCTCTTCAAGTTGAGAGCTGGTAATGTAATAATCTCCACTAACTTCTTATTACGCATTCAACAACTTACGTGTGCCCGCAACCTGTTTGTATAATGTCCGCAATGAGACTATCTCTCAACTTCAACCCTGAATGAAAATTAAGTTATTCTTTTTCCTTTTTTTTTTCTCTGTAGTAAATAGTAATTGTTTTTATTGTCCTTTTAAACAGATAGAAATTGAAAGCTTGAGAGAGGGTTTACAATGATAAAATCCTTGGTTCCACCTTTTGAAGTACGTATGTTCTTCATCATGAACTATTAAATCATCTAAGGTACCCATTGCAAAGATTTGCGGGTCTAAGCAGTTAAAGTCCAAAGAATTGAGAATGGAGCTCACTATCACTCAACCTGACGATTGGCATCTTCACCTACGTGACGGTGATATTCTAAAAGCTGTTGTTCCACGCAGGTTATCTTCTTTTTAATTCTTATTATTTTTGTTTCATGGTTTTATTTTATTTTTCATTGATTCTAATTCTAATGAATGTTAAACAGTGCAAGTCATTTTGGAAGGGCAATTGTGATGCCCAATTTGAAATCTCCCATTACCACCACAGCTGCTGCTGTCGTCTATCGAAAGTAATACTATACAATCCAAAAAATTAACTCAAAATTCAACTCAAATGATGCGACAAATGAGTTATTATCATCACACAAATCATGAGTTGACGTGGTGAATGATATGGTAATGACAAATCATTTGAATTGATTTTTGGGTTGATTAGTATTAGTGAAAACCAAAATTATAACGAAATGTTATGATTATATATCAGATTATGTCCAGGAGCTTAAAGGATAAATAAATATATATACCGAAATCTTTACTTTTTCATTTTTACTTGCCTATATGTACCGTGTGTGTTTTGAGGTTAGGGTTTAATATAATTAATTATATATATTAGCAAATTAAAACAAAAAATATCACTATATATAATTGGTAAAATTACAAAATTATATCAAAGATTGATCTCTGTATTATTATTATTATATATAAATATTACAATAATTCAGGCTTTTAGGTAGGGGAGAGACTCAAATCCATATCCTCGTGGTGTGGATGTGAGGGGCTTAACCACTGGGTCAACATCATCTTGTCATTTTATTAATTTATATATATATATATATATATATGTTACATATTTGAAAGTATTGATTGCTGGAACAAGTGGCCTTGGATTCAAATGTTTTTACCTGCAGCTTCGGATATCATCTAGAAGGCATTCTCTATGCATGATTTCAACTTTTGGTCATCAATGAAACCTTTTTCTGCTACCACAACAACTCTTAGCTTTCTCATATATATAACTTATTGCTGTTATGCTAAGACTCTGCAAATCCAATTAAAACCACTTATATTCATTAATCAACTTATATAGTTATATGTATGTACTGTTAGATTTGGCTCGTATTCTCAAATGAACTAATGTAAACCAAACAAAGACTCAACTGATGTGGAGCTTCTTGGAGACGTGAAATACGTTTGGAAGTTGAATAGTGGTGTTTTAAGGGAGATTGAAGATTGAAGAAGAACTGAAGAAGCGTACTCTGGTAGGTACAGCTACGCAGGACCGCGGCATAGGCAAGTGCCTAGGCAGCGGCACATGGGGCGGTAAAGTCCAGAGGATCAAGCTCAGCGTAGGACCGCGGCGTAGACAAGTGCCTGAGCCGCGGCACATGGAGCAGTCATGAGCAGAATAGTTTTTTCATGGTGTTGGAAGTGGGGTGCACACCGTAACCTATACGGCGGAGACGATGTATTGCTGAGATCGGGAATATTGCACAGAATAGGAAAAGATATTATTCTGGAAGTTCTTGTGCTTGAAGGAAAAAGATTTACTCCCTATAAGAAGACTTGTCATAAAAGGAAATAGTATTTATGTGGAACAAGTAAGTCTTGTACGTTTAGGAGTAGGATTTCCTTTTATCTTAAACTCCCTGTAACTAGTATAAATAGTCCTAATATTTATGTTATTAGATTTAAGGTTGTGAGCAAAAAGAACACCATGTAACATTAGAGAGAGTGTGGTGAGATCCGGGGAGACCCAAGGGAATATCCGGGGAGGGATCCAAAGGAATATCGGTGGATCTAGTTAGAGATCCGTGGGTGATATTTAGGGGAGACCTAGGGGATATTGTGGGGTTCTTGGTGAGGATCTTGTGAGTGGAGTTTGGGTTAGGTGTGAGAGAGAATCCTAGAGTATATGGTTGTAACAATTTATCATATAGTGGAACTTTCTCTGTCGTCCTGACGGCCCGTGGTTTTTTACCTGTTTTGGGTTTTCCTCGTATATCTTGTGTTGTGATTGTTTTATTCTCTCTCATCTATTTTTCTGCTTATTGACGTTATTATTTGCTATGAGTTATGGGCGTATATTAGGCACGGTAATTCCGCGTTCATCGGGTTTAGAGGATTATCCCCAACAGTACATACATGCTCTGTCTGTCAGCAATCGAAAAGCTAGCACTTTTTCTTGCTGTCTAATTTGATTAGAGATATATTTAGAAGCAAATTTTATAATTTGAATAGTGCAAAACCAAAGTTTGTTATGCTAGCAAAAGCAATGTAATCAAGCAAAGCTAATAATTTAGCTATAGTTGTTATTTATAGGTAATATGATAGACGAATTCAAAGGCAAAGCCTCATGATAAGAAAGTTTTTAAAATAAATGTAAATAACATAAAATATGAGGTAAAAATGTAAAATAAATAAATCACGAAGCTACTTGGAGGCGTCAAGGGGACATGGCCCAAATCCTTTTTTTTAAAATTTTTAAATACAGTTATATTTTTTTTACATTTTATCCCCATATTTTATAAATCGAGTATTTTTTTTTTTCTTTCTAATAATTAATTTAAGACTTAATACGAATACGTAAACTTTCATATGTGTCTTAATTTTGACATGCATATATATACCTGAGGTACACCAGCAACCACGAAATAGATGCCTACAATGGGGTGATTAGCCAAAGCCATCTGTTCCACTGGCCCAACCATATTTGTTATTGTCGTACTCGTCTTCTGTAAAGTCCCATGAATATATCTTGCCGCTGTCTGTGTGACACCAAAAAATGGACATGTTATATGCTAAATGGTTCTGAAAACTATCATTTTCAATATCAAAATTCAGCAATAACAATAAATACATGTTAATCTAATGTGTATATATAGGTACCTCAGGCCCTCTAAAATTCTTCAATATCTGGAGAAGTCTACCAGTGAGGTGAGCAGCTAAAGAGCTTTTCTTGGCATTAATGATTTCTCGAGCTGTTCGGACAAATTCGAGTGGATTCGTATTCAACAACTTGGAATCTTCATCATCATCAGATAATTTAGGAATCGGTACATGCAAGAATGCAAAATAATTTCCCCAAGGTGTCTTAGCATCAGTTTTCACCATACCTTTAACCGGAACATAACTGCGAAATTCCCTGGTGTTGAGCAACACTAATGTTGTTGAATTCACGTTGATCGAGTCAGGGCTCATCTCTTTCATGTACAAACGAGTCCCCAGAAAGATTATTCCCGCGACAACGTCATTTATAGTCTGTTAATAGTATCAAAGTTGTTAAAATGCATTAGAAATTATACTAATTAAGAACTTTCTCTAGTCATCAAGTTCGTCTTGAATCAGGACTGATTTGACTAGAAAATTATTCATAGAAAGTGTATGTCTTTCAATCTTTACCGCTCCAATATTGGTCTTAATCTGCTTGATTTGATCAAGATTGAAGGTTATTGTTGCTGTTATGATCGGTCGAAACTCAATTCCGACATCCCCAGATCGTATCGGACTTTGATCATCCTCAAGAAAGCTACTCTTCATTACACTCCAACAAAAATCTGACACCGTGTTAGATAGCACAGAGAAAATTTTGGACATGTTCTTGAGAAAACCATTGATGGAGTACTTGCTGTTGCCGTCACTAGTGTCGAAGTGCGAAGGAGGAGCGGAAGGAAATGTCAAGGGGAGAGAAGGATCATCAGCCCTTTGTAGGCATGAAAGAAGAGATCCAACCAAAGAGAATCCATCGCCAATCGAATGGTGAAGCTTGTATATTACAGTACCAGCTGCAGCTGCAATATTGTTGTTGGTTGTAGGGTAATTTATTATATGAATTTCCCACAAAGGTTTGGTTTTTGGAAATTTCTCCATCGCTATGTTTGAAATATAGTCATCAACGTACTTGTCATAGGCTTTTGGTGACATTCCAGAGGGGAAAATGGGAATTTTTATATGGTCTTTGATCTTCACTTCGACCTTCTTCCATAGTTTTTCTCCGTTAATTTCGTCTTCAACCTGTACTTTCAAGTCGAAGTTCCCACAACTTGTAAGTACAATATAATTAAGAGTCCTTTAAATTTCTAGTACTCTTTCCAAAGTCGTTTATGTAAAAGTCACACACTTAATAAGTTTTGTAGAAATAACACCAATTAAGATGATCTACCAAAATTGCCCCTAATATCTCTTTATCCCTCTCTTTCTTCCTCTCTCCCCTTTTTTTTTTTTCAAAAACCTCCATTGATCCATCAATGGAGGTCAGACAGACCTCAAATGGAGGTCGAATGGAGGGCGAAAGACCTCCATTGGAGTCGAAATGACCTCGACCTCAATTGGTGGTTGATGAAGAAGAAGATTAAAAAAAAAAAAAAAAATCTGGAAATAAGTCTCGGGTAATCAAAATAAGTCTTGGGTAGCTGAAAATAGCTTGAAATAAGTCTCGGGTGACCTACACGAGACTTATTTCCAAATACCCGAGACTTATTTTCAAATATCCAAGACTTATTTCCAGATTTTTTTTTTAATATTCTTCTTCATCGAACACCAATGGAGGTCGGGGTCATTTCGACTTCAATGGAGGTCTTTCGCCCTCCATTTGACCTCCATTTGAGGCCTGTCCAACCTCTATTGATGGATCAATGGAGTTCTTTGAAAAAAAAAAAAACAAAGGAGAGAGGAAGAAAGAGAGAGAGAGGAAGAAAGAATAAGTGAGGGATAATTTGGGTAGATCACATACTTTGGTGCTATTTCTACAAAACTTATTAAGTTGGTGATATTACCACAAAACCAATCCAATTTGGTGCTATTTCTCTCTATTTCCTCTATATTATATTAATAATTCTCTATTTAGGTTGGTCCTGAAAAAAACATTTCAAGACCTAATCCCAGGATATTAGAGAACTTCGAGCCTGAAATTTTGACCTGACCAAAGAAGAACTCACTGACAGAAGAAAATAGTACTATAGTTCATATGTAATTTAGAGAGAATTTTGAAAATGACACATTATTTACTATCTATTGCAAGCATATATAATTAAAAATACAAAATCTTACTCACAAAATTAAAGTTCGTGATCATCATGACATGCATACCATGATGGAGGAGAAACGTGGGTTGATGGGGAGGAGCACATCCTTGACCAGCGACTCCACTTGAGAATCATCGACAGTTAGGGGCACTTCAATTTCCAAAACACCAAGAACACAAAGTGAAAGAGCTTCGCTATTCAAGTATTGTCCTGTTGGGCTCACTGGCTCTGCTACTTCTTCTTCCTTCAAGTACTCCATTAATGTTTTTGTAAACTACTACTTTGCCGGCACCTTGCTTGAGTACCTTCTAATTACATATATTGTCTCCATTACTACTCATGATATATATAAATAAAAATATGTTAAAAAGGTAATTACAAAATCTCAATTAAGTATTGGGTGAGTAATCACCCAACCAAAAACTTAATTATAGTATTGTACTATCATGTAATTGAAGACGTGAATTATGATACTAAATAGTAAAATAGAATGATAAATATGATATAATGAAAATATAATAGAATATCTACTTGTGAATAATGATTTTATTATTTGTGATAATAATTCTATTACAATAAATAGGCATACGATATTATATTAAATGAAAATATAAAATAATATGGAAACAATTCAAATTTAAATTCAAATTGAAAATTTGAAATACAAAAGGTAACCATATAAAATTACATGATAGTATGATATTATCAAATATTCAACATTCCGCTTCAAGCTAACTTGAGTTTGCAAATTAATGAAGCCAAATAGGCATGATGACAAGTTCAGAGGTGATCCAGGATGTTGATTGAACCGGAGGTAATCCGAGTTGAAAATGAGTTTGGAGGTAATCCAGAACATTGATTGACTCTGGATGTGATCCATATTGAAATTGACTATGGGGGTGATCCAGGATGTTGATTGAATCTGAGGTGATCTGGGTTGAAATGAGTCTGGATGTGATCCAAGACATTGATCGACTCCGAAGGTGATCTAGATTGAAATCGGCTCTAGAGGTGATCCGGAAAATTGAATGAATTTGGAGAAGATTGAAACAATGATTAATTTGTGGAAGCCATTGAAAAATAAATTAAACGATTGATACTACAATCTACAATATCAAACGGCGACTCAAATGGTTTACCAACAGAGTTTGTTTAAGAGATCAAACGAAGCTCAGATACATGTAAGAATATAAAAGAGAATAATGATCTTATTATTTGTGATTTCTATTGTTATTATCCATGCTTATAGTGTCTTTGAGTTGTAACTATCTTGATCAAGTTGTAGCTTAGCTGTCCAAATACAAAAGATCAAGTACTTGATATTGAAGTTGCATTTGTTACACTATGTTTGGATTGATGGAATAGAAATGAAAGGAAATGATAAATTACACTATGTTTGGTTTGATGGAAAAAGAGAGAAAGGGAAGGAAATGGGAGGATTTTATATCTCTTGTTTGGATTATTAAATGAGAAGGAAAGGAAGGAGAATGTGGGAAATGGAGGGAATAGTTTCTTATTGTTTTACTGAATTCGGAATTGGACGGAAAATGAGGGAAATGAATTATAAGTTAATGAAATTTTTCAATATCCTAAAACTAACCCTATTAGTAATACTACATTTCTTTCCTTTCATTTTCTTTTTATTCATAACCATCCAAACAACCATCACTAAAAACACTATAATTACCTCTAATTTAATTTCCTTTCCTCTTTAATTTATCATTTTCTTTCCTTTCTATTCCATCAATCCAAAGATAGTGTTAAAGAGGAAAGGAAAGGAGAGGAAATGATAGTGTTTTTACTTTTTAGTGAAATGAAAGGAAATAAAAGGAAATAAATGTAGTATATATATATATATATTTTCAAAAAAAAAATATATATATTTTTTTTGAAAGGCAATTTATTCAAGGCAAAACGCCAAAGAACAGGAACACCAACAGAAGCCACAAAGACACCAAGACAAAACAAACAGGAGGCACAGACCAGCCTAGCAAACGCAAAACAGGAGCTACAAAGGAAACAGAGAACAAGCTGGAAAAGCAAAGAACAAGAGAAACAAAGCCAAAAACCACAACAGCAGACAAACCCCAAAAATTCAACAGACCACCCAGAACAACAAGAAGGAAATAAATATAGTATTAATAAAGTTAGTTTTGGAATATTGAAAAATTTCATTAACTTATAATTCGTTTCCCTCATTTTCCATCCCTCCCTTTTCCCCATTTTTCTTCTTCTTCTTCTTCTTCTTCTTCTTCTCTCTCTCTCTCTCTCTCTCTCTCTCTCTCTCTCTCTCTCTCTTTCTCATTTAACAATCCAAACAAGAGATATAAAATCCTCTCATTTACTTTCTTTTCCTTTCTCTCATATTATATCAAACCAAACATAGTATTAATAATTAATCAAATCAAAAGTAACTTGACTGATTTATATGGCTTTAATTATCTACAATATGCATCAATTTTAACATGAATAATACTGATTAAGAGAAAATAAAATTAGAGTTTTGGGAATTGAAATTTGAATCGCTGTAAAATTGTGATTTAATATTTGAAATGAATTAGTGAGGCTAGTATGAATTTAATACACAAAAACTTGTTATTTGATTTGATAAGAATAAGATAAATCACATCATATGTTAATTATCTCATGTACTTTTTTGCATATGCATCCAAGTTTTTCTGAAAAGAGAGAAAGAGAGAGGCCGACACATAATTGATTTGTAGGTTTAAGAGATAATCGCCACATTAAATATTCTCTAGCCAGAACCACTGGTTTTAACTGGTGTCGGATGGAAACACCGATAAAATTTTCCATCTTCATCCAAATAATTAAGAATGGGAAAATGACCTTTTTACTGATTATAAAAAAAAAAAAAAAAAAAAAAAAATCCTTAACAAATAATTGCTATTATATATCAAAATTAATAGAAGAAATTTTATAATATATATAATCTTTTTTTATTAGGTTGGTCCTAGAAAAAAAATCCATAACAAAAGTTATTTAACGTTGTGGAAATTTTTTAATTCATGACCGACTTGGCTAGAGAATTATAATAATAATAATTATTATTATACCTAAGCCACGTTGGGTTGGAGCCATGTCTCCTTCAAACCCAAATTCTTTTTAAAATTTTATTTAATTTGTACCCCTATATATATAGAGAAATTTTCAATTCAGTGCATCGACATAACTTCGTGAGGATATTGAATGTGAGCCTCTCATTTTACATACTTTGACTTAAGTGTGTATGCACTTGTCAAAACTAGTGGCTCACATTCAATATCCTGATAAAGTTATATCATGATGCACTGACCAGATCAAGACTGTATTTGAATGTCATACCCACCAAATTTGATGATAAAGTCCACTTTTGATTAACTTGATTTATATATGTTTACGAATAATTGAAATAAGAGTCATAGATTTTTTTTTGATACTATCTATTCAACTATCTAGACCATATATATTTTTGAAACTCTTTGCCATTGGTAGGATTCGAGCTGTTAACTTAAGAGTCATTTGTTTAAACCCCAAACTCGTCCATCTACCATAGAGTCATAGATCCAAATTTCAATATAATTTTTCTAAAAAAATAAAAATCAATATAAATATCTTTATTTAATTATGAGAAATTTATTTGTTTCATCAAAACCTGCTTGAAAACTTTTCTACTTTGTGTATTATACATACAAGAAAGATATACATACTCTAAACTGGCGTGAAAAAAAACAACTCCTAGTTGCGTCTTGATTATGTTTCAGGCAAAATGATAATATGACAAAATAAAACTTGAGAAATAAAGATAACTTTTGCTCTTGATAACCTTTCATAATTTCATTGTTAAACTTCCAGGGAACCTGAAACTTTAGAATCTCTAGAATGTAATAAGACAGATTACATATCGGTGAAAAGCGTGCGCGTAAGTTCTTGATAGATACAGTAGGTGTTTGATGAAACACCAGAACTTGATGAAGCACTTGAAAACGTAAATAAGAAGTTTTTGAAGCTACAACAATAGCAGTTTAATGAGGTTTTTTAGAGACAATTTGGAAGGAAAACTGTAAACTAACTTCACTAAATATTTTTCTTTTAATTTTCTTTGAGGAAAAAGGTAAGACTAATTAACAAAATAATATCTAAATGCTGGAACTCCCTAGTAAGCTACTTTTGGATACATCTAGGTGGACCATTCCACCAAATAATATCTCGTTCGCAAGAGCATCTGCAACCATATTACCCTCTCAAAATTAAAGTGTGAGTAACAACAAATTTCATACTCTTAATTGCATTGAAGTCATTGATTTCTAAACTGCCAACTGCCCATGAGGAGAATAGTTTGAATTAGAGTAGCGTTTATCATTCCTCACTTTCCAGATATGATAGATGACTTGAGAATAAACGAGTGTGAAAAATACTTGCAAGCCAATTCCATAAATCATGAGCAAAAGGACACCCAAAAAAAAAGTGACTAGCAATCTCTCCATAGCAGAAACACGACTTACAAACCGAGGCAAGAATGAAAAACCTCTACAACAAATTAGGTTGTCATCTGTAAGTAACCTGCTATGGATGATTCTCCATATAAAAAAAAAGAAATTTTTGATTGCAGAAAAGTCTTCCAAATATTGTGATTCCTGCAGGAAACCTTAGGCTTGGTAACACAAATTATCAGATCATAAAAGTGTGATCCAAATGAGACGGTTAGTCACACTAGCTAATTGACAAATACAGGAATACTGTTTATATAAACTTTAGTTGAAATGATCTTGGCCATCTATCTCTAACAAACTCTCCTGATGATCCGGCTGATGATCAGAAGTGTGATTCTAACATTTTTAAATTTCTCTTAACTAATTGATACATGCTGACATCTAATAGATTCCTTGCGCCATTCATGATCAGCCTGTTGATCAATCCTGGAATCAACAGGGCCACCTGATCTCAAGTCATGTGATTCTTGATAAACCTCTATGCTCAAATGATTCTTCTGGAAGTTCATCAAATATGGCTAGCTACAAAGCTGGCTTAAGAAAGAATGATCAGCTAAAACAAAGCTCACAGTGTCATTTCATTTCTTCACATGATCACGAGCAGCGATCACCAACTGATAACCAAGCTGTGACTAATCAAGACTGGTGGTTAGATTTCGGTTAGCATTTTTTTTGAACAGAAAAACTTTAATGAAGCCTGAGAAAGGCAAAACGAAACAGAACAACCAAAGCAAGGCAGCAGAAAGCCCACAGCACAGACAAAACAAGAAAGCAAAAAAACAAAGCCGAGAGAAACAAAAGCGAGACAGAGCGCAGAAAATACACCAAAACAAAGGTCAATGAACCTCCCACACAACCGAATCCCCCTCCATGCTTGATCCCCTCTTAGCCAAAGAATCAATGAAACTGTTGGAAGATCTTGGGTTGAAGATGACCACTGTTTGACCCAAACACCTCAACATTTCACGAATGTCATAAATAAGGTTAACGTGGTTAAGACTCCCAAACCCCGATCCATTGACCCAAGCCACCGCAGTCTTAGAATCACTAATGATGGAAATAACTTTTCCTACCAAAGCCGGTGACTCAGAGCAGAGCACGCAAGCTTGATGAATAGACAAACAAGTTCTTAGAAGATTTGGTATGTCTCAATTAGTTAGTTTGGAGTGTCCGATGTGTGGTAAAGAAGAGGAATCAATGGATCACTTATTTTTGCAATGTGTTTGGTCTTGGGAATTATGGTTGTTAACTATGAAGATATGGGGTGTGTCTACATGCAGCAGTCCCTCGGTTGTGTCATGGATGGATGCGTGGGTAGGATTATGCCCTTCCAAATTGTCTCATAGATCTTGGATTTTGGCGTTTTATGCGGTAGTGTGGACCATTTGGGAGTCCCGAAACAGTGTGGTATTTAGTGGAAAATCTGCAAGTTTATCGATGGCATCAGATTCTGTCAAGTTCAGGATAGTGTGGTGGTTTAAAAACTTTGGTGTTGGAAGCTCTATCGATATCACGTTACTTCTTTTAGATATAGAAGGAAGATGTGTTGATAGACTTCCTGCAAAGAGAGTCAGGCAGTGTACATGGAATCCTCCATTGAACAATGATATGGTCTTTAATGTAGATGGTTCGGCACTTGGTGATTCTGGTAAGGCTAGAATTGGAGGAGTACTGAGAGATGCTTCGGGTAAGATTGTATGTCTTTTTTCGTCTCCTATTGAAAAGGCTGATTCTATCTTGGCTGAATTACTAGCAATCCATAGGGCTTGTGATTTAGTTTTGTCAAGTAATCTGTCTGATGACAGGAAAATAGTGATAAGGAGCGATTCTAAATCTGTGATTTCGTGGATTAACGGAGAGGGGTTTGGGAATCTAAGGCATGTAAAGTTGGTATATGATGTAAGACATTGGCTATTATCAAAGAACAATTTTTCCATTGAATTTATGCCTAGGAGTGCTAACTCATTAGCGGATTGTTTGGCAAAGTCTGGTGCTAGATTGCTGGGAGAGAGACTTGAATGGGGGGTTGGGTAGAAATTATTTTTGGTTCGTGTTTTAAACTGTTAGCTATTTAGTTCAAGATTGGGCAGTTGATAGGATGGGTCTATAGTGTGATCTGTTATGTTGTTACCTTTGTTACAGGTTGTTAGGGAGGGGGTTTACTCTGTATTTTTCGGACAAGTTACATTCTGTTTGGTTTGTATGTTGTGTAATGGCCATTGATGGTCTGTTTCAATAAATTGGCAGTTTAAAAAAAAAAAAAAAAAATCTCTGCCGAATTGGCATCGAAAATCCTTATGTACTTGGAAAAGGAGCATTAGTTAGCTAACTAAGAGGCTTGGTTAAATTAACTAGAGTTAGAATACCAGAATGCTGATGTGGAATAATGGTATCTCTTCTAGTAGTCTTCTCTGAAATCAGAGGTCACACTTTATGTGTGTTTTGTTCAACTTGTATATAAGATTGATAGAATAGAAAACATGTATTGTATTCTTCTCAAAAATAATGGAAATTACTCTCAGAAACTTTTCTCTCCATTAATGGAGTTTCACAGAGCTTAGCTCTTCTTCTTCTTTTCTTTCAGTACTTTTATCAAACACCTATTTGTTTTTATCAAACACTTTCTATTCTTTTATGGTATCAGAGCTTTTCTGACCAACGTCATGACAACACGATCTCCAATCGAGAGTCAATCACGACCTCCAGCAGAAAATCAATCTCCGGTTCAATCTCAGAGAACAACACACACGTCAAATCAAAATCTTTCACAAATTGCTGCGCCTATGGATTTCTCGTCAGTCTCAAAGTGCATGAACTATAACCTTCCGATCAAGCTTGGCAAAGACAATCACCTGTATTGGAAGGCTCAGGTATTAGCTTCTATTCAAGCTTTGGATTTAGAAGAATACATCTGTGGAGTGAATGAGCCAAGAAATAAGTATGTTTATGTAGATGTTCTAAGTGAATCTGGTGAAATTGTGACTGAAACAAAGTTTAGTCAAGAATATAGCAATTGGAAACGAATAGATAAGCTTCTTATAAGTTGGATTTACTCTACAATAAGTGAAAATCTCATAGGACAAGTTATAGGATGTCAAACCTCTAATGAAGTCTGGAGTCGAATTGAGAGATTATATTGTTCATAATCTTTAGCAAAGACTGCTCAGCTCAGGCAACAACTCTAGAACATCAAGAAAGGTTCTAGTTCTGTAAATGATTTTGTGTTGAAAATAAAGAATCTAGGTGATGCTCGTATGGCTGTTGGAGAGGATGTTAAGGAACGTGAACTTGTTACCAGCCTAGTGAATGGTGTAGGTCACGAATTTGATGCAATTGTATCATTAATTACTACTTAAAGGAGTATTTCTTTGGAAGATGCTCAATTCATGTTAATGATGCATGAACAAAGGATTGAACATTTAAACACATCCAATCGGATTGATATTGGCCAAGTGAGTGCTAACTTTGCCTCAAACAATTTCCAAGGTCAAAGAGGTCAAAGAGATGGAAGTTATCACAACAACAACAGAGGCTATCGTGGCAGAGTAGGCAGAAATAGTCATCGTTCTGGTGGCAGATCAAATGGAAGAATCCATTGTCAGGTGTGCAACAAGCCTGGACATGGTGCATTAAAATGCTATTTTCATTTTGATCAAGCTTTTCAAGGACCACCACAGCACCAGCAGCAGCAAAATCAAGCATTCTACAACCAAGCACAACCTCAGTTCTAAAATTTCAATGGACAAACTCCAAATGGCTTCCTTAATGGACAATCTCCAGTTGGCTTCTACTCAAATAAGTACAATCAAACCTCTGCCGAGCCTCAATGTAACTACAATCAGACCACAACTTTTCTTGCAACTCCTGAAACCGTTGTTGATCCTGCCTGGTATATGGACAGTGGTACCACAAACCACATAACTTCTGATTTGAACAATCTCTTCGTGAAGACCAACTATAGAGGTAATGACAAACTAATAGTAGGTAATGGTGATCAACTTTCTATCTCTCACATTGATAATACAATTGTTGAAGCTCACACACCGCCTTATCAGTTGCAGCTCAAGAATATCTTGCATGTGCCTCAAATTGCTAAGAATTTACTTAGTGTTTCTAAACTCACTTTTGATAACAAAGCTTTCGCTGAAGTTTATGCTGATGAATGTGTGGTTAAGGACCTCAAAACGAAGAGGGTCTTGCTTCGAGGAGTACTTAAGGATGGTCTCTACCATATGAATCTTGCTAAGACACATCAAGCTGGCTATTCAAATTCTACAAAAGGCCATGACAGCTGCAAAGGTAATGATAGTTGTCCTGATTTTAATTCATTCAGTTTTCATTGTGCAAATAATGCTGGTCTTGGACATATGCATAAATTCAAACCAAATGTTACATTTTCTGCTTCTTTTGCTACTGTAAACTCCTCCATTTGGCATGCCAAATTGGGGCATCCTGCACCCTTGATTTTGCAAAAGATGCTGAAACATGTACACTTTAATAAAAACTTTGTGGTTTCTCATTTTTGTGATTCTTGCAAGCTTGGAAAGCTTCACAAGTTACCATATTTACCTTCCAATATCAGTGCTAAAGGTCCCTTAGATCTCATTTATTCTGATATATAGGGGCCTGCACCAGTTCTCTCAACAAAAGGTCATCGGTATTACATCTCTTTCATTGATGCTCACACAAGATTTACTTGGTTCTTTCCTTTGAAACTCAAGTCTGAGGCTCTTGGTATCTTTATTAACTTTCAAAAGCTTGTTGAGCTGTAGTTTGGTAGGAAAATCAGGAGTTTGCATACTGCCATACGGGGTGAATACACAGCTCTTGTCCCTCATCTCACCAAGTGTGGCATTCAGGTCAGATATTCCTGCCCATATACACCCCAGCAAAATGGTGTGGCTGAGAGGAAGCACAGGCACTTAGTTGAAACCGGTTTAACCCTCCTTGCTCATGCCAAACTCCCACTCAAATTCTGGTATGAAGCTTTCAGCACTGCAACCTTTTTAATCAACAACATGCCTATAGCTATCTTTGGTTTCATGTCTCCATTTCATAAACTCTACAAAAAGAAACCCAACTACAATTTTTTTAAAACCTTTGGCTGTAGTTGTTTTCCTTATTTGAGGGATTATAACAAAAACAAATTTGATTTTCACACCACAAAGTGCCTCTTTATTGGGTATAGTCCCTTACATAGGGGTTACAAATGCTTGCACCCTTCTGGCAGGGTTTACATTTCCAGAAATGTTGAATTTAATGAACTTGAATTTCCCTTTTCTAGCCTTTTTCCATGTCAGTCAACGACTGCTACTTGTGCACAGCCCTCCAGTATTCAAACAAACTTTCTCTTAACTGATTGACATCAATTTATGACAAACCTGTGACTTATTTGGTGTCAAAATTTATCGTAGTACTTCAACAAAAAATGAAATAAATGAGAGAATACAAATACAATATGGATCACCTATATATACAATGACATATATAACAACTAGCTTGGACATAACTTTAAATAGTTGGGCAGCAAACAGCCAACAATATTATGCCATCAATGTGTCCAAAGATATTTAATATAACAAAAGGTTTTTATAAAATATCATAAAATATCTTATTTATTTATTTATTTATTTTAAATATCATAAAATATCTAATTAATTAACAATTAAATTTATTTTTTAAAGGAAAAAAAATGCAACGAAAGAAAATTTAGACACATTCTAGTGAGCAAACCATTGTTGTGAATTTTAATTTGGTTCTTGATCTTGACTTCAACACGTACCCTTCCCTTGTTTTTTCTCCATTTTCTTCTTCAACCTGTTTGTTGAGTTCCAGCCCACAGCTTCATATCTGTACCATAATGGAGGAGAAACCAAGGTTGTTGGGACCGGACCGTCACATCCTCTGATGAGCCCAACAAGTTTGGCTCCATTTTTTTATTACATTTCCATACAACTTTTTGGGTCTTACTTACACTATGATCAGTTAGTACAACAACATATGCATCAACATATGCCCACTTAGAGGAGTAAGAATCTTCCTTGAATTGGTGATGTTGCTGTTATTGTTCACGCTTTTGTTGTAGTTTTGTTTTATGCTTGTAGTAGAATAATTATGTAGAAGTACTAGCATTTTAGTTGCTAGTGGTTGAAATCTAGTATATATTTTGGAGCAATGAGGCATACTGACCTTTTTGCTGTTTTAAGTGCTCTCTTTTTTCATTGTAGATCACTGTGTTGTGCAATAACGGTTTATTATCTCATTTAGTACTCTAGGTGTAGGTAACTTTGAAACCTTGAATTTGTCTCTGCGGCATCGTAAAACGCTTTCCCTCCGTGGAACTTATTTTTCTATCGTTTTGGTAACTTGCCTTGATATGAACATGCATCCAGATTTCAAAAAAAACATATGCATCAACATTTTTTAACTTAATGGGATATTTCCATTTTCTCCCTTAACGTTTGCCCTATTGTTAAGACGAGGACAGGTTTTGGCCATTTTGGCCGTTTTCCCCCCTAAAATCAAAGAAACGTTAAAAACGCCCCCTCTGTTATATTTTCCATCCGGTCAATGGATTTTATGCCCCTTTGACCGTTAAAACTGAAGTAAATGACCGTTTTATCCTTCAGTTGAGTCCATATAATTACCATTTAACCCTCAAAATATTAATTAAATAAAAAATATATTTAAAAAAACTGAAAATAAAAATATAAAATAAAAAGACAATTGAAAAAAAAAAAAGAGATGGATCTCCACCATCCATCTCAGAGATGGATGGTGGAGATATCTCTTTTTATTTTTATTTAATTTTAAAAATGGAAATTAAAAATAAATAAAATGTAAAAACAAACTTCTTCATCATCATCATGATCATAATCTCCAACACCCATCTTCATTGTGATCATCTCCAACACCCATCTCCGTCTTCTCCACTAGACCAACAAAAAAATTGAAATAAAAAATAAAAAATTAAGGTTCGTTTTGTTAAAAACTCAAACACCAAACCTCAAAATCCAACCAAAATCAAACCATATGCCAAAATCAATCTAAAACGAAACCATTATCATCGATTCATCATCATCATCATCATCACAAAACTCCAAACCTATAACCTTGATATGTTTAAAAAAAAAAAAAAAAAAAAACCCGTATCATCACAACAACTAAAACCCAGATGGCCAGAATCTAGATCTTCATCAAAACCAAACCCTCATCAGATTTTTTTTTTTAAAAAAAATTTTGTTATTTTTAATTTATGTTTCGAAATTGTAGAGATCCATCAGATTAAAAAAAATTGTTATTTTTAATTCTTCGAAATTTAAATAATTTTTTTAAAAAAGACATTTCCACCATCCATCTTTGAGACGGTGGAGATCCATCTTCTTTTTTTTTTTTTTTTTGTGTTTTATATTTTTTTTGTGTGTTTTTTTAATATATTTTTTATTTAATGAACAATGTCAATGACATTAATGCCCTTCCATTTAACAGTCAAAGGGGCAAATAATACATTTAATGGATGGTTTTGTTAACAGAAGGGGCATTTTTAAAGTATGTTGAGAAAGCGTGAAAAGCAAAGCAAAAGTAACATAATTCAAGTGTTTGAAGAAATGGGTGGTTGGAGGAGAAGGAGATGATGAGGGATTCGATAAAGGGGTGGAAGGATTGCAAATCAAGGGGGTCGAAGGGCTTTGTTCTGTTTTCCAAAGCAAAGGCAACGAAGATTGCTTTGAAAAATTCGGTGAATTCGGCTAAGATGGCTTCCTTGAAACCGAAAGAGGTGGAGGATAAGTTGGGTGCTTTGGACGCGAGGGCGGAGGTTGAGGGGTGGACAGAGAAGACAAGAAAGGATCGCCAAGTGTTGGTAGGAGAATTGTGGAAAAGATTGAGGAGAGAAGAACAAGCTTAGAGGCAAAAATCGAGGATTTATTGGCTTTTGGAAGGTGATAGGAATATCTCATTTTTTCATAGTATTGCGAATGGTAGAATGAGGAAGAATTTGATAACAGATCTGAATATTGGAGGGGTTAAGGTTTCTAATCCGGCTGCCATCAAAAGCGGGGTGAGTAGTTATTTCAAGGAGCATTTTAAGAAGGTTAATTGGCAAAGACCGAAGCTGTCCTGGGAGGGTCTCAAGAGGAATTCGGATGAAGAGAGGGCAGCCTTAGAAGAGGAGTTTAGTTTGGAGGAAGTTTGGAGTGCCCTTTCAGATTGTGACAGTAATAAGGCCCCGAGTCCGGATGGTCTTAATGTGAATTTCATTAAAGTTCATTGGAAGGAGATTTGTGACGACTTCATGAACTTCTTGAAGGAGTTCCACTCGAGAGGGTCGTCAGTGAGGGAGATCAACAGAGCCTTCATCGCCTTAATTCCGAAGGTGGGAAATCCGGAATCGATAAAAGACTATAGACCCATTTGTTTAGTGGGTTCATTATATAAGATTTTGGCGAAAGTGTTGGCTAATAGGTTAAAAAAGACTATGGATTCTGTTATTGGGGAATCTCATATGGCTTTTGTTCCTAAGCGCCAAATTGCGGACTAGTTTGTGATAGCTGAAGAAATTATTAATAAATGGAAAGGGGATAAGGAAGGAGGTCTTGTGGTGAAGTTGGACTTTGAAAAGGCGTATGATAGTCTAGATCATGGTTATCTTGAACACATAATGGAGGGTATGGGGTTTGGTGCGAAATGGAGAGGGTGGGTGAGAGAGTGTATATCATCTCCGAGTTTATCTGTTCTTGTGAATGGGACTCCAACCCCGCAATTCATTATGGAAAAAGGGTTGAGACAAGGAGATCCTATTTCTCTCCTCCTCTTTAATATAGCGGTTGAGGGTTTGAACGTTTTGTTACAGAAAGCTTACGGATTGAGTTTGATCCAGGGTGAAAACTTTGATGACTCAAATGTCCATGTCTCTCATCTTCAATTTACAGACGACACAATTTTGTTTCTCAAACCCAAGATGGAGTATGCTCTTAATGCGAAAAGAATCCTTCGCTGTTTTGAACTCGCTTTGGGGCTAAAAATCAATTTTCATAAATCATGTGTGGTGCAAGTGGGCATGGGGAGAGCTTCGATGTCTTCAAGGTGGGCTGCTGCTTTTAAATGTAGGCAGGCTTTTTTATCGATCTCGTATCTTGGTTTTTCGTTGGGTAGTAGATCGGGTTTGAAAAGTTTTTGGAATCCGCTAATTTCAAGAATTGAGAACCGTCTGGCTCCTTGGAAAAATAGATTCCTTTCTAAAAGTGGGAGGTTCGTGCTGATCAAGTCTGTGATCTCAAGCATCCCTACGTACTTTCTTTCAGTTTTTAAAATGCCGATAGGAGTTGCTAAGAGAATTGAGAAGATCCAAAGGGGGTTTTTGCGGGGTGATGGGGTGCTGAAAAGAAAGCTCCATGCTGTCAACTAGGGAGATGTTTGTAAGAGGAAAGCGAAAGGGGGTCTTGGTATTGAGAGTATTTCTGATAAAAATAAGGCGATGTTGGCTAAATGGATGTGGAGGTTTAGTAAGGAATATAAGTCTCTATGGAGAAGAGTTATCTGCACTAAATATAAGGTTGACGAAAGATCGCTTGTGTGGGATTGGGTTGGGAAGAAGTTTTCTTCTTATTTTGTTAAGGCTGTGCAGGACCTGTTAAAGGCTGGTTCTAAGGCTGCAAGTGTGATTAAGGATGGGTTTATAACAATTATAGGCTGTGGGAATCGTTTCCATTTTTGGTCTGATATTTTGGTGGAAGGGCATCCGTTAAAGGTGGCGTTTCCGAGCTGTTTTGCGTTGGCTGTTCGAAAAGAGGGGGTGATGCAGAATTTTGGTAGCTGGTTGGGGGACAGATGGGTTTGGGATGTGGGGACTCAAAGACCTTGCTTTGATTGGGAAAGGGAGCAATGGAGTTGCTTTATGAGGTTCCTGGATTGTATCCATATCAGACGACACTTTGAGGATACGATTGCTTGGGCTTTCAATACTAACGGGGTGTTCACAGTGAATTCGTTCAGAAGAAAGCTTGAACATTCTACTGCTGTTTCTGAGTTGGTGCCGAAGTGTCTTTGGAGAGGGATTTGTCCTCCTAAGTTAGAGATGTTTGTGTGGTAGCTTTGGAAAAGGAAAGTGTTGGTGAAAGATGTGCTTCAGAGGTTCAGAATGGATCAGTTTGTGGACATGAACTGCCCGTTATGTTCTAGGGAAAGAGAGACTATTGACCATCTTTTTTTGCATTGTGGGTGGGCGGTAGAGTTGTGGTAACTATGTGTGGCGTGGTGGGATGTTCATTTTTGCATGAATTCCACTATCAATGATTGGTTGAATGGTTGGAGTGGTTTGTGTCCTGGTTTTAAGCAGGAGAGAGTGTGGTGTTCTATGTTTTTTGCTATAACTTGGACGATTTGGGAATGTAGGAATCATGTAGTTTTTGACAAGAAGAAGATGGAGGTTAAGCAAGCTGCGGAGTTAGTGAAATTTAGGATTGTGTGGTGGTTCAAACACTTGGGTAGAGGATCGAATAAGGCTGTGGATGTTTTGCTTTTAAATTTGAAGGAGTTGTGTTTGGATCACAAGAAGTCTAAGGTTTCTAAAATTGTTGATTGGATTCCTCATGACTTTGGCTGCCTCAAGTTTAATGTGGATGGTTCAGCTAAAGGTAAGCCAGGCCCTTCCAATATCGGTGGTGTTCTGAGAGATGCGAATGGTAAAGTTCTTTGTCTCTTTTCCTTCCACTTGGGGATTCTGGATTCGAACATTACTGAGTTATTTGCCATTAGGAAAGCAACGGAATTGATTGCCGCTAATTCTAGTCTTAATGGTGGTGATATTATGGTAGTTAATGACTCTAAAGTGGTGGTGGGTTAGGTTAACAATGGTGATGTTGGGAATGTGGCTCAATGGAAGGATATTTTAGACATTCGCGAAATTCTGAAAGTTTATGGGTATATAAAGGTGGTGTTCTACTCTAGAATCTTTAACTCGTTTGCCGATAGTTTGGCAAAGATGGGAGCTAATTCGGATGGGGATTTTATTGTTTGGGGGGATTCGGGTTAGTTAGGTTTTTTTTTTTTTTTTTTTTTTTTTTTTTTTTTGTGGTTTGTTGTGTTTTGTTTTGGTTTCTGTTTTGTTCTGGTGTCTTTGGCGCAGGTTTGGGTTTTCGGTGTGTTGGGGAGTGTTCTAGCTGATTGTTGTTTTTTCTTTTGCGGCTGTGTGCTGAGGGTGCTGGTATGTGGTGCCTTTTTGGTGTTTCCTCTGTTTTGGTTGTGCAGGGGCTGTTGCCCTACTTATTGTCTTTCTTTGGCTTTTGCCTAATAAATACTTTCTCAAAAAAAAAAAAAAAAAAAAAAGTGTTTGAAGAAATGCTTCTAAGAAGCTTTAGAACTCATATCTCTAATAGAGTCTGATACAGATAATTTTATTGATCAATTCTTCAATAAAATGCAAAATGTATATATAATATAAAATCACGCTTCTAGCATGTTTCTAACTAACTATCCTAGATTTCAGGAGATCCAATTATTTTGCCAAGTCAGCTTAGTCATAACTAACTTTGGTGCCTAAATCAGTTAAGACACACTTCTCTTCTCAGCCATTGCTCTGTTCTTCCTTGAGTCCTGATGCACGGCTGAGATACATTCTAAAGATCGATTCTTAACCCTTGATGTGTTGCGGAAGTGTGGTTGAGGTCTCTTAATCAATCCATCCCTTGATATTATAAGAAGTACCGGATCAGTAACAGTTTCTGAACAAGTAGCTTGACCTGAGCTTGATGCTATTAATATCGATTATTCAATATATTTTAAATTTCTAATACAATGCAATACAATACAAGGCAACAAACATGGGGTTCGAAAATTTAATAGCATTATTTAAAAAGTGAGTTTTAAGACTATCACCAATTTAATAACTTAAGTTTTAATAGCATTTAACTTTTTTTTTTTTTTTTTTTTTTACCTTGCAAAAATGGTACTGATTAAGTTTTGGAAGTGTGTGAAATCAGGTGAGTGACAAAAATGGAGTGAAGAAATGGAAGAAGTTTGATGTGAAGCTCAAAGATCATGTTCACGTACCTATTTTTCCTAGTGGATTGTCACTAAAATGTTATGATGATTATCTAAACGAATACTTATCAAGAATAGCAAGGGAGAATCTTCCACAAAGCCGACCTTTATGGGAAATTCATATATTCAAATACCCATCAAAAATTGCAGCTGGGACTCTGGTATTCAAGCTCCATCATGCACTTGGAGATGGGTTGAGCTCTGCTTTCTTGTTTACAGAGAGCTGACAATCCTTCTCTTCCATTGACATTTCCTACTCCGCAATGGCCTTCGAAAATGGACAGTCAAAAGGAACTTTTTTCTGGGTGTTCCTAGATTTCTGTCTTCAACTTGCAACACTGTTTCGGATTTTGGATAGAGTCTTTTGAAGAGTAGTTGCGTTGAAGATGATAGAACCCCAATACGATCTGCTGATCCTGGAGTGGAGTTCAAGCCTGTCACTATTACAACAATCACTTTCTCTCTTGATCATATTAATAAAATTAAGACCAAGCTTGGTGTGGTAAGTAACATCAAACATTTTATCAAAAAAAAAAAAAAAACATCAAACATATATTCTTTCTTTCTCTTAAATAAGCTTCTTTAAAATTCTTTAATTTAAAAACTTATAGATTCGATGAGGTTATAATTTTGTCATTATTTTTAAATAGATACTTCATTGTTGTTGGCTAAAACAAAAAAATATTTTAGAGGGCAAAAAGAAAATCTTTTAAAATATAAAACTAATTTCATAACATTTTTTAATAAAAATTTTAAGACTTCTAAAGAGAATGGGAATGAGGTCTGGACCAAGAAAAATGGAAAAGGGGTTAAGAAGAAGTCTCTGCAGGTAACTAGTGTGCAGCCCAATTCCATGGATGAAGACATTGAAGACTCTGAAGTTCTTCAAAATCTTCATAAGAAAATGATTGAAATAAGGGTGGATGAAGATAAACACCAAACTGATTATGTGAACCCCTCTTCTGTTGATAGAAGTGACACGGCTGGGCAGCAGGCTGTTGTTGTTTTGGATGATGCTACCTTTGAAGATGTTGCCTCCAAACTCAAGGAGGCAATGGAGGTAGTTTTGGAATAAGTTCTCCTGTGGCTGGGCTGTCCTCTTCATTTTCTTTTAATGATTTGTTCGTGGAACGTTAGGGGTGCCGGTAAGAAAGCTTTTGAGAATATTATTAGGGATGTGAGAAAGATTGGTCACTTTGAAGTTCTTGCTATTTTAGAGCCTAGGGTGAGTGGTGAGAAGGCTGCTAAAATTATTGACAGATTAGGTTTTGAAAATAAGTACATTGTTGAGGCTTCTGGGTTTTCAGGTCGCATTTGGCTACTTTGGAATGGTAATAAAGTTAACCTGCAAGTAGTGGCAAGCTCTAAACAAACTATTACTGCTCTGGTGGCTGTGGGTGGCTCCTTTTGGGTCACTACATTTGTGTATGCTAGTCCTAGTGGTATGTTGAGAAGGAAGCTATGGATGTATCATAATGCTGTGAGGAAGTGTTTCAAGGGTCCTTGGGTAGTGTTGGGAGACTTTAATGAGATAATCTATAGTTCAGAGAAAAGGGGTGGTAGACAAGTTTCACTAATTCTGGATTTGGGGAGTGGATTAGTGAAAATGGGATGGTGGACTTGGGATTTATTGGGCATAAATTTACATGGACAGTTAGCAGAGGCATAAAGGAGAGCATTTGGGAAAGGCTTGATAGAGCGCTTTGCTCGAAGGATTGGAGGCTTTCGTTTGCGGAAGGGTTTCTGAGGCATCTCCCTAGAGTAGCCTTAGATCATTGCCCAATCTTACTCAACCTCCATAGTAATCACATCCCTCGAAGTCACTTGAAACCTTTTAGGTTCAAAGCAATGTGGTTGAAGCATGTTAACTTTGGGTATATGGTGAAGAAGTTTTGGGAGGGTCATTCTGAGAACTTCGTTGATAAGACTTTCTGCCTATCTAAGACTTTTAGTGAGTGGAATAGAACTACATTTGGTTGTGTTTTCCAGAAGAAAAGACGAATCCTTGCTAGGCTGCAAGGGATTCAAAAAAGTCTAGGTGATAGGTTTAAGAATAGTTTAGTTAAACTTGAACTTAAACTTCAAGAGGAGTATAATCAGATTATTGATCAAGAAGAGACTTTCTGGATGCAGAAATCTAGAGCTACTTGGCTTAAGGAAGGTGATAAAAACACCAAGTTTTTTTATCTAGCCACTTTGATTAGAAAAAGATACAATAAGTTTGAAGGGCTCAAAAATGAAGATAGTGAATGGAGGTGTGATAAGGAGGAAATGAAGGCTATTGCTATTTCCTATTTTTATAAGTTGTTTTCCTACATACCTCTGCAAGGTAACCTTGATAGGCTGCCTCGGCTGTTCCCGGCCATTGAAGATGGCTGTTCTGATGAGTTGAATAAGGTTGTCTGCGATGAGGAAGTTAAGACTGCTCTGTTTGGAATTGGTAGGCTAAAATCTCCTGGTCCAGATGGAATCCCAGCTGCCTTTTACCAAAGCCAATGGGAGGTGTGTGGGAAGGATTTATGCCAATTTGTGAGGGAGAGTTTTAGGAGTGGTTCCTTTCCGGCTAAGTTAAACCACACTATCTTGGCTATTATTCCTAAAATTCCTAGCCCTCTAGACATGACTCAACTAAGACCCATTAGCCTTTGTAATACGACCTACAAAGTCATTAGCAAGGTGATTGTCCAAAGGCTTAGGATTTTGTTGTCCAAAGTTGTTTGTCCTAACCAAGTTGCCTTTATTCTAGGAAGGCAAATCCAGGACAACATTGTGGTGGCTCAAGAGCTTATCCATAAGTTCAATATCATGAAAGGGAAGAAAGGCTTAGTCCCTTGGAAGATCGACCTTGCCAAGGCATATGACAAACTCCAATGGAGTTTCATTTGCAATGTTCTCATGGAGGTGGGTATTGGAGGCATCCTTTTAAAGTTAATTATGTGGTGCATTACTAGTGTAAGTTACAAAATCGTGATGAATGGTGAAGTGACTGACTCGTTCAACCCGGGGTGTGGTATTAGGCAAGGAGACCCTATTTCTCCTTATATTTTCGTGCTTTGCATGGAAAAGCTATCCCACATTATTGATCATAAGCTGAGTGTTGGGTTGTGGAAATGTGCTAAGATTTCTAGAGGAGGGCCTGAAGTCTCCCACCTTTTCTTCGCCGACGATCTCATACTTTTTGGGCAAGCGTCTACCATTCAAGCTGAAGTTATGAGGGAGTGTCTTGACACTTTTTGTGAGCATTCTGGGCAACAAATCAGTTTCCCTAAATCTAGAGTTTACTATTCCAAGAATATCAAAGAAGGTTTTGCTCGATCCATTGCTAGGGTTTGTGGCTCACCACTCACTAATGACCTTGGTAACTACACTACAAAAAAAGTTACATGTAGTGACAAAAATTATTTGTCACTACAAGTGAAGAAATTGTCACTATTTCATTATTGTGACAAAAAAAAGTGTCACTAACAATCCGTCACTTTTGCCCCGTCACTAAAAGTATTTGTGACAGTTTTTTGATACTAGTCACAAATCATAACTTTTAGTGATAAATTATCACTTGACCTTAATTAGTGACAAAATAAATATTGTGTCACTAAATTTGTATATAGTGACAATTAATTGTTTGAAGATTTTGTCACTATACATCCTCTTAGTGACAATTTTCTGTTTGAAGATTTTGCCACTATACATCCTCTTAGTGACAATTTACGGTTTGAAGATTTTGTCACTATACATCATTTTAGTGACAATTTACGATTTGAAGATTTTGTCACTATATATATTTTTAGTGACAATTTATTGTCTTAAAATAGTGTCATTATTTACAAACTCAATGATAATTAACCATGTCAAAATTATGTCACTATACATAAACTCAGTGACAGTTAATTGTTTAAAATAAATGTCACTATTCATAAACTTAGTGACAAATACACATAAAAATTATGTCACTGTACACTAACTTAGTGACAATTAATTGTTTAAAAAATATGTCACAATTAACAAATCTAGTGACGATTAACCATTTGAAAATTGCGTCACTATAAACAAATTTTGTGACAGTTAATAAAGAAAAAATTCTGTCACTATATGCATACTTAGTGACAATTTAAAATTGCTATAGCTTTAGTCTCTAAACAATTCTATAGTAACAGTAGCATAAAATATTATTATTAAATTGATAAATATATTGAAAACAAACATATAAAAAGTCTGTAGAGAATTGTCAACCTAAAAATAAGATGAAATTAACAAATGTATTTAAATTATAAACCTAAACATATAAGATGAAATTAACAAATTTCTTTAAACTATAAAGACTAAACCTATTAAATGAACTACGAATATATAAACTAAGAAGATGCATTTGAATTTGAAAATTGATGTTCAAACATCGATTTCAATTGGACAAACTGAGATTTCAATGCTTATTTGAAAAGCTCAAGTAATACTGTAATTGATTTGTCACTCAATCCATAAAGACATTTGATGTGAAATAGCCGAACAATGAAAGAGAGCTTAGTGAATTTCTTGCAACCGGGATATAACTCTTGTTCGGCATCTTTTAATAGGTTGTAAAATGTCTCTGCATCATCATTCGGATTTTCCCTATTACCACCATCGATATTCTCATCAATGCCACCATTGTTGTCATCTCCACCACCACTAAGGTTAACACCATCAAACTCACCGCTACCATCATCAAGAACACCAAATGCATTACGCAACATTCCATGCATGTCATCCACTTGAACCGGTTGTTCATTATTCAATCTTGCTTGTATAGAATCAAGTTCGCTGATCAGACGATTTATATACCTATTTGAGGTCCCCATTTCCTATTGTTTGTTCTTGTTTTCGAGCATGTTTTTATATATAATGTGTTTTGTGAGCCTTGTGTAGGTATATATTCCCTACAATGGTGTTTGAACATAAAGTCAAGTTTGGGAGGCAAAAATGAGCTAAAAAGTGAAGAATTGGAAGCAATTCAGAGTTGTCGCGGCCTCGTCGTTGACCCAAACCGCGGCGTGATTCATGGTCAACCATGGAAATCAAACCCATGTTTCCGTAGTGGATCCACCGTTGAACTAGAACGCGACATTGAGACCGCGGCACTGGTCAACTCTGATTTCCAAAGGTTGATGAGCTGAAATTATAAAATGTCCATGCAGAACACCCAACTTTCGGGGTCTATATCTCCCTCCTCGGATTGAACTGGGTTTTGTACAACATATTTTTAGAAATCCCCAGAAGTCTACTTTCCAGTGGTTTTTACGGATCGCAATTCCAAGCTTTCTAGAGGAAGTTATGCCCGTTTTCGTAACGGTGCGCGAGGCTGGAAACCTGACCGCGGCAAGACCGCGGCAACGACAATGACAGCGACACTTAGACCGCAGAAATCACTGTCACGAGAGTGCCATCGTGCCCAACCGCGGCACACCTGATGCCAAGACTGCGGCAAGCCGTTTTTGAGGGGCAAATGTGTCCTTTCGCACCCCAATTCGTCCCCAAACTTTCCCTAACTATAAATACACCACTTTCCTCTCTTCTCAAGCACGAAGAGCACACCAAAAACACACCAGCTGCTGCAGTTCATCTTCTTCCCAAAACCAAGAGAGAGAGAAGCTTCCAAGCTCCCATGGAGGTTCTCCTCCATGGGAAGCTCACCACCACCACTTTCTACACATCCTCCACCACATTTGGGAGTAGATTGCAAGGAGAAAGGAGAGGTCTTGGACCAATTTCAAGCTAGGGATTCATGGAGAACTTTGAGGGATTTCTTCAAGGGTTGTCTCCTTTAAACTCTTCTCTTTGTATTTCTTGTTTTCTCTTATGTGTAATCCCCACTTGGGAAATATTGTAAACCTTATTTGTGCTCAATATATGTTGGTTGTTTTTATATTCATTTGGGTTTTGATTTATTCTTGTTATTATTGCATAATCTCTTATCTTGATATGCATGTGTGTGGAGATTGGAAATTGATATGTGTTCATGGATGGGATTAGGAGTAGATTAACTTAAATGTAGGAGTAGTTGTAATCAAATATCTCATTTGTTTGTGTATGTCTTTGGAAAATCGAAATGCCTTGTTTTGATGGGTTTGAGTGTATGTGGGTTAGGATTGTACCTTCATGGATGACCTTCCGGGTATAGTCTTAATCACTTAGCTCTAAAGAATGGATGAAACTTGTTTTATGCATGACCATGCTAAAATAGGTTTTGGCTTATGTTCATATGCTTAATGGTAGGGACTTGAGGCACAATTGCTCTAGCCATGACCTTTGGGGAGTGATTCGTGTCTCGAATCCCTTAGTTGAGATTACAAGCACAATTGCTCTAGCCATGACCTTTGGGGGGTGATTTGTGTTTGTGAATCTCTTAATTGAGAGAATAGGCCCATAACTTGAATTGGATGTTCTTAAAGCCTAACAACCACTATTTGTGCACTTATGTATGGTAAACCTATTGAACCTTGTGTGATCATTATCATACATCTCTCCAAACCACCATTTTATTATTTGTCTCTTTAAACACAATTCTCACCCCTCCATATTCCTTTTATTTTATTAGCATTTCTTTCATTTACATTTCCACACACACCACACCGCAATATGCATACACCTCACACACACCATTCTCACCACATCCGCATTCTATTTACATGCTTTCAATAAACTCTAGAACTCGATACGGTTGACGGATGACACCTCTCTGTGGACGATACCCTTGCTTGTTGCTATACTAGTCTCTAGTCACTTGCACTAACAAGGTGAACTTTAAATATAAATGTTTTGACATGCAAAACGACGCTTGTCATTCGCCATGGTATATCCATATGTTACTAAAATATTCGATGTCTAAACCATCACACATCATATGTTCCTTAACAGTGTCTCTATCACGTCGAAATGCATTGTTGCAATTCTTACATGGACATTTTATTCTTCCATCAGTACTATTTGCAAATGCAAAATCTAAGAATTGTATCACACCGTCTTCAAAAGTTTTGCTTACTCTAGACTCATGAATCCAAGTCTTATCCATAAATCCTACAAAACTCCAATGGTTTGTAAACTTAAGAAGCTAAGAAACAATGAAAAATAAAAAAAAATAAAAAAAAAATCACAAAAACTTACAAAATAAATAAATAAAATTCATATTTTTTTTCCTTTTTCTTCAAGCTTTTGTGATTGTTTTTATTAATGTTTTAGGCTTTTCATATATGTATTTTTTATTTTTAATAATTATACGTATTGCGAGTATTACTAGTTTATGTCTTGGTATCTAATTTATTTTATAGTATATATAGTATATATCCTGGGCTACATAAAGGCACATGTCAAATAATAAAATCAAGGTACACCTAGTTTTCTCTTCTATTAGCTCTACTCCTAGGCAACAACTAAGAAGGATCAATAAGCATATCAAATTCATTGTAAACGTGTAGCTTCTAATTAGTGACCATACCTATAGGGACTTGGGAGTAGCTACTTGGGAGTGCCTCTCGTTCATTCTAGGATCACTAACCATACCTATAGGGACCTTGTGGAAAAGACTCAAAGAAGGCTATCGGCTTGGAAAAATGAATCGCTTTCCATTGCTGGAAGAGCGACTCTAATCAAAGTCGTCACTTCGGCTCTCCCAATTTATACAATGCAATCAGTGAAACTTCCTAGCGAGACTTGCCTTAAGTTAGACAAAATCAATAGAGATTTTCTGTGGGGTCATACTACTAACAAGAATTCCATCCATCTTGTGAAATGGGATAAAGTGTGTCTCCCTAAGAGGTATGGTGGGTTTGGAATCAAGAAAACGAAGAGCATGAACCAAGCCTTACTTGCCAAGCTTGGGTGGCGTATTCTCTGAAAGGATGAGGGCATTTGGTGCAGGATTTTACAGTGCAAATACCTTAATAACAGATCCATTCTTGACCCTAATCTTGCTAAGGGGATTGTGTGCTCAAGTATTTGGAAAGGTATTGCGTTTGGTGCCAAATTGGTTGCTAAAGGAGTCAAGTGGAGAATTGGTAATGGTAGACTGGTTAGATTTTGGCTTGATGAATGGGTTCCGGGGGTTGGGATTCTCATGGATCATGCTATCAAGAATCTCACTGAAGAGGATTTGGCCCAAACTGTCGATGCCTTCTTAGATAATGGTTGCTGGAATGGGAATCAGCTTGCTGCTATGCTCCCTTGGGATATTGTGCAGAAAGTGATCAGTATGCATGTTGGGAGTGTTAATAGTGGTCAGGATAGAGTCATTTGGGGGTGGAGTAATTGTGGCAATTTCACTATGAAATCTGCTTACTCAGGCCTGTTTGAGGATGATAAGCTCACTTTATGGAAATGGAGGTCCATTTGGAGTCTGAAAATTCCTCCTAGAATTAAACTGTTTCTTTGGACTTTGTTGCAGGGCAAGATTCTCACAAATCTTCAGAGAAGCGTGAGAGGTTTGGCGACTGATCCTATCTGCCCTAGGTGCTCTATTGGCATTGAAGATGTTGAACATTTGGTGCGTGGGTGCAGCCACTCTAGGAATATCTGGAATAAGATATATGTTAATGCTTCTAAATCCTTTTCTCTCCAAGGTCAACTGGATGATTGGTTTGCTGACTACAAAAAAAATGTCTATCAGTGACGAACTATTTTCGACGGCGCTAATTGTCGTCGGTAATAGTACCTTTTCCGACGGCCATATCAGTGCCATCGGAAATGAGTAAAAATTTGATACGACATTTCCGACGGCCAAATGGCCGTCAGAAATAGTCTTTTTGCCGTCAAAATTGTTCCCATTTCCGACGGCACTTTTTGTGCCGTCGGAAATTGTCTTTGTTCCGTTGGGAATGAGGAAAAAGTAATTCAACATTTCCGACGGCCTAATTGCCGTCGGAAATAGTCACATTTCCGACGGTAAGTGGTCTTTTCCGACGGCATTTAGCCGTCGGAAAAGATTAATTTTTTTTTTTTAAGTGTCAAAAGCGTATTTTTATATAATGTTTCTTCAAATAATTTGTATAAATAAAAATTTCATGATTTACTTTTTCTTGAAAAATAAAAAGTTAGATAAAATAATTATATAAACTCTATTTCGTAGTAAGTATTTAATACACCTGATTTTCCCTAAATTGCTATCTGGACAATGACATATATGTGCAAAAATCAAGAGTGAACACTTTGACGCAACAGAAATACACAAACCATTTGTTAGGGTTATGATGAAGGGATTTGTGAGATATTGACATCATTCTTTAGGAACTCCCTCTAATTATAAGCAATTTTATCTTGAGAAATTGCCCAATGGAAAAATATTGCCAATCAACTGTCTGGAAAGTCAGTAGGGATGTCAAGGAACATTACGACGCCCTCATACATGACATCTGCAAGATTGATTTGGGTTGTGTCAAGTTGCTGAGTTATGCCAATGACTTGTGAGACTTTTTTGTGCCGTTGGAAATATATTAAAAAAAAAAAAAATAGTACCGCATTTCCGACTGCTTTTAGGCCTTCAAAAATAGTCAAATAAGCCGTTAATATTACTCACTTTTCTAACAACATAAAAAGTATCATCGGAAATGAAAAAATTTAATTCGAATCACTTTATGAAAACATCTTACTAAATTAACTAAATATAAAATATAGTAAAATTATTAGTAATCACAAGAACATTTAGTTATTTTTAATTATGTTTAGTGACACTATATCAGATTTTTTAAAACAAACACTAATAATTTTAATAAAATATTATTTAAAAAAACAATATCTCAATAGTTATATTTAAATAGTATAAAAAAATATATATTTAATTAGATATTATACAAAAATATCAACAGCTTATATATAAATAGTATGCAAAACATATCAGATATAAAGTTATAGCAAAATGGTAAGGGTAACCCTTATTGTTATTCAAGTCAAGGGTTCGAACCCCATGAGATTCATGGATTTAACGTTGATGGGTGATGTGGCGCGTGTCGCCTAATGTGGCACCTATCAGGTGAGGTGGCGCCTGTCATCAAGTCAAGTCGCGCCATTTTTTTTTTTATATATAATTCGACTATTTCCGACGGCAATTAGCCGTCGAAAATAGTGGTAAAGCCGTCGGAAATATAAGTAATTTTGACCACCTTTAATTACTATTACCGACGGCATTTTTATCTTTTCCGACGGCTATGGCCGTTGGAAAAGGTAGTATTTGTGACGGCCCGTCGGTAAATGGTTTTTTCTGACAAGCGTATTTGTGACGGCCTCCGACGGCCTTTTCCCGTCGGAAAAGTGTATTTCCGACGGGAAATGGTCTTTTCCGACGGCTTTTAGCCGTCAGAAAAGACCATTTTTTTTGTAGTGAGCATGATAATCTGAGAATTAACAAGCTTGCCACAGGTAACATCCCCAACTATTTAATCTTCTCCTGTGCTCTGTGGTTCTTATGGAAATGGAGGTGTAAAATGATTTTTGACAGTAAATTCTCTCCTCCCCAATTTCCTCATCTTATTATCACTCAATTTGCCAAGGAATGGGCTAGTGCTAATACTGGTGACAATTTTCGAAAGAACGATATTTATTCGGTTGCTTGGGTGCTCCAAGTGAGGGATGGCTTAAACTTAACATAGATGGCAGCTGTGTCATTGGCCCTGGGAACATTTCGGCTGGTGGTGTTTTACGCAACCACTGGAAGCAATGGGTGAAAGGTTTTGTGATGAATATAGGCGTGGGAAATGCTATAGAAGCTTAACTTTGGGGCATATTGGAGGGTCGCCTGGAATGTTGGAATCAGGAAAATCATTATGGAAACTGACTCCCTTGAGAGTGTGAAACTTATCACTAATGTGACTAATGCCAATCATCCCCTATTTAGCCTCATTCAGAACTGCAAGCAATTGGTTGGAGCTGACTGGAATTGTATTGTGCAACATGTTTATAGGGAAGGTGTTACCTGAAAATCGTTATCGAGATAGGATTCCAAATAACAACTTTAAAGGGACCAAGATCAAGATTGACCCTGGTCGGAGGGGTATCAAGTAGTTCGATACCGACTAAATCCCTATCGAAGTCAGAACTAAATAATGTATATCAAACTAATCGACAATAAGTTTTATTGGATTGTCTCTTCTCATTACAATACGTGACCTATTTCTGATTTAGATTACAATGGAGCATGGATCATATTTTCGACGATGGAGACGGTGGTGGTGGAAGAACTGTGCCTGTCGATAAGTAGTGTTTGTCGATAAGTAGTGTCTAGGGTCCTCTCCTTTTCTTGTAGAAACTGTTGTATATATAGGTCTTGCTTGCTTGCTATGCACTCCTAAAATCTCGGTTTAGGGTTTTGGGTAACTGCAGGATCCTCTTCTTTTTAGGAGGTAATCTCGGAGTTCTTTACGTGCAGGATTCAGTCTTTCCTTTCTAGGAGGACTCAATCTCTTCCCTTCCTAATTGGACTCTTATTGTGTTGACTTGTTTAAAAATTGGATCCTTTGGCGGGAGGGAGTATAGTCCTTTTATACAGCGACGTTTTTATTAGATCTTTGTGGCTTTTTTGAGTTCTTGGAGCTAGAATCTTGCTTCCTAGTGTGCTTTTACTTAGCGAGCTGCCTTTATTTAGTAAACGTTCTTCTGACGGTAGTAGGGGGATATGTGGCTGACTTTGTTACAGGATGATCTGCAGCACTTCATGTCGGGCTGCTGCGGGGTCCATAGGAAGTAGTGTTGATGGGACGATGCGGGGTCCCTAGGGTGCCCGGCCATAACCGGGCTTGGTCCTTGTTGTGAGTTAAGACGCTAGCGGGGTGGATCCCGCTGAAGGAGGTTCAAACTTGGGCCAATCGGGCTCCACTCTGTCGAGGTATCCGGATTGTGTTCGCACCTGCTTCTTGTGTTGAGGTGGAAAATTCTTCTTTGGTCCCTCGCCAATTTTGGCGGTTAACAGAAGGTAATAGGCTGGTTGATGGCCTTGCTCATTTAGGTCAAAGTATGAAGAATGGTATCATGTTTTTTGAAGATCCCCCTTCTCAAGTCTCTAGTCTCTATGTTGATGACTACATAGGTTTAGTCTGTATGAGGCAGTGCGCTGCCCCTTTTTCTCTGCTCCTCTAGTTCTGTTTGTTTCTAGGTTTTAGCCCCCTCTGTACCAAAAAAAAAAAAAAAAAAATTGTATTACCACTCAGTATGGCTTGGATAGAATTACATTAATTTAGTATATTAATGTCCTAGATTCGAGCCACTACACCACGGACGGTGTATATATATAAAAAAAAAAATATAGTTAATTTAACCCACCCAAACGATAAGTCCTGACTTCGCCCCTGTAGGTGAGCTAATTTGCTTTCCTCAAATTTAGACTTCAACGACAAACCATTTATTGACTTTAATTTAGGAGTTCAGAAAATATATCCATACATCTTATATATACAGTACGTTAGTCTTATTGTTTAAATAATTGAGTCTTGAAAATAGTATGACATTTGTTCCAACTGGAGTTACTAGATAGATGAATATCGTAATATAAATTTAGATAAATTTTAATTTAATATAAGTATATAACCCTATTTAATATATGGAAAATCCACCGCAGTCTAATGTGGTAATTTGTTGGTAAGAATATTCATTCTATCAGGACGCTTATTTGGTCTAAAAATATCTCAGATTCAAGTCATTGCCACCACCGTATATGGTATTTCAATTTTTTTTTTAATTCACATGTTATACATATATAGGTTGGATTTATGTTGGGCAGGTATATTTTAAAAATACTTGCGTTAAGAGTATTGTTAATATTGATACACCACTAATCTAGTGTTAATATTGATACACCACCAATCAAGTTAATCATATATAAATTTTGAGAGTAGTGTTAAAATAATTTCTATGACTCTTATTTCAATTATTGGTAAACATATATAAATCAAGTTAATCAAAAGTGGACTTCATCAAATTTTCGGGATATGACATTTAAATATATATAAATATATATAGGGGTAAAAAATAGATAAAATTTGCCTTTAAAAAAAAAAAAATAGATAAAATTTTAAAACAAATTTGGGTTTGAAGGGGACATGACTCCAGCCCAACGTGGCTTGGTATAATAATAATAATAATAACAATAATTCTCTAACTAGGTGCCTAGGTCAGTCATGAATTAAAAAATTTCTACAACATTAAGTAACTTTTGTTATGATTTTTTTTTTTTCTAGGACCGACCTAATAAAAAAAGATTATATATATTATAAAATTTCTACTATTAATTTTGATATATAATAGCAATTATTTGTTAAGGATGTTTTTTTTTTTTTTTAATGTTTATAATAAGTAAAAAAGTCATTTTCATATTCTTAATTATTTGGATGGAGATGGAAAGATTTATCGGTGTTTCATCCGGCACCAGTTAAAACTAGTGGTTCTGGCTAGAGAATATTTAATGTTACGATTATCACTTAAACCTGCTAATCAATTATGTATCGGCCTCTCTCTTTCTTTCTTTTTCAGAAAAACTTGGATGCATATGCAAAAAGAGGAAATAGGGGTATATAGCACTTTTTCAAAATGGATTTGTGTAACTACAACCACTTTAATAACTCATGTTTTAATAGCACCAAAAATGGAATTTGGACAAAAATACCCCTCAACTTCTTTTCTTTTCTCTTTTCTGTCCTTCATCTTCTTTCTTCTTCTTTTTCCCCAAACCTCCATTGATGGAGCTTCAATGGAGGTGTCACCGTCGACCGGCGAGTTGATGGACAAACCACCGGTAAAACGTCCGTCGTGCGCCACCGATTGTAACGGAAGTATCCATTTTCAATTTCGAGCTGTATGGAGAGAGAAACGAAGCCAAACCCGAATAGTTTTCGAACCTTCATCGTCAGATCTACGACGATCCGTCGCGAATCTGACGAAACCGATGGCACCAATGAACTCTACGTCGTCCAATCTTCCAGATCCGACTATCTCCGGAGTCAACCGGCGCCGTCGTCGGCACTGTCACCATTGATAGAGGTCGAACAGAATAAGTCTCGAACAAACTGGGATTAAGTCTCGAAACGCATCAATAAGTCTCGAAAATGTCACAATAAGTCTCGAATTTTCGAGAAAAAAAAAAAGCAACAAATTGGGATTAAGTCTCGAAACGCATCAATAAGTCTCGAAAATGTCACAATAAGTCTCGAATTTTCAAGAGAAAAAAAAAAGTAAAGGAAAAGAGTAAGTGGGGGTATTTTGGTCTCATCACCTATTTTGGTGCTATTAAAACATAACTTATTAATGTGGTGCTATTTACACAAGCCCTCCTCCAAAAAGTGCTATTTAATTTTTGAACCCCTAACATATGATGTGATTTATCTTATTCTTATCAAATCAAATAATATATATCAATTTGTTTGGTCACATCATATGCAAAAGCTTGGATGCATTTGTCACACTTGAATGCCTTATTCCTGTCGTTCTTTTAATATAATAAATTGCACTTTTTACTAATATTTGGCCCTTCATTATGAGGAATCACGGCGACATTTCAGTCTCTTTCTATTCCAGATCTTCCAATGCCTTTGCTGATCAGTTGGCCAAGATCGTGTCGGGAGAAGAGGGAGATTTTGTTCAATGGAGCCTCTGATTTTGTCTGCTTTCTGCTTTTTGTTTTTGGTTGCTCTCGATTATCTTTTGCTGCCTTTTTTCTGGGCTTTTTTGTTTCCTGCCTGTGTTAGGCGCTGTTGCTGTGCTCAGTGGTTTCTTTTTGTTTTTGGCTTTTGTTGTGCGGTTCTGGTTGTTCTCTTCCTGGCCCTTGTGGCTCTCTGAATAAATTCTTTGATGTTCAAAAAAAAATATTTGGCCCTTCATTTGTCACACTGTGCCATAACATTATAGTTTTTGGTCTTTTGACTTTAATCAGGTAGGTACTGAAAAAAGATATGGTATTATCTTGAAAAGTAGATTTAAAACAGCATAGGGAGCTTGTAGATGGACGAGCTTGGAGCTTAGAGTTTTGGACAAATGACTCCTAAATCAGCGGCTCGAATCCTACCAATAGTAAAAAACTTTAAAAAAATATCTGTAAAAAAAATAAAAAATATATATATTATTTTATTATAAACAAATTCAAATGCAACCTAAATAACGATGCATAAAACCAACATTCCACCTTCAGCGAATCAATCCTTTCGAACTCTACAAACCCTAGACTCCAAATAATTCCAACTTCAGCACCCAATCTACCGCTAACCTACTTGTATGAAATAAACAAACCTTGATAATATTGCAGATTTGCTTGTCAATCGGACAAATGAAAAAGTTTGTAAAAATGTCTGAAATTGGATATAACTTTCCATACAGAACTTTCATTTTACAAAACTTTTGGTAGTCTTATTTGTTTGTAGACTTGCATCCAAGAAAGCACGAATAGACAAGAGAAGAAGGATTTAATGAAATTCTAGGGAAGGAGAGAACGTAATGGATAAAAGAATCCAGAAAATTTGATTTAATAGACGCTGTGTTTCCAGTAAAGGTTAAACCTAGTGTTTGAGGTATTTTTATCTATACAATAATTAAATGACTAGAAAAGAAAAAATGAGACAGCAGGGTTATAAATCATTAAACCACTTTTAAAATGTCTATTTCTGAAAGAAAAAAAAAAAACCTTCAAAATTAAAAGTTTGGCTTATATTGTATGACTTCTATTTTAATTCAACATTTCAACGGCGGAGAAAAAGAATAGTTAACAACCTGACCTTAGATTAGATTAAATGAATTAATGTTGAAGGTCGCGACATTCAAGTCAAATTTTCAAAGTTTTTTAGTCCAATTGCATTTTTTTTTACCATCGTTTTGACCAACTTCTTGCTGGATATCAAAATCATCAACTACTCTAATTATAACTGGTTCTTTAATTTCTTTGCCAACCATATGTAGTACATAGTTTCAATTCCTTTTTTAGGCTATATTTGGGATTGCTTTGCTTATAGCTTAACTTAAAAAATAATTGGCTTAGCAAAAAAGTTAACAAGTGTTTGGTAAATTCATTTTTAAAATTGCTCTGCTTTTCAATAGCTGGAAAATATATTTGGTAAAATGACAAAAATAGACACTTGCTCAAGCTAGGTCAACTCAGTCAACTTTAACAAAAGGACAAAACGAGTTGGACCGAGTCAACTCTGTCTCTTTGGTGGACTGACTGAGTCAACTCGCTTAAGCTTCAAAACTCAGCATCTGGAGCTGCTGCTCCAGTGTCGAGCCATCTCCCGCTCCGCCAAGTATTCCACCGATAGTGTCGCCGGCCTCCTTCACGTCGCCGCAGACCGTTCTCTCACCGACGCAAACGCTTGTGTTTTAAATCGCGATTTCGCTGTTTATTTCATCGATTGAATCTGAATCTGACCCGACTTCAAACGGGCCGTCGGCGCAAGCGACTTCGTGGCCGTCCGATCAGTCCTTGGTCAGTCATCGGATCTCCTCTGAACTCTAACTTCGGTGGTGGTCACCACCACTGTAACACTGTTCGATTTTTATTTATTTTTATTTTTTTATTTTCTGTTTTTTAATTAATTTTTGGTTTTTAAATATCATTAATAAATAGAAGGACATTATTGTCATTCTTTTAAAATAGCATGGGTATTATAGACATTTAAAGGTAAAGGCTAGCTTCTGCTTCCAAAAGCACCCCCCAACCAACTTTTCAAAAGTTGATTATTTGATGAGCAAATTGTAAAATAAGTTGCTTTTGGGAAATTTACCAAACACTTATTTATTCAAAACTTGAGAAATAATCACTTATTTGATTATTTCTCAAGCAAAAGCAATCCCAAACATAGCCTTATTCTACATAAAAAACTCTCAATTCCATTATTTTAGAATTAATTAAGACTATATATATATAAATCAATGTTCACAATCAACCATAAATTAATTACATTATAATATCATTCACATGAGTTGGGCTCGAGCATTATATTCTTCTACCGTTCAATTTTCACTGCATATAATATATATAGGATGATTGAAACAATTAACTATATACATCCATGATAAACACCCAATTAATAATAAAAAAATCTGTAAACAAAATTATTCTTCAACAAAAAAAAAAAAAATATATATATATATATATAGTGCGTGTGTGTGTGATGTGAAACAAAATTTAATTAAGAGTAATTGGCACTATACCCGAATTCGCATGTTGCCCCCTGAATTTTTTTTTTTAGGCACTAAACCCCCTGAACTATCGGAAATTGGCAATTTGTGACGGAATAGTAATGCCATCCATTTTTCTGTCATGACAAATTGCACTAAGTTCCCCTTATTATATATATAATTGTATTAAACTGGAAAAAAAAAAATAATAATATGCCAAAATACCCCTAAGTATGTCTAAAATAATTAATAAAATATACAAAAGCAAGTTACAAAACTAAAATAAAATAAAACCACCATCATCATATATTCATATCTTCAAACCACCATCATCGTCCAAACCCAAAAAATCCCTCAAATCAAACCACCACCAACGCCAAAACCAAACCCACCTCCCAACACCGAAACCAAACCACCACCACCACCACCACCAAACCCAAAAATATAAATCAAACCCAGCAACCAAAATCATACCCAGAAAAAAAAAAAATTTAAACCAGCTACTCAAATCAAATCATCATCAAACCAAACCAACCAATAATTATATAAAAAAATGAGAAAAAAAAATTCCATCAAACTAAAAAATTTAAAACAATTACCAAACCCACCATCATCATCTTCAAAAATTCAGTCATTACATATTCATCATCATCCATCATCATCGACCATCACCATCAGCCCACAACCTCACCACCATCCATCTCCAATCACCAATCCCTAAAACCAGATTTCTTCAATCAAATCCCACAAAAAAAAAAAAAACAAAAAACAAAAAACAAAAAACAAAAAAGCGATCGATCGCGACCCAAAACCAGTGTTTTGGACGATCGGCCTTCGTCCTGGTCGACGATCGACGATCTGAGATGACTGACTTGCACCAGCGTGCTGGTGGACGACAACCGGCCCAACAGAAATTCAGATCTAGGTTGTTTCGATTTTTGAAGATGGATTGAAGAATGTTATAGGCAAAAATAGTCGTGGCAGACACGTCATCACTATATAAAGCCACGTAGGCAGGGATCAAGACAAGTCAACTAACGGAGCAAGAAGTCCCCCATGAGAACCTGTTCGGGAAAAGAGTAAACTGCCAGACCACCAGCAAAGGCAAGCTGCTCGGGCAACAAATCTTGCTCAGGCAAATACTCGGCGTAGTCGGGAATTAGTAAAAATAGATAGCCATCAGCATTTGCGTTCAAAACACAGGGCATAATCGGCGGCTAGCAACCCCATGATAAGCGACAGTGTGGCCGCAGAGTTCAAGTAAGGAAACAGGTAGATTTTCCTCAAATAAAGAAGGAAGAATCAGAGTCAGACTTGGATTCAACCAAATCAGGAAATATTCAAAAGAAAGAGAATCCGAATCCGTTTAGGATTAGAACACACAATTAGGGCACCATATACCAAACCCTAATTAAACATGTATAAATACCCCTTCTTTACGCAAAAAGAGGGGACACGAGAGAAATAGCTTGAGAGAGATTGTAGCGCAACGTTCTTGTAATCATTCTTCATAGTGAATTTGGCTTTGTTGTCTAGGCAACAAACCGTGGATGTTTCTCCAACCCTTGGAGTTTTACCACGTAATTGCTTGTTATTTCTAGCTCTATCTCTTTTAGTTTTAATCATAAAGTTCACAGATTGTAACAATTCAAAAGCAAACCGTTGACCGGTTGACTTCCAAAAATCACCGTCAACAATTGGCGCTAGAAGGAGGGGGTGAACCTAGAAACTTGTGATAACAATGGCTGGCGAATGAGATGGTAGCGGTTCCAGACACAGTCAAGGAGTGCCAAGTAACGAGCTGGAGGATGACACCACGCTCAATACAGCGGACGCCACCCTAACGACGGCAGACCAGTCAGCCGCCTTAGCTGGTATTCAACGTTTCCCCACAAATAATGAAGAAATCACGTAACGATTTCATGCTTCCCTGCAACAACTTATATCAGACGCAGCAAAGCAATGAATTGACCTTTCCACCACGGGAGGTTTGATGTCGCCCCACAGTCTGTCCGCCCCAAAACCAGCAGGCTGCGAGACTGCGTTTTGCAGTGGTGATACCAACGCCTGATGCACCCCTAAAAGCGAGACGAGATCCTATAGGCAGGCCAGAAATATTATCCGAAAGGGTGAATAGGGGGAGTAGGGAGCATAGAGAGGGGAATGATTCTGACAAGAGTTACGATCAAGATCGGATAGTTGTAAATCGGGATCACCCCAGGAGGCGCAGTCACCGGAGAGACCGGTCTTCATCCTCGGAAGGAAGTGAGCAGAATCACCATCGCAAGCGCCAAAGGGGCACAGTGCGGCTGCATGGCCTAAACCGAGATTGCAGAGAGTTGAATCCGGAGGAAAGGGGTCAAAAATTGACCATAAGTCAAAATTTCAATGCGATAGGGGAACCAGAAGGAGATAGAGATATACTCATACAAAGTCTGACCCGGGAAGTTCAGAACAATCGGTGACAAATGGATGCTTTAGTCAGGCGATATGGGCGTAATGAGCTGTCGGATGACGAATCCGGAAACCCTTTCACTAGTGGGGTCCTAAGGACACCTTTCCCGGAGAGATTCAGGATGCCACACGTGGAGCTGTTCAAGAAAGATACCGATCCAAAAGAACACGTCCGGAGATACAGGAGCGCCATGGCACAATATGTCCACAATGACGCGCTGCTATGTTTGAATTTTCCTCAGACTCTTGGGGATCTAGGTTCCCGGTGGTTTGGTAGATTACCAGCAACAAGCATAAGCAGCTTCGGCGAACTGAGCAAAGCTTTCTCAAGGCAGTTCCTCGGGAATGTGCATAGAAAAAAATCGGTAGCTCACTTGTCCCAACTCAGACAGGGAAAGGATGAGTCGCTAAAGAAATACCTGGGGAGATTTGGTCAGGAAGTGTCCGAGATTGGGAGCGCAAATGACGAAGCAATAATTGCTGCGTTCATCAACAACCTTCAGAATGGCCAATTGTCATTTGACCTCAGAAGAGCCCGACTAACCAGCTACGCTGATATGATGGACATGGCAGGGGGTACGCCCTGGCTGAAGAGGAAGAAATTGCCACAGGAGGTTACTTTGTGCATGGCGGTTGCCTAGAGGGGTCCAAGACCAAAGACCAAACAAAGGCGCCCGACGCCAAAGGAGACAAACAGAAGAACAAAGCACGGGATGGTCGGGATGGACGGCTAGCATACGACCCAAAAACCGATCAACCGCGGCAGAAGTTCCAAGGTAAATATACAAACTACACCCCACTGAAGAAAGATCAAGGTGAAATCTTGGCAATCCTAGAAGAAAAGAACATGTCAAAAGAACCGCCTAGGCAGTCAACATATGCTCGGAGGGACACCACCAAATATTTCCATTTCCATAAGGAGAACGGGCACGAAACATCCAAGTGTTTCCAATTAAGGGACCACATTGAAACTCTCATCAGGGAAGAACACCTGAAAGACATTGTCCTCAAGAAGGTGGACAAGACGGATGGACAAAAGGATAGCCGGCAGGACGGACGGGCAAGAAAATTCAGTCCAAAGAAAGCTGAGGATGAAGGAGCAATTAACACCATCTTTGGAGGACCGGCAACTGGCAAGAGTAATAGGGAAAGGACCCAGGAAATCCGGGAGGCCATGGAGGCACGGAGAGATCTGGATGTCAATTCCATTGAACCCGACCCGAAAGGAATCAAAGAGGGATGGGACCCGATCATATTCACAGAAACCGACTCACATGGAGTGGATGTTAAGCCAAATGACACACTAGTAATCGGCGCGCGGATCGGTCATAGAGAGGTTCATCGAATTCTGATTGACAATGGGAGTTCAGCGGATATTTTAAGTGCAGAAGTATATGACCAACTGAGGTTAGATAGAAAAGACCTACAGCCGTTTCCCACGCCCCTTAGAGGATTTGGGGGAGTCGAGGTAAGGTCGCTAGGAACAGTGAAATTACCCGTGAAGATTGGGACGACACCTTGCCAAAAAACTGTGCTACTCGACTTTGTGGTAGTGGATACAGAAAACTGGCCGTACAACGCTTTATTGGGCCGGCCATTCTTGAACAAAACCAAAGCAGTGACGGCAACATATGCCCTCATGATGAAATTCCCGACAGAATACGGGGTGGGGGTGGTTAAGGGGTCACAAGAGATGGCTCGAAGAGCAAACTTGTCAGTATACAAAGATAGGGAAGTACACCAAGTGTACGCGGTAACGGCCAAGCAAAAGGGGGAAGAACCAGAAGAGCAGGCAAAAGTGCCAAAAGAATTTGAAATGGACCCCAAAGAACAACCTGAAGTCAGAAAGGATGAGCCGACCGAAGAAATAGCGCTGAATCCAGTGGACCTGAGTAAGACAGTGAAGGTGGGGGCAAGTTTAAATATGCACGTCAAAGCCCAACTTGTCACATTGCTAAGAAGATATGAGGATGTTTTTGCTTGGGGTCACGAGGATATGCTGGGAGTAGACCCGAAGGTGATATCACATTGCCTATCCATCAACCCAAAATCCCGACCAGTGGTACAAAAGAGAAGATTGTTCAATCCAGAGAGAAGCGTCACAATCAAGAAATAAGTGGAGAAGTTACTTTCCGTAGGATCAATAAGGGAAGTCAAGTACCCGGAGTGGGTAGCCAATGTAGTATTAGTCAAGAAAAAGAATAACCAATGGAGGATTTGTGTAGATTTCACTGACCTAAACAAGGCTTGCCCAAAAGACAGTTTCCCACTACTGAGGATTGACCAGTTGGTAGATGCAACGGCAGGATACGAGTTGCTAAGTTTCATGGATGCCTACTCGGGATACAATCAGATCCGTATGAACAAAGCAGACGAAGAAAAAACATCTTTCACCACGGATCAAGGTTTGTATTGCTACAAAGTGATGTCGTTCGGATTAAAAAATGCTGGAGCAACGTACCAAAGGTTGGTGAACCGGATGTTTGCTCGGCAGATTGGGAGAAACATGGAAGTCTATGTGGATGACATGCTGACCAAGAGCACTATGGCAGAAAAACATTCGGAGGATTTGAAGGAAACCTTCGATGTTATGAGGAAGTATAAAATGAAGCTTAATCCCAGTAAATGTGTGTTCGGAGTACCCTCGGAGAGGTTTCTAGGTTTTCAAGTTCACCAAAGAGGAATTGAAGTAAATCCCGAGAAGATCAGAGCACTAGAAGGAATGGCTTCACCAAAGACATTGAAAGATGTACAAAGGCTGACGGGATGTCTTGCATCACTCAATCGATTCATTGCCAAGTCAACAGACAAATGCGCTCCATTCTTCAGAGTAATAAAAAAGGGAAAATGGCTCGAATGGAGCACAGAATGTGAAGAAGCCTTTCAGAAGTTGAAAGAATATTTTGGGAGAGCACCCATCCTCTCAAAACCGGTGGTGGGAGAAACATTATACTTATACCTGTCGGTCACGGAGGTGGCGACAAGTTCGGTATTAATCCGGTTAGAGGAATGGATACAGAAACCGGTGTACTACACAAGTAAGGCATTGTTACCAGCAGAAACCAGGTATTCGCTGGTGGAAAAAATAGCGCTAGCACTAATCACATCGGCCAGGAAATTGAGGCCCTATTTCCAAGCGCACACGATAGAGGTATACACTGATTGCCCATTGAAACTGATTCTCCAAAAGCTGGAGGTGTCGGGAAGGCTGACCAAATGGGCAGTGGAACTGAGCGAATACGACATCAGATACACGCCTAAGGCGGCAGTCAAAGGACAGGCGGTATCAGATTTTATAGCAGAATTCACCGAGCCCGATGCCGAGGTAAGAAGAACAATGGAAGATAAACGGACTGAAAAACTCCAATGGAAATTGCATGTGGAAGGATCATCGAACACACATGGCAGTGGGGCGGGAATAGTCATAACAACCCCCGAGGAAGATACCGTGGAGTGTGCCATGAGATTCGATTTCAAAGCGACCAACAACCAAGCAGAGTATGAAGCCTTGTTGGCCGGCCTAAGGGTCTGCATAGCATTAGGGGCAGATGAACTGGAAATTTACAGCGATTCACAAGTCGTGGTCAATCAAGTACTGGACAAGTACCAGACAAGGGAAGAGCACATGATAGTTTATTTGGACATTGCAAAAAGGTTACTTAGAAAGTTTAAAGTGTACAAAATCTCTCAGATCCCTCGGGAAGAAAACGAGAAAGCAGATGCTTTGTCCAAATTAGCTTCAGCCACCACGAGCATCAGATCCAAAGCAATACCAGTGGCACATCTGACTAAGCCAAGTACAGTAGAATCAGAGGAAATCATGGTAGCAGAGATCTGACCAAGCCCAAGCAACTGGACATACAAAGTCAGGAAGTACTTGGAGGAAAACATACTACCGGAGGATGCAGTGGAAGCAAAACGCATCAAATATAGGTAAACCCGGTATACAATTCTAAGGGGAGAATTATACAGGAGAGGATTCTCGAAAGTACTGCAAAGATGTGTGGTCGGTGGAGAAACCGAAAAAATCCTAAAAAGTGTCCACAGTGGAGTGTGTGGGAACCATACTGAGGGTAAAAACCTAGCACACAAAGTACTTAGGCAAGGTTTCTACTGGCCGACCCTGTTCGCAGAGGCGCAGTGATTCGCCGAGAGCTGTGAAACATGCCAAAGAATAGCAAACGATATTCGGCAACCCCCAGAGTTACTCAGAAGTCTAACCTCACCGTGGCCCTTCGCCATGTGGTGACTCGACCTAATATGACCCATGCCCACAGGAACAAAGGGAGGGGCAAAGCACGCCATTGTGGCGGTGGACTATTTCACCAAATGGGTAGAAGCGAAAGCACTAGTACACATAACGGAGGCAAACACCACCAGCTTTGTCAAGAAGAACATCATATATAGGTTCGGGATCCCGAGTATCATTATAACTGACAATGGAACCCAGTTCGACAACAAAAAGTTTAGAGAAATGTGTGAAGAATTCAAGATCACGAACTATTACGCATCACCGGCTCACCCTCAAACCAATGGCCAGACAGAGGCTGTGAATAAAGTGATCAAGCATACACTGAAAGCAAAACTAGAGGCAAAGAAAGGTGGCTGGGCGGACAAACTGCCCGAGGTGTTGTGGGCATACTGAACAACGATGAGGTCGTCCACCGAGGAGACTCCTTTTGCGCTGGCATTTGGGACAGAAGCTGTAATCCCAGCAGAAACAACTTTTACATCCCCCAGGATACAGTTATATAGCCCCGAGCACAATATGAATATGCTGCAGCAGAACTTAGACGAACTTGAGGAAATCAGAGATACGGCACAAGTCAGAAATTTCGCGTACCAGCAAAGGGCTGCGAGGTATTACAATTCCCACGTTCGTGAGCGGAGATTTCAACTCGGAGACATGGTTCTAAGAAGAGTGTCCCCAAACACCAAAGATAAGTCTTCGGGATCTCTCGCCGATAAATGGGAAGGGCCATGTATCATCAAAGGGGTTGTAGGACAAGGGGCCTACATGATAGCCCGACCAGAGGGAAGTCTAGTACCCCGACCATGCAACGCACAATATCTAAAGATCTTCTATCCTTGAGGGGTCCGACCGTATTTTTATATCGCAACTTATTCTGCTTTAACTCAGTTTTTAGTTTCCGCCTTTATTATTCCAGGTTCATTTCTTGGTTTCATAATCATGTGCATCTAATGAAATCCATGTTGATCATTCAATAAAGTTCAGTTGCTAGTACATAGTAATTCAGCAGAATTGATAATCCATGAGCAAAATTTCGACAGCGGCCCACCAAAAGTTGATCGAATAAACCAGGAAATACGGGCGCCATAAACCTGCGAAAGAGCGGACGAGTGGAGCCCGAAGGGCGGAAAAGCTATAGTAGCATGTCCGCCTAGCTAAAGCGATAAGAACGTATCCCTTAGCAAAAAGGCAAAACCGAGGCACCAGAATGAACTGGAAAACTGCTCGGAGCGCCGCTAGGAAGGCTAGTGAGATACGCAGCCGTGTTGGCTGGTACGAAGTACCCCAACGATTCGGCAAAACCTCGCACAGATAAAACCGGGAGACGTCCTAGGTAACTTGTGCAAGGACCTTGACGTATGGTCGTGGCGAGCCTCGGCGTAACGTTGAGGTAAGACAAACTCGAAAATCCAAATATAAAGGCCAGTTACATGAGATACTCGGCCAAAACTAGTTACTAGTTAAATAAGATACGTGGTTCAAACTGTTGAAAGGCCAGTTACATGAGATACTCGGCCAAAACTAGTTACCGGTTAAATAAAATACACGGTTTAAATTATCGAAAGGCCAGTTATGTGAGATACTCGGCCAAAGCTAACTACCGGTTAAAAAAGATACGCGGTTCAAATCGTTGAAAAGCTAGTTACATGAGGCACTCGGCCGAAATTAGCTTGAAATCCGTTTATATATGTAAAAAGAATACAAGTATACAAGTATAGTTATGCAAATATAGTTACAAGTATAGTTATACAAATATAGTTACAAAAAGTGGAAGCACTGTTACAATGGAGGCATGGAAGCTGAAAAAAAAAAAAAACCCAGGAGGGTGGCGCTGGGGGTCGGGAGCTGCTTCTGCCCACATCCGGATCAGGCTCCATCACGTACTCACTCAGCAAGCTGTCGTCCGAGGGCCAAACAATGACATCCTCCCCCTCATCGACCATCCAGTCGGTATAATCAACCCCGGGGACGGGTCCCAAATCGGGTGTCTCGTTATCGATCCCCGCCTTTTCACAGGCATAAAAAGTGGAGAAGGAGTCAGCAGAAGGAACCTCGAGGTGCATGGGATGTGGCGCTTTACCCTTACTTTTGCAATACGCTCGCCACTCCCTCATCTGGACCCGAAAAGATTCCAGAGAGGTATCCACATGCTTTTTGATTGAAAGGCTCCAGTTAGCCCTAGCCCGATCAGTCGCCCTATTCTTCTGCTTGAAAAATTCCCCAGCCGAGACCATTCCCCGCTAGAACTCTCGCAGAAGCAAAACATCATAGGCTGGAGACCTCTTGAATCGATCAACACTTTGTATTTCCAGCTCCAGCCTAGCTTCCTTCGATAAGGACCTGACTGTCAGGACCTGACTGTCAAGGCCTGACGCTCCAAGTCTTCGATTCGGCGTTCGTAAGCAAACTTGGCGTCTTCAGCGGACTGCTCAGCCTGGAGCAAAGCACCCTGAGTGGATGACAACTGATCCTTAAGAATCTTGACCTCCTCAGCAGCGGAAGTAGCTCGCTGCTCCGCCTCCAGTTGCCGAGCCAGGCATTGATCCAAAAGCACTTGACTCGACCGAGCACCCTCCCGACAAGCCAGCTCAGCCCGAGAACGGCGATCCTCGCTCTCCTTTAACTGGGCCTCCAGCTGCCTTATTCTGTCCGCTTGGGCCTCGCCAGCTTGACAAGCCCCAGACATCTCAGCCACCATCTGTAAAAAAAAAAATAATAAATAAAAAAGAAATGTATTACTCTTACGTACGGAAAAAGGGGAAATACGAAAGTTTAGACAACCTAGGCATTACTTACGTAAGAAGCGCTGTTGCAAAAGTTACAGAGCCGATCAGACACTGTCCCCGTTCTGAAATGACTCCAGCGATCCTCCCCGATGTAGGCTCGGCCTGAAGCCATGGCCCTTAACATAGACTCGGGGGAAGGATCATCAAGGTGGGGTGAGGAGCCTGAACCACCAGCATCGGCTTCAGGAAGCTCGGCAGACGAGGCTGCCCGGGGAATATCGGTTGAGGCTCCCACATCATCTTTGGTCTGGTCCATCGGAGGAGACAGGACTGCGCTCTTTCCAACATTACCCTCACCCTCATCACCCGAAGACGAGTCAACATAAGCCACTACTCGGGGAATTTTGTGGGTAGGGCGGCCAGAGGAAAACGAGGCTTTTCTCTTCCCCAGCTGCCTCACCTCAGCATTGATATTTACAGGAGCAGAAGTAAGATCAGCCGAGGTCGGAATCCCCGGAGTTGCCACGCCCGAATGTCACTCGGCTGCTTCGCCCCCTCGAAGAGGAACACTGGGCGTGTTCGCAGCGGAAATGGGAGAGTTGGCTCCACGAGGGAAAGTCGCCTGGTCGGATTCAGAGGGTTGCCCTACTTTTTCTTTCCCTTTGGAGAAAGGATCCCTTCGGCTGTCCAGGTCAGCTCCGGTCCTACTTACTCCAAAGCCTTCCGGATCACCCATGGTCTCTTTCGAACACGCTGTCGTCTCCTGACCATGGGCCCCCTCGGGCATGTATTCGAGCACCCCCTCTTCATTATCATCCACGGGAAGATCCTCGGGAGCGCTCCCTTCAGATTTATCGTCAGGAGGGGCTATTCCAGGGTCTTGCTGGCGAAGCGCCTCTTTCCTGCTGGCTTCCACGACTTCTTTCATTCGGCGTGCCAGAGCATCGCAGACTACATCCACATCAAATACTTCAAAAGAAAAAAGAAGGGAGCCCAAGTCAGTAGACTAATCCAAAGACAAAAATATAAGAATAAAAGATAAAACGCAACTTACGGCGTCTACGGCGCGCAGAAATCTGAGGAAAGAGGTGTGCTGTAATCATCTTCCCCTCATGGTACAGATAGGGTTTACCCCTTTTTTCCAGAGGGCGGACAGCAGCCCGAGCCAAAGTCTTCAGCTCCTCGTCGGTAAAAGCAGAAGTTACATAGTTCCATTGGGGCGAACAGAAGTACCGAGGAACCCTGCAGGTCATCCGGGTGCCATCCAGATCAAAACTGATTGATTGGCCCCAACGTCCGCCTACAAAGAACCAGCTGTTCTTCCAGAACTTGTTTGAGGAGGGGAAGCCCTAAACAAATCCCTTCATCTTCTCATCTGTGGTCGGCTCGATTTCGCCCTTGACCACAACATCTTTAGGGATCCAGAACTCGGGCTGAGTCGATTGAAGAAAATAGACCCCAGCCTTTCCCACTGGCCTAAGGGCGTAGAAGTGTCGGATTTCGCGAGGAGTGGGAAGTGGTCGCTTCATCCTGTGCCACATGCACATCAAAATCCGGTAGCTGTTCTGAGTTAGCTGAGCCGAGGCAATTCGGGCCTCGGCCAAGAACCAGGTGATAAAAGGCTGGAGAGGAAGAGTGACACCACAGGTGAGCATCGCCCCGTAGATCGCCACGTGGCCAGATGGAGGGTTCCAGGCAGCCCGACCTTCAGCAGGGATCAGTGAAATCACGTCGCCATCCAGATCGAACCGCCGCATATACCTACTTATCTCCTCAGGGCCGACCACATTTGGCTCGACATCATAAGCGCATATGCGCTCGGGAGAGAATGGAATGCGAGCAGCCTTGTGCTCTTCTTCAATGTCATTCTTGACAATCCTTTGGCTCCCAACTCGGCTCTCCAGCGAGTGAGAGTCCTTGTAAACTTTGCGGGTGCTCATCTTTTTCCCCGGTCATCTCCAAGGCCGAACGTCAGCAGAAGAGGAAGAAGAATCCGACCAAGCTGCAGGCTGATAGTCGGGAGGGGATGAGTCCGAGGAAACGGAGTGAACTTCAGGAGGAGATGGAGCCTCGGAAGGAGTGAAACTTTCACGGTAAACTGCAGAAACGTCAGCGTCAGTGAAATGCGGCTGATCAAAGAGATGTGGTTTCAGTAAATTGTGGACCACTGATGCAGTGTGAGCATCATTTTGCTCAATAGCAATCATACCAACAGTATAAAGACGGTACATAGTGGCAGAATCCATGAGAACTAACCTCGATATAGCGAGAAACGGAGACGATGAAAGCTGTAGAGAAAACCCCCGAGAGAAGGCCTGGGGGTTGAAGCAGAAGAACTCAAATAAAACAGGAGATGCGGTTGAAGCAGATGAAGATGCGGTTGAAGCAGAAGAACTCAAATAAAGCAGGAGATGCGGTTAAAGCAGATGAAGATGCGGTTGCAGCGGATGAACTCAATAAACAGGGGATGCGAGCAAGTTCTTCAGAGAGTGCACAAAGATTGCAGAAAATAAAGTAAATAAAAGAAGAAAAGCGCCACCACTGCCAGTTTATATAGGCAGCACATTGATTTCAAAAAACACAAAACCCTAGGAGAAACACAAAGAAGCAGGAAAGCAGAGGGGCGTGGGCGATGACGTAGTCCACACGCAAGCGAACAGAAAGGTCATGTCCCATAAATGCGTCGTACCACCGTCGTACCACAACCAAATAAGAAAGGACAAGTGGCAGCCGAAGAGCGCCTTGAACCGCCAGTGAGCAGAAACGTCACCATCAAAAGATTTCTGAAATGATTGATAAATCGAATGCGTGCGATCGTAATTAAGACACGTCATTTAAGAGCTTTGAAACAAACGAGGATACATTAATACAGAAGAAGACAAACGAGGACTAGTTGTAAATGAGTATGAGGTTAAATATCTGACCCGAGAGGAACTGACTCAGCATGATCGGCACAAATATTTAAGGGGGTATTGTTATAGGCAAAAATAGTCGTGGCAGACACGGCAGACACGTCATCACTATATAAAGCCACGTAGGCAGGGATCAAGACAAGTCAACTAACGGAGCAAGAAGTCCCCCACGAGAACCTGTTCGGGAAAAGAGTAAACTGCCAGACCACCAGCAAAGGCAAGCTGCTCGGGCAACAAATCTTGCTCGGGCAAATACTCGGCGTAGTCGGGAATCAGTAAAAATAGATAGCCATCAGCATCTGCGTTCAAAACACAGGGCATAATCGGCGGCTAGCAACCCCATGATAAGCGACAGTGTGGCCACAGAGTTCAAGTAAGGAAACAGGTAGATTTTCCTCAAATAAAGAAGGAAGAATCAGAGTCAGACTTGGATTCAACCAAATCAGGAAATATACAAAAGAAAGAGAATCCGAATCCGTTTAGGATTAGAACACACAATTAGGGTACCACATACCAAACCCTAATTAAACATGTATAAATACCCCTTCTTTACGCAAAAAGAGGGGACACAAGAGAAATAGCTTGAGAGAGATTGTAGCGCAACGTTCTTGTAATCATTCTTCATAGTGAATTTGGCTTTGTTGTCTAGGCAACAAACCGTGGATGTTTCTCCAACCCTTGGAGTTTTACCACGTAATTGCTTGTTATTTCTAGCTCTCTCTCTTTTAGTTTTAATCATAAAGTTCACAGATTGTAACAATTCAAAAGCAAACCGTTGACCGGTTGACTTCCAAAAATCACCGTCAACAAAGAAGAAGAATTGTCGTGGGGAGAGAGGAAGAATTGAAGAAGATGATGATGATGGTGGTGGAAGATGATGGTGAAGATAAAATATATAAAATTATTTTATATTTATTTTTTTAATTTATTTTATATTTATTTGTTTTTTTTTTTTAATCTGTTATATATATTATTATTAAATCTGTTTTTAATTTTAAGTTTTTTGATTTTTAATTAAGGGTAAAATGGACTTTTCAATGGGATCAACACACATAGTTTTTAATCTTATTAGATGGACGGTGGAGATCCAATCTAGATCTTCACCAAATCCAAATTTCAAATTTTAATTCATTTAATAATAATAATAATAATAATAATAATAATAATAATAATAATAATAATTTATTATTTTTAATTACAAATTTGTTGGGAATTACAAATTTGGTGCCAATTACTCTTTTTTTTTAATAGGTTTTTGTTTTTATTTTTTCTTGTTATTTCTATTTTGTTAATATGATTTTTTATTTGAAGTAATTTGTTGAATTTTGTTTGTTATTTATTTGATCTTTTTCTTTTTTGAATAGATTTTTTAATTTTCTTCATTGTTTCTATTTTTTTTAATATCGTTATTTTTAAATCAACAAATATATGTATTGTTATTTCTATTTAAGGGGTATTTTGGACATATTATTATATTTTTTTTTTCCAGTTTAATGCAATTATATATATAATAAGGGGAACTTAGTACAATTTGCCATGACAGAAAAATGGATGGCGTACCTATTCCGTCACAAATTGCCAATTTCTGATAGTTCAGGGGTTTTAATGTCTAAAAAAAAAATTCAGGGGGCTACATGCGAATTCGGGTATAGTCAGGGGGGTATAGTGCCAATTACTCTTTAATTAATTAAGCAAATAAACAATGCAGGAAGGTTATTGTTTTTGACGACTCTTGATTTTTATTTTTATTTTTATTTTTTCTTCTAAGTATGAATTTCGTGTACTGCTCTAAATATCCTCTCAAATGCATTCTCAATGCATCCTTGGAATTTCTGGGGTTCTATGAATCCTTTCTCTGTTCCCACAGCAATTCTCATCTTTCCCATGTAACTTAACATTGTAATCGTAAGACTCTACAATAAATTCCATCAAAATTGAGCATGTCAAGTGTATGTGTATATCAATTAAAAAGAAAGAAATTAACCAAAGAATATATATTTACCTGAGGAACACCGACCACCATGAAGTAGAGACCTTTGACTGGATGATCAGACAAAGCCATCTGTTCCACTGGTCCTATCAAGTTTGAAATTGTCATGCTTGAGTTTTTCAGGGTGGTGTGGATGTATCTAGCCGTTGCCTGTTACACACCAAGTGATCAATACTCATCATCTTCCAAAATAGAAAAACCAAAGAGAAAGTACTAAATTCACAACTGAAGTTACGTAACCCTGCATTAAGAGATTAGAAGTTTAGTTACATAACGTTGTAGAAAATACCTCAGGGCCTATAAACTTCCTCACGGCCTCGAGAAGGCGTCCGGTGAGTTTAACAGCTAGAGAGCTTCTCTTTCGCTTGATAATTTTCTGAGCTTTCAGGACAAATTCAAGTGGGTCTGGAGATTGATCAGCATCAGTTGATGATGCCTCCGGTATTGATACGTGCAAGAAACCGAACTGGTTCCCCCATGGAGACTCAGCATCAGGTTTCACCATCTCCTTCACAGACTTGTAACCCCCAATGTTTCTTGTATTGAGCAACACCAGTGCTGTTGAATGTGCATTATTCTTCTTTGACGATGATTGCATGTACAATCGAGTCCCAAAGAAGATTATTCCAGTTATTACATCATTCAATGTCTGTTCAAACGGAACAAGAATTATAAAAGTAAAATTAAAAAGTAATATAGAAGTCTTGTAATAATATATGCATGTCATAGTTTGTCATCAAAATTTAAATGCAATGGAAGCATAAAAGAAACCCCTTTTGAACCAAAACAACATTTGTAATTTGAGATTTGATATATAAATGAAGATTCAAAATCTTAATACAAAATTTTATTTTTGTTTTTTCCTTAATTCTGTGTGTAAAAATTTGATTATATATTTATATAATAATTATCAGGTATGGGATTCCCGTATGTTTTTTCGTTTGACTTTATAACGTCATAGAAAGTGGGCTATATAACGGAGAGACCAAAAATGACCATATCAATTTATAACATTTGAGTTACATAGTGGATTCTGTAACATTACATAATTAATTTAGTATGGAAAAACCTACAGAAATCAAGCACCAGAAACCTTCTCGGTATTTACATAACACAACCAAGCCATATGCAGCCTAACTACTCGATAAGTCTGTATAATATGGGAATTTATGAATTTATGTTCCAACTAAAACTTCCAGCATCATTAAACAAATGTTTCTCGCACATTTATGATGAAATAAGAAAATAGTTGTATGTAATATAATTAGAGTACTACTTTCCAATAAAATACTAAACATGGACTTGAAAGTCAAGACCTAATTAGAAAAATAATAAAAGTGGGTGGCCAGGAACAAGATATCTTAATCAGACCCAACAACCAAAACTACTTGTTTTCAATTTTGAGACACAGTAATAAAAAGAAGAAAAAGTAGACCTTGGCCCTGGCCACCTTTTAAAGGATTTAGATTCTTTGACGTGCTCAACTCAAATAGGTAAAGATAATACATTGTATTTAAAATTAATAAAAAAAATAATCTAATATTAATTACAGATGTCAATTGATTTTTTTGAGGTGATCAATAAGAAGATAAAGCTCGGTAGAGAATTCTGATCAGAAAGCTAAGAGCATCTCCGATGTAAAAGTGGCTTACATACCAATAATTATTGATATGACAACAATGTCAAAAGGCTTACTTCCTATGTGGCATAAAAATAGACTTGATAGACAATTAATTTAAAATTTGATCTCTAATGCTTCCGTCTAAAACACAAATTTTTAATGATATGTCCATTTTTTTTCCTTTTTTTTTTTTTTTTTTTTATTTCCTTACCAAAAATATATGAAAAATTAATGTCAGTTTTAAATGTTTGTTGAGTCAATCTAAAAAATAATTATGCAACAGACCGTCTAAAAGTGGATGGTCATGTTGACAATGTCTAATTTTTTTTTTGCCACGTCAGCTTCAGAATGAATATGCATGGTTGCATTGGAGACACAATTATTAACATAATGTCTATTTATTCTACGTGGCATCTTTTTTTTTCACAAGCCACGCTTGCATTGGAGATGCTCTAACTAGCAACAATTACTTTATAATACAGTTGCATTATTAAATTCTTGGTTATTTTGGTTGAAGTTTGAATCTCATTTGTACTGCATAGCTTCATTTACTTCATAGTTTCTATAGCTAACTATCTAGTGCAATTGTACGTCTAGAGATAGCACATTTAATACATTTTAGGGCAAAAGTTCTATTTCTCTTTCACTTGAAAAACATTATTGATGTTGCCTAAGGTTTTAACATGATACAATGGTGGGATGGGTGTCTTTTACCAGTACACATCCATTCATATTATACCACGTGGCATCGATTTAATATATCCATCGATGTATGTGGACAAATACTGCATTCGAGATTTTTTCTACAAATAGATGCAAAGTTAATCATAATACCTTTTGAAATTCTAACATTTCTTATACATAAGAGTCTTTCCTCAATTGGTGGGTAAAGGTCCCTAAGATTTGTGAGATTAATCGTGTCAAAAAAAATATATATATCTTTTTGATATATATCACTTCATATATATGAGATAAAATAAAATCATGGATTATAATGATGTTTCGAACTTTCGGTTCGACCATAAATTGTAAGTTCATATATTAAATCCAGAAAACTTCAGATTCTGAATGGATTTGAAACCCCAGGTTCCACATAATGAAGTATGACATTCATAAATATAACACTAAATCTAGAACTCTAGGTTTTCATCAGTTTTCAAAATCATGCCGACTTAAATATCATAATTTCAGAAACTTTAAGTTCTAATTCGTCAGTCTAACCAATCTCATATATTGCGTATAAATAAATACTGATTTTTTTTTTTTAACAATTTATCTTGAGACACGGTATAAGCTAGTACGTCCCGAGACACAGTATAAGTCAGTCTCATATATTCTGTAAATAAACAACTCCATAACAGTATATATGTTTTGTAAATAAACAGTTCCAGAACGGTATATATGTTCTGTAAATAAACAATTCCATGAGGCTGAGCTTACCTGTTATGTGCATAATTCCATTGACGGCAGAAGCCATCTTGTATACGGATATATATATATATATAGATTCATAATATTTGGATTTAAAGAGAAAAAATAAATAAATTCAGATTTATATATATATGTTCCATTGACGGCATAAGACATCTTGTATATGAAAAAATATATATTCATAATATTGGGATGTAAGTAAATCACCCGTTAGGGGATCCTTTTTACTTACATACAAGAATATTGAGCCGTAAGTAAATCACTCATCTAAATCACTCATCTAGAGATACTTTTTACTTACATATGATCGTGCTGATAACGTGTTGTAAATGGGCCTATCAATATATTATCCGATTTGGCACCACAACAGGCCCGCACGGGTTTAAAACACGTCTTGATTGGAAGGGGCGCACTCCCCCATTTAAACTGCTCATTAGAAGCAGATGGGAGCGATGTGGGATCTGATGATTCACAACACACCCCCCATCGCTATTGTGCTGATAATGTGTTGTAAAAGAATAAATAATAAATAAAAGAATGAGAGATGAAAGTGAGAGAGATCAAAGTATAAGCAATTACTTTTCTTAATGTAGATTTTCTATTATCAGTTCGTCCTAACAATAAATATATCAGGACGAAGAATGTAGACCACTAAATTTATATACTTTGACTCAAAGTGTATGCATTTATCAAAACTTCTCTATTATTTGTGGTCCATATTTTTCGTCTTAATATATTTATTGTCAGGACGAACTGACAATAGAAAAACCGTTGCTTAATGATTAAGTTTACCAAATGGATAAAGCAAGTTGAAGCAAGTGGAGAGAGGGAAATTGGAGATGTGAGGTGGTGAAATATTGTGTGTACACAAATGGTAAAAGCCACATGTTATAAGTAACAAACTAATTAATATTGAAATCTGTCGTGTTAATGAGTATGCGACACTATGGACCTCGAATTTTAATGAGCACGTGATGTGTAACATCTGTAGTACTGTATGGCTGATCACATGTGTACTGTACAACCTGATCCACGTGGAGGATTTAATACTGCCTATCTACCTATAGGCTATAACAATTAGTTTGTACATAACTTTAAACAGTTGGGCAGCAAAAAACCATAAATATTAGGGAAAATACCATTGTAGTCCCTATGGTTTGCCATATTATCCATTTTAGTCCTCGTCGTTCCAGTATTAACCATACCGGTCCTTCTGTTATGTTTTCTGTTAAAAACATGGATCCTGACATGTACAGCAACCAAAATGACCATTATAGCCTTATTATTTTCTCTACATAAAATCTGACGTCTGCAGAAATCGAAATTACCATTATGCCCTTATTATTTTCCCACACAAAATTACCATTATGCCCTTATTATTTTCCCACACAAAATTACCATTATGCCCTTATTATTTCCCACACAAAATCTGACCGTTGCAATACATGCAACGGCTCTTTTGCCTTTTTGTTTTTCCTTATAAAAACCCATGCACCTGCACAATAAATTCCATACAACTCATTCACATTGCTCCAACAAAACTCATTCACTCTATCCATACATTTTCTTCTAATTCATTTCATACAACTCATTCACATTGCTCCAACACATACATTTTCTTCCAAACATAAGCTACTGTCAACCAACCAAAGCAATATCAAGCAAACACAGACAACACAAGCATCAACATAATCATGGAGACATCATCAAGCTCAACAATGGCCATCAATGGCGGGATAATCAAATTCAAAAACCGGAAATGCTCATGCGGGATTAAAGCCGCTGTGAAGATATCTGAATCTCAAAACAATCCAAAGAAATTGTATTTCTTTTGCGAGAGAGGAAAATGCAAGTTCTATAAATTTTGGGATCCTGACAATGAAGAATTCAACCAAACCGAATTCAATGGAAGTAATTCACAAAGGTATGATGGTAGAGAAAATTTTGAAGTTCAACAAGAAATCAGAAATGTAATGCAGACGTTGGATATTTTATGGCAAAGGGTGCAGCACCTAGAAAGCTTACATGTAAGGATGCATAATTTGGAAACTAACATTCATGGGAGAATGCATACCCTAGAGTCTACACAAGGAGGGTCAAAGCTAATGTGGGTAGTTAACATGGTGTTGTTTGGTGTAACAATGGCAGTGTTTGTATTTAGTATTACAAGCAATCATGGAATGTAATCATTAGTAAAACTGTTGCAATTCAATAAAAAGTAGTTAGAGTTCATAATTTTCTTACATTGCATAACACTGCATAACAAAATCACAGCCAATAACTGCCAACTTTCTACATGGTGTGTGTGCTAGCACATTCAAAAATCAAATATGAGCATATGTAATGGTTTACAAACCATAATTAAAAAATGCTAGCAACAAGACCACACACTTAAAACGAAACATAAGCATGTGACAAAATAAAGTAGAATTCAGTTTTAAAGATTCAAAATAAAACTAAAGTTTATAAACATATCGAAATGCTGGTGGTGCATGCTGGTGGTGCTGCTGCTGTCTTCTTCCATCAGTTGATATCCATTTGAGTTTGAGTCTGGGTTGGTGGTGGCTGTGAAGATGACCCTTCAAAGGTTGATTGTTGTTGGATTGGTTGATGTGAAGATGATGTTGTACTGGAGGTTCCATTATTCTGTAAAAAGAAAAAAAAATGAAGAAGATTAACAAGTTAGAAAAAAATGAATCTAGAACAGTTTGATGAAGAAATTTGTTATGCCATACCTTTTTTTTCTTACTTTTGCATGTTTGTGAAGATGAGGTTGTAGCGGAGGTTCCATTATTCTGTAAAAAGAAAAAAAAAAAAGAATTAGATTAACATGTTAGAAAAAATGAATCTAGAAGAATTAGATGAAGAAATTTGAATCTACAAGAATTAGATGAAGATATTTGTTATGCCATACATTTTTTTTCTCACTTTTGCATGTTCTTTTGTTGTGACCAACTTGATTACAAATTTTGCATGTCACGGTTCCAGACTTTCCTCCTTTAGGGCCCTCATCTGGTTCCCTCTTCCTCAGAATCTTAGGCCTTCCAGGTTGCACAGTTCTGGGGGGTGGATTAATGTGTTCCGTTTGACCTTCAACTAGAATACAAGGAGGGATTTCTGGCCACCTCTTTTGATGAGGAATTGGGTGGATCATTCCATTATAAGTCTGCTTGTAGGCACTCTTAGTCAAACTTTGATGAACATATGCCGTTATCTTATCCTTCACTGCAGCCTTCCCACAATGGTGGCTTATGGCAGCCATTGCATGCCTACAAGGAATCCCACTCACTTGCCAACTACCACACTGACAACTATACTCGTCAAGTTTAACAACATAGCCCTCATTTGGACCTAAAAGCTCATACTCCATGTTCCCAGCAGCTATAATTGTCAACACCCTACTTTCCTTACTATTCTTCACAATTTTTGCATTCACCCTTGGTGGCAAAACTGAATTCCATTGCTCACACTCCTCCTTTCTATCTTGGAATTTCCTCATAACCATCCTTCTAATAAATTCAAGCAAATCTAAGTAAGAAGAAGCTCTATGGGTACCTATCATGCTATTAAAGGCTTCGGTCATATTGTTGGTAACATGGTCACACCTAATTGTTTGGTCATAAGCATACCTAGACCAATGCTTTGGTTCAATTTCTTGTAACCAACTCTTGGCAGCAGGGTTTATACCACCAATCTCATCCATTGCCTCTTTGAAGTCGAACACATTGGAGCTTCGGCTGGCTCTCCAAAACAGTTTCTTGAAATGGTCACCCTTGTAGGTTAGTCTGAAGTTGGCATATATATGCCTAGCACAGTACCTGCCAAATGGAAATTAAAGATGTAATTGCTATTCATCATTTGACTAATTATCAGAAGCATATATAGCTGTAACAATTGCAGTTTTACTAATGATTGGTATTCAACATTTAGTAACAACAATTTTACTAATGATTCAATGTAACAATGGCAGTGTTTGAATTATGGCAGTGCAAGCAAGTAAGCAAAGTGTTGCAATTCCAGCCAAGTTTCATATAATATGTTACTATATAGCAAGCAAGGTGTTACTCTTCCATTTATATATCTTCCATCAAATATGCACACAAAATGAAAATGAAAATGAAAATGAAAAAGCAAATTACCTTCTATTTGCCAATGGAAAATGCTCCTGCAATGCCTGAATCACACCTTTTTGCCTGTCAGACATGAAAGTCAAGGCTCTGTCTGATGGGAACTTGAGATGAATCTTCAAATTGTGTAAAAACCACTCCCAACTAGATTGTGTCTCCTTCTCACAAATGCAAACAGCTAGTGGGAATAACCCACTGTTTGCATCCAATGCCACCGTTGAAAGTAGCACTCCTCCATATGGGCCTTTCAAGTGGCACCCATCTACTCCAATAAAAGGCCTGCAGCCCTCCAGAAAACCTAATTTTTGAGCATCAAAACTTAAAAACATCCTATGAAAGGTAGGCTGTGGATTTTGGGTGGAAATATGAATTGCTGATCCAGGGTTACTTAGGTTGACCATGTAAGCATATCTCCTCAATTTACCAAAAGATGCAGCATGTTCTTTTATTAACCCCTCTAAGGCTCGTCTCTTGGCCTTATACAGCCTTTGACTGTCAACCGAGACCTTAAACTTCTCCCTTAATAGATCACTTATCACCTTAACACAAATACTAGGATTTCTCCTCACAAGGTCCTCAAACTTAGAGGCAATCCACGATACCTTAGCCTCTTTATTGTTGTAAATCCTATGGCATTCATGTGTATCAACTAATGTCTTAATCATGAATGTCACTTTATCAAGGAGGCGTGAACCATGGGCCCTCCAAGGACAACCAGCTTCTTTGCACTTGTAAGTCTGTCTTAGAAGATCATTTTTAACTCTACTTAAAGCTACCCCCTCTTGAATTGCATACTCCCTAAAAACTTCTCTCATATGCTCTGCATTGTGAAATGTCTGACCTACTTCAAGTTTAATCTCACCACCCATCATTTTCTTGAAAGGTATACCTTTCATCAACTTGGCAATCCTAACTTGTTGAGGTTCAAGCTCTGAGTCACTAAAGTACTCATCATCACTCTTCGACTGATACCCTTCAAATAAATCCATGCACTCTTTTATTATGTCATCATCCCCATCAACAGATGTTTCCTCAAATACTGGGACCTTATCATACTGCATATTCTGTCCCTCATTAGCCTGTCTACCTTCTTCCTCACCATCCTCACTATCCTCAACATCCTCAACGTCCTTATCATCATCTTTCTCACTGTCACCATCATAATCCAACATTTCAGCCTCAGTGTCAAACCAACCCAAAGGTTGGTAATCACCCTGCTGATCCAACTGTTCAGCCTCTTCATTGGGTCTAGAAGTTGACCCTTCTGGAGGACTTGGTGTTTTCTCTAACTCAAAAACTATTTCTCCCACCCCACGATCCCCAAACTCCTTAAAAAATTGAATTAACTCACTATCACTATTCACCTTAACTCTCTCACCACACCAAGGTAAGTTTATCCAAACAATGTATTCTTCGTCAAGCACTTCATCTTTTTTACCAAGCTCAAGAATTGTAGCCCGAATCAAAAGAATAAGACTTATGTGATCACTATCACACTGACCTAACTCAAACACCCCAGTCCCAAATTTCACATTTACTGTGAAAATATCCATGTCACTTGTGCAAAAAATAAAAAATAAAGTATTAGGTCGTCACAACAATATATATGAAAGCAATCAGATCATAAAAACCCATTTTTATGCAAACTCATTCACATTGCACCAAAACACTGTCATGTATACAAACACATTTACTGGAATCCTCAAAACAAAACGAAACATGCAACTTTGAACAAGCAAAAAAGATTCTTATGTTCAAAAATACAAGCAAACACTCAATATGAAACAATAATCCAACCAAACATAAAAGAGCAGAAATAAACCCTAAGAAAAGAAAAACTGGATTCGAACCCGACAGTTTAACAAAAGAAAAACAAAATTTTCGAAAATATCCTCTATTTTAGGTAATAGCACACAAAAAACAACTTCAACAACCAATAATTACACTTAATTGCCTTTCAATGGAAAAACCCTCAATTTCTCATACACTGGAACCCTAGGTAGATGAAATATTTACAAAATCTAGATATAAGAACACTGCATGCATCAAATATCAATCAAAATAGCTACATCAACCAACATTCTTTCAAAAACTAACCTTACACTCAACAAGCTTCAAATCTTACTCGCAACAGGCGTCCTTCTGCAAGTATTCCCCAACACGAGTCTAGAACTCAAGGTGTTGCACACGACTTGGAGACGAACGTGAAAGTAAGGTGAAAAACAGTCACAAAAGGTAGGTTCTTTATGGTTTTTGGCGCGAAGGTTGAAGGTTATGGTGTTGTGGTTTCTGAAGAAAAACTACAGCAACTGACAATTTGTATAGTTTAACCACGATAGTGAAGTTTTTGTAAAGTGTTTTATGACGTGTCAGCATTTCAGATATGATTTGATCTCAACCGTTCCCTTTTTATTTTATTTTTTTTTATCACATTTTAATGTAAATGAAGTTACAGTTTTGCCCTTCTTATCCAACCTTCTGGAAGGAGTAGGGATGATTTTACCATCTTACCCTCGCTCTCCTAACGTCTGTTTCAAAATTCCTGACGGAATTGGACGGTAGGGATTATAATAGGAATTAGTTGAAAACGTTTGGACTAAAGTGGTGAAAGCTGGAACGACGGGGACTCAAATGAATAATATGGCAAACTATAGGGACTAAAATGATAATAACCCTAAATATTATGCCATCAATGTGTCTAAAGATATTTTATATAACAAAAGGTTTTTATAAAATATCATAAAATATCTAATTAATTAACAATTAAATTTATTTTTTTAAGGAAAAAAATGCAACGAAAGAAAATTTAGACACATTCTCGTGAGCAAACCATTGTTGTGAATTTTAATTTGCTTCTTGATCTAGACTTCAACACCCTTCCATTGTTTTTTCTCCAATTTCTTCTTCAACCTGTTTGTTGAGTTCCTGCCGACAGCTTCATATTTGTACCGGACCATCACATCCTCTGATGAGCCCAACAAGTTTGGCTCCATTTATTTTTTGAGTTGACACATAAATGTGAACATAATTATAGTACATTTATCCACCTCATTATTTTTTTACCATATAAGTATTATTTGACTTAATTGCATTATTTTTTTAAGTAAAAAATGATGAGGTAAATAAATATATTATAAATATATTCACAGTTGTATGTAGTCTATTAGAGAAAAACTGTCATTTTTTATTACATTTATTCCACACAACTTTTTGGATCAATAACAGTTTCTAAACAAGTAGCTTGACATGAGCTTGAATGCTTGATGCTATTGTATCTTTGTTGTCTTGACCTACTGCTGACACACCAGCATTGGCTCTATCCTTCACACATGTGATTGGTTATTGATAAAATGGTTGTGGAAACCAATCATATATTAACCACACATTTATTTTAATGCTTATATATCATAAGATTAGATAAGGTCAGGAAAAAGATCATATAGAAAATTTGTAGCATGCATATATAATTAATGTTTGACATATGACGTTGAAATCTAAGAAACCCTAGAAACAATTAATTGTCCATGAAAACCGTTAACCATTTTGTAATAACTACAACTAATTAATATTGAAGTCTGTCGTGTTAATGAGTCAGCGACACTATGAACCAAGAATTTAAATGAGCACGTGATGTTATTAGACTATCAATGGTGAGAACACTTTTATTCACCCTTTCCATAGAGGTAACTATTACCTCTTCTTTTTTTTGAAAACAGCCCTTTATTCAAAGACCCCCAGAGGCGGGGAAAGCCAAAGACAAACAGCCACAAACGACCAAGAAAAGGAAACAAAACAGAGCAGAACCAGACCAGAAAACAAAACCAGAACAAAAAACCAAGAGCACCAGAAAAAAAACACAAAAAACGCAACAGAAAAACCAAAGAAACCGGAACCACAGCCACTCAAGAAAACCACAGGCCCTCCTTACATCCAATGCAGAAAATCACCACAAGAATTGGATCCCATCTTAGCCAAATTATCCGCGAACGAGTTAAACATACGCGAATCGTAAACAACCTTCAGACCAGCCATAGAGTTCAGCTGCATCCGGATGTAAGAAATCAAACTAAAATGCTCTAAGCTACCATAATCCTTGTTGTTAATCCATGAGACGGCCACCTTAGAATCACTGACAACCGAAATCACCTGACCTCTAAGGGTCTGACTAGAACTGCAAATGGACACAGCTTTATGAATTGCAGCTATTTCAGCAGCATTAGAGTCCTTATACCCCACCCCCATCGAAAAAAGACACACCACTTTGCCATTGTGATCTCTCAAAACTCCTCCAATACCAGCAGGCCCCGGATTTCCCCTAGCCGCACCATCGACATTGAACTTGAGAGCATGCAACAGCGGCGGAATCCAATCCTTGATGACAGATTTCTTCACCCTTCTATAATCCACACAGCGATCCTTTAGATTGAGCATCAAGGAAGAAACCGAATCTGAAACATCCTTCCCAAGATATTTAAACCACCAAGCGATCCGAAAACATACCATGTCTTTAACCACAGAAAAAATAGGGGTTTTGTCTTCGAACACCAGCCTATTACGCACTTCCCACACCGACCACACAACGGCGCTAAATAAGGACAGCCAAACTCTTTCACATTTCGCGGCTGGACATAATCCTAACCACCCCTCAAACCACTCATAAACCGTTTTATTGCCACACCATTTGACTTCCCACCAGGCCATACACGCCTGCCACAAATTGGTTGTCCAAGAACAATGCAAAAACAAATGATCAATTGTCTCCACATGTTGACAGCACAAAGGACAGTTAGCATCATTGAGAGGGCTCAAACCGAGTCTCTGAATTTTCTCCCTAACCAACAGCTTACCTTTGAAGAGTTGCCAAAGAAAGACTTCCACCTTTGGGGGACAAATCCCATTCCAAATAACTTTACAAATCGAAGGCGTCAACGAAGACGAAGCCTCCGATATCCCTTCCAATTGGCGCCTAAACGAACTCACCGAGAACAAACCATTCCTATTATGTCTCCAAGCCAAAGAATCCGAGGAGAACTTGGATAAAGAAATGCCGTTTAGGAAGGTAAGAAAACCTTCCCACTGCTCCCTTTCCCAATCAAACAAATTCCTCCTAGTTTGAACCACCCAACTCCAACCCGAAGAACTCCATCTCCCAAAATCCTTAACTGTACCACTTTTCTTACAAGCCAAAGCATAAATGCGAGGGAAAGCTGCCTTAAGAGGAATAGAATCCCCAAATAAATCAGACCAAAAATCTGCCCTATCCCCTCCACCAATCATAACAGAAAAACCTTCCGAAATCACCTTAGCAGCCGGGCTGCCTGGAATGAGAAGACTGTTGATGGCTGACACAAAAAAGGACACCTTAGGCTTGTTACACCAATCCCACGAAAGCCTACTATCCTGAATTCCATACTTGGCAACCAAAACCTTACGCCACAAAGCACTCCTCTCCCTACCAAATCTCCAAATCCATTTAGCAAGCATACTCTTATTTTTTATTATAACTCTCCCAATACCAAGACCCCCCTCGAGCTTGCTCTTACACACATCATCCCACTTGACTGCATGAAACTTCCTCTTGACACAACCATCACCCCACAGAAAACTTCTTTGCAATTTTTCAATAGAATTGGCAACCCCGACCGGAATCTTGAAAAGAGAAAGAAAATACGTTTGCATACTAGCAATAACCGACTTGATAAGCACTAAACGACCACTCTTGGACAAAAATTTCCTTTTCCACGGAGATAGTCTTGCTTCAATTTTCCGAATAATAGGATCCCAAAAAGACTTGGAAAGAGGCCTAACTCCTAAAGGAAGGCCAAGGTACGGAATCGGGAACTTATCCTTGTTACACCTAAAAACCGACTCCCAAGGGAAGGAATCCGAGGCCCCATCGTTACCCACTCTAACTAAGCAAGACTTATGGAAATTTATTTTGAGACCAGACACTAGCTGGAAGCACCTAAGAATTCTCTTAGCATTGCACAAAAATTCCACCTTGGGCTTGACAAACAAAATTGTATCATCCGCGAACTGTAGGTGAGAAATGTGAATGTTATGTCCACCAAAACTTTCCCCCTTCACTAAACCCAAAGAAACGGCTCTATTCATCAAAATATTCAAACCCTCTGCAACAAAATTAAACAAAAAAGGAGACAACGGATCCCCCTGACGCAAGCCACGCTTGATGCCAAATTCCGAGGTAGGGCTCCCATTCACTAAAATAGACATTTTCGGAGTCGAAATACACTCCTTAATCCATCCTCGCCATCTACACCCAAAACCCATTTTACTCATCATCTCATCGAGAAAACTGTGATCAACACAATCGTAGGCTTTTTCGAAGTCTAACTTCACCACCACTCCTCCCTCCTTTTCATTCTTCCATTTGTGAATAACTTCCTCCGCAATCACAAAGCTATCCACAATCTGTCTGTTTTCCACGAAAGCCAATTGAGTCTCCCCAATAACTGAATTCATGACCTTTTTGACTCTATTGGCAAGAACCTTGGCAAGAATTTTATACATAGAGCTAATCAAACTTATGGGTCTAAAATCAGAAATAACACAAGGATTACTGACCTTAGGAATGAGAACAATGAAAGTGTGATTCACTTCCTTGACAATCGTGGGATCTCTGTGAAAAGCACTCATGAAATTCATAAAATCAACTTGAATTTGTCCCCAATGAGCTTTGATAAAATTCATATTAACACCGTCCGGGCCCGGAGCCTTGTTGCCTTCACAATTGGAGAGAGCCAACATAACCTCCTCCAGACTAAAATCTGTCTCCAGCAAAGAACTCTCCTCTTCAGACAGCCGATTGATAACATCCCCCCTAAGCTTCGGTCTAACCCACTCAACACTTTTGAAATGATTGGAAAAGTGACTAAAGATCCCTTGCTTGATGGAGTAAGGATCCGAGCACTCCACCCCTTGAAACGACAATTTTCTAATAAAATTTACTTGCCTTCTGCTGTTAGCAACCAAGTGAAAAAAAGAAGTATTCCTGTCTCCCTCTTTCAACCAATTGACTCTTGATTTTTGACGCCAAAGTTGCTCCTCTCTACGAAGGGCTTTCCACAACTTATCCAAGAGCTCCCCTCTCTGAAATCTCAACTAATCAGACCAGCCTTGAAGAGCAGCTTTCCCGTCTAAAGCACCCAATTTCTGTTCAAAAAATTTAGAATCCGGATCAGGCCTTTTATGAGACAACAACCACTTCTTTATTCTACTCTTGGAAGCTTTAAGTTTGGAAAAGATAACCACCCCTTTAGATCCCCTGACTTTGCAATTAACCCATCCCGAAACAGCCTCCTTCATCAACTCTCTGTCCTCCAGCCAAGAATTATTGAATCTAAAGGGAATAGGCCCCCAATCATCCTTAGGAACTCCCAACATAATCGGATTGTGGTCTGAGAGACTTCTTTCCATACCTGATTGAACAAGGTTCAGCATCCATAAGAGAAATTCTGGAGACACCAAAAACCTGTCAAGTCTCGCCCAAGCTTCTTGATTTCTGTTATTGGACCAAGTAAATTTCAATCCATTCATCGGAATATCTAACAAGCTAGCTTGAAGAACGAAATTCCTAAAGCTTTTCATGGCTCCATTAGTATTACCAGTACCAATCCTTTCAGACGGATCGAGCACGGCATTGAAATCGCCCCCTATAACCCAAGGAAACGGAAACGAGATTTGCGCTTCTAAAATAAAATCCCATAATTTACGTCTATCTTGATCCACCGTAGGGGCATAAATGTTGCACAGCACTATTTCTTTGTTAAGAGAATTCAAACTCCCAGCCAGAATGATGCAACTTCTAGAAAAAATACAAGACTTGACCACAAAACTGTCCTCCTTCCATAGAGAAATTAAACCACCAGCAGCCCCTTCAGACTCCACCCCTACACCTCTTGAAAGCCACGAACCCCCTAACTTACAAATCACGGAATTGTCGAAAACCTTCAACTTCGATTCCTGAATGAAAAGAGCCATGGGCTTATGTTTATACACCAGGTTCCTAACCACTTTTTTCTTCTCCTCCCTACCTAAACCGCGGATGTTCCAGGAAAGCAGTAACATAAAAAGCAAAGAGACCCAGAAGAGACACACACCAAAAAGAAACGCTTTACCTCTTCCGATTTGAAACCATTCTATCCTTCTCCTCTTTTTCACACCTGGCTATGACCTCCTCCATCTCCATAATCTTGCCATTGAAGTCTAAACCAAGAGAAACACCCGTTTCTATGACCTTCGAAATTTCTTCGTCCAACTTCTGTTGACTGATATCCGTAGATTCCACCCATTTCTTCCTAACCAAATCCTTACTCTTAGCTGTTTTAGAACCTTTGTGCCTAACAGAATTCTCGACAGCCTTAACAATCTCAGCATCCAGGTTCCACTCTTCTAACGAAACTGCATCAGCCTCATCACTACTGATATTGTCTGCATTAACCTTCGTTCCTCTTCTTTTCTTTAGGACCTGACCCTCTGACCTGACAGCAGAATTATGAAGATGATCCACCTCTCTTTCCTTGTCCATACTCCCGCCATCTAATATAGGTTCATTCCTAAACTGAAGGTCCTCCTCAACCTCATTTCTAATTGGACCTTTTGAAGGGGTTCTAAACACTTCCTCCACCTCTTTTCTATTTGGGCCATTCGAAGGGGCTAAGATATCACTATCCCCCTCATCCACTACTGCCCTCAATCCAGCCGAATGTGGGTCTGAAATATTAGACCTCTCCTCCAACAGGCCCAAATTATGCACCACAAAGGATGAATCTTGAGTGTTGTCTGAACACCTCATAACTCCAAGCCCATCACCTTCAGCCCAATCCAAGAATTTTACATGTTTTGAACATTCTCCCTTCGGGTTCCCATGTGGGACAAAAAGTCCCTCTTCCACATCATCCTCAGAAGACGAGGACGTCTCCTCACCAGAGGTCCACTTGCTGCCAGCTTCCACTCTCTCTTTTCCAATGATCAATTTCCCATTCAAATTAGGAGAAGCCTTTATAAGTCTTCGATGTTTCAGATCTAGCACAGCTTTTCCTCTGAGGTCTGTCAGCTTTCCACTTCCTCCAGATTTGATGGGCAACTTTGCCTGCAAAAGAGAGATTTTTAGATTATCCCTACTGTCCTCTGCAACCAATGTCCCCTTTTGAATTGAATCACGTGGCTCTATGCTCCTTCTCTGGTAATGTTGATTTGACATTCTCCCCAATACCGCCTCATTGAAACCACCTACCTGGTTTAACGATTGATTTTGAGACTGAGTTTCTTCAACCATTGACAGAGTGCCTTCCGCTTGAATTTCATCCTCTGACTTTAATCCTAAAAGTTCCTCTATCCACAGTGATTCCATCGATCCCGGCTCTGCTTCCGCTCTCACGTAAAAACTCCTACTCCCATTCACCACCTTGATCTCTTTCGGATGAGATTTGTTCGGAGACACCAGAACAAGGATTCTTACCATGTCCAATCTTTTCCTTTGAACTGTACCTTCGTCAATCTGCGCCACTTCACCAATTTTGGACCCCAACTTAATGAAGAAATCTTCCTCCCAGAAATCCAAAGCCACTCCTGTGAAGTTGAACCAAACCGGTTTCTGATCAAAACATCTTATTATTGACCATTTTTCCATAGAAGAGAATAGGTCTCTCCATAGGAAGTTGTTGCTAATGAAGTCTTCACAATCTTGAACCGTCCCAAAACTCCATAAAATAGCTCTCCCTCCTAGATACTTTGCTGATACAGAGAAGCCCCTGTTCATCAGTCTTCTCTTTACTATAGCAACATTGGAGAAACCCTTCATCACCCCTACTGCACTTTTCTCCAACCATCTGCCATCAGAACGAATATTATCGTATGTCAATATAATCTGCGAACCGGAAGGATCCCTCCCCCTCTTGTCCCTTTCATCAAACTTGTCCTTCACTACTTCAGCATACGAACTATCCATCCCTTTCTTAACACTCAGTCCCTTAAAGACTGGCTTGGATGCTTCCTCTTTCTTCATCAAAGGGCGGGAATAACCTCCTCCAACCGTCGGCTTCCTAGCCTTCCACCCGTATTGAGCCATCTTGACACGAATCGGCCAACCGTATACGTGCATGCCCTTCGTTTTTTCAATAACCTTTCTTGCCTCTTCTATAGTGCCAAACCTCACAAAAGCATACCCTATCTTATTCTGTTCATTGGCTGCTGCAAGATGAATATCCCTTACTCTCCCAAAAATCTTGAAAATGTCCCATAAGCCTCGCTGATCCACTTGATGATTCAGATTATCCACAAAAATAGACACCAGATTCTCCCTAAAGTCCCTGAAATTACCTTGCCCGAAGTTCCTGTTCCTCGTTCCCATTGTAGCTATAGTGCTAAAGATTCGTATATGAAGTGAAGGTTAGATTATTCTGAGGAAGTATGGTTGTAACTATTACCTCTTCTTAAATGGATGATATGTGTTTATGGAGGAATAAATTGTCCAAACACGGTTATCTTTTTAGACAAATTTACCCCTCCCTAGACACGTGTTATCTTTTTTGGAGGGATGTAATGCTTACCCCCTTGTAGAGGTGAGCAAAATAAACTCATCAATGGTGATGTGTAACATCTGTTGTACTGTGCACAGGCTTTAAAACCTGATCGACGTGGAGGATTTAATACTGTGTATCTACCTGTAACAATTAGCTTGGACATAACTTTAAGGAAAATACTTGAATGCTTGACCGGTCAACACCCAAGGCATGACTTTGTGTTTTGATTGGTTGAAAAAATCATTTAAGGTACCTAATATTAAATTCATAAGGCTGATGTTAGGTTTTTCAATCAATCAAAACACAAAGTCAATACCTTGGATGCTGACCAGTCAACAGTCAGCATCCAAGTATTTTCCTTAACTTTAAACAATTGGGCAGCAAACAACCATGAATATTATGCCATCAATGTGTCTAAAGATATTGTTTCTATAAAATATCTTATTAATTAACAGTTAAATTTATTTTTTAAGAAAAAAAATGCAACGAAAGAAAATTTAGACACATTCTCATGAGCAAACCATTGCTGTGAATTTTAATTTGGTTATTGATCTCACTGCAAAAAAAAGTGACATATAATGATAAAATTTATTTTATGTCACTACAAACAAAGAAATTATCACAATTTCAATATTGTGACAAAAAAGTGTCATTAACAATTCATCACTAAAATATTTGTCACTAAAAGTATTCGTCACTAACAGCCGAAAATGTAAGTTCCACAAATTTCCCCTCTTCAAAGCCCTGGTGACAATAATAATATAAGAGGAAATAGAGGGAAATAGAACCAAATTCCATTGGTTTTGTGGTAATATCACCAAGTTATTAAGTGTTGTGGAAATAGCACCAAAGTATGTGATCTACCAAAATTGCCCCTCACTTATTCCTTCTTCCTCTCTCACTCTCTCTCTCTTCTTCTCTCTCTTTCTTCCTCTCTCCTCTTTTTTTTTTTTTAAAAAAAAAAACCTCCATTGATCCATCAATGGAGATCAAAACGACCTCTGTCGAAACGACCTCCGTCGAAACGGTCAACTCCCTTCGATGGAGATCAAAACGACCTCCGTTATTAAAAAATTTCTAGAAATAAGTCTCGGGTATTTTGAAATAAGTCTCGGGTAGGTCACCCGAGACTTATTTCAAGCTATTTCCAGCTACCCGAGACTTATTTCCATAATTTTTTTTATAACGGAAGTCTTTTCGAATACCTCTAATGGAGTCAACCGTTTTGACAGAGCTCATTTCGATGGAGGTCATTTCGACGAAGGTCGTTTTGATCTCAATTGATGGATCAATGAAGGTTTTTGAAAAAAAAAAAAAAAAAAAAAAGAGGAGAGAGGAAGAAAGAGAGAGAGATAGTATGAAAGAATAAGTGAGAGGCAATCTTGGCAGATCACATACTTTGGTGTTATTTCTACAAACTTATTAAGTTGGTGACTTTCCATAAATGGCTTTGGAAAGAGTGCCATATAAGGAAGTACGGATACGGATACGGATACGGATACGGCACGATACGGGGATACGGTAAATCTCCAAAAACTAGGATACGGATACGGCAGGATACATCAATTAAAATAATATATATTTATATTTTTTTAAAATAAGAATATATAAAAAGATACTTGATAATTCATTCAAAAATCAAAACATATTCATATCCAATCATCCAAATAAAACATGTCACATAACAACCTAAGCCAGAACAATTTAACATATTACAATATCCAAATTAAGTCGTAACATATTACAAAATTGAAAATCCAAATAAAACTTACATCACATAAGTTATAGTATATTACAAAATCCAAATAATACATAAAATAAACTCATAAAATAGATACTAAATTCCTAATTAACTTCATTATCATTATTCACATTGTTAAAGGATCTAAATAATTCGGCATCTAACTCTGGTTCATCAAGTGAAAGGTTTGTAATCTCAAGTATCTTGTTATTCTCCATGTCAATGAAATTAAAGCCAAAATTTCTTTACAGTTTCATTTTGACTCCTAAAATTTTGAAATTATAATTTAACCCCGTTTTATACTAAGATAATTATAATATTACCCCAAACATATCCTCGAAGTATCCCTCAAGTATCCTCCAAGTATCCCTTAAGTATCCTTCAAGTATCCTCCAGTCAAACTTGTGAAAAAGTCAACGGATATGTCATTTGGTGTATCGGATACGTATCCTGAAGTATCCGGGAAGTATCAGAACTGGACACGAGTTCGATACGAGTTACCTCCACCAAATGAAGTATCCGTGCTTCCTAGGTGCCATACAAAAAAATGCCCCATAATAATATGGTTATTGAAAAAATTGAGTGAAGAATAATAAAATCAATTATTAAAATCTCTGTTTTGGTGCCAATTCCCTGCCAAAATCTCTTGCTTTGATTAATTAAATCTCTTAGCTGTTCAAAAAAAAAACAAAAAAAAAATCATCACAAAAGATAACATTTAAATATCCTAAAACAAGCTTAAATATGCTTTATAAATGTTCACAATTCCAACAAAACATATGATTCATAAATGTTCACAAAATCATTTATAAAATTGTTCACTCATCCAGAATTATCTTCACGAAATCTGACTAGCTTGTAGGAGTCAATCAATATTTTCCTTCTCTCGTATTCAGATTGCCTACCTTCTCTCGTATTCAAATTTCTCCTTTCAAATTGTCTTCTCTCTTATTCAAATAAGTAAACATGGATTGTAGCAAAACACTTTAGTATGTGTACGTAAAGCCTCCATGCTTTAAAGAGTAAAATCATATGATTGTCATGTTCATCCATGTATCTTGCTAACGCTAAATCAAGAATGCAAGGAGAGTGTATAATTTTTTTTTAAAAAAAAAATAGTAGCTAATTACATTCAATAAAGTACCTTGTATTTAAGCATAATACAACTCCACATACTTAGTCTAAATAGAAATTTAATATTAAGGTTTTTAATGCAATGTCAGTCTAAACTGACCGATATGCTTCTGAAATCTACAGCTACATAGCTACTTTATAATAAGGGATATAACATAATTGAGTTCACAAGAATTACGAAAAAAATTAGTTGTACTAGTAAGATTGGATTATAAATCATTAGTGGCTACAATAAAGTAACTTGAAGCAAATTTTTTGAGCATGGAAAGAGTGAAAATTATGAGTTGGGTTTGGCTGCTTTTTCATGATAAAAGTGACAGAATTCTAAGATTAAAATTAAAAGGCCCAGAATCATAGAATCAAACAACCAAGAAGTTGAAACAAATCCAATTGTGCCTATTTAACCCCAACATATATAGAAGACATCAATCTTATGAGGATGTATAACCAATTTTTTTTTCAAATGAATTGGTGGTGGTGGTGCATTTCTGCAACGGATCAAGAAGGAGCAATTGCATTTCAAATGAGGGTGTCATAATTTAAAAAATAAAATAGTAGTTAATTACTTTCAATACCTAGTATCTCTGTTCAAAAAAAATACCTAGTATCTAAGCACAATATAACTTCACACACTTAGTCTAAATAGAAAATTAATCACAAAAATTATCAAAAGCAATATACAAGTAATTGTGTTAATAAATCATAGATTTAAATCAACAAGCCAATGTATTTTTAGCAAAATCCTTTTTTCTTTTTTTACCTTAAGCTGGGGAATCTGTTCAACTCAATTGAATCCAGGCAACAGCAAAAGCCACGCCTGCCCAAGAAACAGCAAAACAATATCAAGACAACGGCAAAGCCACGCCTGCCTAAAAAACCCCAAAAAAAAACTAGGGAAACAAAAACATCAAATAGGGTGAGATCAACAAACATCAAGAGATAAACAAAGAAACAAATTTAAAAAAAAAAATCTTCACAAACAAACAAAGAAACAAATTATTTAAAATCTTCACAAGTATTCATCCTCTTTCTATTACAATAAACAAACCCAACTCTAGAAACCAAATAATTCTTCAAATGAATAAATAAAAAAATAACCCACAAAAATTAGTCAGAAAGAAAGAATCGAAGAACTCACCAAAGATGAGTGAGATCGAGAATCGGACTACGAAGACAATTGAGAAGACGCTGGCCGTTTGTTGACTTGTGTTGTCTCATTTGGCATGGTTTGGGTTTTTTGATTTCACGCACTACTACAAAAATGTTAAAAGACATCGGTTGTTTACATCGGTTTTTAGATAACCGATTTAAAAAAACTTTTAGAAATCGGTTTTTATAAAAACCGATTTCTTAAATATTGTGGTTTAAAAAGACAATAATTCTTGGGAAAATCGATATGGATTTAGTTTCCAATAAGAAATCGGTTTTCCTTAAAACCGATGTCTTAAATATTGCTGTTTGAAAAGACAACGGTTTTTGGGAAAACCAATATGGATTTTTTTCCAATAAGAAATCGGTTTCTATTAAAACTGATGTCTTAAATATTACGGTTTGAAAAGACAACAGTTTTTGGGAAAACCGATATGGATTCAAAAGCAAAATTCTTCTGAAATTCAAATTTGACCTATGTCCACATTCAAGTGTGCATCTCTAAAAATAATCAGCGTCATTTGCTCAAATTTTGATACACGAAAGTACACATGCAAACAAACACTTATTGTTCAGAAAATATTCCAAAAATCGATTTGGAAAAGTGTGAAAATGAGCGATGAAAACATCTCACTTGCGAATTCGTGTCGCTTCTGACCTTTGACTGAATAATTGATCATAACTTTCAAAATACCACCCAAAATTTTACGTTCTTTATACCGTTGGATTCATATCAAAAAATTGAGCAACCCTAAATAGACAAAAAAAATTATTCCCTTGCCAAAAGATACAGTTTTAAGGAAAAAGTTTGCACAAAAATTGATCATCTTCAATCGCTTCTGACCTTTGACTGAATAATTGATCATAACTTTTAAAATACCGCCCATAATTTTACGTTCTTTATACTGTTAGATTCGTATCGAAAAATTGAAGAATCCAGTATGGATGGAAAAATTTATTTCCTTGCCAAAAGATACAGTTTTAAGGAAAAATTTTGCACAAAAATATCTCTAATCGCTTCTGACATTTGACTGAATAATTGATTATAACTTTCAAAATACCGTTCAGAATTTTACGTTCTTTATACCGTTGGATTCGTATCGAAAAATTGAAGAACCCAACATGGACGAAAAAATTTATTTCCTTGCCAAAAGATACAATTTTAAGGAAAAAGTTTGCATAAAAATATCTCCAGCAGAACACAAAACCACACAAAAAATGAAATGAAAAATAAACCCACCAATATTTTTTTTTAATATATGTTTGTAGTAGAAATTAGAATTTTGATTAGTTGAATAAATTTAAATTTATCAAACAAGTTTTTTTTTTAAATTTATTTCTAACAACTCATTTAGGTTATATATAAATATTATGCAATAGTTAACACATCCAATATTGTAGTCAGGTGATAAAGGCTTACCACTTTGACTTTGAGGTTGTAAATTCAATTCCTCATAATGACAATTAATTATTATCAAAGGTGGGGCCGGACGATGGCGGGATTAATTTTCGTAATATATCAATTTTACGTCGCGGTTTTTAAATTGGTTTTATATATAACCGATGTGTTTTCGCATGTTCTTACAACGGTTAAAAACCGATGTCTTTAATGCATTTTTTTCTAAATCACTCAAATAGACATCAGTTTTAAAATTTTGAAAAACCGATTTCTTCCATGTAAAATAACCGATTTCTTTTGCGTTTTTTGTAGTAGTGACGAAGGCAACAAACCAAAGATGAGAGAAAGAGAAGGAGAAACAGTTTCTTTTTATGTTGGATATTTTTGTAATATTTGGAATAATTAAGGGTAAAAAAGTCTTTTCACAACTTGTCTCATGCATGGGACAAGTCTGACCGAGGTATTTGGGTGGGATAATTTTTTGTGTTTTTTGTCCCGCCTTGTCCTACATTGTCCCATCCTTTTCCATGTTAATGACGCGCCAAAAGTGGGATAAGAGAAAACTGTCCCACCTTGTTCCGCCCCGTCCCGTCCTGCGTACCAAACGCACCCTTTGTAAACCAGCTGCCTCATATAGAAAATCTGTAGCATGCATATATATTTAATGTTTAACATATGACGTTGAAATCTAAGAAACCCTAGAAACAATTAATTGTCCATGAAAATCGTGAACCATTTGGTCCATTTTGTAATAACCACAACTAATTAATATTGAAGTCAGTCGTGTTAATGAGTCTGCGACACTATGGACCAAGAATTTTAATGAGCACGTGATGTTATTAGATTATCAATGGTGATGTGTGACATCTGTTGTATTGTATGGCTCACATGTGTACTGTGCACAAGTACGTGATGTCATTAGATTATCTATGGTGATGTGTCTGTTGTATTGTATGGCTCACATGTGATCGACGTGGAGGATTTAATACTGTGTATGATTCAAGCAACTTGATGAACAGTTTAATGGAGGTAGGTGTTACTTTTCATACAATATATACATTCATACTATGTGGACAATCTATCATAAAAGCTTTAGCAAATTGTTAGAGTAGTTTTGTAAGTGAGAGACAAAAAAAATATTGCAGTAAGTCTAGATCGAGATACAAGTCTCAATTATTGAGATTTTTTTTTTTTTTTTAGTATCTATTAATTCGAAACTATATATTTTTTTTAAAAGCTTTCGCTATTAGTAGGATTCAAGCTGCTAACCTGAGAGTCATTTACCCAAACTCCAAGCTACGCTCATATTGGCCTCAATTGTTGAGATTTGAGACTTGTAATAAGTCTCCATTGAAACTTACTACAACAATTTTTTTTAAGAAAATAAAATATATAAGTTTTAGAAAATAAATTTCTAGGAAGAAAATTAAATTTAATAAATGATGATCCGAGACTTAGGCCCTGTTTGATTTTTTGTCTGAAGACTGAATAGTGACTGAAAACTGAAAATTGAAAAACATGTTTGTTTTTTTTTTACAAACAACTCTAACATATAAATTAATTCTAAAATAAATTTATTTAGTTATTAATAATATTTTAAATTTATATTATTGTATAGAATTTAATAATTACTAATCTCTTAGCTAGTGACATTATAAAATTAATAGGCTTTTATTTTTATTCTTGCATACAGGCAGACGGTAACAAAATGATCCACCAGGGAATATTGATGGTCAACGTCCTTACCAAAAGAAAATTCAACGAACAATTTATTCTTTAATTGATTTGGAATAAATTTAGATAATTATATAATTTATAAACTACATGTATAAAATAAATAAATAAATAAATAAATAACATTATAGAACAAGTGGTTAGTTTTAGAAATAGATTAAATTAGTGAGGATAGTTTTGGAAGTAAAATTTTGCATTAAATTCTACTACTGGATTTATGTTAAGTGAAAAGTGAAAAGTTTTCACTTTTCAAAACAAGTAGAACATAACAGAAAAGACAAAAGAAGTAGAACATTGAATAGTTGCAATCACCTATGCCCTAACAGCAAGACCGAGTGTACCTTTAGAGAGCGCACAGTTTGACCATTCAATGTTAAGTAAAAAAATCAACAGGGCCTTAATAGAGTGAGGAAATGCAAAAGAGTTCTTTGTTTGAATAACCAAATCATGAGTTGTCTTTTGCTTAAAGCTGAAATGGATAGGCGAACAAATCTTCTTCCGTCTCCAGAAATGGAAATACAAGATTTGTATTTGTGTTTGAAAGAAGAATTTATGGAGTTCTTGCATTCAAGATTGGATACAAATAAGTATCCTATATTCCTATCATATAATCTTGGTTAATGTGAAAGCTCGTACGATTCTTTATGTTTTCGGAAAAAAAAATATTCATATTTATATTATATTAGATTTAAATCATCAATCCATTCATTTAAATTGTATTAGATTTTGATGATTTAAATGAAGGGACTAGAGTATTGCCACATCATTTAGGCACCAGATTTGGGCAATGTAGCATTACTCTGTTATTATTATTTGGTTTCTTCTTTCCATCTGTTCCTCTTTTACTTATCAATTCACTTACACGATTCAATCAATTTTTCCACAAAAAATCAACTAGAAACACAAATGCCAGAATAAAACTTTTTATTTTGAAATGTCAACTTCTTTGATTTTTTTCCAATTAAGGGGGTGTATTTAATTAAAATTTTAAAAGACTTTTAAAGACTTTTTTAAGTAAATGAAACTTTTATAGAGAATTATGAAAAACATTCATAGACTTTTATTTTAAAAGACTAGACTTTCATAAACTTTCAATTCAAAAGACTTTCATAGACATTTATATACCTTCATTTATTTTTAAATATAATAAATACTTTTTTTTTAGTAAAATTATATATATTTCTCATGTCAATAAAAATATTTTTTTTAAACGAATATAAAAAAAATCATCGTTAATTACACTTGACAAAAACATTCTTGCCTATATATATGATTTTAAAAATTTTATTTGTATTTTTATTATATTTTGCATCATAAAGACATTATGCAACTAATTCTTTTAATAATTATTCAAAATTTTATTTGTTTTTATAATTAGTCAAAACATTATAAATTTTCTTTTAGAATAAACGTATCAAACCGACAATAATATTAACGTGTAAATGTCTCTACGAAAGTATGACAATGGGTATAAAAAATCTACATAAAATTAATTCAAGTTACTAAAGATAAAACATAAAAATTGCACATAGTTATTGAACAAGACATATGCCTAAAAGCGGATAGTTTGATATTGATCATAATTACATAGAGCCACGCTCATACATAGACATGGCACTAGTTCGGTCCGAATCGGCGAACCAAACCGGAAAAATCGGAATCGGTACCAGGTCGGTTCCAATTTTTGAGGAACCGCCAAATTTGAACTGGACTGGAATCGATGGTTTCGGTTCCGGTTTGAACCGGCGGTTCGAACATATATATATTTTTTAATAAAAAAAAATTATAAAACTGATCTCTCTCTCTCTCTCTCTCTCTCTCTCTCTCTCTCTCTCTCTCTCTCTCTCTCTCTCTCTCTCTCTCTCTCTCTCTTTCTAAATCTAGTTGACTGGTTCTCTTCGAAGTTTGATCGCTTCTTCATCCCATCGCCGGCGATCGACGGACACCAGATGGTCACTCTCTCTTCGATCTCTTCTTCTTCTTCTTCGATTCACCGGGTTGATTTGTGTGCGATTCACGGGGTTGATTTGTGTGATGGGTGATTTACTGATTTGGGGTTGATTTGGATCGGTAATGGGTGATTTATTGATTTGGGGTTGTTTTGGGTGATTTGTGAGAGAGAGTGGGGTTGATTTGGGGATGGCCGATTCATGGAATCACGGCCATGGGTGGTGGTGGTGGCGGTGGGTGATTTCGGGTTTATTTGAGGTTGAATATGTGAATGAATGTGATATTGCGATCTCACGGATCTGGGACTTTGGGTTGGGGTTAGAATGTTGGATATGTATGTGACTGCCTGACTGGGTTAAAAAAAAAAGGGAACCGGAACCGTCAGAATCAGATCGGAACTGGTAAAACTAGAACGGACGTCAAGTCTAAAAAAAAAAAAAAAAAAAAAAAAAAATTTCTACTCATAAGCGACTTTGATTAATATTGGCATGGCTGAATAGTGATTTTTGTCTTTTATTATTTTTAATTAATATAAATGAAGTTTGTTTGATTTGTTTCGGTGTTGTTTAGTTGCTTTGAAAATAGAGATTAAAAAAAAATGAAATCTCTCATCCTTAATTGCATAGCCAATAGAGAGTCGGAGAAAAAATGGAGAAAATATTCTAGTGGAAAACAATACCACTTAAACTTGCCAGAACACGAAAACCTTAGATTAAAATAATTTGCCACTGCCAGTCTGCCACTTTCATCTTTTGTTTTCTTGTTCATATTACTCACGCCATTCAATAAAATTGAGAACTTTTGAACATTGCAGTTTTTTCTTTTTAATTTTTACTGTCCATTTTGAAAATTTAAAACTATTATGGAAAAAATCTTCTTTCATTGTTTGACGATCATTTTTGTTTGAAATCTACAAATATTCTTTTAATGGTCATCCACCCCCTGCGCCTTTTAAAATTTACTCTTGAAATTTAAACACACTCAAAGACGAAGAATTAAAAATGAAAAGATAGTTATTGTAGGGTGTCGACCTACAATCGATATGGATCGGGTCGTATGTTGTTAGGCCCAATGCAACTTGGGTTGAGTTTCCGTGGATCGTGTTGTCGTCTGCTGGATTGACCTGCAAAAGACCTTAGTCGACCGAAATAGATTTTAGTCGTCCGACCTAATAACCTGCAAAAATTGAAGAACAGATAAAATAGAACAGCAATAAAAAAGAATAGCAAAGGAAATTGATTTAGATTGATAGCCTTAGTTATGCTTGGGCTGAGCAATGATGATCGTGATAGTATGGATTCCGGTGACCGTGATTCTTTTGAGACAGAATTTCAGTACGCTTTCTTAAGCTTGTTTTCTCTATCCCCTTTTAGTGTCAAATGAAGCTCTTTATATAGGAATTTCAGATGACCGTTTAAACCAAATCACGATACGATTGCAAACGAGATCTTTGGAGAGATTTTCTCCCCAAGTATCTCGTTTATTTGAACGTGTCTTAACTGCTAGCTGACTTGGTCTTCAAACGACCAAATCACGCTGCTGGCTGCCATTTGGGCTACTTCAGATTGGATCGGAGTTAATAAGTACTTGGGCTTTGTACCTTTGGGCCTGTGGGCTATTTTTGGCTACCACAGTTTGTCCCCCACTCTCTAGTGAGTTACCAACGAAGTAGAGAGTGATTCAGATTCAGTCGACCGTTGTCGAGCGAAGAAAATAACTTTGGTCGGCTGGATTCGTTGCTAACTTATTGAGATGAGCTCTAAACGTCGTTTGACTTCATCATCTTGAACCGATACGATTGCTGATGTTATTTTTTGGTCGACACGACCATTGATGTCAACAGAATTTGTTTCCAAATGTCGTTCGACTAATTCCTACTAATTCCAACTGTTAGGATATGATGAGGAAAACAGGCAAGCCAAAGGTCAACTTGAAAAGACATCTTTCGTTTCAGAAACCCTAGTGATGTCATGAGCAATTAATTATGGCGTGCTTACTTGGCTCGAGAAAAGGTTTTGAATTTCAAAAAACCCATAATTGGCGGTTGCGTGCGTGAGTAAACAATTGGCAACTGAAAGGTTGCATCTTCTTCTGGTAAGGACACGTGGCAAAGGGGGTTATGCAAGGGTTTAGTTATAAATATAACCTCCCAACCCTTTTAGAGCCACTTTTGCGAAATACTCTCATCGTTTTGAGCCATCTCTGCGAAGAAAACTCAGAAATATCCAGCAACTCATCCAGTAATTCCAACCGGAACTTCATCTCCTTCTCACTTCAAGGTGATTATTCTTCTCTTCATTATCTTTTAGTTTTTGCCTGCAAAAACTTTGTTTTTTGAAATAAGAAATAGAAACGTAAAGTTACCTGAATATTTAGTGTTTTAAATGTGCTGTTCTTCATCGTTCTTCATTGTTCTTCATTGTATTCTGGTTCTCTGTTGATTTTGATCTTGTTCCTGCATTGTTAGTTGTATTGTTTGTGTTTATTTATTTCATACGACCGATGTAGACTGGAAGCTTTATTCGGCCGACTTTGTAGGACGCTAGGACTTGTAGGGTTAGGTTAGGTTTTAAGACGATGACCCTAGAGTAGGATTTTTAGAAACCCTAGGTTGTGATTGTAGCGCCACAGTTTCTGATTTGTGCATTTTTTGCCTTGTCAGCTTTAGGAGGAAACATGTCGAACGAAGATGTTAGCATGTCGAGTGGAGAAATAAACCTGTCGAGCGACGACACCATATCTGACCCAATATATAGTTGGACAAGCGAAGAGGATGGTGATGAAGTTGATAGTGGTGTCGATGTCGATCGACGAGTTACACTAGAGGATCCATCTAGCATTGTTTCGATAAATACGAAAAGGATACTCGAACAAGGCGGTGTACGTGCCGTTGCGTCGATAGTCGACCATCCAGAATATATAGACGTAGATGAGGCCACTACGTCTGGTCGACCAGTAGGTGTTCTTGAAGAAAGTCCATCAAGTTTGGTGTCGGAGGAAAACTTGTGTTTGTTGAGGGAAATTTATGGTATCCCTAGTAGTGTCGAGCTACGAGCACCAAAGGAGCATGAGAAAGCTGACTGGGATATACCAGAGTGGACATGTCTCTATGAATATACCTTCCGTTTGGGGTTTAGGTTCCCCATTCCCCCATTGGTGCGACGAACATTGCTATACTACGACCTTGCTCCGGGACAGCTAATGCCAAACACCTGGAGGATCTTGCTGAGTTTGAGTGTCCTTAGTGAGAAATATGACATACCTTTTGGGATGTCGAGCCTCCTTCACAACTATTATTTGAAGGAGCACATATACGACCAGGGTCGCTATATGTTAGTACCTAGAAGCAAGGAGCAGCAGATCGTTACCGACACGACAACAAACGACCGAAACTGGAAGGATACCTATTTTTTTGCGAAGGGTCCTCCAGTCGACGGTCCATGGTTCGTGGACGATGAACAGTATGTTTTAAGACGGACTTGGAATCGATATGGTGAGTGTCGTCCGACTTTTGTCGTAGATAGGTTTTTCTTTTTACCTGATTTACCTTTGCTGATACCTAGTTTATTTTGTAGAAATAAAGGGCTTAGAGAGTAAACCGTCGAGCAAAATAGCTCCTGTTCGCACCGCAGCAATGCTTAATATCCCTGAAAAGGATAGAAGCTGTAAGGTGCTATTAACAGAAGGTAAACTTAGGCCTGCCAGGTTATGGAGATGGTCGACTCATAATAGGTCGCGCGACCCTTATCCTCGTGTGAAGGATTTCTTGTCGTATATCTGGATTAGGAGGAGTTTCGAAATTCTCCAATATACAATGAAATTCTTGTCGTCTATTTCTGACAATGAACGTCGTGTTGCAGTGATATCAATGGCAAGTGCAAGGCTAAACATGCCCAATTCGGCCGACGCTTTCAAACGACTAAGAGAGGAGCTGAGTAAGAAAAGAGCAGCATCAAAGAAGAAACAGGTTGCAGAACAGTCGACAGAGGTTGCTGGTGGGCATGTATATACTTCATCTCCTGAAGCATCGCCCAAAAAGAAGAGGCCAAGGAAGGATCCAGCAGCCGACAAGGGGAAGAAAGTTGTCGAGGCGACTGCAAAGAAACAGGTGGCTGTCACACGGCCAGATTCGTCGAAAGCACTTTTCCCCAATTTATCATCTTTTGACGAGCCGACCTCTTTCTTGGATAAGTCGTTCGACTACATCCTTCCTGCGGATGAGAAGCATCTGCAAAAGAAGAAGATTGAAGATGTATTCGACACAGCTTTCCTTTCGGCTTTTCATGTGAGTTGCCTACTATATTTTGTTTTTGAATTTTATGATGTCGTTTTATTTATGATAACTTTCGTTGCTGTGCAGTCTTTGCAGACGTCGCTGCATTTGCATGGGAGGTACAGGGGGCTGAGCGACAAATACGGGAAACAGCGGAAATTGATTGAAGTTATGAAGCAGGAGAAGGCCAAGGTCGACTCAGCTGCTGAAGAATTGAAGGGTAAGAACTCTACTCTTGAAAAAGAGTTGGAGGATATGAGAGCAGAGAGGGATCGACAATCCCTGGAGCTGGCTGAAGCCCGAACCGCCTTGGTCGAAGAGCAGCGCCTTGTTGCTGGTTTGAAAGACCAAGTGATGAATGTCGCTTCAGTTGCGATGTGCAAGGCAAAGGCGGAGCTCTACAGGGAATATCTTGCAGGCGACCATCGTAACTGGAATCGCGATGAAATGCAAGAGATGGTTGAAGCCTGCGAAGAGATGTATAGGTTGGAGGAGTTGTCGCCTGGACAAAATGAAGAACAGGTACTTGATGAGAATCAACTCTCTCAAGGTGTCGGTGCTGGCGACAATCCTCTGAACGACCTACCCGTGGTCGATCCATCTCTTGCTGATGCTACTAACGTCAATCAACCTCCTGCTGATGATACCACAAGGCTCGACCCCCCTGTCAACTGAATTTTTATTTTTATTTTTGTAAAGGATGATCTGGTCGTGTCGACCATTTATTATTTTCTTTAATTTGTCGCATGATATTTTGATCGTATCAATATTGATAATATCTTTGCCATCTCTCTCAACAGTTTTATGGCATTTGTTTGCGTGTGGATATGATACGACCTTTTGCCTGTGAAAACGATACGACCATCATATGATGGGGTTTACACAAGATTAAGAAACTGAATGAAACAAGCCTGTAAACTTATATTCATGCATAAGTCGAATGATATTATAGAAAATTTGATAAAAATACGGCTGATTCAATTATAGAATACTTGCGTATAAGTTAGTCGACAAACAATGTCGCATACAAGCGTTCAGTCGACATTTAACAAAATAACATCACTGATTTATACAACTCGCGTACATGCGTTTCATCGATTATTCATCGCGTACATGCGTTTCATCGACTATTCATCGCGTACATGCGTTTCATCGACTATTCATCGCGTACATGCGTCAGTCGACATTTTTCTTTTTGTCAAGTGTTGTCCCCGACTCCCAGCGTGCGTTTGATTAGATAAGGATGGTGGGAGTAGAATCTTGTTGTCGTTGACGTCGGGGTATTGCCAATGCTGTAATAACAGAAGAATATCGTAGCAAAATAATACGTAGAAGTCGACTGAGGTTACGAAAAATGTTTTGTGAGCTCAGTTATAAACTTGTACTAAGTTTTTCATCATTGCTCTTTTTCGCGTCGTTAGTATCTTTAGAAAATCAGAAAGTAAAGGCAGTAAATGTAAGTAATGTAAATTAAGTTTTAGAAGTGATACTGTTTCAAATGGAGTGCGTTCCAACTGTTGTTCAGCTCTCGACCGTCGAGTCCTCGCAATTTGTAAGCTCCTCGACCGACGATGTCTGTTATTTGATAAGGCCCCTCCCATGTCGGCCCCAATTTTCCAGCTCCCTCTTCTCTGGTGTTTTGAAAAACGCGGCGTAGTACCCAGTCGTGTAGCTTAAAGGTTCTGACATGTACTTTTTTGTTGTAATGTCGTGCGACCTGTTGTTGATACGACTGTATTCTTAGAGCCGCTCGATCACGTCTTTCATCCAGGTGATCCAACTCGAAGGCGAGCTCATGGTTGTTTTCAGCTTCATTTGGATTCTCACTCCGTGCGGTTGCGAGTCGTGTCTCGATGGGGATCACTGCTTCAGACCCATAGACAAGGGAGAACGGAGTTTCGCCAGTCGACCGTCGATGAGTAGTTCGATACGACCATAGGATTTCTGGTAGTTTTTCCACCCATTCGTTCTTTTCAGCTTCTAGTCGTTTCTTCAGCGTGTTGATGATGGTCTTGTTCGTCGACTCCGCTTGTCCATTTGCTTGTGGATATCGTGGAGTTGAAAAACTTAGCTTTATCCCGTATTTGTCGCAGAAGTTTTTGAAGTCGAATGAGATGAACTGGGACCCATTGTCGGTCACTATTTCTCGTGGAACTCCGAACCTGCAAATAATGTTTTTCCACACAAAATTGCGTACCTCGATGTCGCGTACCTGAGGCAAAGCTTCTATTTCCACCCACTTTGTGAAGTAGTCTGTCATCACCAACATGTAGATGACGCCTCCAGGTGCAGCTGGGAGTTTTCCTACGATATCCATCCCCCATTTCATAAAAGGCCAAGGGGCTGAGATTGAATTTAGCATACCTGGGGGAAGATGGCAGACTGGCGCGAATCGTTGGCACTTGTCGCACGACTTCACGTGATGTTGTGAGTCGGAGCGCATGGTTGGCCAGTAGTATCCTGCTGTAATTGCTCTATTCGACAGGCTTCGAGCCCCCGAGTGATTTCCACATTCTTCATAGTGTAGATTCTTGAGAACGTCGTACGCCTCCCGTGGAGTTACGCACCTCAAGTAGGGTCCTGTAAAAGACTTTTTGTATAGCTTACCGTATAAAATGCAGAACTTCGCAGCTTTTGCTTTGATTTTTCTTGCCTCAGCTCTGTCCCCAGGTAAAATGTCGGCTCGCAAATAGTCTAGTAGTGGATCCATCCAATTTCTTCTGTAGTCGACTGGGGCGACTATTTCTATTGCTTGAATAGTCGGTGTTGTAAGGTGAACGACTGGAATCGACTTTGATCCACTTGTCGTTGTCGAGCCAAGATAAGCTAGTGCATCTGCACGTGAGTTCTCCGACCTGGGTATTTGTTCGATGGTGAACTTGTCGAAAGTCGACTGAATCTGCTTGGCTTTGGCCAAGTAAGCGGTCATCCTTTGATCTCTTGCTTCGTATGAACCGTTTATCTATCGAACGACTAGTTGTGAGTCGCTGAATACTTGGAGACTTTTGACATTCAGGCTTTTGGCTAGATCGAGTCCAGCAATCAGCGCTTCGTACTCCGCTTCGTTATTCGTCGCTCGGAATTCGCAATGGATGGATTGCTCAATTATGTCCCCGTGAGGGGATGTGAGTACCAATCCCAGTCCACTGCCTTTTACGTTGCTTGATCCGTCGATCGACAAAGTCCATTTTTCGTCCGACGTCGTCTCTGTTAGAGCTATTAGCTCTTTTTCAGCCTGCAAGTTTTCGTTAGGTGTAAAGTCTGCAAGGAAATCAGCTAATACCTGTGATTTTAACGCTGTCCTTGGATGGTAATTGATGTCGTACTCACTTAGCTCAACAGCCCATTTCGTCAGTCGACCTGAAACTTCAGGCTTATGCAATATATTTTTTAGAGGGTAAGTCGTTAATACCTTAATTGAATGGCACTGGAAGTAAGGCCTCAACTTTCTGGCTGCAACGACCAACGAGAGTGCCAGTTTTTCCAATTGACTGTATCGTGTCTCAGCATCGAGCAGTGCCTTACTTACGTAGTAGACTGGATGTTGTCGATCGCCTTCTTCCCTTACCAATACTGCACTGACGGCTGTGGTCGACACGGCTAAGTATAGGAGTAGTGTCTCGTCATCTTTAGGTTTTGACAGTAGTGGTGGGGAGGTCAAGTATTCCTTAAGGTCCTGCAATGCCTTCTCGCAATCGTCGTTCCATTCGAAGGCCTTGTTTTTCCTCAAGGTGTTGAAAAATGGATGGCATCGCTCAGACGACTTGGAAATGAACCTGTTCAATGCTGCTACTCGACCAGTCAATTTCTGTACGTCTTTGATGCATTTGGGCGACTCGATTTCTTGTATCGATCGGATTTGGTCTGGGTTGGCCTCGACTCCTCTTTGTGTGACTAAGTACCCTAAAAATTTTCCTGATGAGACACCAAAAGAACATTTAGTGGGATTTAATTTCATACCGTACTTGTCGAGGACGTCGAACGACTGCCTGAGGTGGTCTATGTGTTGTTGTGCCACAAGCGATTTAACCAGCATGTCGTCGATGTAAACTTCCATCGTCGAGCCAAGCATTTTGGCGAACATCATATTCACAAGCCGTTGGTAGGTAGCACCTGCATTTTTTAAACCAAACGGCATTACTTTATAACAGAAGGTACCTCGTTCGGTTACGAAGGCTGTCTTTTCCTGGTCGTCTGGATGCATCAGGATCTGGTTGTAGCCTGAGTAGGCGTCCATGAAGCTGAGTAATTCGTGTCCAGCTGTTGCGTCGACAAGCATGTCGATATGAGGTAAAGGGAAGGAGTCTTTGGGGCATGCTTTGTTGAGGTCTGTGAAGTCGATGCATACCCGCCACTTGCCATTCTTCTTTTTGACGACCACGACATTTGCTAGCCAATCAGGATACTGGACTTCTTTTACTGAGCCAATGTCGATTAGCTTATGGATTTCTTCGTTGATGACTTTGTTTCTCTCCGGAGCGAATTTCCTTCGCTTTTGTTTAACTGGTCGATGATCGGGGTCGACCTGTAGTTGGTGCACTATTACCTCCGGATCAATGCCGACCATGTCTGCGTGCGACCATGCAAAGCTGCCTTGTCGTTCCCTTAAGAAGTTGATTAGTTGTTCCCTAACTTCCTTCGACAGTCTCGACCCTATGAATACCTTCCTATCAGGTCGACTTGAGTCGATCGACACTTCGTCGAGATCCTCCATCTTTGGAGCGTTTGGTGTCGACTCGACTTTGGAGTCCTGTAATTGCTATAAAGATTCTTTTTTCTTCTTCATGGCGTTTTGGTAGCATTCTCTAGCTGCTCTCTGCTCTCCTTTAATTTCACGAACTCCCCACCTGGTTGGGAACTTGATCATTTGGTGGTAAGTCGAAGGGATTGCCTTCATTTCATGGATCCAGGGTCTTCCTAGGATTGCGTTGTAGGGCGACTGACAGTCGAGCACCAAGAAGTTGACGTAGAGGTTTACGCCTTCAGCGTAGATGGGTAGAACGATTTCCCCCAACGTGCTTTTTTGTTCTCCGCTGAATCCTGTCAGAATTGTCGTCCGACGGCTCAGTTTCGACTCGTCGACCTGCATTTCTCTCAAGGCACTGTTAAATAAAATATTGCATGAACTGCCATTATCAATTAGAATTCTTTTTGTTAAACAGTTTGCAATATGAAGTGAAATAACGAGTGCATCATGGTGAGGAGAAAACAAATCTGATTTATCTGATGACTTGAAGGTGACTGTCTCGTCGACGGTCGATGGGTGCTCCCTACTTGGTTGAATTTCTGTATTTAACACTTGTCGTGTATGCCTTTTTGCCGCTGAATAGCTGATGCCACTCACTTCGGAACCTCCTGTAATAAAATTTATTACCCTGTCGTGTCGAGGTGGCTCTGGGGGATTGTCGTTTGAGTTCGTCATTCTGTCGTTTCGTCTTGCCAGGGTCTGTTTTCCCTTCTCTGTTAAGAACTCTTGGAGATGTCCTTGTTTTAGTAGCTCCGCAACTTCGAATTTGAGGGCGATGCAATCCTCAGTTCGATGGCCGTGATCTCCGTGGAACTCGCATCTCAATTTTGCGTCTCTATGCTCTGGAAGTGCATTCATTTTTCTTGGCCATTTCACCGTCTTGCCCATCTCCCTCATGACTGATACGAGGTCGACTGGTTCGATGCTTAAATTATACTCTGGTACCTCTGCTTTTGGTCGACTGGTTCGCGGGTAGCCCCTCCTGTATGGTCGACTGTCGCTTGAGCCTTCATCCGTTTGTCGAGTGTTCCTTTCTCCCGTCGGATAAGGTTCTGACCTTCTGTCGTTAGACCTCCTATCCACTCGGTAGTTTCTGCGGTTTGAGTAGTTGTTGGCTCTACTTACGTAGTTAGCTTCATCTTCTTCCCATTTTATTTGGGCCCATGCTTTGGCCAACACATCCTCCATTGTCCTGCATGGATACTTGGTCAATTCTTTATAGAGATCAGAATCAAACCTGAGGCCCTTTCTGAAGGCGTATATCGCAGTCGCCTGATTGCAATGAGGGATTTGGACCTTCTCTCTGTTGAAACGACCTACATATGTCCTTAAGTTTTCGCCGTGCTTCTGGGTTATAGTGTATAGGTCGTCCGACTGTTTTTCCAGCTTGCGGCTACTTGCGAATTGTTCCACGAAGGTATCTGTAAGCTGCGCAAATGAATTAATTGAATTATTGGGAAGGTTAGTGTACCATTGTAGAGCTGGACCATTGAGACTAGATCCGAAAGCTTTGCACATGCATGCTTCTCGTAGGTCGCGTGGAATGGCTGCGGTGAACATCCTCTGTTTGTACTGCGCTATGTGGTCGTCTGGATCGGTCGTCCCCTCGTATTGCTTCATGTTTGGGAAGCTGAACTTTTTGGGCATTTCGACCAGCGCTATTGAGTCGACGAAGGGTGAGTCTGCAAAGCTATTCATGTTGCTCCTTTTAATTGGAGCTGGAACGCCAGGGATCCTTTGTATGAGAGCTTCCATTTCTGCAAACCTGCGAGAAAATTCCAGATTAGCCAGAGAAGATAAATCCGGATTTGACTTTACCAGGCTTGGTGTCGACTGGAGCGACACGGGTGTCCCTAGGACATTTTCAGGTTGCCTGCCCGTAACAGGATCTTGATCGTTGTCGTTTCGAGCCTGCAAGTTGTTGAGGTCGATGTCGACCCTGGTCGTCTGGGGTGTTTGCTGGGTTTGTCCGACATTTGGATTCACATCAGGTGCTGATGGGCCTGTCGGAGCGTCTCGACCTCGTCAGTCGACCTCTTGTTCAGTGTTGGGGACAGGAACTGGATGCCCCACTTCTTCGCTGTCGGGAACAACGCCATCGACAATGGCTCGCAGTTCTTCATTAGTGGCTCGAATAGCAGCGTTTTCAGCTTCCAATGCTCGTAACTTCTCTGCGTTTGCTGCTGTTTGAGCCACCAATGCAGCGATCTGCTCTTCAATGGTTGGGGTAATTCCTTCTCCTGACATCGCTGTCTGTTTGAAAGTACGAAGATTGCGGTTGATATTTGTAGAGTTGCAACGGGCCCCACGGTGGGCGCCAAACTGTAGGGTGTCGACCTACAATCGATATGGATCGGGTCGTATGTTGTTAGGCCCAATGCAACTTGGGTTGAGTTTCCGTGGATCGTGTTGTCGTCTGCTGGATTGACCTGCAAAAGACCTTAGTCGACCGAAATAGATTTTAGTCGTCCGACCTAATAACCTGCAAAAATTGAAGAACAGATAAAATAGAACAGCAATAAAAAAGAATAGCAAAGGAAATTGATTTAGATTGATAGCCTTAGTTATGCTTGGGCTGAGCAATGATGATCGTGATAGTATGGATTCCGGTGACCGTGATTCTTTTGAGACAGAATTTCAGTACGCTTTCTTAAGCTTGTTTTCTCTATCCCCTTTTAGTGTCAAATGAAGCTCTTTATATAGGAATTTCAGATGACCGTTTAAACCAAATCACGATACGATTGCAAACGAGATCTTTGGAGAGATTTTCTCCCCAAGTATCTCGTTTATTTGAACGTGTCTTAACTGCTAGCTGACTTGGTCTTCAAACGACCAAATCACGCTGCTGGCTGCCATTTGGGCTACTTCAGATTGGATCGGAGTTAATAAGTACTTGGGCTTTGTACCTTTGGGCCTGTGGGCTATTTTTGGCTACCACAGTTATTAAAACTGTTGAAGACCCATAATAATGAAAGTGCAATAGAATGTTATGAAAAGAGATTACTTACTGTGAAAGAAATCTATGTGAAGACCCATAATAGGGTTATTTTTGGGATTACGGGAGGTGTACAAATAAATTTATTGAATTTTGAATTTCAACATGGGTATTTTAAGAAATTGGGTGTGACAAGATGTTTTAAGGTGGCAGTAGACAATAGAGCCACCCTTAACTTATTTCGATCGTGGGTATGAAGCTTCAAAAAGTCACGGATATCATAAACCATATTAACGAGGTTGAAGCTATCGAAACCTTCACTCTTTATCTACGAGACCGCAACCTTCGAGTCATTGACAATGACGATATCCCTTCCTATTAACTTCGGATTTGAGACACAGAGTGAGCAGGCTTTCTCAATAGCCATCAACTCGGCAGCATTGGAATCCTGAGTCCCTACAAAGATCAAAAATAAGCACAACACATTGCCACCATTGTCCCTCAACACCCCACCAATTCCAGCCAAACCGGGTTTGCCTCTAGCCCAATCCGTCGACGTTGAATTTGAGGGTCTCCAAACTAGGCGGAATCCACCTCTGAGACACATTCATCTTTATCTTCACAGAATCTTTGCAGTATTCACTAACATTTTGAAGGAGTAAAGAGATAGGATCCGAAGATCCGTTACCATGATGTTTGAACCACAGTTGACAGTTCCATGTGGAATTGAATTGAATCCACCGCAACGAAAGTAATAGCTTCGCTATCTTTGAAAACTTTATGATTTCTAAGTTCCCAAATCATCCAAACCACCGTGAAAAACATAGTATTCAAAGCCCTTCTGCTGCTATTTGACGGGCATAGAGTAGACCAGCCCTCAGTCCATTCCACAATTGTTTTAGTGGCATAGCTATTGAACCCCCACCAACTCATGCACATTGTCCACAGCTGCCACACCCAATTACAATGAAGAAAGATGATTTATGGACTCTTTCTCCTTATTGCAAAAAGAACACAGCGAACTTGCATTCGGAAACATCCCAAAACTGTGCAGCACCTGTCTAACCATGACTCTCCCCTTTAAAAGCTGCCAGACAAAGAGCTCCACAGCAGCCTCTCCTCTTGAATTCGGTTTCGACGACTCTTTCACAACCTCCTGCTTATTAAAATCCTCCTCACTGATATACTCAATTGACGTCGTATCAGAAATCTCACCTTCCTCTATAGTCTAAATCCTTTCCCATCCTAACAACCGATTTTTCGTTTTCTCTTTTAAATTATTCGACAACACAATGAAAATCATAATATCAAACTCACAAAAAAAAAAAACACATAAAATTCAATTCAACCGATCTGTTCATAGGATCTTACAAAAACAAATAATTTATAATTTATGATTTCGATTTTGATTTCCTTTGTTATTGATTTCGATTTTTCAGATTCAGATCTATTTTTATATGAGAATGAATAAATAATAAAGGATTATTTCTCGAGAACGTCGTCGACGAGAGAACACAAAACCCTAACAAAATCAAACCCTAACAGAGAACGAGGGCTACGGTGGCAGTGGATGATGGGAAGGTTCTCTCTCACAGTCTTGCTCTTGCCCGAAACCCTAACATAAATCCTTTATTGTTATTATTATTTTTTAAATTTCAAGTCATTTATGGGCAATTTTTTCCAAAATGTAGTAAAACCCCTATAAACTAATATTATTGGGACCAGGGAAAATTATTATTTTAGAGGGGTTATTTTTTTATCGATAAATGATTATTTATTAATTTTAAAAGGAGTTTATGTTTTTACTACTTTTTTTAAAAAAAAGGTTTTATGTTTTTGCTTGTACATATATGATACATATTTTCGACCAAGATACATACATACATAGAAGTTAATAAGTACTTACATATTAAATGTTATCGAAGGTTTGACAAATGTTGAACTATTTTTCTTGCCTCCTAATACAATATCAAAGATTATACCATGCGATGCTGGGATTATTCGAGCACTAAAAATTAATTATCGAAGTCGTTTCTACTCTAGCATCTTGGAGGGCTACGAGGTAGGAGCAACAAATCCCAAAAAAATTAACATATTGAATGTTATGAAATTATTAATACGGATTCGAACATTGATATGAAGATAATAACCATTGCAAATTGTTTTTGACATTTCAAAATCCGTTCAGATGAAGATATGCCATTGATATGGCTTCTGAACCACAAGTTGGTGAAGATGAAGGCATCGATGGATTACGTGAAGCCATTTCTGGTTTACACTATAGAAATGTGGTGGATGTTGATCACCTTTTGAATTATCGTAGTGAAAATGATATAGTGACGGAATCGCTTACTGATGAAGAAATTATTCAAAGGGTAATGAATACGTCTACCGATGATCATGATCCAGATGACATCAGTGTTTTTATCAAGTGTTTCTCCAAAAGAGTCCTTTCAAGTAATAGTAACATTAAATAACTTCTTACTACAAAATGAAATATATATATATATATACCAATGTGGTGTATGATTTGCAAAAAATTAAGGATCAGATTGAGTTCGGTTTCAGTACAAAGAAAAGGCAAACTACTTTAGATGCATATTTTAAGAAAGATTTAAATTGAGAAAATAGAAGTTGTTAAGGTTTTTTTTTTTTTTTTTTTTTTTTTTGAAAGGAAGTTGTTAAGTTAAAAGTTTATTGATATGTATTATGAATTTTTATGTGTTATATTTTTTATGTATTGAATCAATTATTAATTTATATATTCGTTGGAACCTAAAGGACTTCAAAAAAAATTATTATCTTATGCATTTAGCTAGGTTATTAATTTAGTACACAGACCCGAGTCGGGACCAGAAGATTCTATTATTTAAGCAGGGTTATTAATTTATCGAACATTCATTTATCGAGGTTTAATTGTGAGTAGAAAGTAATAAAACCAATAAAATCTTTTCCAGTGGCTAAAGATAGTAAAATCATAAAATTGTTAGTTCTTTGTGAATTGACCCCATTAATTTATGTACGGGTGGCTATATATATATATATACACACACACACATACAGGTTTTCTCTCCTCATTACTGAACTAAACTTTTAAGATTAAGACTAGACTTGTGAGTCATTGATTAAGTTTAAGAATACTTTAACTAAGTTGAAGTTTGTGAATTTAATGGTTGATAGTTGTGGAACTGATATTTAGATGTGGCTAAAAACAATAAACCCATAAAAAAATTTAATCGTTTCCTGCAATTTCCTCTATATTATATATAACCCCTGCAAAAACTTGAAATTGTAGGGGTTAAATGGTAAAATATATATATATTCAGTATGCACTGATATAACTACATCAGTATCAATGCACATGGGTCACTGATTATGGAGAAGCATTGCCAATTGTATACACACTTGAGTCAAAGCATGTAAATCTAATGGTCCACATGTATCGGTACTACTGTAGTTACATCAGTGCGTACTGATTTGAAATTTCTCTCTATATATATTGGAGCCGAAGTAGAAACCGAAGAACCATAAACATATAAAAAGGGGTATTCTCTTTATATTATATAAAAATAAAATAAAAAAATTAAAAAATGGAGTTCAAAGGAACGGAAGAAGAAGCAGCAGTGCCTATGAGCCCTATTGGATATTACTTCAATAGCTCGGTGATGTCCATTTCCATTCTATGTGTTTTGGAAATTGAAGTTGCCATTGATGACTCCACAGCTTTTTCTCTTCTCCATGATGTCTTCCTTCCCATCACCCATCGCTTTTCCTCCATCATCGTACGCACACTCTCTCTCTCTTCTTCTCTCTCACACAGTTAATTATATATCTTGTTCTCTTATTAATTTTGATGATGAAATAGGTGGCAGATAAAAAAGGAGTGAAGAAATGGAAGAAAGTTGAGGTAAACCTGAAAGACCACGTAAAAGTTCCCATTTTCCCTTCAGGAAAATCACCTCAATTTTACGAAAACTGCCTACAAGACTATGTATCAAAACTATCCATGGAAGAGCTGCCACGGAGCCAACCTTTGTGGCAACTTCACATCATAAAATACCCAACAAACAATGCAGCAGGTATTTTGATTTTCAAGCTTCACCACGCTCTCGGCGATGGCTACTCTTTAATGGGAGCTCTCCTCTCCTGCCTGCAAAGAGCCGATGATCCCTCCAAACCCTTGACATTTCCTTCTGTGAAAACACGACCAATATTAAATAATAATAATAATATGCACAGCATGTTCAAGAATGTGCCTAGGTTTTTCTCGTCAATGTTCAACAGTGCTTCAGATTTCTACTGTAGCGTCGTCAAGAGCAGCTTGATTGAAGATGATCGAACACCGATACGATACGGCAATGATGTAGTGCGTTGGGGACCGAGGTCTATAGCAACAATGGCTTTCCCTCTCCATCAAATTAAGCAAATTAGGGCCAATCTTGGAGCGGTAAGTACTTTTAACTTCTTATTGATTTTTATTTCTCTCTTTTGATATGAATTAATTTAAGGAAAAGTTACTCTAGTGCCACCCATTTGGTGATCATACATCATCAAAATTGTCGATGAGACGTTCGGTTCAAAATGGAAATTCTAAACGAACAGAGTAATTATCTCCTTGCTGTTTTCTTTTCTTTTTGTTTGGGCTGTGCTTGTGCGTTTTCTTTCTTGGTTTTCTTTGTTTCGGGTTTGTTGCCCTGCTGTTTTTGGGGGTTTTTTAACTGGTGTTGTCTTGTTTTGGTTTGGTTTTGTTTCTTTGGCTGTGTTGTTTGCTTGGTGTGTTGGGTTATTTCTGCTGGTAGCTTTTGCCTTGTTTCTCAATAAAATCTTAGCTGTTCAAAAAAAAAGAAGTAGTCAGTTAAAAAAATATATATAATAGGTTTGAGTTGGGCGTAACTAATGGCACGTTGATATGAAGACAACAACATGCTATTGGTTACCCCCAATGTGACTCGATTGTAAAAGCTCATTTAGTCTGATAATATAATAGGTTTGAATTGCTCCATTAATTTTTTAAATGGCCTTACTGAGATGGATGGAAATTGAGTGTATTTTTACTCACCCACACTAACTAGGGTGAACCATTACCACCCACCTCAGGCGTTGACACGTGTCCCAAACTTTGACTTAACTTTGAGTTAACTTTGGACTTTGGGTTTTTAGGACACGTGTCAACATCTGGAGTAGGTGGTAATGGTTCACCCTAATTATTGTGGGTGAGCAAAAATGCACTCATGAAAATCGGTTGTTTTCCCAATTTTTTTTTAATTTAAATTGATTTAGCATAACTTTTTCTTTAAAAAAAAAAAATCTATTTTCCCTGTCTTTTTGTACGTGATTCGATAGAAGTAGTTGAAACGTTAAGAAAGAGATAGAAAAGGTTATTCAGCGAAGCAATAATTATTGCAGACAAACTATGAACGAAATTTACATCGGTAGAAACAGGTCAAACAGCTAACCAGGTAGGTCCAAACCTATTTATAGTTTGTTGTACCTGATTTTCTCAAAAGATTTGTTACGTGTTTGGCAATTGGAATATCCAGCTAGCTTCCCTAGATTTAGGGAAGCAAGAGTTGAAAATTTTAATATCATTATTAACTTTTTAATGTACGTATATACAAAAAAGAAACCATAAATTTACACTATTTGGGTCATTTATCATACTACTATCAATTTTTATTCTTGTTGATATGTGATTTTCTTTTGTTCGCAATACAGTATCAGAAAAGTAATATTTATAGTAATCTTTAATTTTTTTTTTTGAAATGATATTTATAGTAATCTTGAAAACCCAAAATTCATTTATAATTGTCCTTCCAAGACAATTTTATTTGTATGCTTTTTAGGATTTGTAATACGAAAGATGCTTTGGAATTGAATTCCACTAACGATGTATCATTGTATTGTGGGAATTTGGTTTGTTTAATGCAATTACATGGAAAAAAAAAACAGACAATAAACGATGTAGTTACTGGAATAATATTCCTGGGGACTCGGTTATACATGCAAGAAGTGAGCAAGGAATCAAGCAATTTGAATTCCACAGCAATAGTGTTGCTCAACACCAGGATGTTCAGAAGTTACAGTTCAGTGAAGGAAATGGTTCAACCTGGAGCCAAGTCGCCTTGGGGAAATCACTTCGCATTCCTGCATGTACCAATACCTAAATTGACAGATGCTGGACTTTCAGACCCCCTGGAATTTATCAAGAAAGCTCAACAGATTATCAAGAGTAAACGAAGCTCTCTCGGTGTTTACCTCACCGCTAAACTCCTTGAAGCTGTCGATAAATTCAGAGGCCCTGAGGTATAAATACATAATCAAAATTTGAGGAGGTTCTTAAAATTTACTGTATTTTCAAAATCGATATTTAATATTGTATATTTGTTCATGGTATATATTTGCAGGCAGCAGCTAAATATGTGCATGGGACATTGAAGAACTCAAGTATGGCAATCACAAATATAATAGGACCGATGGAACAAGTAGCTGTGGCAAACCATCCGGTCAAAGGCCTCTACTTTTTGGTGCCCGGCACTCCTCTGGTATATATATATTGACGACACCGGATCAATCAGAATTCATTAAAAACCACATAATTACGAATTAAGACTCTTCTATATTTATTTTAAGCACAGCCTCAGCTAAAATTTCTCCGATTGATATTTTAACGTGTTTTTTGATCTTGTTGCAGAGTCTCGTTGTGACAGTGATAAGTTACATGGAAAAAATAAGGGTTGCTATAGCAGTAGAAGACGGCTTCATTGATTCCCAGAAATTGAAGTCGTGCATGGAGAATGCACATGATATGATACTCAAAGCTACAACTTCTGCAACTACTACTTGAAGCACAAATTAATTAAATTTTCGAAGGTTATGCAGAAGATATTATTGAAGATTTTGGGTTTTTAAAATATTCTTGTAGGACTCGAACATTGCTGAGCTATGGGCAATCAAACGTGCCACGGATCTGATTGTTTCTAATTCGGATCTTTTTGGCTGCGATATCATGGTGGTTAGTGACTCGAAGGTAGCGGTGTCTTGGGTGAATCAAGGTGATTATGGTAATATTGCTCAGGTTAATGCTATCTATGACATTCGTCAAAATATTAAAGCTTGGGGTTCCATAAAGGTAGTGTTCGATTTTAGAATCTTCAATTCTTTTGCCGATAGCTTGGCAAAGATGGGTGCTGATTCGAGGGGTGATTTCATTGAATGGGGGGATATCTAATGCTGTTTTTCCTTTTTGCTTTTGCTCGTGTTTGTGCTGGGGTTTGTTGTTGCGTTTTTGTGTTTCCTTTGGTTTTGTTTCTGGGCTGTTTTGTTTGCTCTTTGCTGGTGTCTTTGGCCAGCCTGCTCTGTGCTGCTTCTCTGGTGGTTGGCGTTCTGTGCCTATCCACGTTTCTCTTTTGTAGGTTGTCTCTTGCCTCCGTGGCTTAATAAACTATTTTCAAAAAAAAAAATGCATATTATTACATTTTCATTCGGTTAATTATTTCTATTTGTGATTTTTTATAAGGTTTTAGTATTTTAAATTTCAATTGTTATCGCAATTATTTCCTCTTTAGGAAAACTGATGATTTTATTGCTTAATTTCTTAGTTCTTTTAGGTTTTTAGGTTTTCTATTTAAGGTAATCCCTAGTGGATGGTTGTTTCTTATTATTGAATAAAATTGTAGAGAGTTTTTTCTTGCTTATCCCAAATATCAGTATTATTGCGAGAATTCAACGATTTTTATGCTTGTTATTCTGGTATTCATGCATAAATCAACAGAATAATAGAAGGTTTCGCTTCCGGTATTCTCAAGAATCAACGGAATTAGTTTCCAATATTCTAGAATCAATGGATTCGAATCCGTTATCCCTTTCACTTATCGATTTTTGTTTGCGTCTATTTTTTCCGATACATTAGAATTTTAGTGGTGATTTGAGCCATGGACCTATACTCAGTCTCTATGCTTGACATGGCCACCGCTTGCTGCTTTCTTGAACTCCAGGAGATGAGATTCCCACCAAGATAGGCACGGTTACCACTAGTAGACCGCCTGTTATCAAGGCAACCAGCCCAATCTGCATCAACATAAGTTTCCAGCAACATATTGATAAAAGGCTTGAACCATAATCCTGTGTAGGGTACCTCGAAGATACCTTAGCACTATTTTACATGTCTACCAATGTGCTAGAGTAGGAGAAACCATAAATTGGGTAAACTTGTTGACACTATAGTATATGTCTCTAGTGTAATACAAGTATTGAAGAGCCCCAATGGTACTACTATAAACAGTTTCAAGGTGTGTTTGGAACCTGAACTAATAGGTGTGGCATAAGGTCCACTATCAAACACATTAGTCATCTTAAGCAAGTGGTATTTATCATATGTGATGTGCCGATTTGAATCTAAAATATTACGAGACTGAATTAATCCGTTTTGCTTCTGAATTACATTGAATGGTGGTCATAAGTTATATTTTTAACAATTATTAACAATTATCCAATGCCACCCAAAAAAAATTTTGCCACCCAAAAAATTCTCTCCACACTTATTTACTTTTGACATTTATATTAAAAATTCTAAAATAATTTTTTACTTTCTATATCCTTTAAAATATCAAAACTAACCCTAAATATTATAATTACTTTAATTGTTATTTTTTTCCTTTAAACCCATTTTATTTGTTTTCGCACCCATCAAGTTCCCATAAAAAAATTTAAAAAAAATAAATAAATATAACCGTAATTAAAAAATCAATCATTTCATTACACTTTTCTCTTCTGGAAGCAAATCAAAAAGGTAGAAGCATCTGCATATTAATAATTGAAGTTAGTGGTTGATTCTAATTTCTACATAAGATAGTAATTGGAAGATTGTGGTTAATAGATGATTTTTTTCCCCAAAATCGAAATTGTTTGCAGCCACTTCCCTGAGTTCTGCAGATAAGGACAATGAACCCTAATTGTTTTGATTTGACAAAACAAAAAAGAACCATTATTTCCTTGTAAAAAAACCTTTTATATATTACTAAAATCACTTTTATCTATTCAGACATTTAAATCAATTGTTTGGTTTTTTTTTTTTTTTTTTTTTGTTCTTCGTATCCATGTCAAAAGCATATTTAATTATAATAAAATTGTATTTTGAATTTGAATATAAAAATATTAATTAGGGTTTGTGATGGAAATGGTACACATTAGTAATTTAGTATAAGAATATTTCAGTAATAAATTTTTTTATTAAAAAATGAATGTAGGGAGAACTTTTTTTAGATGACAATAAAGTCATCCTCATATATTATAAGGCTAATTGGCATTGATGCCCCATGAACTATGCCCAAATTTGCACCTTACCTCTTATTCTTTTTTTTTTCAGCCATTAAACCCCCTAAACTCTCATAAATTGGCAATAGGTGATGGAATTTGCCCCCTCACATGGGGCAAAAAACTCAAGTGTTTATAAAAAACGAGAGTTCAGGGGGTTTAGTAGCGGAAAAAAAAAAGGTATAAGAGATATAGTGCATATTTTGGAAGAGTTTAGGGGGTATCAGTGCTAATTAGCCATATTATAATCGGAAAACACGATAATAGTAATATGTATTTCATTTTATTTTTTCATTTTATTTTTGTTGTTTTCCAAGTATATATAGTAATATTGTTGTTATTATGGATCTGACAAGATGTTCTCATATGTAATTTTATTTTTATTTTTAAGTTTGCTCAGCAATCGATCTAAATGATATGGCAAGTGATTTGTAAATACCATATCAACCACCATATTATCGCATGATTTAATTTTATAGCGAAGACAATTCACATCTCACATCATTTGAGAACTTATCAGCATGGCAACACCCAATGATGTTGTGCCACAATCATTAGGCCTAAATTTGGCGATAAAGCCCAATACATTGGGTTTAGAAGCCCCATTAATCAATTTAACATAAGTACAGCCACGTAAGAGACCCGCCTTGTCTCCACCAATACCATAGGCTATGTCTGCTGCTTCTAGATCCCTCCAATTTCTCTACTTCGCTTCCTCGTGAAGAAAATCACTGGAATTTTACAACCAGTGTGCCTAATTACTGCTTCATCAAATTATGCAAATTAAAGTCCAACTTAAGTAATTCAACTTCTTATTAATCTCTTTTTGGATTAACACCTACTTTTTGCGTTCAAACTGGCAAAAGTGCCATTGTAAACTACTATAGGAGGCTCGGAACCTACTCAGTCCACTCTCTACCAGAGGAGAAAATCTTGATGCGGCCATATTTCTTATCACGGGTGACCGGGTGGCAGGGTACACCACTCATCAATGTATCATATGTACTAAAAAAATTCTCCTACGAGAGGGGCTCATGGCCGAGGCGGAACTTGGTAGAGGCATGGACCATGACCCTCCAAAAAAATAAATTAAATTAAATTAAATTTTATATATAATGACTTTTACATTAAACTTTAATAATTTTAGATTTTATAGTTTGACCCCTAACCCTAAACGTTCTTCCTTTTCGGCCCCAAGGCCCAAGCTCACAGTGATTCTTCTCCGTCCGGAAGCAGATCGATGAAGGAGGTTTGCATGAGCCTTCTCTGTCTGAAAACATATGGAGGAGGCTTGCGAGAGCCATCTTCTCCAAAACCAAACGGATATATAGTAAGTTTTCTTATTTCCTTTTTTGATGAATTAAGTCAAGAACTCATTTAGGAAACCCATTAATTGATTTCACATACTGAAACAGCTAAGATCTTCGGTCTTCCGTATTGCTGCTGATTGTTATTGTTAGCTATCGATATTAAACGAGACGAAATTGGTCCGGTAGTATACCCAGGGGCGAAGCCAGGATTTTGGCTTTATGGGGGCCAAGAAAAATCATATTTACCTCCAGGGGCGTAGCTCAACTGATAGATGGACGGGTTTGGGGCTTCGGCAAATGACTCCCAAGTTAACGGTTCAAATCCTACCAATGACAAACTTCAAAACAAAAAAAATACCTAGTATATATATATATATATATCTTGAAAATCATATTTATAACTAAATCTATTTAATTTTCACTTTGATTTCCATTTTAATTACATAATCAAAGAGTTTACGAGAATTTTTTTTCTTTTTTTTTGTAAAATCTATGTCTAATCTAAACAAATCTGAGAATAGTTATTTTAATATTTCCCAACTTAAAAATAGATGAATTTTAATAGCTTTGTTAAAACCTTAAAAAGGACCAATAATAAATATCCATGCTTCCATGCTATTTAAATGACAGGTGGACATAAAGCAAATCTATTGATATATCATAAAATATTTATAATAATATTGTACCATTAATATATTTAAATCATAATTATTTACATATATATAATTTAATTTTATAATATTTATGTATTGCTCAATATGGTTTAATGATAAAAGAGTTCATTTGATCTAACAATCTCTCAAATTCGAGTTGTCTGTCACCGTAATTGTATTTTATTTCTCAAAATGGATAATGCTCCAACAGCTAAAACCAAGTTAAAAGTATAATTTTTTAAAAAAAAGTTAAAGCCCAACGGCCCAAGTCGGACAACACATTCCCCAATGTTCTCTTTCTCCTCTCTCACAAGTTTTCTATTTCTTTCATCATCTCTAACCTCTGATTCTTATCTCTAACCTCTGTTCTGTTGCAAACTTGCAGCCTGCAAATATCATCAAACAACTTAAATTGCAATTTATTCTCTCAAAGAGTCGATCAAAACCTTTTCTTTGTTGCCATACCTAAGATTTGGTAACACTCATATTTCATGTTTTATTTTTAGTAGTTATTTTTTTTAAACTAAAAATTCAAAAAATTGAAATTTCTTGGGGGGACCATGGCCTCTGTCGGCCCCTCCCTAAATCCGCCCCTGAGTATACCCTTCACACGTACACTATAAAATTAAGGGTTCGAATCCTCCCCTCTAAAAAAACTATCAATATCATACAAAATATATATTTAATGCCATAGAAAAAAGTAAGATGACGGATTGGCCTAATTAATATGCCGTAGATAAGTTGAATATTAAGAACGGATCGATGGGGATGGGATTTTCGAATGCTGTAGCAGAATAGACACCATGATGTGAGTCGACTTTAATTAGTAGGTGGGAGTTGCAACAAACAAAGTCGAATGAATATGCATGCTAGAGAGAGGATCAAGCAATCAAGGTCCACTGTCCAAGTATCAATTTGGCAAGTTGATCTTGATTTGATCATGACACTTGTACTTCTACTATTGTTAGATTGGCCGGTCAATATATTATCTTCCAAAAAAAAAAAAAAACCACCAAAGGATGATATTAGCTCCGTACACAATTATAGTAATTCTAATTAATTGCGAGATCTTGAATTTAATAAAAATCTGAAACAGTTCTGATAATCTTGATAAAAATACAATAATGTAGCCATCACTGTGTGGTGCTGTTGGTCACCGTACTCCATGTGGGATGAACCGTTTGGACACTTTTCGAGTTCGGTTCCCACTAGAAGCAACTCCTATGCAGCACACCTATGGCCACGACTTTAATGATCACCCAGGCCGAAAGGATTAGTCCTACTCCTACTCTAATGTGGGTGGGGACACCTGGGTGAAAACAAAAAAAATAAATACAATAATGTTAATTTGTTTAAATCTTTTGTTTAAATAATCTGGATCCTTGATTTCTTTATATTATAATTACATTATTGAAATAATTGGATTTTTGGGATGACATATATACCAAATTTAGGTAAAATAACAATACTCATAAAAATATTAATGATCCATCAAAAAATATATATATATATATTGATGATCACGACGTGTTATGACCATAAACACAACTCATCAAGACTTGGACCTTTAATTGAAACTCAACTAACTGATTCTTCCATTAAAATTAGTTGAAATTGGCCTGATTAATTTATTTACGGCCGATAGAGTTTTTTTTATTATTATTATTGTAAGGAAATTCATTCAATAAAACAAAGCAGTTACAGGGAACTAGGGTAATCATGCAAAATCAGACTTTCCACCGACAAGGGACAGTCTTCTATCCACACAAACTCACCCTCAAAGTTTAGAGCAAGCTTAACCATGCTATGAGCAACATTATTAGCCAATCTAGGAATAAAACTAACAGAGAAAAATTATAAGACCTTAATAATCGCCTAATATCATGGGTGACCACACCAATATCCACAGGGGAAATACAATTCGATTCAATCTCTTTCACGGCCGATAGAGTTAAATCAATTTTAATTGTTTTTACTTCAACAGCCAAAGATCCATTTATTGAGACTTTGCCATTTAAATTTAGAATAAATTACCCTGGTGGCCACCACTTTTAGGCAAAAATACCAGTTTAGTAACCACTTTTACCCAATACACCAAAATGAGCACTTTTGATAGACATGTCGTTAACAGTGGTCATTTCGTCCATTTTCTAACGGAATTGCTGATGTGGCAAACAGAAATCACTATTTGCCACATGAAAAGTCATTTTTGCCCTTACAAACAATTGACATTCAACCTCTTTCATTCAACCACCTCTTACAAAAAGACATTTTCTTCATAAGTAACGAATATCACTCTTCTTCAAAAAAAAAAATTAATAAATAAAAAAAAAAAAAATGGAAAACTCCATCTCATCTTCTTCATCAAAATTCTCACCAAACTTTATTCAACAACAAATTTCATCTACAAAAACAAAAGAAAATTAAATCCAACACTATACAAACACTCAATAAACACACAAATTCCAACAATAAACGCAAAAGATTTCCAACAATCAATTCAACTAATTCCAAGCTCTCATTCTTGAGGATCCATTCAAAGGAAAAAAAAAAGATGGGGAAGAGAGATGAAGAACGGCCCAGATTACACGGCCACAACCACTGTTCGTTGACTTGAGTGCCAACATCTGCCGCCGTGAGTCATTCGATTTAGTGAAGAGATGAGTATTTTTTTTATTTTTTTTAAAAGGGTGGTGGTGGTGGTGGTAGTGGTGGTTTAGATGATGAAGATATAGGTGGTGGTGATGTCTGTTAGGAACTGAAAGTTCGCCTTCCTATTACTATCATCAAACCCAAAACCTTTCTAGACATGTTTTTTCTAGAGATGGGTGCTGGGTGGGTGTTGATTTTGGGGTTATGGGTTTGTGAGTTAGGGTTTGGTTATTGAGATACTGATGGTGGTGTGTTGATGGTGATTGGGAAGAGATGAATTTAGGTTCCCATTTACAGATCTTGTGTTCAATTTTTTTTTTTTCCAGGTTTTGTTCAAATTTTTTTTTTTCCAGGTTTTGTTCAAAACAAAAAATTATCTATGAATGGCCACTATTTATTTTTTTAAAGGTTATTTTTTTTTTCTTTGGATCTGGAGATCTCCACCGTCCATCATCTCAAATGGATGGCGGAGATCTTGTTTTGTTAAAAAAAAATTCAGATCTTGTTTTATTAAATGGTAAGGGCAAAAATGGCTTTTCATGTACAAATAGTGAAAATGGACGGAATACATCAGCAACAAATCAGCAATTCCGTTAGAAAATAGATGAAATGACCACCGTGAACAACATGTCTGCCAAAAGTGGTCATTTTGGTGCATTGGGTAAAAGTGGTTACTAAACTGATATTTTTGACTAAAAGTAGTGGTCACCAGAGTAATTTACTCTTGAATTTATATAAGGTAGGGTTAACCTATGCCTTGACAACTAGAAATTTACTATTATAGGAAATTCAATAAATGCATAATCACTACATTGATTGTATTGTCTCTGTCTATACATTTATTTAGTTTCCTACTATAGTAAACTTTTAGTTGTTAATATGTGCCCTGTTAACAATACCCATTTATATATTATTAGCTTGTTTTTGATCTTGTGCTGTTGTATATTACAGTACATTAATATATGCCCCATAAGTGTTCTATAGTAGTAGGAGACGGTTCATTAATATCATCAAAAGCACGTGTCATTCATTTAACCGGACAATATTTGAGTGTATTAAAAAAAAAATTATTTACAAATAAATTTCATAAGAAGTACTGAAGTACTGAAGCACTATATATAATAATAATAAAAAGGGCAATTACCAATTTGGTCCTGGATGTTTTTTTAATTTCAAATTGTTTGCGACTTTTGCAAAAGTGACCAAATTGGTCCTAACATTTTTTCTAAGTGTCAAATTAGTCCCTCTAACTAAGTTCCACCAGTTAACTTTAATCGTGTAGTGGTAAAATTGTACTTTACTCCTAAACAATTTTTTCTTAATGACACATGCACAATTTTTTTTAATACATGTGTATTTTTGTTTATTTTATTTGTGGGTTTTGACTTTTGAATAATTTTGACAACAATGATTATATAATATTAACAAAACAAAAAAAACAATTACATAAAAATGGTAAAAGACTAAACTATAAATGAATGGTAACTTTGTTTATAAAATAAGGGTATAATTGACATTATCTTATTAAAATATTTTTAGATTTTTTAAGAAAATTTTAATTAAAAAAGGTACAAATGGTGTTTCATTAATAATATTTTTGGATTTTGTTGTAATTATAATGGTGAATTTAATGCATAAAAGACAAAATAACTTTGCTCTAATATGACAAATAAATGGTATTTACATAATTTAACTAAAATTGTTTGAGTTAACTGTTATATTTAATACTGTTAAACCGTTAGATGGGCTAATTTGGTCACTTCTAAAAAGAGGGGGACTAATTTGGCACTTGGGAAAAATGTGAGGACCAATTTGGTCATTTTTGTAAAAGTTGCAAACAACTTGGAATTTAAAAAAAATATATAGGACTAAATTGCTAATTACCCTAATAATAATAATAAGGGTTATTTCAATTTTAGTCCCTCTAGTTTGCGTTAATCTGAGTTTGATCCACTAGTTTTAGGAATTACTAAGTTCAGACCAGTAGTTCTCTGACAATACATATTTGAGTCCTTTCCGTCCAATTCCGTTAGATTTTGGTTGACTTCCGTTAGGTCAAGAGGGCATTATGGGAAATTTGACTAAAGCTTCTAGAAAATGGTCTGGAACAAGGGTAAAGAACGTTATGCCCTCCAATCAAAATTTAAAAAATTATTAAATAATTAATATTACAAATAATTAAAAAACAGAAATTTAACTTTTTTTAATAATATATATATTAAATGCATTTAAATTAATAAATTTAATTAAATGAAATAATAAGAAAAAAAATAGAAAAAAATTAATAAAAACAAATAATAAAGTAATAGAAAAACAAAATTTTAAAAAATAAATATTAAAATATATATATATATTAAATGCATTTAAATTAATAAAAAAAATCAAATACTTTTTTTTTCTCTCTTTTTTTAATCAGATCCACGTTCTCTCTCTCTAATCTCTCTACTAAAACATATTCATCCTCCTCCCTCCTTTTCATCACCACTCCTATTTCCATTTCCATATCTAAATCGAAGCACATGCATTCTCCTCTTCCCTCCATCTATCTCCTCTATTTTTCCATTCCCCTACATCACACCTAAACACCCATTTTCACCAGTTTTCAAATTTTCATCAATCTCTAATCTCTCCACCACCGCTGCTAACAAAGAAGACTTGGAAGACGATGATTATGATGTTGACGTGAACAAAGAGACCTGCAAGATTGGTGGTGGTGCTGATTTCGTCAATCTCATGTTGGGTTTTGGTGGTGGTTTGACTGTTCGATTTTGGGTTTTGGTGGTGGTTTGACCGGTGCAATTTCAGGTTTGGGAGGTGGTGCGAAATCGGGTTTGGGTTTGGGTGTGGTCTGATTTCATGTTTTTTTTTTTTTTTTTTTTGAGTTTGAGATTTGATATTTTGGGGGATGTGTTTGACGACGATTGTGGCATTTGCGACGACGGTGGCAGGCAACGAGAGGTTTGGGGGTTTCGATTTTGTGGATATGTTTGATTTTGGTCTCGTTTGATTTTTGTGTTGTTTGTTTTTTGGTGTTTGATTTTGGAGAATGATGATGATGATAATGGATGGCGATGGCAGTGGTGGTGGAGGAGAGGGATGAGTGATTTTGATACAATAAACAAATGACTTGGTGATAAGAGAAATTTAGGTTTCTGGGTTTATGGGTTTCTGATAACAAACTGAAGAAGATGAAGAACAAACCGAAGAAGATGAAGTTTTAGTTTTTTATGTATTTTAATTTTAAATTTAATTTGTTTTTTTTTTCATTTTTTTATTTAATTAAATACAAAATTACTATACTGCCCTTCATCAAAAACCTTCATTAAGGGTATTTCGGTCATTGTACCCTTTGACAATGTCACTCAGTTTGTTTTAACGGAATTCCTAACAGAAAGACTAAAATTAGTAATTCCAAAAATTAGTGGACTAATTGCACAAACATCCCCTAATTTTATGCATAATTGCATGCATATATAAGATTTACCCATAATTTCACAAATGTCCCCTGCCATTAATTGACTTCTGTTAACTCTAACTGCTGATCAAAATTTTAACCCACAATGACTAAAGTGCCCCTTGTTACCTATTGTATTATTTAAATTAATAATTAAAAAATGAAATAAAAAAGATAAAGAAAAAAAAAATCAATCATTTTTTTTTTCTCTTTCCTTTTCTCAACCCCCAAACACAACCCAAAAATAAACTTAACAAACAAAAACCAAAACTCAATCCCACAAATCAAAACCAAAACTCAAATCCTCAAACAATAACCAAAAAATAAAATCCACAAATAAAAACTCAAATCCATCAATACCACAACCAGTTAACCGCATCTATTTAAAAAATAAAAATAAAAAATAAAAAATAAAAAATAGAACTTCAATCTAGAAAGTTAAAAATCCACCATTGAAGTTTTAATATTTTTATTTTTTTTTAGATAGATGTGGTTAACTGGTTGTGGAATTGATGGATTTGGTTTTTTATTTTTGGATTTTATTTTTGGTTGTTGTTTGAGGATTTGAGTTTTGGTTTTGGTTTTGATTTGTGGGATTGAGTTTTGGTTTTTGTTTAATTTGTTAGGTTTATTTGGGGGTTGAGAAAATGAAAGAGAAAAAAAAATGATTGATTTTGTTTTTTTTTTTTCTTTGTCTTTTCTGTTTCATTTTTAATTATTAATTTAAATAATACAATAGGTAACTAGGGGCACTTTAGTCATTGTGGGTTAAAATTATGGTCAACGGTTAAAGTTAACGGAAGTCAACTAACAGCAGGGGACATTTGTACAATTATGGGTAAAAGTTCTATATGCATGCAATTATGCCAAAACGTAGAGGATGTTTGTGCATTTAGTCCAGGAATATAAGAACATTTATGGATATAGGATGTGGTACGAGGTCATAGTATAATATCAAGTAAATTTAGGGTGCGTTTGGTGTGTAGGATTGGATTGGATAGGATAGAACTATTTTTGTGGGATGGGATTGGATTGGATAGCATTGGATAGAAATAAAATCATTTTAATAAATTCAAAGAAAATAAAAATAAAACTATTTTAAATTAAATTCGGTTAAATTTTTTTATTAAATTATTTTTAAAAATAAATAAAATTGTTAAAACAAATAAAATTAATTTGAAATAAAAAAACATTTAAGTTTTTATTAAAAAATAATTTTTTTAAATATTATAATATAATAACATATACAATATTAAATTATTTTTTAAATCAGATTGGATAAATTTAATATTTTAAATATAAATAATATTATATATAAAAAAAAGACCGGGATAAAAATAGTCCTAGCCAAAAAACTGAAAAAAAAATAATAATAACATAAAAGGAGAAAAGGTCAGGTCCCAACCAAAAAAAATTAAAAAAGAAAAAAGAAAAAAAGAAAAAAGAAAATGAGGAGTGGGACTAAATAATCCCACCACGACAGGATAACACATGGGCCACACGGTTTGCTTTTCCAATCCGGTGTGTTCAACAAACATAGGGATTGGGGACCAGACTGGACATAGTTCAATCATGTCCAATGCTGACTAACAAACACGGCCTTAAAGTATTTGAATCTACGTTTACTAATCGGAAATCTATTGAGAGAAACTAAACATAATTTTTTATTTATGATTATAATATTTTCTAAATACATTTAAGAATCAAGTTAGACGGACTCCACACAATTCAAGAATTAAATTACTATCGGCATAAAACTTAATTCCTCCTCCCACGTAAAAAAGTAAGTTTTGTTTTCTAATTCCATCTTTTATAAAGTAACTTGATTTTCTTTTATTTTCATTTAAATTAGTAACTTAAGAATATAAGATTAATTTATATACTAATTTTTTGGGTTGTCTATCATTTTTTTTTTATAAAAAAAGTATTGATATGCCCAATAGGGATGGCAAAAATTATCCACGGATATGGATATCCGTAAGAATCCGTTCTATTTAAAAAGGGGATGGATACTATTATTTCAGAGACGGGACAGAAATATATACCATCATAATATCCATTTTATTTTTGGGGTGGATAGATATTGTCTATGATATCTATCCCCATCTGACCCATTAATATCCCCATTTGACCCATTATAGATTTTAATATTTTAAAAATATAAAATGTAATTATTAATTATAATTATATAAGTTATTATTAATTTTTTATCATCAACACTCTAAAAGCTAGATTTCTAAAATAAGCATGATACTCTAGTTGTTGCATGGATCATGGTAATGGAAGAATGAGAATATTTATTACTGTTAGAGAAAATTAAATTGTGAAGTTTTATGTGATTTGATTTTTTCGTTTATTGAATTTATGTTATTTGATTGAATGTATTTGTTCTCCATTTAAAATAGGATAAAATGTATCATCACTCATCAGACTCATCAGCGCCAAATGATTTTGTGGATTGGGCCTACATTTTGCTATAAAGCCCAACACATTAGGTTTACAAGCCCATTAGTAATTTTAACAATTCGCTATAGCCACTTACTGACGTAAGACCGTCTTGCCATACTACTTGTTTTGGAGAGCAACTAATTTCCTTTTTTGATGAATTAAGTCAAGGACTAGTTAAGGAAACCTATTAAATGGTTTCAAATCCTGAAAGCTTTCCGTAACCGTCCATCCTGCTGCAAATTGGTGTGTGTATGTATATATATATATTTTAAGAATAGGTTTCAAATCCTGAAAGCTGGAATCTTCTGTAACCGTCCATCCTGCTGTAAATTGGTGTGTATATATATATATTTTGAGTATTACGACTATTATAATAGAACCTGTAAAGATCATACCATACAAAGTTCGGATAACTACTCCCATAAATTTGGAGAAAACTCACAGCACAAATTGTTAGCAATCGATAATAACAGAAAAATCTATTTAATTAATGCCGTGTAAAAAGGTTAGATGATGTATCAAACTCACCATGGATATCATCATCTATAATCTATTTAATAGAAATTGACACAAGTTAGTTGTGGGGTGTGCAGTTGTGCTAAATGTCCGGCTTTGTCAGGCCATTTACAGCAACTATTCAATTGAAACCGAGTTATCTAATCGGAGTCAGCGACACACATCTTTATCCCGGACCTAACACCCCATCCGGCCATCCCCATCACTGGTCCATAATCTTCGCGCTCTTCGCCATTCCCATTCAGATTAATTATCATCACGACATCACTTCATTTTTATTTTTTTTCTTCTAGGAAAACCCTCTGATAATAATGCATACACACTGCACAATGCACACACATATTATATATACAGTCATACAGGATCATGCAAGCTTTTTTGTGTGGGTTCGATTTTATAATTATATATAGTCGGACTTCGTGTATATATATTATATATAGTCTTTTTATTATCAGTTCGTCTTGACAATAAATATATCATGACGAAAAATATGGATCACAGATTATGGAGAAGTTTTGACAAGTGCATACACTTTGAGTCAAAATATGTAAATCTAGTGGTCTATATTCTTCGTCCTAATATATTTACTGTCAGGACGAATTAATAATAAAAAATCTGTGTATATTATATAGGGAGAACTTTAAAATTAGCCAAAAATTAGTGGGTTTATTGTTTTTGTCCAAAATTATCATTTTTATTGTTTTTGTAAAAATTTCCACTTTTTAGACAAGATTGCCCTCCTTTATAAAAAAAAATTCTTTTTCTTCTTCTTCTTCCCAAAAAAAAAAAAAAGAAACACAACTTTTTTCTCTTTTTTTTTTTCTTTTTATTCTTCTTCTTCACATATCTCCATAGTGTGTTTAATTGGTAGCCTGGTGTGTTTAATTGATGGTCCGGTATGTTTAATTCGTTTTACCTTTGTGTGTTTAATTCGTTTTGTCTGGTGTGTTTAATTCGTTTTGCCTTGGTGTGTTTAATGAGTTTTGCCTGTTGTGTTTAATTGGTGGCCTGGTGTGTTTAATTGATGGTCTGATGTGTTTAATTCGTTTTACCCTAGTGTGTTTAATTGTTTTTGCCCTGGTGTGTTTAATTCATTTTGTCTGATGTGTTTAATTCGTTTGGCCTGGTGTGTTTAATTCATTTTGCTTTGGTGTGTTTAATGAGTTTTATCTGGTGTGTTTAATTCATTTTGCTTTGGTGTGTTTAATGAGTTTTGTCTGTTGTGTTTAATTGGTGGTCTGATGTATTTAATTGATGACCTGGTGTTTTAATTCATTTTACCCTTGTGTGTTTAATTGTTTTTTCCCTAGTGTGTTTAATTCATTTTGTCTGGTGTGTTTAATTCGTTTGGCCTGGTGTGTTTAATTCGTGGCCTGATGTGTTTAAACAAAATGAACTCTGGAAAATTTGTTTGAAAAAAATCAAATTCGAACAAATCTATTTTTTTTTTTTTAAACAAAACCCAAACCCAAACACAACTCCCACCATTTATAAAAACAACCATAACCAAAACTTAAATACAACCACAAATTTAAATTTTTTTTAAGCACAACCGCAACCGCCCTTAAAAAAAATTAACACTTAAAATCAACAACTAACACTTAAATCCAAACCTTATTTAAATCTAGAAAATTTTCAAAAAACTGAAAATTTTTATAAAAAATCTGGAAATTTTGGTTTAAAAAAAAAAAACCTAAATTTTGTAAAAAAATCTGAAAAATCAACCACAACCACAACCATAACCCAAACTTAAAAATCTGAAGAAAAAAAAATTCAAAATAATAAAAAAAATATAAAAAAAACTGAATTTTTTTTTAAAAAAAATCTGGGAAAAATGTGAAAAAGAAAGAGAAAAGAGGAGAGAGGGAGAAGAAAAAGGAGGAGGGACGATCGGACGACCGATGATCGAAAAACCACAAAATCTGAATTTTTTTATTTACAAAAATCTGAATTTTTTTATTTTTTTTTTCTAAATCTGGAAAAAAAAGAGAAAGAGAAAGAGAAGAAGGAGAAGAAGAAGAAGGAGAGAAAAGGCAATCGGACGGTGGGACGACGATCGGACGGAGGAGAGAGGAGAAGAGAGGAGGAGAGAAAATTGTTACTATTATGTTCACATATCTCTTACAATAAAAACTATAAAATTGTTTTATATGTTATAAAAGCTACAAAGTTGTTTTTTATGTTTCTATACATTTTTGTATTTATTTATTATTTGGTTGTTTATAATTTTTTATTTGTTCATCTAATAGAATTATGAATTAAAGACAATGAATTGGCTTTTAATAAACAGAATTATGAAGAAAAAAAAATAGGAGAGAAAAATGTAAGACGATAAATGAACAGGAGAAAATTAACATGGAAAAAGAAAAAAAAAATGTATGGGAGAGGATCAGAGGAAGGGGAAAATTAATTAAATTTTAATTAGGAAAGTAAATATATGAGAGAGAAGAAAGAAAATAAAAGAAATTAATGATAGATAAATGAAAAGTAAATAAAAAAGAAATCAATTTATTAAATCTAAGCCATTCAAATCTAATAGATCCAATGGTTGAAAAATCGTGTTAAATTTTTTGTCAAAAATTGTGTCCCTCGATCCTTCCCATATATATATAGACAATTTATAGAACACCGGTGTACCCATACACCATGTAGAAAATATTGCAATCGAAGGTTGGATCACACATTTTCAAATTACGATCACGATATTTCCTACACGGTGTATGGGTACACCGGTATTCTATAGCCTATATATATATATGCTATTGTGGTTTCATTTTTAAAAAAATCAAGTTATCTTAATTTCTATTTCTTTATCTAATTTGTTCAAATATTACAGTATAAAGATGTTAATTATTATAATTATAGTGTTATGAATAATATAAAATATATTTTTTTTCATAATAATAATAATAATAAAATCATGTTTTATACGCAAGGGTATTTTTGTAATTGTTGTATGTATATATTTGGCCAAAAGACACGCCAGCGAAATGTGCAGAAAAGGCGGGTCAAAGAATAGTCACGTCACTCATGGACCAGTCAACGAAGGGAAATATCAGTCAAAAGGCGTGCCAGTTGGCGTCCTCATCAGTCCAAATCAGAAGTGTGCTTGCCACAGTGGGTCGACCAATAAGAAGGCAAACTTGTGTTCGCCAACCTAAAGTGTTCGCCTAGAATTATGCGGTCAGGGAAGTAACCTTATTCCAGTATACCTGTTACAACAAGGATTCAACCAGATACAAGGCATAAAGATCAAGTCTTATTCCAAAAAGGATATAACCGTTGTTAAAAAAAAAAAGTCCAAACATGAAACAAACCTTAAAACCATCTACGAACATCAGATTCCTTGTACAAGTTAAATTAGGAACTCTCCTATTAATACGATATAGGCAAGGGAAACCCTAGCGGAATTAATATATATAGGACCATAAATCCCATGAAGAGGGATTCGAGATCATAGAGAGGGTAAGACAATTGTATGAGAGATCTGAGTGTGTAAACTGCAAATAATTCATAGTATTATTCTTCTGCCCTCAAGGGGCGCCGTGGTTTTTACTCATTCAATGGTTTTCCACTTAAAATTTGTATTGCATGTATTGATTTATTTCTTTATTTATTTGTTTTGATTAAGATATTATTGTTGAGTGAGTCAATCCAAAAATCACCGTCAACAGTAATCAATAATGTGTCATTCTGATTCCTTAGTTTAAGTAAACACTAGAAATGAAATAAATTTTGATTCTGTTTTCGATTCCTAAATTGTTAATAAACACTAGAATGTAATTAGTAACTTGATTCTGATTCCCCTTTATTACTTTTCCGGTGGAACTTGATTCCTATTCCACCCATTCTTGATTAGTAAACACACCATCAATGTCCAACAATTAATATCAATTTGACTTAATGGTATGATATTGCCCTGGATTGTTTGCAATTTGTAGATGTGCCCTCTGAATTCTTAAAATGGTCACTAAACCCTCTAAACTCTCTTTTTCTTTACACCGGCTTGTTTTATTGCTCCTCTTTTAGGGAGTATCTACATAAGGTGTGCAAAGAAAATGAGAATTTTAAGAATTCAAGGGGTATATCTACAATTCGTGAACAATTCAAGGGCCAATCGTGCCATTAAGTCTATCAATTGTGGCAATTAAGTTGATCATAATGGATTGCTTCGGTCAAGACTCAAGACTCTAGACCTTCAATTGAAACTCGTTATCCATTAAAATTGGACTGCTCATTTTGTATACGGATAGAGTTAAATCAAGTTTAACTCTTTTAATTCAATATTTATTGATTCATTTATCCAGATTTTTTTTATTTTTTTTAGTATCAATTACAACAAAGGAGTAAATGTTCTTCTCTGAATTAGGTCACATAGTCACATCTTCACAACAAAAACTCTTCTTTTCCTCTTAATTTCTCTCGAGTCTCGACGCCTCCACTCCACTGGTAGCTTGTCGTTGTTGCAACTTCCAAAGACTCAAGAGTTTTTGTATTTTGAATTTTGACAGTCTCTGATGAAATTCTAATTATTTACTAATTTTATCAGGAAATTACCTCGTTTTTTGTTGTTTTTATATTTTGATGTACTCTTAATAAATACCTGCTCGCTCAGGAATTAAACGTCTAGCGTTTTTTTTTAACACTATATGTATATCAATAATGCTAAACATCCCACCTAAAATCCCACATTTTTCATCCCACTACATGTGATATGTAAGGTGTCAATAACTATATTAAAACTAGCTTAAAATAAATCATCATTACAAGGTAATGCTTTTGTATTATTTTTCACCTAACGTATCTTGTTTGTAAATGACGTTTTGTCTGAAAGTATATATATATATCAGACTACCATATGGTGTGATTTGAAAAAAATAATAATAATAATTCGGGAGCTATAAAAAAATGATGAATATGGTGTGGTTTTGTTGAAAAGGAAATAGATTAGAAGAAGTTGAAGAAAAAGTGATGATACCCTTTTCCTCTAGGCTCTAACCATTCAAGATTTAAATAAAATTTTTACAAAACGATAAATTTGTACCCTTTGACGTACGTAATACGATACATGAGCCGGTGGGTGATAGAAGATTAGCAGATGCGGCCGACTGACGTAAGTAAAACAAATGTTTTATTTTATTTGATTTAATCCTATTATTAAATATAAATCTTTTTTATTTTGCCATCATCAGAAAAAAAAAAAAAAAAAAAAAAATCACAAAGCTTTAAATTATTATTTATTCGGAACTTTATCTTGAAGTTGAAGTTTAAAATTTTGGATTAAGGTTAAGCTAACAATACATAATCTTGAAGTTCATGCTAATATATAATTTCCATATAATTATTAAATCGTCATTACATTATAAAATAAGAATTAAAAGAAGAGTGGACGAGTGGTACTATTGGCAACCCCACTAATGATCTAATAATGTCTCGATAGTTTCTTTTGACAATCCAATTTTTTCTTTTTACACATCTTTTCAAAACACACTCAATTCTCAAAATTTAAATTTAAAAAAGTTATAAAGAAACTTCTTTTTATTCTAAGATTATCTTTTTTTTTTTTTTATCTTTTGGCATTTATATTCTAAAGTCAATCCATTTAAAAATAAAAAATAAATGTCTAAAGATACTTCATTTTATTTTAATAAAAGTTAGGACGAATCATCGTATCATTTGAATTCATCATATGAGTAATCTTTTTTGTATTAAATTATTAAAAAAAATAAATTTTCTGTCATAAATCATTAGATTAAATATTACATATTAAATACTTTATCCTAAATTTTTAATTATCATATTAAACTCTCTCTCCTCCAATACATATCGAGAGAGTTAATATGGTAATAACAGATTTATGAGGGACAGTTTAATACGTAATATTTAATCTAATGATTTATGAGAGATAATTTCTTTTTCTTTTTCTTTTTTAATAATTTAATTAGTTTGGAATGTCTTTAAAAAATGTTATATCAATGCACACCGACTTAAACATTTTTGTATGTGTGTGGATCAAGATCCCCTCTGCTTTTCCTAAGCTTTTAAGGATCCTATGACATGTGTCCACCATAAGATTGGATGGTTAGGATTTATTTTTGTCATTTTGTCATTTAAACTATTTTAAAGTGGGATAATAGTAGACATCCAACGCTTTTATCCAACATTTACATCCAATTTGATATGGCACCCGACATATATGGCACTTCCTTATCAGCTGCCACATCATCACACTACCATATCATCACAACTCCTAATCTTTTCCAAATCCTAATTTTTAACTCCATTCAATTTGTAAATAATTTTATATATAACAAAAAAAAAAAAACAAAATATAATACTTTTTATCCTATTAAACAAAATAAACAAAAAAAAAAAAAAAGGTTTAAGAGATCTGGAATTAAAGAAATTTGGAAAAATTTCCAGATTTCTTCATACAAAATTATAAGTTGAAGAGATCTGGATTAAAAAAAATAAAAGTTTTTTTTGAAGATCGAACAAAATAAACAAAAAAAATAAGCTTGAACTTGAAGAAAACTGAAAAAATATGCAAAATAAAAAATATATATATATAACCTTTTAAGGGATCTGAAAATTTTCAATGATTCAATCCAAGTTGATGATGATGATGATGATGTCCCTCCAGCAATCTGTACATTAAAAGTTGGAATATTAAAAGCCAACCAGAGAGTTTTGGTAGTTGGAATATTAAAAGATCGATGATGATGTTGTTGTAGTATGTGATTATACAAAAGCATATTAAATTAGATTTCTTTGAAACATGGAAGTTGTTTTAACAATTTAGACAAACTGAGTTACAAGCATCAAAGAACAACAGATATGCCGAAGCTAACATTATCTTGAATCTAATATCAAGTTTCTTTTGGACATTATTTGAATCTAATAGTACTGTTTTGTATTCTCTAACACAATTGTTAACAGGTCTGGTCCATTTTTTTTCCAATCTAGGCCTAGACACATAAACATGGTGGTTGTGGACTTTTGTCGAACAGCTACCGGGCACAAATTGTGTTCATATGGAAGAACAATAATCCAACAAACCAACCTATGGCACCGTACCTCCGGTTGAATGGTGAAAAATTTGGGGAGTTTGAGGAGATGGATTTGCATCTGTTGTGTTTGGAAGAGGATTATGATGGGTGTTTGGGTGTTTCCAAATTTCTTCAATTCCATCTCTTAATTTTTTTATTTTTTTATTTTTTTATTTTGTTCAATAGGAGGAAAAAGCATTATATTTTGTTTTTTTTTTGTTATATATAAAATTATTTACAAATTGAATGGAGTTAAAAATTAAGGTTTGGAAAAGATTAGGAGTTATGATGATATGGTAGTGTGATGATGGGCAGTTGACAAGGAAATGACATGTCAATTGCCACATCAAGTTAGATGTAAATGTATGATAAAATTGTTGGATGTCTACTATTATCCATATTTGAAATACCATATACGGTGGCGGCGACAATAACTTGAATTTGAGATATTTTCAGATCGAATAAGCATTCTTACAGGATGAGTACTCTTACCAATAAATTATCACATTAGACTGCGGTGGATTTTCTATTAAATTTTATTAAATTTATATTACAATATTCATCTATCTATTCTAGTAATTCCAGCTGGAACAAATGTCATACTATTTTTAAGACTCAATTATTTAAACAATAAGACTAAAGTAGTATGTATATAGATCATCTTCGAAAGAATCTTCAAATGAGATATTTGTTAAATTCAAACGAGTTACATCAGCATATTTGACTTCAACAGATTCCTCAAATGAGATTCTTCAAATAAGATTTTATTTCTCTTTCTTCAATATTGAAAAGCAACTTTTCCCTCTTTAATTATTCTTATATTATTTTTTTTTATATCACATTATCATTAATATTTGACATCTATATCTTTTTATCTTTTTAATTAAATTCAATTAATATATAATAAGTTTTAATTTATAAATTTTATCATCATAAAAATTATATCATTAAAAATGGTCTCATCTAGATCTTTAAAATGAAACTAATATTGAATATTTAATAATGACATATTATTATTTCTAACTTGCAAAAAATGGAGGGTAATTAGATTTGTTGGGGAGGAATTTGAGTGTTTTTATTAAAATAATATAAACACATTTCTAATTGAAGAGTCTTTTAGAGATTCTTTTTTATTTTTTCACTCTTTAAATTGTCACATAGTTAAGCAAATAGATATTTGAAGAGTGAAAATAGGAGAACATTTTAGATATATTTTCTGAACTCTTACATTAAAGTCAACACATGGTTTGTGGTTGAACTGTTGAAGTGTAAATTTGAGGCTAAGGCAAATTAGCTCACCTATACTATATAAGGTGAAGCAAGAAGGCAAAAAGATATAAAACAATGGAGTACTTGAAGGTAAAAGAAGAAGGTGATCAGAGAGAGCCGGTGAGCCCAACTGGACAATTCCTAAATAGCGAAGCTCTTTCTCTGTGTATTCTTGGTGTTTTGGAATTGGGTGTGCCTATTTCCATCGATGAGTCTCAAGTGGATTCTTTAGTGAAAGAAGTGTTTCTTCCAACCAACCCACGTTTCTCCTCCATCATGGTACTCTACTTTGTTTTCTATATATTGCAACTACTAATGTGTCAAAATATTATGTTAACTATATGAAATTAACTAGCTGTGGAAACTTGAAAACAGGTTGAAGACGAAAACGGAGAAAAACAATGGAAAAGAGTCGAAGTGAAGATCAAAGATCACATTAAAACTCCGATTTTCCCCTCCGGATTGTCACCGAAAATTTATGACAAGTACATTGATGACTATATCTCAGACATAGCAATAGAGAAGCTACCAGTGACACAACCTTTATGGCAAATTCACTTGATAAATTACCCTGCAAGCAATTCCAATGCAGCAAGTACCGTAATATTCAAGTTTCATCATTCCATTGGAGATGGTTTCTCTTTGGTTGGAGTTCTTCTTTCATGTCTACAAAGGGCTGATGACCCTTCTCTCCCCTTGACATTTCCTTCCGTTCATGTGAGCTCGAGCAATAAGGATGCCAGTCACACTCATCAGAGCTATGGCTTATTCAAGAACGTGTCTAGAATTTTTTCTGTGGTTACTAATACGGTATCAGATTTTTACTGGAGCATTGTAAAGAGTAGTTTGCTCGAGGATGACATGAGTCCAATACGATCCGGGATTTCCGGAGTTGAGTTCCAGTCGGTCTCGGTGGCAACCATGACTTTTTCTCTTGATCACCTCAAACAGATTAAATCCAATATTGGAGCGGTAAGGGTGTTAAACTGTTAATTACTTGATCGTTTTATTTTTATTTCGTTACTTTTAGTGCTTTTAATTTCATTTGATCTATTTTAATACAAGTAGACATTACTTTTAGTACTTTCAATTTCATTTGATCTATTTTAATACAAGTAGACATTAAACGACGTCTTGACCGGAATAATATTCTTGGGGACTCGATTATACATGGAAGAAAATAGTGAGGGTTCAAGCAAAGCAAATTCAACAGCGTTGGTGTTGCTCAACACAAGGGAATTTCGCGGTTATGTTTCCATTAAAGAAATGATCAAACCGGATTCCAAGACACCTTGGGGTAATCATTTTGCATTCTTGCATGTACCGTTACCCAAATTGACTGATGATGATTCCAATTCGTATTCAAATCCACTCGAATTCGTCTGGAAAACTAGAGAAATCATTAATGCCAAGAAAAGCTCTCTAGGTGTTTACTTGACCGGCAGACTTCTCCAGGTTTTGAAGAAACTTAGAGGCCCCGAGGTGCGTATTAATTCGTATACAGTAGTCCTATATATATATATGCTTTCATTATTGTATATAAATATATGATCAATTAATAGTTTAATACAGTGTGACAAATTAAATTCTAATTTTAACTTAAATGTTAATTAATATTGGTGTAACTCGATCACAGGCAGCAGCAAGATATATCCATGGAACATTAAAGAATGTAAGTATGGGAATCACAAGTCTGATGGGACCAGTTGAGCCAATGACTTTGGCTAATCATCCGGTTACAGGCTTATATTTTATGGTGGTTGGTGCGCCTCATGTATGTCAAAATTAAAAATTTGGATCGTTATTTTTATTCTGTGCGCATGTCTCCTTTACAACACAATTAATTTGGTTTTGAATTTTGACTTGTTACAGAGTCTGGTGACGACAATAATGAGTTATAATGGGAAGCTGAGGATTGCAATTGGAGTAGAGAAGGGACTGATTGATGCCCAAAAGTTGAAGTCATGCATCGAGAACGCGTTTCAGACCATTCTCAAAGCTGCATGTGATGATACTTGAAAGTCCAAACCATGCTTGCTGTTTGCACATTACTTGCCCTTTTGTTTTCTTTATGTACGTGTATGAATGTTGAAAAAGTCAAAAGACTTTACGGTTTTATGTGTGTGTGTGTATGAACAGTGCTTTGAAAGTCAAACGCACTTTATAGAAATTGAAAGAAACTGCATGCAATAATTAAATGATTAATTATTAAACTTGATTTTATTCTTTGTTTCCTTCTTTCGATGTATCTTTCAACCGAGATTTGTATGTTTAAAATATTTTTAAATACCATAAATGTGTGACGGAAAATCAAGCTATTGTCCTCTCTCTTTTTTGTCGTTTGTTCACCAAGTCAATAGCATTAATTGATCATATCACTATTAAAACTCATTCACCCAAACTACTTTTAAGTATCATCATAAATATTATTTCAAAAAAAAAAAAAAAAAAGTATCATCATAAATAAAAACTAAGTTTCTGAATAAGCAAATAAAGTCTAATTTTCTTACAAAAGGATCTTAATTTAAAGAAATTTGAATCTAAAAAAAAAAATAATACATGAAATTAAGGATCAAAATACATAAATTTTATCATAAAACGACTTGATTTTGTGTTCGTTAGCCTTGATTGAATTAATATTTTGATCCATGAAATATTTAAATTAAATAAATATAAAAGTATATTAAAAAAAAAACTAAATATAATAATATCATGAATTTGATAATAGCTTGAAATTGGATATTATATTATATATAAAAAAAATATATATTTTTCCTTGATAAAATAAATATTTTAATTTATTTATTTGTGCATTAATAATATTAAAAATTTTATAAATATTATTAATTTAAAGAGAATTTTAATAAAAACTTACTTAAATTAATCTCTGAAAAAAAAAAAAAAGTTAGCAGCAGAAAATGACGAGAAGAGTACTGGGTTTGGTACAAAATGAGGTCGACCTAGTGATTTACCCCTCATACGACTTATACAGTTATACTATAAGATTGTGAGTTCGAGTATGTCATCCGTCCTTGAATTATTATAATATTTTGTAAAATAAAATAAAATAAATAAAAAGTGGGTTTCAACTTTCAATGAGAAGCATTCAAATAAATAGAAATAGAATCCCTTTCCCATCTGTTCTGTACGGTTTGCAGACGCCAATGCCACCCATCGAGTAACCGAAAGGCGTTCAAAATTCAAAGTGGGTAGGCTACTTACGTACTACTACTACTACTACTGGTTCAATAAATTGAGGTTGCATTGTCTGTATAATATTCACGTGACATATATCTTTGATCTTTCTTGTTTCAGAATTCGGATTTTGAATTAATAATATATATTTAGATACTTAATGTGGCATATAAGATATAGGTATCACACTATCACCTAACATAAACCTAATAATTAATCACATGATCATATACTTATCACGCTTCCATAGTTCCCTAAGACATTTGAAGATAGACTTATACTTTTTTTCTTTTTCTTTTTTTTTTCTTAGAAATAGTTTTTGACATGGTGATGATGATGTTATATCATATATTATGATGATCATGAGCTGGTTATATTATCGTGCAAGTAATAAATTGGATAAACCTCTAACGAAATATTAAAAAAGCTCAACAATCAAATTATTAAGATAGCGAATCACAATATATGTTAAATTTATTCTTAAACTAACTTAAAATCTTACTTAGAATTAGAATTAAAATAATATCAATAATAATAAAACACGGAAGAAATTAATTAAATTAAAAATTAAAACATTTTTGGATTTTTCTAAAAAATAAAATAAAATAAAGCATGGTTGTGTAACAATAACAATTTATTGTTACAGTTGAACAATCAACACCATTTCAAATCAATTGTCTAGATTTTTGGACCTCTCAACCACTTGTGGTTGATGTATATCATGTTTGACAAAAAAAAAAAAATGGGAAGAATACAATTGAATTGAAGATGTTTTGTTTTATTGTATATCATATTAGTATTGCTTGTTAGATTATCACAGTAGACAAGTTAGCAAATAAAATGAGATTTAACCCAATCGTATTCCTATCACACTTGTACCATTGAGGTTATGAGTTCAAGTCTGGTATTCCGGTTTATAAGCCTTATTACTTGATCCAAACCTGCTAAATACCACCTTTTTTGGACCTTACGAGTCGGGTCATTAAAAGTTGTTAAATTGTAATAGTGATAATAGAAACTATAAATCATTTTTCAAAACTCAAAATTGTATCCTACATTAAAAAAAATAATAATAATATAATATTGTGATAAACACCCTATTGCTCGAAAGAAATAGTATTTATGTAGCATACAAAAATCATGCTGAAGATATAAAGTCTTATAGGAATTCATTTACTAGTACAATAAAGCTACTTTGCGAAATCTAGTACCAAAATGATGTGGTATCATTATAATCCATTTATTTAAATCGTATTAGATTTACATGATTTAAATTACGATTTAAATGAATGGATTACGGTGATACCATATCATTTTGATACAAGATTTGAATAAAATAATATTACTCTTTTCTAGTATTTTAACTTTTAAAGTGTCTTTGGTTTTCATTTACTAGTCTTTAATTGGAGAGATGCTTCGGTACTTTTACCTGATCAAGAGGTGAGTTGGCATACCTAGCTAATAGGTTTCGGACACAAAGTCATATTTTAAAACCCTAACAATTATCAGTGATACATCATACAAAATTTGTAAAATTTTGACAAGTCGGAAATTTATAAACTTTAACCTAATGGTCAGCCTCTGGCATTCGCGATCTCTCCCACTTTGATTTAATTGCTTACTCTTCATCTCTTCGTAACAACCTATATCTAATCCTTTCCCAAAATATAAATAAATAAATAAAATTAAATAAAAATAAATTCTCTATTGATCATCTCATGCTCTCACTTTTGTTTTCATCTCAATTCTCAACGCCACTTTCAAGGTTTTATTTTGGTTTGGTCTGAATCGAAAAATAAATGTTTTGATTTGTGAAACCTTCAAGCGTTTTTCTTGATTTTGTTTATTTGGATATTAAAATGGAAACCCAATTTTTGTATAGTTTATGCTATATGATACCCTCAATTTTCATAATTATTGGAGTTTTGGAAGAGAGTGAATTGTGTTTCTAAAGTTTGGAGATGTTTAAAAAAAAAAAAAAAAAAAAAAAAGATTGAATCCAATGGAGGCCACTTTCAAGCTTTAATGGCGGCCTCCCTTTTTATTTATTTATTTATTTATTTTAGAAACAATTAGTTTAAATCAATAAATGTTTTCATATTTATAAAAGTATTTTATGTTTTCAGATTTATATATATATATATATTTTTCGAAATATAGATTTATAAAAGTTTTATGTTTTATGCTTTGGTTATTTTCAATTTAATTTTCTTTATATTTTTTAATAACCAAATACCTCTAAAAAAAACCAAATATATGGAAAAAAAAAAAAAAAAAATAGTTTGTGGGTTTTAAAATTTCAGAGATGGTACAGTCAAAAAAAAAAAAATTGAGATGAAGATTACGGTGAAAAATGATAAGAGGAAGAGACAACGGAATTCATGACTTGGCAAAAAAAATTTTGACATGGCAGCTGTATTTATTAGGTTTGTAAAATATGACTATGTGTCCAAAATTTATTGGCTAGGCATGCCAACTCACCTTTTAAGCTTTCCAATGGTTATAGTTTTAATGCATTCCAGCTAGGTTGACACCCAGTAAAACTACTAATTATTTGCATTACCAAATCCATTACAATCTAATGGCCGAAATTAGTAAAATCGGATATTAGTAAAATCTGATATGAAATCATCGGTGTCTAAATTTGAACTCACCTACAACTACAGCAAATGTTAATTCTATTACTTTTTTTTTTTTTTTTGGTTTTCACCATCCGGTTTTCGGGTGGGACAGATCCACCATATGGTGCAATCAGCCCAAACCATATCCCGACTAATCCGGACTCGCACCGGGTCGGCCCACTATAATAGTTCTTGTAATTCTTCAAAAAAGAAAAAAAGAAAAAAAGAAAAAAAAAAAAAACGTGTTTTGGTAAAATAAAGAGATTTATTTAAATACTATAATATCAATATGATTTTTTTTTCCTTAATTAAAGTTCATAATTTATTTGTTGACACAGTGGTATACTTCTCACATCTATATTGTGAAATTGTTGGTTCGAGTTCCGTCCCCTTTCTAAACTCCGAAATATTATAACATTTAAAAAAAGAAAAGAAAAAAAAGAGCCCGTTATGGGTTCGGGCCGGCCCAAGCCTTTTCGTTATATATTTTTATCCTGTTTTGAGACTTGTGAACCAAACAAGGAAAATGGTATTCGAGAACAACTCTATTTTAGTTACCAAACAGCCAGACATCTAGGGCTTCAAGCTCCATCCCTATAAAAGGATAAAGTCAGATTCTACTTCTTCTTCTCACTTCGTCTCTCTGCTCTTAATTGTTCACTTTTTCAAAGTTTCAAAGCTCTTAATTGTTCACTTTTTAATTTGTATGTAATTTATGAATATGAGGAAAGCTAATGCACAGGTGATGATTGATTTCATTCGATTCATCTGATCAAAAATCTATTCGCTACGTTCTTTCTGATTCATGTTTTTTTTTTTTTTTTTTTTTTTTTTCCTTAAACGTTGAAAATTAGTTTGCTAAAGATTTCAATTTTCTTTTGTCGATTTATGGAGTTTTTACTTGTTCAAGATGATGAAATTATGAAATCTTAGGACACCTTCTGACACAGTTACTGTGTATGAGAAAGATTTCTCTTCTGATACTTGATGATTGCTTCTTTACTTTATTTATTTATTTATTTTATGTTTCTTTTTTTTTTTTTTTCTTTTTTTCTTTTTCATGTTTGGTTTCTCAATCAATAGTATTTCTGCTTCTGTCCATACTTGTTTGTTGAATTCTAAGTGAGAGACGTTGCCATTAATTCATTGTAGTTCTAAGTGTTAAAAAGTCGAGCTAATTAAATCTTAACAAAAAACTGACATTCACTTCTCCAAGTATGAAATTGTCAAAATAATCTTAAATAAAAATAAATAAAAATAAAACAATAAATTATAAATTTTTTCAAAAAAGTTGAAATTGATTAAACAAAATGATGTTTGTGAATTGTGAGCAATGGTTGATTGTCAAATTTTGATTTAGTATACTAGAGGAAGAAGGGATGTTTTAATAAGGAGGATGAATGGGATGATCTAAGACATCACCAATAGGTCCGAAAACGACAACTTCTTGACTATATTTAGGGCGGCTAGGCTGGAATTTGCACCGGTAGCCTCTCTTATCTCACTCCCTAAATTATTTTCCGGTGAAAGCCTCTCTAAATCTAAGGAGAGGGCTTTCTCACTAATATTTTTTATTTTTATTTTTTTTCACATCTCAATTCAAATGAATGGACAAGATAAGTCCACTTCCTTCAAATTTAATGGTTTAAATTCAATGAAAAGAAAATGAGTAATATGAGATATCACAACTATTCCAACATAACATTTGTGGCATATGAGGTGTGGCATGTGAGGTGTCAATTGGTGAGTGAATACATAGATATGTGAGATAAATCATTATTAATGTGTATCCACTCACCAATTGTGTTGGAAGAGTTGTGATATCTAGCATTATTCAAAGAAAATATAAGGAGTTATTTTTTCACTCCAAACCATTTTTAGGGAGACTTATTGGAGTGTTAACACCTTATATGCTCTTTATTTGTAAAAAGTACAACGGACTCTCTAAATATAAAGAAAATATAGGGAACATTGTTGGGATGCTCTAAGATGATAGAAATGGTGAAGATATAAATAAAAATGACCTTTTATAAATTGATAAGTTTGATCATATTGAATTATTGTAATATTTCAACAAATCTTAAACAAAATATTTCTACAAATCTATTATAAGAATCATATTAAACGTTTTATTTATTTGTTAGTATCAAATTTTAAGTATTTGAATGTCTAATTAATTGTGCTCTTTCATTTTTTATTTGTTTTTAATTTGACATTAAGAGTGTGTTTACTAATAAGAAATCCTAATGAGTTTCACACAAATCATGAATTCGTGTTCAAAAAGAAATTTGATTCCCCCCTCTCATTTAATCTAAGGAATCAAGTTCCCTTTTCTGATTTCCTTTCTCATAAAAGTTGTTTTCCTTCGATTTCATTTCTTATTAGTAAACATATTCATTGGATTAGTAATCAACAACCCTCTCTGAAGGTGAAAGGAAAAGTGCATAATCAAGCTAAAAAGTAAAGAGTGGACGTGCGCTTAAATTTGTCAAATGGGTTGGGCTGCTCATGCCCAAATTTCATTACCAAGCTTGTTAAGTGGGTGTAACAGACTTAACTATGACTGTGAGCTTGGATTGCCGGGCTTTCATGAGTTTAAGGGTAAGGTGGGTTTAAAAAATGAAAAAAAAAATAAAAAAATAACGATATTTGCACCTCTTAAAAATCGTATGTACACCCTGAATTTGTATGTTTTTAAAAATCCAATATTATCCTTGAGTAAAATCACTAAGATGACTAATTGTTTGTTAGTACTCCCATCAATAATTATTAATTAGTTTCCTATTTTAACCTTTTGTATTTTTTTTTTCCTATTAATGGTTTGATATTAACATATATCTTAAAACTCTTTCCATTTTAATAAATCCTAGATTCTCTTTAAAACATATTTTCAATCTCCTTTAAGGAAATACAAATTGATTACTAGGTATGAAAAATGAATCAAAATCATGAGATAAATTTGGTTGTGAAAAAGTAAAAGTTTTAAATTAATTTTTATTAGAAGAACAAAATCATTATATATATAAATAGACTTTTAAATTAACAATATTATCTATATATATTTTTTATTTCTTTCAAACACACTTTAGATTTTATTTATTTATTTATCAATATTATATGTTCTTTCCTGTTAAAAAAATATATATATTAGATGTTCTTCAATTTCATAGAACACCTATTTTTTTTTTATATTTTTTAAATATCATTCAACACTTATCTACTACCACCTCAATTGGAACATGGTATAAATCTTACATTTCTACAACTCTCTCAAACAGAAAGTGGTTTTCCAATAAAAGAAAATAATAGTCTTAAAATGGATTTTTAACAAAAAATGGAGTTTGATTTTGAAAAAACCAAGAAGAGAAAATAAGTAGGGAAGAGAAAGAATAGTAAGAGAATTAAAGGTAACAAAAAAAAAAAAAAAAATGAAATAATAATAAAGTTGATTAAATAACGTAATAATTATAGTCATAGGTGATGTGTACTTATAAAAATACAATACATTATAATTAAAGAAATTGTATTTTTGGCATTAAGTGGGGTTTGTATATAAATTAGAGATTTTTAAAAAAATTTGATGGGTGTAATTACGAAAGGGGTGTAGATACAATTTTTAAGGGGTGTCATTATCGTCACTAAAAAAAAAATCAATGATATTACGTATAATGAGATGAAGCATGTTGAACCATCCAAGCCCGAATTTGGAGTATCCTACTTTCACACAAATCACAGAGTTCAACAAGCAATTGATATTTGTAATAGAGATCCTTATATACTATATTAACAATCGAAATATGGTTGCAAGAAAAAAATCTCTATTTGACGAGTCTTCTTTCTATACCTCTGAGGCTATGAATTCTATTAGACCTAAAAATGATACATTGGAAGAAAGTTTTGGGTCTTCCACTCGTCCAATATCAATAGGTTGATTGTTTAGGCAAACCCGCTTCGGAAAGACTCATGGGTCTATGGGAGGGTCTTGCCTTATCAAAAAATTTAAGGCTCGGCATCAGGCCCACTTGAACCTTAAAATTTATGGATAATTATTACTATTATTATATACAATGAATAAAATATCGGTATCGGTATCCATATCGGGCTTCTAAATTTATGGATATATCGAGGATATTATCAATATCGATGGATATTCGGTAAAAAATTAAAAAAAATTATGGATATTTACATCTAAAGTTTAGAATTTTTTTGTGAAACTTTATGACAATCTTAAACAAATAATTATACATCAAATGAATCATATTTCAACGATAAATTAGTATAGTTATGAGTTTATTATAAATTATAACATAGAAAGAGTCTGTATATAGTTTTTAAAATTGAGTATTTAATAGAATAATATTTTGTTTCACTTTTACAATATTATATACAATATAAAGAGATTAAATATTTAATAAACCAAATTATCATTAAAATATAAATAGTTCCATACTTCCAAGATTCTATCATAAATCATAATTCATACATAATTCATACATAATAATACATTGCATGTATGAAATTTAAAACCAAAATGAATTACTTGTTGGTTCAAATACATAAGATACATTTCTATCTTGATTCGAACAATAATTTTCCCAGGAAAATGTGCTAGCATAGTTTTCAAGATAGTTATTAATATGTCACACGCTTGTTGTTTAATCTCTTCCAACTGATCCATGAACTGGGTAATTTGGATTTACCCAACTTGGTGGATATTGTTGATTTGCATGCATAGATATTGCATATGGCATTTGTGGAGAAGGATACTAAAAAATACTGCAACCACCATAACTACCATAATATGGTACATGAGAACTTGACCTTGTCTGCGAATCACTTAAAGAACTATTTTACGTGTCTATACTCATTGAGGAGAGAGACATATTCAAAGAATCTTCATCAATTTGACTTGTTCCACCATGTTGTTTACAACGATTTTGATCAAAATTACCCGCATGAGCTTCCCAACCAATTGCACCAGCATCCCAACTCGTTGCACCAGCATTCCAACCTGTTGCACTAGCATTCCAACCTGTTGCGCCAGCATCCCAACCTCCGGCACGAACATCCCAACTTGTTACACCAGCATCCCAACCTCTTACACCAGAATCCCAACCTCCTCCATCATCTCCATCATCTTTTCCTCCACCATTTCCATCAGAGGTATGTTGGTCATTGGAAGAGCTGCTAACAATAACTCCACGATCTACACCAACTTCTTCTTTATTCACTTGTTCAACATTTATTCCCATGTCTCGAGCATGAGAAGCAATTTGTGGATCAAGATTTCCCTTATCATCATCCAAATTGGCAGGTCTAACCCAGTCAGAAAAATGATTCTCATTGTTGTCCCCTGTTTCAGCAGCTACTTGAAGTAGATCCATAAAATCAGTTTCATCTACTTTATCTTTTTCAGCTGCCATATCCCTAATTTTCAACTTCATATTATAATAACAATAAACAAGTTGTTCAAGCTTAGAATAAACAAGATGGTTTCTTTGTTTTGGGTGGATTAAAGCAAACGTAGACCAATTTCTTTCGCACGCAAAAGATGATGCTGTTTGTGACAATACGCGAACTGCTATTGCACGCATTGATGAAACACAATCTCCATACATTACTCACCAATCAGTTGCAATAAAAATTATTAAGTATTATAAGTATGAATATCATTTCAATGATATTATTATTTATTATTATTACATAGATTTTTGTAATAAAACTTATATACCTGGTTGCATTTTGCTTCTAGCTGCTATGGTTGTTCGTTCACTAAAACTTTTCTTTCCATTCTTAAAGTATATGAGCTACATTCATGACTCATGAGATCAGTATGTAAATAATATATATAAATATAAGTATATGACACAATACTCTCATGTAAAGAAGTTATAATATTGGAATTATAAAATTGATTGTAAGTTGTAAGTTGTAACTTTTTACCTCATTTCCAAAATTAGCAATCCCTGCAACTTCAGGGTCTAATTGCGAATAAACAATATGTACGGTTTTCAAAAGATCTAAATTATCCCCAATATTGTCTCTATATCGGTACTTTGGGTTCAAATAGTAAGCTAGAAGAATAAAAAATATTAATTTTAGTATAAATAATTAAATACTATACTAAATATTAATTATGATTTATGAATGACAAATAATCCAAAATAAAATTTACCTGCAGCATATAGTGGGTGATTAAACATTTTATCCCACCGATTTTGTATAATGTTTAGAATCCATTTAGTATTTTGTCTTTGCTGTTTTATCGCATCTTTCATCACATGCATTAACTCATATAAGATAGGCATAGTGGGTACAACTTTGGTATCAACCAATCTCAGAACGTAGTATAGTGACTCAAATATTTTAACTACAAAAGCCACATTATCTCAAAACTATGAATCTAAAATAAGCCGTTCTATTCTTTTTCCATTTGCGGTTCAACTCAATCGATTTGTAGCTCATGCATCACTGGTAAATATATGTTTCAAACTTGTCTAAAAAAAAAAAAAAAAAAAAAAAAAAAAAAAAAAAAAAAAAAAAAAAACTGTCAAGGGCAATATGATTAGTTGCAAATCGAGTTGCACCAGGTCGCACTATCTCCTCTTTACAAACCCCCCTCATTTGCGATAGTAACCATCCATGATTATATATAAAGTTTGTCATAGTCCTAGCATCATGAATGACACGTGCAACAATGTCATTCTTTCCAATATCCTAAAAAATCAAATCTATACAATGTGCTGCACAAGGAGTCCAAAATAAAGAATATATTTTCATCAATTTTTTACCTGCTTTCACAGATGCAGAGCCATTGTCAGTGACAATTTGCATGACGTTCTTCTCACCGACCTCTTTCACCACATATTTGAGCAATCCATAAATATATTGATGATCTTTAATTTTGTCAGATGCGACAACAAAATTTAAAAAAATTGTGTGACCTTTACAATACACAATAAAATTAATTATCGACAATCTTGTCGGTCCCGTCCACCCATCACATATTATGGTGCAACCATATTTCTCCTATTTTGTTTTGAAGTTATCAACATACTCTTTCATTTTATTGTACTCGATGTCCAAGTACTTATATCTAATTTCAAATGTTGATGGTGGTTGAACTCCAACACCTATATTCACATGCATGTTAAATTTAATTATGAGATAAAAAATAAAGTAAATAAAAAATTTCAAAAGCATTATTATTTTTTTATAAAAAAAAATACATGATTCTTGAACACCAATAATCATGTTCTTAAAATGATGAGAACTGACTTTATATGGGGGCATATTATCATAAATAAAAAACTTTGATACTAGCCTTCCCAATTTTTCTCTAATACTACCTCCCTTGACATATCTTTAATATTCTTTTGCTTTACACCTGATGATTTGTACAATGAAGATGCAACTAGAGGTTTATAACGCGGCTCTCGTCCACTTTGAGTGCGACGTACTTGTTGTGGTGGTTGGCTACTACCATTAGCTCCTGAACTCTCTCCTCTCCTTGACATCCCTCCAAAGATTCTTTCTACTTGTTCTTTTTGCCATTCAGATGCTTTGGATGCATCCATTGTAGAACGATAATCATCCCGCTCATCAGGATGCAAATTTTCAGGATAAAGATACATGTCATCTTCCTCTTTTGTATCAGCCAAATTTCCCCTTAATTCTTGTTGAATTTCCTCAATCTCATTTGCAGGTTTTTTTTTTTTTTTTTTTTTTTTTGCAATTTAGATATTAGTTTTTTCACTTCTGGTGGCATATTTGGGCATACTTTTACATTTTTGTACACCTCTTTATTGGATAAATGAAATTTAAATCGGATAATTCCTCTACTTTGCATAATGTGACCGCAAAACATGCATATAGTGCCATTTTTATTATTCGGTATTAGTTGACAATACTCCCATGCTGGATCATTTATAGTACTAGACATCTTATGCAATGTAATTCCCTATCAAAACAAAATTAAATTTTGTACATATCAATTTATAAATATGAACTTCTAATGAGTTTTAGAAACAATACCACAAAACATCAAAGTGAACATTTTCGTACCTGCTTATTTGATGAAGATTTTAAAAGAAACTTGTGAATTGTGATGTCAAAATTGCTATGTGTAGTGCAATCGTGTAGGATGAAAACTTGAAAAGGAAGAGTGAAAATGATATGAAGTGAAAATGATGAACAAACTTGTTCTTAATTTTAATAATTTATATTCATGTGAATAATTGATGCATATTACTACTTTTTAAACGTATGTATATAAATAATTGATGTACTTTGATTATTTGATTAATTGATGTACTTTTTGCTTTTTTTGCTTTAATTTTTTAATAAAAATAATGGATTTTAGTGTTTTACACGTTTTACACAAGCAAATCAGATTGCTTTTACAATTTTTGTCCAATTATACTTCAGTAATTATACTATTGACTATTGTGTTCGAAAATTTTATAAATTTGTTAATTCTTCTTTTAAAATAATTTTCAATATAGATTATTTGAACAATAATTTAAGTGTTTATGATTATTATTTTTAAATAATTTGCAAAATATTCTTGGATTTCGAGATGAAATTCACAATATTTCGGAAATATCAGGAACTCTGCAAATAATACATCATGATGGTTTTTTTTTTATTTCAAATGGATTGATTGCATTTTACTACTTTTCAAACATATGCATATGAATAATTGATGTACTTTGATTCTTTGAATAATTGATGTACTTTTTGTTTTTATTTTATTTTATTTTAATTTTTTAATAAAAACCATGGGTTTTAGTGTTTTACACCTTTTACACAAGCAAATCAAATTGCTTTCACAATCTTTGCCCAATTATACTTCAGTAATTATACTATTGACTATTGTGTTTGAAAATTTTATAAATTTGTTAATGTTTATTTTAAAATAATTTTCAATATAGATTATTTGAACTATAATTTAAGTGTTTATGATTATTTTTTTAAAAATAATTTGCAAAATATTCTTGGATTTCGAGATGAAATTCACAATATTTTGGAAATATCGGAAACTCTACAAATAATACATCATGATGATTTTTTTATTTCAAATGCATTGATTGCATTTTACTACTTTTCAAACATATGCACTTTAAATTGCTGGAATATTAGGCCTAATAGGCCCAAAATATGAAAAATGTGTGTTTTTCCAAAAAATTTAAACATGACAGATTTTTAAAATTAAAACCCAATAATTTGGCCCAATAGGCCCAAAATCGAAAAAACCGAACCGAACCGAACCGGTTCAATCGGTTTTTGATCGGTTCGCACTTCTCAATTTTATCGGATCAGTTCACTTTTTTAAAAACCGGATATTATCGGTTTTTTATCAATTCACTCAAAAAGTAAACCGATCCATTAAACGCCCACCCCTACATATGCATATGAATAATTGATGTACTTTGATTCTTTGAATAATTAATGTACTTTTTGTTTTAATTTTTTAATAAAAATCATGGGTTTTTAGTGTTTTACACGTTTTACACAGCAAATCAGATTGCTTTTATAATCTTTGCCCAATTATACTTCAGTAATTATACGATTGACTATTGTGTTTGAAAATTTTATAAATTTGTTAATACTTCTTTTAAAATAATTTTCAATATAGATTATTTGAACTATAATTTAAGTGTTTATGATTATTTTTTTAAAATAATTTGCAAAATATTCTTGGATTTCGTGATGAAATTCACAATATTTCGGAAATATCGGGAACTCTGCAAATAATACATCATGATGATTTTTTTTATTTCAAATGCATTGATTGCATTTTACTACTTTTCAAACATATGTATATGAATAATTGATGTACTTTGATTCTTTGAATAATTGATGTACTTTTTGTTTTTTATTTTATTTTAATTTTTTTAATAAAAATCATGGGTTTTAGTGTTTTACACGTTTTACACAAGCAAATCAGATTGCTTTCACAATTTTGCCCAATTATACTTCAGTAATTATACTATTGACTATTGCGTTTGAAAATTTTATAAATTTATTAATGCTTCTTTTAAAATAATTTTCAATGTAGATTATTTGAACAATAATTTAAGTGTTTATGATTATTATTTTTTTAAATAATTTGCAAAATATTCCTTGATTTCGAGATGAAATTCCCAATATTTCGAATTGATGGATATGGATAATTGATGTACTTTTTGTTTTGTTTTTTTATTTTAATTTTTTAATAAAAATCATAGGTTTTAGTGTTTTACATGTTTTACACAAGCAAATCATATCGCTTTTATAATCTTTGCCCAATTATACTTCAGCAATTATACCATTGACTATTGTGTTTGAAAATTTTATAAATTTGTTAATGCTTCTTTTAAAATAATTTTCAATATAGATTAACTGAACAATAATTTAAGTGTTTATGATTATTATTTTTTTAAATAATTTGCGAAATATTCTTGGATTTCGAGATGAAATTCACAATATTTCGGAAATATCGGGAACTTTGCAAATAATACATCACGATGATTTTTTTATTTCAAATGCATTTATTGCATTTTACTACTTTTCAAACATATGCATATGGATAATTGATGTACTTTGATTCTTTGAATAATTGATGTTCTTTTTGTTTTTATTTTATTTTATTTTAATTGTTTTAATAAAAATCATAGGTTTTAGTGTTTTACACGTTTTACACAAGCAAATCAGATTGCTTTCACAATCTTTACCCAATTATACTTCAGTAATTATACTATTGACTATTGTGTTTGAAAATTTTATAAATTTGTTAATGCTTCTTTTAAAATAATTTTCAATATAGATTATTTGAACAATAATTTAAGTGTTTATGATTTTTTTTTTATAAATAATTTGTAAAATATTCCTTGATTTCGAGATGAAATTCACGATATTTTAGAAATAGAAATTCACAATATTTCATTATTTTATTGTCGAATCAGCCAATTTGCAAATAAGAATCAGCTAATTAGCACAAAGTCATTAAAGATTCCAAAATTGTAGCTTTTGTAAGCCAGTGAATCAATAGTGTGATCTTCTGTCCAAAAAAAAAAAAAAAAAAAGATAATACCTATGCATCGACCGGTCAGTACCCAAGGTGGGTACTGACCAACTAATGGATTGGATACTGACCAACTAATGAATATTTACCATATAGTCAATTTATGAAGAATATAAGAAGCAAAAGGTAAATAAGATAAAAAAAACCATATGGCAACACCCACTGTCAGTACCCAACTACCTAAGCAATTTTCAAAAACTAAGAGAAAAAAACCATGTGGCAACAGTGCAACACCCACTGTCAGTACCCAAGTGTGATCAATGATCATATTAAATATTAGATTATAGAGTCTAGGGAACAAGACCACGTGCGTGAGGGTTGAGGCGTTGAGCTCTTCTTCTTCTTCTTCTTCTTCTTCATTCGAATCTTGCTTCGACCCACTGTCTAAAGGTTATTCGCAAAAGCCATAGGCGTCGTCCTCTTCAAGTTGAGAGCTGGTAATGTAATAATCTCCACTAACTTCTTATTGTGCATTCAACAACTTATGTGTGCTCGCAACCTGTTTGTATAATGTCCGCAATGAGACTATCTCTCAACTTCAACCCTTTATAAATATTAAGTTCTTCTTTTTGTTTTTTATCTGTAGTAATTGATTTTGTTGCCCCTTTAAACAAATAGAAATTGAAGGCTTGAGAGAGGGTTTAGAATGATAAAATCCTTGGTTCCACCTTGTGAAGTACGTATGTTCTTCATCATGAACTATTAAATCATCTATGTAGTTTATAAGAGTAATTGCTTACGCTTATTTTCTCATATGTTAGTTGCATTATAGGGGTTGAAAGTACCCATTGCAAAGATTGGTGGGTCTAAGCAGTTAAAGTCCAAAGGATTGAGAATGGAGCTCACTATCACTCAACCTGATGATTGGCATCTTCACCTACGTGACGGTGATCTTCTAAAAGCGATTGTTCCACACAGGTTATCTTCTTTTTAATTCTTATTATTTTTGTATCATGGTTTGATTGAGGGGCTATTTTTCATTGATTCTAATGAATGTTAAACAGTGCAAGTCATTTTGGAAGGGCTATTGTGATGCCCAATTTGAAACCTCCCATTACCACCACAGCTGCTGCTGTTGTCTATCGAGATTCCATCTTGAAAGCACTACCTAGCGATAGCAACTTCACTCCGCTGATGACACTTTATTTGACAGATACGACAAGTCCTGATGAGATCAAGCTCGCAAGTAAGTCCAACTTGCCCTTTGCTTATTATATAATAAGCCCATTGTGTTCTGTTTGGAGATTATTAATTCATTTTTTTGACTTGATTTTCTAACTTGATTTGATTTCATTTGGGATTTTCTAACCTGAGGAGATTTCTTCTGCATTTACCCTATTTTGTGTCCTGTCTTTCTAGATAAATTATACGGTTTGAGTAATTATGTGATCATTTGACAGAAAGAAGTGGGGTTGTTTTTGCTGTGAAGTTGTATCCTGCCGGTGCTACAACAAATTCTCAAGATGGTGTTACAGATCTCTTCGGGAAATGTCTACCTGTCCTTGAGGAAATGGCCGAGCAGAATATGCCTTTGCTGGTAGTTTACTATAGCAAGCTAACTACGACAGTACAAAGAAGCTAAAACCAAAAGTTGCTCCTTTCTTTACCTTTTTGAGTGGTATTTTTATATAAACTTTCAAGTGCATTTGTTATTCTATATGTAGGTTCACGGTGAAGTTACAGATCCTAATGTTGATATATTTGATCGTGAAAAAGTCTTCATTGACACTGTTCTACAGCCTTTGATCCAAAGACTTCCACGGTTAAAAGTTGTGATGGAGCACATAACTACTATGGATGCTGTTAAGTTTGTTGAGTCTTGCAAAGAAGGTGTGCTATATCACTTTATATAAGAAGCCTCGCCTTTCTATTGTCTTTTCCTATTCTTTTTGGCTGGTGTTTGGGGTGGGTGGGGGGAGTGGATATGGGTTCGTAAAAGTAAATCCTTTATTTATCTTTTAATTTTTATTCTAGACTTCTGTCTCACTTTAATAGTACATTCATTAGGATCTGTAGCAGCCACTGTTACTCCACAGCACCTTCTTCTCAATCGAAATGCTATCTTTCAAGGAGGACTGCAGCCCCATAATTACTGCCTTCCAGTACTCAAAAGGGAGACTCACCGTACGTTCCATTCAACACTTCTTATAGAACTGCTAATTAACTTAATTTCTCACATATGCACTGGTGACTTCTCATATCTTTCTCAATTAATTAACTTTTGTTAGGTGATTACTTATTGGCTGAGAAATTCATCTCTATCAATTATGTTGAAGTTATGTTTATTGCAAAATTTAACCAGTTTATTTGTAAATGGCATACTAATGTCAATGCCTGACTGACATACCGCACCAAGTTGACATGGTGTTATCATATCAAAAATTGCCTTACACCCCTTTTGGGTTGTCCTTGTCAGAGTACTATGAGTAAATTTCCTTGTAAATATTTGTTTATTATACTTCCTTTGCAAGTGAATGATCAAAGTTTGCATAGTATGAGAATATGTCAACGTCTCATTTCTCTTTGGATTCTTTTTCCATGAGCTCACACATTTGTTTTTCATTTAGGGCAAGCTATTGTTTCAGCTGTGACAAGTGGAAGTAAAAGATTTTTCCTTGGAACCGATAGTGCTCCTCATGAGAAAAGTAAAAAAGAAAGTGCTTGTGGATGTGCTGGTATTTACAATGCCCCTGTTGCGCTGTCACTGTATGCTAAAGTCTTTGAAGAGGTAAATTTTTTCCTTTTCCGCACCAATCAAATAAGTCTTATGAACATTAAATTTCTTTATTGTGTTGGATCTATGCCAATCATTGTATGCTTTATCGCTTTCTTTTAGTAAATAAAACAATGCATGAATCATGATCTCTTGATGCAAAATCTATATGTAGGTATCAATATCAATAAAGTACTTGTATGTTCATGAAGTTTATATGAGATTCGTCAAATTCTTGGGAACAAAAACTTGTAAATGTTATCCACCTCAAATATTTTTTGCTTGTTTCTAGATGGGTGCACTTGACAAGCTAGAGGCATTTACAAGCATTAACGGACCAGACTTTTATGGGCTTCCAAGGAATACATCAAATATTAAATTGAGCAAAACTTCATGGAAGGTACCGGAGGCATTCTCATTCTCATTTGGAGACATCATTCCGATGTTTGCAGGCAATACACTTGAATGGCAGCCATCCTTAATTTGATTTCACATCTTATTCTCCAATAACTTGAATAACTGAAAGGAACGTTCTTTCTATTTTATCTCTATATCAAGTCATGTGGTTGTAGAATTATTGAACCCCGAATGGAATTTGGAGCATTACCTTTTTTTGGTCAGGTTTTTCGGTCAAGCAGTGATTAGTGAAGGAAGACTTGCAAATGTTGACTGAAAATTTTTCTGTGACCAATACACAAAGAAGCTTAAATTAAAAGTTGCTTGAAGATTAAATTTCTGACCATTTTGGTTGTCAGTGTATTGTATTGTCAAAATTCAAAGTCTATGTATGATATCACAAAATTGTCAGTGTATTGTATCGTCAAAAAAGTAGGTTGGGAGCAGATAAAGGATGATTTAAAATAAAAAATTAGTAATGTTACTCTATCTTTTAAAAATAATTTTATTAAGGCGTGAACCGAAATTAAAGTGAGGGAGACTCTACTTGAAAGTTAATATATATATTTCTCTATATATATATAGAACAAAATCGATATTAATCGATGCAATTTTGATAAAGGATGGGCACAAATATGAAAGAAAAGGACGCGTCTGAAGTAATGCTAACAATTATTGAGGCCACCGACTATCAGTGCTTTTTAATCTTTGTCGATATTATATTGAATAAGTTGAAAAAAAGATGAATATTTTAAAACCACTTGCTCGTGCAATTACAATCCAAAGTCAGCAATTGAGACGCATTTGTAGTTAATTCTAGGAATGGATTTTGTTGAATAAATTACATTGCTTCTGGATTCCTCATTGACTTTCAAATTCACTATAAATTGTGATGCACCGAATTATTTATTCAAGCTTCAAAAAAAAAAAAAAAAAAAAAAAAAAAAAAAAAGAGAGAAATTCTGCTCATATATATATATAATCAGAGCCAACAAGCTGGCTTTGTAGCTTGTGAAGAAATGGGAATTATAAGCATGAAAACATGGTTTTCTCAGTGTTTTCTGCTTGTCTTGTTTCTGTTTCTAAACATCCAATTCTCAAAAGAGTCAGATACGCTCTCCCCAGGCCAAACTCTTTCAGGAAACCAGACACTAACCTCTGCTGGTGGGATATTTGAACTGGGTTTCTTCACACCAGGAAATTCTCAGAACTACTACATAGGAATATGGTACAAAACATTGCCTAATCAAACTGTTGTTTGGGTGGCAAACCGGAAAGAACCGATCTCCGATCATTTCTCTTCAGAGTTAAAGCTCCTGGAGGATGGAAACCTGGTCCTACTTAACCAATCTGGAGCTGCTGTGTGGTCAACGAATTCGACTTCTACGGTTCACAATTCTACTACAGCAAAGCTTCTTGATAATGCAAACTTTTTCATAAGCAATGCACTGGATTCGTCTGGTGTAATTTGGCAGAGTTTCGATCATCCTACTAATCACTGGCTCCCTGGAGGAAAGCTTGGATACAAAAACAAGACAAATGAGGAAATGAATCTAGTTTCCTGGAGGAGCCCAGAAAATCCAGCACCTTCACTATTCTCTCTCGACGTTGCCAGAAACGGGACAGGCCATTCCCATTTGTTAATGTGGAATGATACTCATCAGTACTGGAATAGCGGGGACTGGACAGGAAAGATTTTCACCTTTGTTCCTGAGCTTCAATTGAATTTTTATGTTACAAATATGACCTTAGTTTCGAACGAGAACGAGAGCTATTTCACTTATACTAATGCGATCCCTAATGCTTTTACTAGATTTGTGCTTGAAGTTACTGGGCAGCTGAGGCAATACGTCTGGCAAGAGAATTTCGGAGAGTGGAAGTTCTTCTGGACTCGTCCGACACAACAATGTGAAGTTTATGCTTTCTGCGGGCCTTTTAGTGTCTGCAATCAGAAGCAAGAACCTCTGTGTGTTTGCATGGAAGGATTTGAACCAAAAATGGAAGAAAATTGGAAGCTGGAAGATCATACAGATGGGTGTGTGAGAAAAGCTCCTTTACAATGTGATGGTATTGAGAAGAAGGATAGATTCCTCGTAATGCCAAGCATGGATTTTCCAGATAATCCTGAGTCTCTAGCAGCTGGGAGCGTTGAAGAGTGTGAATCAGCATGCCTGAGCAACTGTTCTTGCAATGCTTTTGCATATGATAATGGATGTTCAATCTGGAAAGGAGATCTTTTCAATCTGCAACAACTTGAATCCGGTGATGAAACTGGAAGAAATTTCCATCTTCGAATTGCAGAATCTGAGTTGATTCAAACCAGTGTAAAGCATAAGAGTGTTAAGACGGTTTTGATAGCTTGTGCAGCAATAGCAGGCTTCTGTATTCTGTGTGTCCTTGTCGCGGTGATTCTGTGGAGGAGACGTCCAACTGTTTTGCTTGAAGGAGTGGATGGTTCTTTGGTGCTGTTCAAATACCGGCAATTGAGAAGCGCAACAAAGAACTTCTCAGAGAAACTTGGGGAAGGGGCTTTTGGTTCTGTTTTCAAAGGGACATTGCCGAATTCAACTGCCGTAGCTGTCAAGGAACTCAAAAATCTACAACAAGGAGAGAAGCAATTTCAGGCAGAAGTGAAAACCATTGGAATGATCCAACACATAAATCTTGTTCAGCTGAGGGGATTTTGTGTAAAGGCTTCCAAAAGATTCCTAGTATACGAATACATGCCTAACGGTTCTCTAGAATCAATCCTGTTTCGAAAGAGTTCCAGGATCCTGGATTGGCAAAGCAGATTCAAAATTGCAATGGGTACTGCTAGAGGATTGGCTTATCTCCATGAGAAGTGCAGAGATTGCATCATACATTGTGATATCAAGCCCGAAAACATATTGTTGGATGCAGAATACAACCCGAAAGTGGCTGATTTCGGCCTGGCCAAGCTCTTTGGCCGAGAATTCAGCCGGGTTCTGACAACCATGAGAGGAACCAGAGGTTATCTGGCACCAGAATGGATCTCAGGTGAAGCTGTCACACCAAAAGCTGATGTTTTCAGCTACGGAATGCTGCTTTTTGAGGTTATCTCAGGAAGGAGAAACAGAGAAGAGTTAGAAAGCGGGTTTGAGGATTACTTCCCTCTAAGGGTTGCTAAAACAGTCCAGAATGGAGAAGATGTTCTTGCCTTGTTAGATGACAGATTGGAAGGTAATGCCATCACAGAAGAGCTCAATAGAGCCTGCAAAGTTTCTTGTTGGTGCATTCAAGATGATGAGAAGGATAGGCCAACAATGGGGCAAGTAGTTCAAATACTGGAAGGAGTTACAGAAGTGAGCATACCTCCGATGCCCAGGTTTCTCCAACACCTTACAGAAAATGCAGCCGAAGTAGTGCCTTATCAGGAGATTTCTTCTACTACAGAGTCATGAGTTGAAATCTCAACTCTCTCTCCCTCTTTGTTGAGTTTCAGGTCGATAGAATGGTTCTCCTGTCTCTTTGTCAGCTAATAAGTGATTTGGTTTCTTCACAAAAGCAGAAACCCTTTATGTTTCTATTGCCAGTAATGTATTTGAATGAATTAAAAATTTCAGAAAATCATGATATCACTATCATCATATCAATCGAGCGAATTTCGTTAGTATCCAAATTAATGATTCTTATAACTTAATCGATGATGCAAAAATAATTTTAATATGTAATGTAACTTAAATAAACATAAAATCATGAATTTAAAGTTCTATTTAAGGGGGGAAAATGCTCAAACAGTTCATCCAGAACTTACAGACACGAGGATTTCAATATACCATCCATATGTTACAATCTGAGGCCAAAGAGATCCTCAGGTTCTTCCTAGATCACTCAAAATTCTTGCCATGTTTCCATACAAGCATTACATGCACCAAGCTTTTTTGCCATGAAAAATGTACTTTCATGACTTGAAGAAAACTGGCACATTAGATGAGTCAGGCTCACAGCTGCTTCTCTAGGACATGAAGAAAACAACAAATGTTAGTACAAGAAAGACCTTTACGTGAACTACATAAATCAATGTCTACAGACTACTAAAAAAGGAGGTTCAGTTGTTTAAAAAATAACACAAAGCTCAGGATTTCCCACATATGAAGAGGCGTCAAAATTCTGTGGCTTAGCAGTTGATGGAATTTTTTCTGACAAGTTATTGTTGGACAAGTTCAACAAGCCAAGAAAATTCAGCAATTCAAAGCTTGTAGGAATTTCACCAAAGAGCTGATTATTTGACAAGTCAAGAGAATCTGACAAACTTAATTGTCCAATTTGCGGACTAATTGGTCCAGTTAAATGATTTCTTGACAGGTTCAAGGATATTAATCCTTCCAGACTTAGAGATATCCCAAGGCATACAGCTGTAACGGTATGCTTCCATTGACCACTAAATTTGGTAGGCTCTAGTCTCCCCTATCCGAGTTGGTATCTTCCCAGAAAATCCATGTCTCCCACATTAATGAATTTTAGCTCTTTGCACATCTTCAATGATGGAGGTAATTCTCCAATGAAATTGTTATTGCGTAAATTCATTGATTTAATTGAGCATTTGGGGCTACTCAAGTCTGGAATTCTTCCAGAAAAATTATTATTGGCTTAGATTTAAGACAACTAAAGCTTGCAATTGAAACCAACAATTAGGGAGCTCCCTGGTCAGAAAGTTATCCGAAAGGTCTCCCCAAAGACCTGTTTTTAGAAAGATTTAATGATGTCAAATTTGAAGTACCATTACTTTTTTTTTTTTCACCTTCTTTTTAGTAATTCAATTGTAATTTTGAAGGCTAGGATATAATTTTGAATTTTAAGAAAACGCACTATTAGGATACAAACATAAAAGAACAACCATTCTATGTTTTTAGATTTCAAATTCATTATTAAGGATGCATTTTACAACAGATTTTAGATACTTGTAAATTTCTTAGTATATAATTCAAAACAAATAATTTTAGTTAGATAACATACATCAAATTAACATCATAAATATAAAACATCTCGTTGTGTGCTCAAGGCATGAGCCAGCCTCAAGAAATATGAGGACCATTATGAAAAAAAAATAAAAATAAAAGCTTAGAGGTTCAATTCATATTTTAATACGCGGAATATAAAGTTATAAACAATATGCTATAAAATGTAAAAATTAACAAACGAAATATACAGGCATCAGCATACAATTAAATTAGAGAAAATGGTACACACCGAATGAGAGTACGTGCAATGATTTAACTATATGTTAAAAAGATTAGACAATGATTGAGTAAATTCCTACACCAATGATTAAAAAGAAGAGTAGACCAAGTAGTCCATACTTTAAAAGGGTTTTGAGGCAACGGGAAAAGATACTCCGGGACCAGTGGAGAAGGAAGTAAAAACAGAATAAAATGAAGTAGATGAAGAGAGGCAAAACTTGCCAGCCCATTGTGGAAGTCAGTAATGGAATCAAGACCAGAGCACCTTGAACATACATGAAAACAATACTTACAGTACCTAAGGAGAAACTGAAGACATCAGCGTCGATGTGATGTAATTCATAAGTCTTTCTCCTTATTTCCGTAGCCCACCAGAATGCGGTGGCTATAGTGGAAAGAGCGAGCTCTAACAACACGAATGCAACCCAAACCAATATGGCCGCCAGCTTGTTATCAACTAATAGTGCCAAACAAAGAGTGAGTGCTGCTGTGATTGACAGATTCATTGCTAACATGTTAGCAAATATGAAGCTACCTACCAACGATTTTAATTTCCGTTTTTCATCATCATGGGTTCCCTCTTTATATTCTCCGCTGAAAGGCATTTGGAGAAAACCAGAAAAGGCGGCACCAGTGATAAGTGCGGTTACCACCATAAGCCGACCCTTGCATTTGATACTTTTGATTTTCATTGAGGACATATTAGTACTTGGAATATAGTGACGTCCACATCTCATGCACGAGCGTCGGAGCAACTCAGGGAAGAAGCGTCGGTACAACTCATGATACATAAATAAGATAGCTAACGTCATCATCTACACAAGCAAAATAAATAAATTCAAAATCAACTTGGAGAATATTTGAGAACTCATGTATAAGATGTTGCTCTTCTGGAAAAAAAAATTGCTGTCGTAGCCAATTGAATAAAACTGTTCTTTTATTTCAATCAAATTGCCCCGTCCGGTTCCATTTTAAGTTTTTGTTTTGGGAAAAAAATCATTAACTTGGTCCCAAGTGATCATTAGCTTTTCATTTAATTTTTTTTTTTTTTAATGATATTTGTGTTTTTGATTTCCATAACCCTAAAATTATAAAAAAAAATTCATCGATTTGATCCCCTGTTAGGTTCCCGTTAGCCAAATTAAACAGGCATAAGGGTTAAATTTGTCTTATATTTGACTTGTAAATTGTAATTTTAATGTACAATATTTTGACACATAAAAAATATTAAGAAAATCAAAAAAGAAAAGAAAATGGACGAGCTCCATCATTTGAGGAAGAAGGCATAGAGCTAGGCCACCTTCAACAGCTACCTCATTCTTATTTTTATTTATTTATTAAAATAAAAAATAATTTCCTTTTTTTTTAATTATAATATAATAAATTTGAAAGTAAATAATTTCATTTGTAAGACAACTACTCTTTTTTTTTTTTTTTTAAGTCAACTATTTATTTTTAAGATTGTGTAGTTTAATTATAATTTATTTTTAAAATCCGTTTTAATCTTTTAATTTTTTTAAGTAGTTATTTTCAATATTTTATCTTTTTAATTATTCCTAAGTTTTTTTCCTTTTTTTTTTTGGAAGAGAAAAATTTATATTTGTAGATAAACTTGTAATTTTGTATCAAATAGAGGGTAAATATGTCTTTTAACCTCGATATTTTACTACCACTGGTAAAACAGTCGATTTTCACTTTATGTTTGGTTTGTTTCATGGTCAGAGAGGCTAAATGATGTATTTTTGATAATTTAGAGGGTCGCGTAAGTTAAAAATGCAAGCATTGTTAAAAAATAATGAAAAACTAATCACTTGGGGTCCTTGGGCCCTTGGGGAACCAAAATGAAATTTCCCATTTTTTTTTTCTCTTGACTGGAATAAAAAATTCATTTGCATGTTATTCCGATTTGAATTCCACGCAATGATACAGATGACAACTCTAATAATTGAATATTTGATCGGTTCAGTGCATCTTACTTTTTGGAATTCATTTGCTTTCTCAGAATCCTCCTTTTAGAGTCTTCCAAGTTTCCATCAATTCTTCGCTGGCATTGCACCAAAGAAAATCTTTAAGAAAAATAATTTTCACAAAAAACCTTTAACTTGTATAATAATAATGAGCAGTAAAATATATCCTAGATATACCTTATCAAGTACACTTGATTTACAAGCATCATAAGCTGTCAGACCTTGATAGCTTACAAGGTCGGGATTCGAGTCCCACAATAGAGCAACCACAAGTAACAACCATAAGATGTTCATGTGATGTTGCCAAATAAAAAGGTGTATTTCCATCCTCGTCCTTCTTAGTAACAAGAATTTCAAAACATTTCGCATTTTCTTTTCCACTCTTGGCTGCCACATGAAGGATGTTTCGACCTTTGTTACAGAGAAATTCAGTCAGATCAGGCCATTTTTTAAACAACTCTAACATTACTTCAACATGGCCATTTTCAGATGCAAGATGGAGGGGATAGAGACCCTGCTTGTTCCTTTTAACAACTCCATTACTGTCAATTTGTAAAAGGTAACAAACTCCGGCGAGGTAACCTATGGAGGCTGCACAATGCAGTGCAGTGTTTCCTTCTTCATCTGGTAAAATTGATAGATCCTCTTTTCTCTTTTATTACTTTTAAAATATCTGGAAATTAAAGCAAACAGCAAAAATCAATACAATATGAAAAAAATAAACTATTTAGATAAACAAGCATTAAGTGGAGAGAACTCATACCTAATTTTTTTTTCTTAATGGCAATATGTACAGGGGACCTCCCAGCTTCTAGTTTATCAATCAAACAGTCAGTTTGAGGTAGAGCTTCTAAAATATATTCAATAATGTCTTTGTTACCTGATTCAACTGCCAAATATAAAGGAGACTTGCCTATTTTGTTTCGAAAATAAGATACTTCTGGATCTGCCGAGACCAATTGATTAGCCATAGATACTAAAGTATCAACACTAGTACTTTTCTTTGACTCCATTAATACTAATAAAGCTTCATGCAAAGCTGTGTTTCCTTTATGGTTCTGTATCTTCAGCAAGGAGTCGATAGTGGATGTGCTAGGAGCTTGTTTTGCAGAATCGATGAGCATTTTCATCGTGCCAAATTCCTCAGCTCTAACAGCAAAATGAAGTGCAGTGTCACCTTCAGAATTTTTCTTAGTGATCAAAGCGGGAAAGTTAGTAGCTATAAGTTTGGTGATGTCCAACTGACCAGAACTTGAGGCCACATGAAGCAGTGAATTCCCTAAGGGACTCACTTCGTCAAAAATTTCAGATATACCTTGTTTATTGATGTCACAGAAGGGAAACAAGTGACATCACCTTTCAATACTGCTTGAAGGTGAGCAGGTTCCATGCTTTCTTTTATCCAACTGAAGTAAAAGTGAGCTTGCTGATGCAACCACGAATCTTGGAACTAGATTTATCCAACTGAAGTTAAAGTGAGCTTTCTTTTTGAAAGGAAGTAATTGAAAGCTGATTCAGCGAATGAGACTCCACTCTTCACGCAGATTCGCAGTCAATATATGGGGTTGGCTGTGGTGCAGTCACTGCATCATACAGCCATGAACAGTGCAATTGAAACTTGTGCACAGCCGGTTTTCCAACCGGCTGTTACCTAAAAAAAAAAAAAAAAAAAAAAAAACTCTTCCAATTTGTTAATATAACATTATAAAATCTATAAAATAAAAATCAAACATAAAAAAATTAGTTCAACAATAAAAAATTATATTAAAAATTTTAAAAATTATTTAATTAAGATAAATTATATAATCATATTCTTTTTTATATAATTTTAAAATTTTGACCCGTAACCATTTTCACGGTTTTGATAACCACCATCACGGATCCGGTAACCATTTTTACAGCTTTGGTAACCATTTTCATGGCTCCAGTAACCATATTTACGGGTTTTGTAACAATTTTATAATTTTTAAAATTTTGACTTATAACCATTTTCACGGTTTTGGTAGCTACCTTCACGGCTCCGGTAACCATTTATAAAAAAAATTTCTATCACCAAAGAAGTTTCTTCATCAATCAAGATTTTTTCAAATAAATTCAACAAACAAAAGTTACAAAAAAAACACAAATCAATTTCAATAATTCAAATCTTCTTCAATCAAAATGGTGGAGCAAATCTCTGTGCACCTCCATCAGATGGAACCTCTATCTTGGAGGAAAAGATCCAGATTTTCAAATCTCTTATTGTTTTAATTTTTATTTTCTTAAAATAAATTGTTCTTAAAAAAAAAAAAAAAAAAAAAAAAAAAATCCTCCTCCATTTGATGTTGGACTCTTGGTTACAAATGCCTTCCAATTTTTTTAAGAAAAAATATTTTGTTTTTTAATAATTATTTTTTAACATTACAAATTGTATGATGGATGGAGGAGATTCCATCTATTTTTAATAATTAATTAATTAATTATTATTTTATTATATTAATAGGCAAAAGCACATTTTTGCCTATCAGTCATTAATATTTGATACTGCACCAGCACCACTAACAGCAGAGGTTATTCGTGCAATGTTGAGCTAGTATTCATGAATCTTTGAACTAGATTTACCTAAGTAACTGAAGCAAGTGAAAGCTTTCTTTTCGAAATTATCCAACTGAAGTAATTGAAAGCTTTCTTTTCATGAATCTTGGAACTAGGGATGGACGTGGGGGCCCAATGGGGTGGGGGAGGGTACCCCCACCCCCACCCCCACCCCCACCCCCATTCCTCAAACCTTCCCTCACCACCTTCCCCAAAATCCATTTGAGGGGACCAATGGGGGGACGTTTTGGGGGGACCCCCACCCCCAAAACCCATTTCCCCAAATTCATTTTCTTTTCAATTCTAAATTTTAAATTTTCAATTTGAAAAGTAATAAAAACATAATAAAAAATAAAAATACAATACAAAATAATTGCATAATACATATATATTATTTTGGGGGTTAATTACACCTTTTAAATGAATAACCATAACATTTAATTTTAATAATTTAATATTATAATTTATATTTTTTTTAAATTATTAAAATTTTTATAAATAAATAAAAATAAAATTTAAAATAATATATATTTATATAATTTTGGGGGGCCCAATGGGGTTTTGAGTTTAGGGGGAGGTACCCCCACCACCTCCACCAAAATATGATTGGGGGCAATGTTTGCCCCTACCCCCACCATCAAAATCCATTTGGGGGCAAAATTTACCCCCAAAACCCCATGGGGGCCCATGGGGGATGGGGCCCCATGGGGAAACGCCCATCCCTAATTGGAACTAGATTTATCCAACTGAAGTAATTGAAAGTGAGCTTTCTTTTTGAAAGGAAAGTAATTGAAAGCTGATGCAGCGATGGAGACTAGGCCTATGTTTGGTAGGGAGGAAAAAAAATTAACATCAAATTAACATCATAAATATAAAACATCTCGTTGTGTGCTCAAGGCATGAGCCAGCCTCAAGAAACATGAGGACCATTATGAAAAAAAAAAAAAAGCTTAAGAGGTTCAATTCATATTTTAATACGCGGAATATAAACAATATGCTATAAAATGTAAAAATTAACAAACGAAATATACAGGCATCAGCATACAATTAAATTAGAGAAAATGGTACACACCGAATGAGAGTACGTGCAATAATTTAACTATATGTTAAAAAGATTAGACAATGATTGAGTAAATTCCTACACCAATGATTAAAAAGAAGAGTAGACCAAGTAGTCCATACTTTAAAAGGGTTTTGAGGCAACGGGAAAAGATACTCCGGGACCAGTGGAGAAGGAAGTAAAAACAGAATAAAATGAAGTAGATGAAGAGAGGCAAAACTTGCCAGCCCATTGTGGAAGTCAGTAATGGAATCAAGACCAGAGCACCTTGAACATACATGAAAACAATACTTACAGTACCTAAGGAGACGAAACTGAAGACATCAGCGTCGATGTGATGTAATTCATAAGTCTTTCTCCTTATTTCCGTAGCCCACCAGAATGCGGTGGCTATAGTGGAAAGAGCGAGCTCTAACAACACAAATGCAACCAGGGCCGGCCCTGACCTTTTGAAGGCCTGGGGCGAATATCTAAAATGTGCCCCTTATTTATTTTCATAGTTTTTTCAACATATATAAATATAAATAATATGTTTTCTTATATTTAGTATAAAAACGATAATTTAATTAAACATAAAATAAAATCAAATAATAAATACATTTATTATATAAACAAATAAATTTATCATATAAAACTAGAATCAAAGTGTTGTTGGACTTAGTATTAAAACAACATCTAGCTGGGTCTTTTTAATTGACAACAAAACATTTATTGGGCCCATAAACATTTAACTAATAACTAACTTCATGTAAAACTTGGCCCTCCAAATAACGGGCCCTGGGCGACCGCCACTAAAATACAGGCCCAGGGCCGGCCCTGAATGCAACCCAAACCAATATGGCCACCAGTTTGTTATCAACTAATAGTGCCAAACAAAGAGTGAGTGCTGTTGTGATTGACAGATTCATTGCTAACATGTTAGCAAACATGAAGCTACCTACCACAATTTTAATTTCCAATCTTTAGCATCATCGGTTCCCTCTTTAAAATCTCCACTGAAAGGCATTTGGAGAAAACCAGAAAAGGCGGCACCAGCGATAAGTGCGGCTACCACCATAAGATTGTGTATCCTATTATCAAGCTCTTGTTTTGAGAGCCGACCCTTGCATTTGATACTTTTGATTTTCACCGAGGACTTAGGTGGCGTTTGGTTGGCTGGAATGGGCTGGAATGGAATCCATTCCATATGTTTGGTTGGTTAAAATTCAATGGAATGGGCATTCCATTGGAATACTGATTCCACCAAAATGGTGGAATGGGCATTCCATCCAAAAACCAATGGAATGCCCATTCCATTCCAATGTAAAAAATTTATTCCATAAATACCCTTATATGCACAAACTATATTCCAAAAATACCCTTCTTTCCAAAAATAATATATTATCATTATATATTATATTAATGATATATAAATGATCCCCAGCCATCTCAGCCATCTGTTCATACTTATGACACTCCTGATGATGCCTCCACTAGCCCATATGTGGAAGAACCACAAGAAAATGCTCCTGGTCAACCTCATAATCATCATACCAAGCCTACCAATGGTCTATATATAATATATATAATATATAATACATATATACTATTATATAATATATATTATTATTATATATAATATTATTATAATATATATAACGACATATAAATATATATAATATATTATTACATATATATTATATTATTACATATATATTATATTATATATAAACATATATTAAAATATATTATATATGGGGTGGCCGGTACCTTGCACCGTCTAACATACAGTCTTAGAGTTTTCCCCACACAGCGGCACTCCCATGGCCTAAACAGGGTACTCACTGACCTGACTGTCCACAGACAATACAAGGACCATTAAGCCAAAAGGACCAATATCCATTTTCTGATGTGCAGGATCCTCAACCTAGAGGCAAGCACAGAGCATACTTAGATAATTACAGACTGATATTCATCACCTAGATTAATATTGAAGAAGAAGATGAGAGAGTTTAGAGAGTCATTTTTAGATAACACACAAGGTTCTATATTCAAAGTTCTCTGAATTTTTACAAGGGCAGAGCTCCTCATATATAGGAGGAGAAGATCAGCTTACAAACAGATCACGTGAGTAGGAACGTGATTGATCAGTACATCATTGCAGATAGATGATTATCTGAACAGGGAAAACAAAAAGCAAAAAGCAAACTAATTTTACATGTCTCGTGAAATAAAACACATAAAGGACAAACTATGCCTAATAAGACAAAAAACATTAAAAGCTTTTGACAATATTTCACAATAAAACAAAACTAAATAGTGACCTAAATAGTAAACTTGATAAGCTTTTTGTTGATTGAGATTGTGTCAGTTCATAATTGAGCTGTGTCAGTTCATGAACTGAATTTGTTGACTGCGCGAGCTTGTTAGACGGTGCAAGGTACCGGCCACCCCCGCTAAATGGTATCAGAGCCTCTCCCCTGATGTCCAGGAAAGAGTTAGACTGTTATTTCATCTAATAGAGAAGATATTGAAGAGAAGAGTTTTAAGTCATATGGAAAACACTACTCCTTTAGCTCCTGTTCGTCTCTCCTCCTCTATTTCACACCCACCTACTATCAGAAGAACCCGGTCTTCTAAAATACAAAACCTTGTAGAATATACACACATCCCAGACTCCGCTCAAATTAATGAAACCTCTGTTCCACTGTTAAATCCCTATAACATCTTCAAAAGATCTAAGTCTCTAGCCAGACAAGTCACTCATCTTCCAGCCAGACAAGTCACTCATCTTGTCCGACACAGATCTCCTCCAGTCAAAGAATACATTCAGTCAACTGCCCTTGACAACTGCCTCATCCCAGCTTCCCCAGCTGAGCAGTATGTTGATCTAGAAATTGGCCAACCTTTGATTGACCAATGGATCAAAGAAGGTTACTCACACCTCCACTTTGGTGCAGTCAGAATCATCCTTACCTTGCATGGAAGGAAAGGAATACCAGTTACTGCAAGAGTTGCTTTGCTTAACACTGTTTATAAAAAATATGAGCAAGCAATTATTGGTACTTGTCTCACAACGTTTCATGCCGGTAGTATCTCACTCACGTACTACCCCAATTTCAATATCCCTCTTAGGGATGCCAATCTCCACAACTGTCTCAAAGTACAGCTCCAGATTTTGGGCGCAGACATGCAACCCAACTCATACATGGCTACTCTCCACCACCAGATAGCTTATCGTCTCCAAGATCATGCCCTAGATCTTCCAATCCCAGGTCATTCTGGTGATACCATCTTCATCAAAGCAGAACGTGAAGATGAATTCCCTACCATCATCCAAATTCCAAAACAATTACCAAAAGACAAGCTCACATAGTTCATGCCGCTTGAATGGATCACAAACTATGAGAAGGCTTTCCAGAACTATACTCCAGTAGTTGCCACAGATACTGAGTATACCAGAGAACCAGATGGTTCTATCAAAACAATCTACCAACCACTTGTAGATCCTGAAGCCTCCTCCAACAGTTCCAGTGCTCCTCCCATCTTCCAAGCCTTGATGATCAGACCAGTCACTTCAGAAGATGATATTCCCATCCACAGCTTTGAAGCTGATGGATCCCCAATCTTCACCGACAAAATCAACGGTCATTTCATTTGGGACGTTGATCCCAACATGTGTGATGCAGATTGTGAATGCCGAAAGTGTTTCAAAGGTTACTTGTCACCTTGCAAACCCTCTCGCAAACCATACGAACCAAATGACCCAGACAGCCCTTGGATAGGTCTTCACCCTATCAAAAACAAACCTCTGCCCATATATGACAGAGCTCTACAGATCCTACGATCTGAAGGACTACTGCCTCCAGAACCTGAACCTGAACCACAGATTCAATTTAAACCTCAATCACAGCCCATTCCTTGTTACATGGCCTCCAATTATGATCAAGACTTCCCTCCTCTGGAACCATCCTCTAATCCTGAAAAGAACAGATTTTCCAGACCTTTCATCCAATCCACTGAAGTTTTACCTGATGGATCTCTAAAACATCCCTCACAAGCTGAGCAAGTTCTCAACTGGCAGACCCATAATGCCAGAATACAGAATAGAGTCCTTACCTCTATTGATCAGAAGATTGACCGAGTCTCCCATCATGTTTCTCAACATGAACAAAGCCTCCAAAGAATGGATACAGTTTTCAGAGACTTCGCCATTGATCTTCAGTCCAAGATCTCCAAACTAGATGCTGATCTTCACAGATACATTAATCATGGCTATTTTGGCCCTGATTTTAATGATAAAGAAAGAGAGATCAAAAGACTCAGAGAACAACTGGACCAGCTAAACAGAGATCATTTCCATCCTGCTCCGCCTCCTTATGTTCCAAAACCGTACACTCAGACTTTGATGTTCCCTTCATCACCTCCATATCCCTTAATCCAGACCACCAGATGATACAAGCTACTTCAAATCCACTGGAGAACTTTTTCGAAAGTATCCTCCTCTTTCTCCTCCTAAGAAGAAAAAACCCACAAAAAAGTCATCTTACCCCAGAAAAGACAAATAACCAGTCATAGACCATTACAGGCCTGCCCTGTACACTTCTCACCATTCTCCCACGTCCTCTGAACCAGAATCAGACTCTACTTCATCCCAGTCCTCTTGGAATACTATTCCAGAAATTTCCACTCCAGATCGTGATCAAACAGATCTTACCCAGGTCTTCATGGCTTCAAGAACAGATCCCCAGCCATCTCAGCCATCTGTTCATACTTATGACACTCCTGATGAAGCCTCCACTAGCCCATATGTGGAAGAACCGCAGGAAACTGCTCCTGGTCAGCCTCATAATACCAAGCCTACCAATGGTCCTTGGTTCAATCTTGACGATTCCTCTCCAGATGCTTAGAGAAAAAAGATTTCTGAAATGAGTGCATGGCTAGATTTACAAATGGCAAAATCAGAACACAACCTTGAAGCAATTCTCAGAGAATTTGTTTCTCGCTTCACAGGCTCTCTCAGAGATTGGTATCAAGCCCTCGGAGAATACAGACAACTCCAGTTTGTCCGTGTACCTCTAGCTTCTCAGGCTATGGGTTACATATTCAGAGAATTTCTCGGTGATCCTGATCACTTCTACAAACAAACCAGACAAGAATTCTTTGAAGGACGTTGTTGCTCTCTCCGAAAGAAAGACATCATGTTTCACTACAAAAAGATGTCCAGCAGGTTCCACATCCTTGGTGGAATCAATGACCAAAGTCTTAAGCAGGTCTACATGAATTCTCTTCCAAAAGAACTTCATGATGAGTTACAGAGAAAGATTGATGCTTCTGGCAGATCCCTCAATGATACAACACTTGGTGAAATCCACATGTACTCTTTGAGTGCATTAGAAAAACTCTGTGTTACACAGAAGGTTTTCTCCAAGATGTTACGAGAAGGAAAAAGATATGAAACCAGCTGCAAGCAACCTTCTCTGCAGATCAAGTGCAAATCCAAAGACGCATGTACCTGCAAGACAAAGAAGAAAAACCATTTTCAACAATCCAAATCCAAGCACAAGAACAACAAGAACAAAAAGTTCAAATACTTCAAGAAGAAGTCCAAGCGTGCATGGAACAAGTCCCAGAAATGTTTCATCTGTGGACAAAAGGGTCATTATGCAAAGAAATGCCCCAACAAGAAGGCAAAGTCAGCAAAGTCAGCAAAGCTAGTTCATCAGATTGAACAACTGGCAGATGACATTCCAACTGATGCTGATGTGGAATCCATCTATTCTGAACAAGAAGTTGTTTATCAGAACACAAGTTTTATGCTTCAAGACATAGATGTTACAACAACAGATTCAGAATCCTCTGCCTCCTCAGATGATGATTCAATCTATGAATCCTACCAGGCTTCACAGATCATTTCCCAGTCAGGACCCCAAGCTCCTATTCAAATCCTTCCTGACAAATACTCCAAGCCAATTGATGCCATTGCCTACTTCGACACAGGATCTCACAATACCATGATGAATCCAAAGATCCTCCCTCCTGATGCATGGAAACACTCCACCCATTATTTCAAAGCCGCTGATGGAAAAGTTTTCACTACTAATCTAGTTACCAGATACAAGATTGGTATTGAGATTTTCCCTTCTTACACCATTTGGGTCCATGTTATTGGAACTCCTTTGCCTGATAAAGATATCCTCATTGGATGGGATGTCTATTGTCAATGCAAATCCCTTCGTCTCCTACCCAAAGGAATCAGATACAAAAAAGAGTTCAAATCATTTTCAGATATTCCCAAAATTTTCCCTCTGTCTGAAATCCAACCTTCATTTGAACCAATCCAAAGAAAACTACTCCAGTTTTGCTCCAATAGTCATGCTGATTTCCATCACCCCAATCCTTTGTGGAAAAATCCAGACTTCTTCATCAAGCTTCCTTTCAAGCTCAATGAAGATGTTAACCCTACAAAAGCTACTCACTCTGGCATGTCACCATCAGACCTCAGATTAGCAAATGAAGAATGTGATATTTTGCTTCAACAAGATCTTCTTGAACACACCTCTTCACCTTGGGCGTGTCAAGCATTTTACGTTGAAAAACGTTCAGAACAGCTCAGAGGCAAGAAAAGATTAGTCATTGACTACAAGCCTCTCAACCACTTTCTTCAGAGTGATAAGTTCCCTGTTCCCAGAACTAACATGTTGTTTTCACAACTCCCTGGTGCCAACATTTTCTCCAAATTCGATCTCAAAGGTGCCTTTTGGCAGATTGGTATCCATCCTAGTGATAGATACAAGACAGCTTTCTGTCTTCCTAATGCCCAGTATCAATGGACAGTCCTCCCATTTGGCCTCAAAACAGCCCCATCCTTATTGTTGAAAAGGCCATTACCAGAATCTTTCATCCTATTCTCCATTCAGCCTTACTATACATTGATGATATTCTCCTGTTCTCTGCAGATGAGAATTCACATACCCAACTCCTTCATCATTTTCATGATTTACTCAACCAGTATGGTATTATGCTTTCAGAAAAGAAAAGTATGATTGGCCTCAAAGAAATAGAATTTCTTGGTATGTTCGTTTCTAATGGTCAATACCGTCCTGGTCCTCATCTGGCCTCACAACTCCTTGATTTCCCAGACTCAAATCTCACACACAAACAGATTCAACAGTTCCTTGGAATTGTTAATTACATCAGAGATTTTATCCCTCGAGTTAGTCATTACACATCAGTTCTTTCTGCTTATTTAAAGAAGAAACCTCCTCCCTGGAGTACTCAACACACAGATGCAATAATCCAACTAAAGAAAATTGCACAGTCACCACCGGCCCTCACTATTCCGTCCTCCGGCCAAATCATCCTCCAGACTGATGCCAGTGACACCCACTGGGGTGCCATCCTCATTGAAGAAAAAGAAGGACAAATAAGATATTGTGGTCATGCTAGCGGACAATTCAAACCTGCCCAACAGCACTATCACACTATCTACAAAGAGATTCTCGCAGTGAAAAATGGAATCCAAAAGTTTGACTTTCATCTCAGGACAAGAAACTTTATTGTGGAAATGGACAACTCATCTTTTCCCAACATCCTCGAGTTCCGCAATAATATTCCTCCTAATCCTCAACTGTTGAGACTCAAAGACTGGTTCTCTAGATATGATTTCACTGTTAAACATGTGAAAGGCCAACACAATATAATTGCAGATATGCTTTCCCGGCCTCAGCCAGTCCATCTCATCACTTCAACCAGAAGAATCCCATTAGTCCTCATGGCTACTTTAGCCTCAGCCTCCTCTTCATCAGATCCCTCACCAGGTCTCCCAGCTCTCAACAACCTAACCTATCCTCCAGAGCTTTTACAGACTCTTCCCCCAAATCAAAAACCTACTCTTAATCAGATCCAACATTTCCCATCTCAGTGTTTATCTGACAGAACTCCAGAAAGGATGTCATCACACTCTCATCAACCCAACAAAACCTTTTCTTGACCCCTTCCTGATGCCTCCCTTTGATTACTTCACTCCTCGAGTTTTATGGTTTTTGTGGTGCTTATCTATTCTCCACCATCATGCCATTGTTTTTCCTCTTCAGGAATTATATGGTCATCTCTTTGATCCAGCTCAACAAAGCTCCCTCCTATGGACTTTCCTCCAATGGTTTGATTCTCTGTCCTATTGGAGAGCTCAACTCACAAAACTCATGGGACAATACAATGTTTGGAACCTTGACCCTGATTCAGCCTCTTCTGTATCATGCATTTGGATATTTCACAGGCCCTATCATTACAATCCTCACAAAAACCTTCTTTGGACACACAACATCAATTATGAATGGCACACCACTTTTGACTATTCACAGTTGTATCCCACTAAACTCCAAACCCCTCTGTTGAATTTTCTTTGTGATATTAATGGTGTCTATACAGATGAATGTTTGATCCTTCCAGATGTGCCCAGAGACTCCTCCAAAAGCTGGCCTCCAAGCTGGAATCCACCACCAGAAGATTTACCAGATCCAGATCCAGATCCGGTACCAGAAGATTTTTTCCAAGACGCACAAGACCCTATGGCCCTAGACTCTCAGGCTACTTTTTGGCCCTGTTGGATATGTGGTGCTACAGATTCTGACGATGAAGATCATGCTGCTTGCAACCTGTCAAGCCCCTGAGCAAGCTCGCGCAGTCAACAAATTCAGTTCATGAACTGACACAATCTCAATCAACAAAAAGCTTATCAAGTTTACTATTTAGGTCACTATTTAGTTTTGTTTTATTGTGAAATATTGTCAAAAGCTTTTAATGCTTTTGTCTTATTAGGCATAGTTTGTCCTTTATGTGTTTTATTTCACGAGACATGTAAAATTAGTTTGCTTTTTGCTTTTTGTTTTCCCTGTTCAGATAATCATCTATCTGCAATGATGTACTGATCAATCACGTTCCTACTCACGTGATCTGTTTGTAAGCTGATCTTCTCCTCCTATATATGAGGAGCTCTGCCCTTGTAAAAATTCAGAGAACTTTGAATATAGAACCTTGTGTGTTATCTAAAAATGACTCTCTAAACTCTCTCATCTTCTTCTTCAATATTAATCTAGGTGATGAATATCAGTCTGTAATTATCTAAGTATGCTCTGTGCTTGCCTCTAGGTTGAGGATCCTGCACATCAGAAAATGGATATTGGTCCTTTTGGCTTAATGGTCCTTGTATTGTCTGTGGACTGTCAGGTCAGTGAGTACCCTGTTTAGGCCATGGGAGTACCGCTGTGTGGGGAAAACTCTAAGACTGTATGTTAGACGGTGCAAGGTACCGGCCACCCCCGCTAAATGTATTATAATAATATATATATTATAATATATATAATATTATATATAAATTTAATATTATATATACTTTTATATTTTATTATTATTATTATCTATAATATATCATGTTATTATGAATGTTTTATAATTAGGGGTATTTTGGTCAAAATACAGTTAATTTCATTCCATTCAGTTGTTATCCAAACAAAATAATACTGATTCAGATGCTAATTCTAAAGTCCCAACCAAACTAATAAATCAGCTTTCCATTCCATTCCCATTCTCATTCTCATTACTATTCCGATTACCATTCCGCCATTTAACCAAATGCCACCTTATTAGTACTTGGAATATAGTGACGTCCACATCTAATGCACAAGCGTCGGAGCAACTCAGGGAAGAAGCGTCGGTACAACTCATGATACATATATAAGATAGCTAACGTCATCATCTACACAAGCAAAATAAATAAATTCAAAATCAACTTGGAGAATATTTGAGAACTCATGTATAAGATGTTGCTCTTGTGGAAAAATTTTATCTTTTTAATTCACTCACTTATATTTTATTACTTTCACTATTTTTGTACTAACTATTCACTCACTCATAAATAAACTACTTATTTTTGTACTTCACTTACCGACATTTCATTACTTTCATCACTTCATCACTTCATCTCTGCTCTCTCCCATCACTTCACCTCAATCCCCGGTCTCCAATGGCTTTAATAATTACAATCGATCAGTATATCCTTTTTATATATATCAACAAGTTCAGCAAGGTAATTATCTTCAATACTCTCTCTCTTTCTCTGTAATGAATTTCAGAACTTCGGAAACACACGTTATCCACCGTCAATCTCTCTAACTAATCAAATTTTCTTTCCTGACCACATCGAATCAACTAATGCCACTTCACTGTGTTTTTGGTTCCAACAAAAATGTGACAAGTTAAAGCAGAAATTTGACAAGTTAAATGAACATGCAAAGTTGACAGATGCACTTATTGTGCTCATCTTTCAACGATTGATGGAGCTGTAGGGTTTCCTGGACGTATTCCAGGAAAGGATGAAACACTTGGTATGTAATGTATTCAATTCATATGTGTGTATCTTGTTGTTGTTTGTGAATGGTCTATATCTTTTTTTTTTATGAAACTTGGTGGCGTTACGCATCACTTAGAAATATGAGTCACGGAGGCGATGAGTATGAGTAACGCCAGTACACCATGAGTAACTTCGATGAGTAACAACTTTGATAAATAACTAATAAACTTAATTTTGAGATGAGTAACGCATCATCCAGTACTATGATGTCGTTACTCATACTGTAGGAAGTTGTAAATGATTTTTTTTTATTTTTAGTAGGAAGATGGATTCAGTTCGCAACGTGCAGATTGCCGAACATATACTCAACAAATTGCTGATATTAGTCGGCAGATTGTTGAGCATGGTAAGCTAATTCACGAGTAGAGTCAATAGATTGCCGAGCACAATTAGCAGATTACTATACACACTCAGCAAATTGCCAACCAAGATCAGCATATGAAGTAAGAATGGGATCGGCGCCGTTCAGACGATGATGCAGATCAACATTCTCAAGGAGGAACTAGAAAGGTTACGGGCACAGCGATCTGTTTAACTCAACTCAACTCAACTCCACTCCACTCTGGTTAACTCTTTTTTTCTAGTAACTTTATTATGGTATTGCACTATCCTTGAGTGACTGTGTTACTTTCTAAGTTAAATACTTTATCACTTATGCCTATCGGTGTTGTTAATTCGTTAAAGACTGTTCATTTAAGTGTTTTTTTTCTTTTTAAGCACAAATATTGGAATTCGTTTAGGCCATACTTTAACTCCTTGCATTAAGATGAGTCACGGCTATGATAAGTAACGCTAGTACACCATGAGTAACTTTGATGAATAACAAATAAACATTATTTTGAGATGTGTAGCGAAACACTCAGAAACCCATTACTCATGTTCGCCGTGACTCATCTTTCTGAGCGATGCAAGCGTTACTCAACTTTGATTACGCTTTTTGGCTCGGTTTCCGGTACAATTTCACTTTTCTATATTTCAAGTCCTTTAATGAATGTATAGAACATGTGGAGAAACATAGACTGACTTAATCCTCTTACACATAAATACCTTGTATTCCCTCAAAAGGGAGATAGACCTCACACTGATGAGGCTTCTGGAAGTGACCTCGACACTGACCTATACTTCGTCACATGGGATTCAAATCTTATTCCCCCAAGTAAGAGGAGATGGCTTCCGATGGAGTATGCTTCTGCCGTTACTCAAGGACAGTGCAATACCATAATAAAGTTACTGGAAAAAAAAGAGTTAACCGGAGTTGAGTTGAATTGAGTGGACTTGAGTTGAGTTAACCAGATCGCTGTGCCCGCAACCTTTCTAGCTCTTCCTTGAGAATGTTGATATGTAACGATGAGGCTTCTGGAAGTGACCTCGACACTGACCTCTACTTCGTCACATGGGATTCAAATCTTATTCCCCCAAGTAAGAGGAGATGGCTTCCGATGGAGTATGCTTCTGCCGTTACTCAAGGACAGTGCAATACCATAATAAAGTTACTGGAAAAAAAAGAGTTAACCGGAAAAAAAGAGTTAACTGGAGTTGAGTTGAATTGAGTGGACTTGAGTTGAGTTAAGCAGATCGCTGTGCCCGCAACCTTTCTAGCTCTTCCTTGAGAATGTTGATATGCATCATCGTTGCCTGACTACGCCGTTCATCGTCTAAATGGCGCCGATCATCGTTTGAACAACGCCGATCTCATTCTTCCTTCATATGTTGATCATGGTTGGCAATCTGTCGAGTGTGCATGGCAATCTGCTGACTGTGCTCGGCAATCTGCTGACTCTGCTCACGAATTAGCTTACCGTACTCAACAATCTACCGACTAATATCAGCAATTTGTTGAGCATGTGTTCGGCAATCTGCACATTGCGAACTGAATCCATCTTCCTACTAAAAATAAAAATAAAATCATTTACAACTTCCTACAGTATGAGTAACGACATCACAGTACTGGATGATGCGTTACTCATCTCAAAATTAAGTTTATTAGTTATTTATCAAAGTTGTTACTCATCGATATTACTCATGGTGTACTGACGTTACTCATACTCATCGCCTCCGTGACTTATATTTCTAAGTGATGCGTAACGCCACCAAGTTTCATAAAAAAAAAAAGATATAGACCATTCACAAACAACAACAAGATACACACAAATGTATTGAATACATTACATACCAAGTGCTTCATCATTTCCTGGAATACGTCCAGGCAACCCTGCAGCTCCATCAATCGTTGAAAAAGATGAACACAATAAGTGCATCTGTCAACTTTGCATGTTCATTTAACTTGTCAAATTTCTGCTTTAACTTGTCACATTTTTGTTGGAACCAAAAGCACAGTGAAGTGATATTAGTTGATTCGATGTGGTCAGGAAAGAAAATTTGATTAGTTAGAGAGATCGACGGTGGATAACGAGTGTTTCCAAAAGACATTCTGAAATTCATTACAGAGAGAGAGAGAGAGAGAGATTATTGAAGATAATTACCTTGCTGAACTTGCTGATATAAATAAAAATGATATACTGATCGATTGTAATTATTAAAACCATTGGAGATCGGGGATTGAGGTGAAATGGTGGGAAAGAGCAGAGAGATTCGAAATAGAGCAGAGATGAAGTGATGAAGTGTAAGTGATGAAGTGATGAAAGTAATGAAATGTCGGTAAGTGAAGTACACAAATAGTTAGTTTATTTATAAGTGAGTGAAGTACAAAATAATTCACTCACTCATAGTTAGGGGGGCGTATTCAACCCAGATTTCATTGGAGTCTGATGGATTTGTTTTAAGTAATGGATTTCAATGGAATTCACAAATCCCACAGATTTCATTAGATTTTGTAGGATTTGTATAAAGAGTTTGTTGGATTTCGTTGGAATTCGTTATGTAGAATCGGATGGATTTGTCTTTTAAAATAAAAATAAAAAATTGAGTTTAAAATGGATGGATTTGTCTTAAAATGGATTTGGATTTCCCATTTAGCCCAAGTTTGCTGATGACCCATTTGGCCCAAGTCCAAAAAATACCCAAAATTTCAAATCAAATTTCACTGGAGTCTGATGGATTTGTTTTAAGTGATGGATTTCAATGGAATTCACAAATCCCACAGATTTCATTAGATTTTGTAGGATTTGTGTAAAGAGTTTGTTGGATTTCGTTGGAATTCGTTATGTAGAATTGGATGGATTTGTCTTTTAAAATAAAAATAAAAAATTGAGTTTAAAATGGATGGATTTGTCTTAAAATGGATTTGGATTTCCCATTCAGCCCAAGTTTGCTGATGACCCATTTGGCCCAAGTCCAAAAATTACCCAAAATTTCAAATCAAATCCCTAACTTCTTCTTCTTCTTCGACAACTAGCCACCACACTCTATGCTCCATCGTCCCTAGAAGTCATCGGAAGTCACCGTTGCAGCCACCACCACTCCATGCTCCGCCGTCCCCGTCCTCGATCTGTATCGCCACTCGCGCAGTGGCTGTGGATTCGATGCCGCCATGCCAAAAACCTTCCTCCGCGATTGTCGATTCACCTGTAAATCAACACACCCTTGGCACTGTTGTTGTTCTTGTCCAGAACTGTCAATTTAATGATGAATGAGGTTCATCGTCAAATTGGGTGGTGTTCTTGAGCAAAAAAAATTAGAAGATATAAATCACACAATTGAGCACAAAGGTGGTGGTGAGAGAACGGTGGGAGAGTGAGAGAGAGAAATCTGATTTTGTGATTTTTTTTTCCAATGGACTTTAATAACACAAAAATTTAATAACACAAAAAATCTGGAAACAAGAGATTATGTGAACTCTTGAAAAAAATCTGGAAACAGAGAGAGAGAGAGAGAGAGAGAGAGAGGTATGAAATCTTCACAAATCTTTGGGTTGAGGCCAAGTTTGGAAAATAGCTCTCTATTTATATTTTTCCCTTCCAAATCCATCCAAATCCAACCAAATCCATCACTTAAACAAATCCATCCAAATCCATTGGATTTCCAATACACCCAGATTTCATTGGATTTGTTTGAAATCTTTCAAAGTCTGAGTTGAATACACCTAGACTTCGTTGGATTTGTTTGGAATCCAACGAAATCTGAGTTGAATACACCTGGATTTCTAAAATCCAATAAAATCCAATAAAATCCAACCAACTCTGAGTTGAATACACCACCCTTAGTTTATTACTTTCACTCGCTCATAAAATTAAGTTAAGTATAAAAATTTTATCTTTTTCAATATTTTATCTTTTTAAGCAAAATAAATAAATTCAAATTCAATATTTCATCTTTTTAATTATTCCTAAGTTGTTTTCCTTTTTATTTTTTGGAAGAGAGAAATTTATATTTGTAGATAAATTTGTAATTTTGTATCAAATAGAGGGTAAATATGTCTTTAACCTCGATATTTTACTACCACTGGTAAAGCAGTCAATTTTCACTTTTTGTTTGGTTTGTTTCAAGGTCAGAGAGACTAAAATGATGTATTTTTGATAATTTAGAGGCTCGCTTAAGTCAAAAATGCAAGCATTGTTAAAAAATAATGAAAAACTAAGGGAAATAATCATTTTCCCCCCTGTAGTTTGACATATTAGACACTTTGCCCCATCTAGTTTTAGTAATGACCATTTCTCCCCCTAAAAACCAAAATATTAGACATTTTACCCCCTCTAGTTTCAGTAATGGCTATTTTCCCCCCTGAAAACTAAAATTTTAGACATTTTACCCCTAACAATTTGTTAGTCCGTTAGTCAACAACTTTGACCGTCAAAAAATCATTTAAATGCCCTTATTACCCTTAAACACATTAGTTATGCCCTCTAATGACACCATTAATTTTTTTAAAAAGAAAAAAAAACAGAAAAAAAAAAATTAAACTAATAAAAGTATTTTAAAAAAACATAATTGAAAATAAAAAAATTATAAATTTAATTAAGCTTTAATAAAAAAAATTCAGTATTTCAAAAAAAAAAAATGTTTTTTACTTATTTTTACATTTCATTCTTTATATTAATGTTTTCTAAATTAAATTTTTATTTTTACATTTTATTCTTTATATTAATGTCTTTTAAATAAATTATTTAGTATTTCAATATATATATATTAATGTTTTTTACATTATTTTTACATTAATTAAAAATTTTCATTATTTTTACATTTAATTCTTCATATTAATGTTTTTAAATGGAATTTTTATTTTTACATTTCATTCTTTATATTAATGTTTTTTAAATAAATTTTTATTTGTACATTTAATTATTTATATTTATTTTTGTTTAAATATTTTTTTTATTAAAGTTTAATTAAATTTTATAATTTTTATTTTCAATTATTAAAAAAAAAACTTTTATTATTTTAATTTTTTTATTTCTGATTTTTTTTCTTTAAAAACAATTAGTGGGGCATAACTAATGTATTTATATGTAATAATGTCATTTAATTGATTTTTTGATGGTCAAAAATGTTGACTAATGGACTTTCTAACGGTCAAGGGGTAAAATGTCTAATATTTTAGTTTTTAGGGGGAGGGGGGGAATGGCTATTATTGAAACTAGAGGGGGCAAAATGTCTAATATTTTAGTTTTCAAGGGGCAAAATAGTCATTACTGAAACTAGAGGGGGCAAAGTGTCTAATATTACAAATTACAGGGGGGAAAATGATTATATCCCGAAAAACTAATCACTTGGGGAACCAAAATGAAATTTCCCTTTTTTTTTCTCGACTGGAAAAAAAAAAATATATATCATTTGCATGGTATTCCCATTTGAATTCCATCGCAATGATACCGATGACAACTCTAATAATTAAATATTTGATCGGTTCAGTGCATCTTACTTTTTGGAATTCATTTGCTTTCTCAGAATCCTCCTCAGAGGCTTCCAAGTTTCCGTCAATTCTTCGCTGGCTCTGCACCAAAGAAAACCTTTAAGAAAAATAATTTTCACAAAAAACCTTTAACTTGTATAATACTAATGAGCAGTAAAATAAATCCTAGATATACCTTATCAAGTACACTTGATTTACAAGCATCATAAGCTGTCAGGCCTTGATAGTTTACAAGGTCGGGCTTCAATTGCTTGTCCCACAATAGAGCAACCACGACCATAGCATGTCCATGTGATGCTGCCAAATGAAAAGCTGTATTTCCATCCTTGTCCCTCTTAGTAACAAGCTTTTCGAAACATTTTTCTTTGATTATACACCTTACCGTATTTTCTTTTCCACTCTTGGCTGCCACATGAAGGATGTTTCGACCTTTGTTACAGAGAAATTCAGTCAGATCAGGCCATTTTTTAAACAACTCTTTCATTACTTTAACATGGCCATTTTCAGATGCTAGATGGAGGGGATAGAGACCCTCCTTGTTCCTTTTAAGAGCTCCATTAATGTCACTTTGTAAGATGTAACGAACTCCCTCGAGGTAACCTATGGAGGCTGCACAATGCAGGGCAGAGTTCCCTTCTTCATCTAGTGAAATTAATAGATCCTCTTTGTTCTCTTTTATTACTTTTAAAATATCTGGAAATTAAAGCAAACAACAAAAATCAATGCAATATGAAAAAAATAAACTATTTAGATAAACAAGCATTAAGTGGGGAGAACTCATACCTAATTTTTTTTTCTTAATGGCAATATGTACGGGGGACCAACTAGCTTCTAGCTTATCAATCAAACAGTCAGTTTGAGGTAGAGCTTCCAAAATATATTCAAGAATATCTTTGTTACCTGATTCAACTGCCAAATACAAAGGACACTTGCCGATATTGTTTTGAAAAAAAGATACTTCTGGATCTGCCGAGACCAATTGATTAGCCATAGATACTTAAGTATCTACACTAGTACTTTTCTTTGACTCCATTAATACTAATAAAGCCTCATGCAAAGCTGTGTTTCCTTTATGATTCCGTATCTTCAGCAAGGAGTCGATAGTGGATGTGCTAGGAGCTTGTTTTGCAGAATCGATGAGCTTTTTCATTGTGCCAAATTCCTCAGCTCTAACAGCAAAATGAAGTGCAGTGTCACCTTCAGAATTTTTCTTAGTGATCAAAGCGGGAAAGTTATTAGCTATAAGTTGGGTGATGTCCAACTGACCAGAACTTGAGGCCACATGAAGCAGTGAATTCCCTAAGGGACTCACTTTGTCAAAAATTTCAGACAGATCTGGTTTATTGATGTAACAGAAGGGAAAGCAAGTGACATCACCTTTCACTACTGCATCAAAGTGAGCAGGTTCCATGCTTTCTTTTATTGAGCTTGCTGATCGATACAGCCACGAATCTTGGAACTAGATTTATCCAACTGAAGTAAAAGAGAGCTTTCTTTTTGAAAGGAAGTAATTGAAAGCTGATGCAGCGATGCTCCAATTTTCATCGCAGATTCGCAGTCAATATATGGGGTTGGCTGTGGTGCAATCACTGCATCATACAGCCATGAACAGTGCAATTGAAACTTGTGCACAGCCGGTTTTCCAACCGGCTGTTAACCTTTTTCTAAAAAAAATAAAAAAATAAAACAATAAATCCTTCCAATGTGTTAATATAACATTATAAAATCTATAAAATAAACTTTTCTTTTCAAAAAAAAAAAAATCTATAAAATAAAAATCAAACATAAAAAAATTAGTTCAACAATAAAAAATTATATTAATTTTTTTTTTAAATTATTTAATTATATTTAATTAAGAGAAATTATATAATTATATTTTTCAAATAAATTTAAAATTTTGACCTGTAACCATTTTCACAGTTTTGGTAACCACCATCGTAAATCCTATAACCATTTTTCAATATTTGAAATTTTGACTTGTAACCATTTTCACGCTGATGGTAACCACCTTCACGGCTCCGGTGATCATTTGTACGGCTTTTGTAACTATTTTTTTTTTTATGAAATTTTGACTTGTAACCATTTTCACGGCCTTGGTAACCACCTTCATGGCTCCGGTAACTATATTTACGGGTTTGATAACTATTTTACAATTTTTAAAATTTTGACTTGTAACCATTTTCACTGTTTTGGTAACTATTTTCACGGCTTTGGTAACTACCTTCACGGCTCTGGTAACCATTTATAAAAAAAAAATTTCTATCACCAAAAAAGTTTCTTCATCAATCAAGATTTCTTCAAATAAATTCAACAAACAAAAGTTACAAATAAAATTTACAAAAAACCACAAATCAATTCCAATAATTCAAATCTTCTTCAATCAAAATGGTGGAGCAGATCTCTATGCACCTCCATCAGATGGAACCTCTATCTTGGAGGAAAAGATCTAGATTTTCAAATCTCTTATTGTTTTAATTTTTCTTTTCTTAAAATAAATTGTTTAAAAAAAAAAAAAAAAAAAAATCCTCTTCCATTTGATGTTGGACTCTTGGTTCCAAATGTCTTCCAATTTTTTTAAGAAAAAATATTTTGTTTTTTAATAATTATTTTTTAACATTACAAATTGTATGATGGATGGAGGAGATTCCATCTATTTTTAATAATTAATTAATTAATTATTATTTTATTATACTAATAGGCAAAAGCACGTTTTTGTCTATCAGTCATTAATATTTGATACTGCACTAACAGCAGAGGTTATTCGTGCAATGTTGAGCTAGAATTACCTATGTGTGCAATTAGGCTTAATGTCAGGCCTATTTTTGCAATTTTCCCTTTAAATAATTGAAAGCTGACGCATCCACGAATCTTTGAGCTGGATTTACCCAGGTAACTGAAGAAAGTGAAAGCTTTCTTTTTGAAAGGAAGTAATTGAAGGCTGATGCAGCGATGGAGACCACGTCTCCATTTTTCATCATAGATTCGCAGTCAATATCCATTTACCAATCTTTGAACTATATTCGCAGTCATGTTTTTTTTTTTTTTTTTTGCAAAGTAAAACTCATGTGATAAGTCTAATCTTTTGTCAGTGAATTATTGTTTGAGCACGGCAGACACGAATCTTGGAACTAGATTTATCCAACTGAAGTAATTGAAAGTGAGCTTTCTTTTTGAAAGGAAGTAATTGAAAGCTGATGCAGTGATGGAGACTAGACTCCACGTCTCCATTTTTCATCATAGATTCGCAGTCATGATTTTTTTTTTTTTTTTTTAAAGTAAAACTCATGTGATAAGTCTAATCTTTTGTCAGTGAATTATTGTTTAAGCATGGCAGACAGTCAGACACGAATCTTGGAACTAGATTTATCCAACTGAAGTAATTGAAAGTGAGCTTTCTTTTTGAAAGGAAGTAATTGAAAGCTGATGCAGCGATGGAGACTAGATTCCACGTCTCCATTTTTCATCGTAGGTTCGCAATCAATATCCATTTACCAATTGGTGATATTTGAAACTTGTATTTAAATCCTCTCATAAGCTAAGCTTGCTTTTAAGGATCTGGAAATACATGACACTTAATTAATTGAATGGTCTAGATTTAATTTTATTTATTTTTCCTTTTTTTACTCGCTCCAACTGCAGCGTTTAAGACACAACTTCAATTTTAAAAATCTAAGGGCCCGTCCTGTATCGTTTTACAAGAGTGTTTTTGTTTTTATTTTCCAAAATTAATTTCGAATACGCGTTCGTTACCGTTTTTCATTTTTATTTACAAAACAAAAGCAACAACAGTGTTAAAAGTGAAAAATTTTCAAAATAACTTTTTTATGTTTTTCATTTTGTTTTTCGTTTTATTTTTCACTTTAAATAAAAAAGTCACTTTTTTTCTTTTTTTCTTCTACTTCTTCGATCTCTTCTTCCTCTTCTTCTTCTTCTTCTTCCCTTCTTCTTTCCGATCGGCTGCTTCATCCGCCGATCTCTTCTTCCTCTTCTTCTTCTTCTTCTTTTTCTTCCCTTCTTCTTTCCGATCGGCTACTTTGTCCGCCGATCTCTTCTTCTTCTTCTTCCCTTCTTCTTTCCGATCGGCTGCTTCGTCCGCCGATCTCTTCTTCTTCTTCTTCTTCCCTTCTGCTTAAGAGAGGAAAATCTGGAAATTTTTTGGAAAATTTTCAGATTTCCGGAATCGTTAATTAAAATAATCTTGTATTTTGTTGATAAATCTGTATTTTGTTGGTATTTTGTTTGATTTGAATGAGTTTTTGGTGTTGTGGATTTTGATTTTAGATGTTAGTGTTGTTGGTATTTTGATTTCAGATTTTGGTGTTGATTTTGTTGGTATGTTGATTTCAGATTTTGTTGGTATGTTGATTTAAGAATTTCATATTGAAATTCTTTTATTAGAATCTGAAGATGCTGAAAATAAATCATGCTTCCACTAATTTTCAGATGAACTTCAAATTGTATTTGATCAATCTCCTCTAGTTAAAACTGATGGCCTGTTTTTTTTTTTTTTTTTTTTTTTTTTTTTTTTTTTTTTTAAGATGAATTGGTGATAATTGGATGGATGGAGATAAAAAAAAAATACAGATTAATGATGATTTTTTTTTTAATAGATTGATTTGTTCTAAAAAATAATAATTAATATTAAATTATTCGAAATACAAGTTCCAGGATATGCTACCAGACGCGTTTTTTACGTTTTCATATTCGGAATACAGTTTCCAGGATTTGCTACCAAACGCGTATTTGAATTTTGAAACTGAAACCAAAAACATTGTTTTCATTTTCATTTTCATTTTTATTTTCGAAAAACAAAAACAAAAACAGCCTTTGAAAAACGTTACAGGACGGACCCTAGACTCTTCTGCGTTTCTTCCTTTTGCGTTTTGCTGATGAATGAGATTCTTCTCAAATTATGATAATTCAAACTCTATCTCTCTATCAATTGGCAAGGGATTTCAACAAATCAAATTTAGAATGACAAACAATTCTTCTTTATAATTTCTTTAAATTTTGTAGCAGACAAGTGATTCTAGTTTCAAACCCTAATAATTTTATTTTTCATTTAAGTTTCAATTTCTTATCTCAACCAGTGGAAATGGGTTTCGATCAAGAGAGAGTTCGTCAAAAATACTGAAACATTATATGTTTTTCATTATATTTGTCAATCATATGGCATAGCAAGCAAATACTGCTCACCTCAAAACGACTCAAATGGTATGGGGTGAGAATTCTCTGATTTTTTACAATTATTTCTTCGATTTTTTTTTTTTTTTAATCACTTATGTGCTTTGATTTTTTAAATGAATAAAAGCAATTCAATAATTTATCAAAACTCTCTTGCGAGTTGCGCCTCTCTCGAACTTTAAATTCTACCTCTCTCTCGAACTCAACTGATGAAGCAATATGTTGATCATATATTTGGTTCCTCGAGATTTTTGTTGATGTTTAAATATTCAATTTGTTGTGAATGAGAAGTTTGGGAGCATAAGTTAATAAGGGAAACGCAGAGTTTGGGAGAAGAGGAGTTTGAGATTTTGAAAATAAAGTTCTTGAAATGCCGCCATGGGGCTGCTGGAGTGATTAAAAAAAAAGGAAAAATAAATAAAATCAAATCAGTACAATTCAATTCATTATATGTCACGTGTCTCTAGATTTTTAAAAGTTTAGTCAAAGCTTAGCTTAGAGCATCCACAATGGTGGATAAAAAAGACCAATTTTTAGAAGACCAATTTTTATTTAGATCCAATGGTAGAAAAAAATAGACCCAAAAAATAAGACCCATTTGTGAGCTCTACCCAATTAGACCCAAATTGGGTTCCAAATATGAAATACTGGAACTCCATTTGGGTCTTGTCCAATTATTGTAGTTGGGTTTTCAACATCTTCCAATCAATGGGTTTGGCTTATATATATATAATTATTAATTTCAATAATTGTATATATAATGAAAAAATATATATATATTATTTATACTTAAATATATAATTATTAATTTCAATAATTATATATAAAATGAAAAAATATAAATAAATTTAATATATATTATTTAAATTTAAATATAAAATTATTAATTTCAATAATTATATATATAATGAAAAAATATAAATAATTTTAATTTTAATTTTAAAATTTTATTTTAATGAAATTAAAGCAATTTGAATGAAAACATTAATTTTTTGAAGGTTTGGAACCGAAACCGAAACCGAAACCGAAACCGAAACCAAACCTTCAAAACCGTAATCAAAACCGAAACCAAAACCGATTTTTTTTTACATGATTTTTTTTTTTTTTTGAAAAGTAAAAACTCTTGTGATATTGGATACTTGAGTGACATCTAATCTTTTGTCAGTGATACTCGAATGATGTCTGGTCTTTTGTCAGTTAATTATTGGGTCAGCCTTTTGCTATAAAAATTATATATATATATTAATTAGTCCCGATCTTGTCAGAACGTCATAATATAACTTTATCAGGATATTGAATTTGAGCTACTTATTATGGAGAAGTTTTAACAAGTACATACACATTTGAGTCAAAACATATAAAATTAGTGGTTCAAATTCAATATTCTCATAAAGTTATATAAATATATGAGGATTAGATTAAGAATAGTAAAATATATATAAAAACATTGATGTGACAATTTAAAAAATTAAAAAAAAAACATTTGGTGTTATGAACGGTGTTACGTTTTAACCCTTTTTTATCTTAGAAATTGAAATTAACACCAAATTGGTATTTACTATTTAGAGCATCTCCGATGTATAATACTAAATTTTATATCAATTTGTGTTAAAAGAATATATTGGGAGAATATGTTTACAATAAATTTATTTTCATTCCAATGTTTTACACTAAATTTTACAAAAAAAAAAAAAAAAAAAAAAAAAAAAAAAGCATTTTTAAAGAATATTCTTCCAAAAAATCTTTAAATTATTATAAAATTTTAAATTGGATAAATGTATATAAATATATATAAAAAATTGTATATATTAAAGAAAAAAAAAATTATATGTTGATAGAATGAAAGTCATAAATAAAATTATAGAACATGAGTTAACCTTCAATGTTCAAGCCAAAATCAGTACTTTTATATTGATAGAATGAAAGTCATAAATAAAATTATAGAATACGAGTTAACCTTCAATATTGGTGGACTTTGATTATGACGTTAGTAGGTAAAGCCAAAGGATTGATCAGACCTGATTTAATTAAACCCAATTTGAACTCATTAAATCTAATGTTACTTTCAACATGATGAGCAAATAAAAATGCTTTACAACACATGAATGCCGGAGGAGGTTTATGAATAAAGAGTATTGCCACATATCACATCTAAAATCATAACTTTTCCATCACAATACATGTGGCAGTTGATGTGTCAATTGGTAAGTAGATACATGGATAAGTGAGATAAACATTATTAATGTGTATCCACTCACCAATTGACACATCAGTTGACACATGTGTTGTGATTGAAAAGTTGTGATTTTATGTGTGATATTTAACATTATTCATGAATAAATGCATTTTTCATTTTAACTGTCTTTTTTCTGCTCCTATTGAGTAGGTAAGTTAGACGACTTTCTTGGATTTAGAAGCTAGTAACACTGGCAGACTAACTATGGACCAATTTGGTATTGCTTTTAAAAAATTAAAATAATATTATTTTATAATTTTAATAAAAAATGATGTTTGATAAAACTTCTAAAAGTGGTTAATTGATAATCTGGTAAGTTTTGACAGTAAGTTTGAGAAGTAGGTAAGAGGTTACTTTTTAAAAGTGATAATGGAATAATCTATTTCACCATTTAATGAATCTTTTAAAACATCATTCTCATCCTTATGAAATAAAGTTAAAATAATTTATATACCTTATTTCATCTCAAATTAAATATTCTATTTAAATATTGGTTTGATTTATAAAAAATTTTAAAATTTTTTTATTGTTCTTATGGAATTTTTTTTTTCCTAATTTAAATATTGATTTAATATATATAATCAACGAAAAAAAAAAAATAGGGTCCTAAAATAATGTATATTTTAGTCATTGTAACTAATCTCAGCACTTTTATAATAAAATTACCAAACATATGTATACTGCTTTTAAGTTATATAGTAATTTTAAAAATACAATCAACCAAACATTTGCTGATTAACTTCACAACTGATTATTTCTTCAGCACAGCTAATATTGATTATTATAAAAGTTACAGCAATACTAAACTAGCTCTACATAAACTTTGAATGTTGTGATATGGATCGATTCTATTTGGATAAATGGGAAAAATTAAAAGTATCGCTAAAATTATTGGGCAGTACAAAATTGTCCTTTTTTTTTTTAATAAGTGATCAAATTTATTAAGAAAAATGAATTTGGACACATTTGCTCCGGATAATAAGTTAAAAAAATCACTCCTTTTTAAAATTTAGGTAAATAGGTTAAAAGTAGCCTTAAAGTGATTGGGACTTCAAAATTGTCCTTTTTTATTTATTTATTTATTTTTTTTAATAAGTGATCAAATTTATTAAGAAAAATGAATTTGAACATATTTGCTCTAGATAATAAGTTAAAAAAATCACTCATTTTTAAAAATTTGGCAAATAGGCAAAAATTAAAAGTAGTCCTAAAATGGTTGGACAGTTCAAACCTGTCCTTTTTTTTTTTTCTTTTTTTAAATAAGTGATCAAATTTATTTAGGAAAATGAATTTGGACATATTTTCTCCAGATAATAAGTTAAAAAAAAATAAAAAAATCACTCCCTTTTAAAATTTTGAAAAAATAAATCACAGATTTTCTTTTTAAAGCTAAATTGACGACACGTCGTTGCGGTGTCGGTCAAAAGATGAACATTTAAGTTCGACCTCGCTAGCGCGCGAGTCACAGGGACTAGCACAGCGGCAAGTGAGGGTATCGTTCCGCAGGGAGGTGGGATTCGCCGACCGTCACCGGTTCTAGCTATTATTGCAACACTCCGAGAGAACTCGTGTGTTGCGGGTGCGGAAAAGTAAGTAATAATATAAATAAATAAATAAACTACCATAATATATACATGGATAGGATGGAATGGAGAGATGGCATGAAATGTGGTTACACTAGAGAAATGATTCAACCGTAACAATCCTCCTAATTAAGTTCTAGACTCACTTAGTCCCTCAATGTGCAAGTATATCATAGGCTCGTGTCCCCTTAATTGATCTCTAATCTCTCTCGAGTCTTAGAAATCGCATCCACACAATGCATGGATTCATTAAGTACTTTGGGACACCTATACAAGCTCTGTACGCCAGCCTAGTGATCTCTCAACTGTCTGGTCATATACAGTGGTTATTTCGTTGGGCATGTAATGCGCAACCGCGCGGGCCATACTACAGCCAATAATTCATTCACAATGGCTAACCAAATACGGGATGGCAACCAAGTGAAAGCATTAAGAATACGAGATACCCATACAACACGTATGTTATATGCTCGTGTCCCCTTAATTAATCTCTAATCTCTCTCGATGTTTTAGAGATTACATCCATGCATAAATGCTTGGATTCATTAAGGACTGTGGGACACACACACGAGCTCTACACGCCAGCCTAGTGATCTCTCAACTTACTGGTCAAATGTAGAGGATATCACGATGGACATGTTAATGTGAACCACGCAATATATAACACACAGCCTAAATATCATCCACAAGGTGGCCAACCGAGTGAAAGCATTAAGCAATGAAATACCCCTATAATTACACGAGCATAAGAGGAATTCAATTTGTCTTTACTCTAGATACGGATTCGGTTTTATCAATCTCCCTAGGATGGCTAAAAATGGAAACAAGCTTACCAAACAACTACCTGCAACAAGTTGATTGTTGTTCATTAAGACCATTCAATTTAAGCTAGGGGTTCATTCTTTTGATTTGGGAATTATCCCTAAATCAATCCATCACCCAACCCCAAACCATGGGTGAGCAATTGTGCCTTTGAAAACAAAGACCCATTAAGTACAAGAATATTGAACCAAAGTCTAATTTAGCAAGTACATGCATCAATCAAACTTCTCCCACTCTTTAGAGCTAATACTCAACACTCAAATCATTCTAAACATGGTATTTTGGATCATCCATCAATCAATCAACAATTATGGGATGCTAAATTACTCTACTCCTAAATTAAATTACACTACTCCTAATCCCATTCATGGACACATTAATTTAGACCCATCACACACATGAATATCACAACAAGAGATTTAATCATGAATAAGCAAAGAGTAGAACAAAACTCAAAGAAAATTAAGAACAATCATACATATATTGCAATAAGTGCAGGTTTACAAAATTCCCAAATTTGGGGTTACACATCAAAGAAGCAAGAAATACAAAGAAATGAGTAAAAAGGAGACAACCTTTGAAGACAAACCCTCCAAAGAAGCTCCTAGCTTTCCTAGCTCGGATTTGGTCCAAAGACCACTCCATTCTTCTTGTAATCTACTCCTAGATGGGTGGATGTGGTGCAAAAATGGTGGTGGAGTTGTATGGTGAGCTCCCATGAAGGAAGAACCTCCATGGGAGCTTGGATCTCTCCTTATTTGGTGGAGAAGATGGAAGAAGTTGAAGAAAATGGAAGAGAGAGAGAGTTGGGCGGAAGAGAGAGAGAGGGGAGGTTGGGCATTCTGGAAAACTGAGAGAAAAGGGGGTATATATAGTGGAGAGGGGGCTTAGGGCATAAATTTGGTGAAAGGACGAGAATGCCCTTGCAAAAGTGGCTGAAAATTGGGCCTCTCGCGGATGGGTTTCCAGCAGCGCGCACCGTTACGGAAACGGGCATAACTTCCTCTAAAAATATCGGAATCGTGATCTTGAAGAACCGTTGGAAAGAAGACTTCTGGATCTTTCCAACCATATATAGACCGAAACCCAATTCGTTCTGAGGAGAGAGATATGACCCCCGAAAGTTGACCTTTCTGCAGGAAGCTTTCGCCAAACCCAAACTTTGCAATTATGCGCCCTATTATGCGCCCTAGGCCGCAGAATTAAGAAAATGTGATCCTCTGCCAAGAATTTGCGTCCTTTTCTGCGGCCCCTAGACGCAAACAAGGGTGCAGAATCTAACTTTCAAAAATTGCACTTTTGCCCCAAAATTTCTACATTTTTGCAAAAACGCCCCTCACTGGAAAAAATCCTGAAACACTTATTTAAGCCATTAAATACCCGGTTTTACCCGGGAAACAAGCATAAAAGATGAAAGTAAGGGGTTACACAACGTGTAAAAATAAGAGTTATCATAAATAAATCACAAATTAAATAAGGGAAGAAAAAAAAGATTTTGTAAAGATGGTAGATTAGAGCATCTCCAATGCAATGTTAAATCATTGTGCTAATGCTATAATTTAGCACAAAGTAAAAAAGCATGCTTCAATGCAATGCTAAAAACTGTGTTAAATTTGGCATATGCTATAAACTGTGTCAAATTTGGTATACGTTAGATCATCTCCAATGCATATGTCAATGTCAATGTCAATGCCAAATTTGGCACAAAAAAATGTAAAATGCTATATTTGGCACATCAATTTAGTATTGTACTCCAATACATAATCCTATTTAAAATGCTATTTTTATTATTTTATTAATTAAAATTATAAAAGTAAACGCTTACCATAAATACATTAATTATTTCTTTTAATGTTCCAATGCAAAATTCCATTAATCTATTTATTATTTCATTTAATATATATAATGGTATTTTTGTAATTAAAAAAAGAGCATTTATTGCTGTGCTAAATTTGATATATGCTATATTGTGTGTCAAATTTGGCACACAATATAGCATATGCCAAATTTGGCACTGCATTGGAGAGAGATTTTTACACCCTATGCTAAATTTTAGCATTGGTATAATTATTTGGCACAACATTAGAGATGCTCTTATACACTGTGTATTTGTCACATCAATAAATACAGCCGTATTTGTTGACTTTTTAATTTTAAATAATAAAAAATTAACAAATTTGATAGGGAAAATTGAAATTGAAACAATTCTAACAAAATATTCAATGCATTCATTCAATGCATTGGTTGTATTTGTTGACTTTAATAATTTTAAATAATTAAAAAAAAAATAGCATATTAAATAGAATTTTGTATTGGAGTACAATGCTAAAATGATGTGCCAAATGTAACATTTCATTATATTTTGTGCCAAATTTAGTATTGATATTAACATATGCATTGGAGATGGTCTTACCATTTGTATAAATTGAATCACAGATTGAATTTCACATAAAACAGCTAATCATAAGACCACAACGAGTAATTTATCTTGAATACGTGCATAAAATTTCTTGTTGTGGGTCTGCACGGATATAGAATGACATATATTGCCGATACAATACAGTATTGAGTAAAGCCAGAGAAGTTGCTAGACAGAAAAATGTAAAAGCCCTAGAGGGATTGTCTCTGATCATGAGGTAATTTGTTGATTTAATCTTTATATTTATATACAGTATATGCAGAGATTATTGAGTTAATAAAAGATTATCGGAATAAAAAAGAGTTTATTGTTTTAATTATTTCTCCAGATTCTTACATGAGCCCATGTGTATTGCTCTCCTCTCATATTTGTTGACAATATTAAATGTCCAGCTTCAGGAAAATAAAACATTATAAAAGAAACAAACATTAGTTGACTAGCTAGGTATCTTGGGGTGCAATTTGTTTTCTTCTATAATCTGACAATTTGTTTCTATTTGTAATGCATATTTTTCTGTTCATTGAAAGTGTTATTTTTACCAAGTGGCCGGTAAGATTTCTGCACACTACTTTCAGACATTTGAATTTTATCTCAAAATGTTTGAATTTCCCTATATCAGTACTAATCATTCGGTCGACAAACCTGGGCTATAGAGAGATCATGGAAGCTAAATTGGTGCAGGTTCCGCCATTTGTGAAGACGGAAATGACACAGCTTCTGTCATGCCAAAGGAACTCAATTTGAGACTAAAGCTTGGTGAGCATATAAAAATGGATGAAGTAGGTGTTAAGAATAAAGTCCATCACTCTATTTTCCATAGTTTTGGCCATATGAAAACCAAAATATAAAATCTAGAATTGAAAAAAATCGATTAAGAGTTACTATATATAGTAACTTTCAAGTGCGAGATTTCTCATTCAAAATTTCAAATGACTTGTACCTCTATATATATATATATATTTACATCTTCTCATTTCAAGTAAAAATGACAGCAACAAGACGCAGAGCAGTGCAGTTAACAGGCTCAACTTAATGTAGGCATAGGAGTTGATGAGCCTCTAAAGGTTGATAAAAGTGTGAAAATATCAACCTAATGTTGTATTGAAATTGAACCAAAAACTTCTAGGTTTAGAGATATAATGCATTTGTAACTAATCAAAACAAATTTGAACATATTTGTCACGTATTTGTATTGGTTTTCGATGTTAAAGATTGATTTGTAGTGAAACGAAACATACGAGGTTTCGGTTTAGGGAAAACCGAAAACACTGAGTTTCGGTTCTAGCCAAACCTGAATGCATAATAACATTCTTGGCGTAGGGTGCAACTGTGCAAGTGCTTTTAGAGTACCTGCAAATCTATTAATATTCGTAATGTATCTTCTTCTGTTTATGGAAAGTGGGTCTATTAACCTGCACTTCTTTTAGTCGTTCACTGTTTCTATTTATATATATATATATATATATATATTTATAGCAGTCAGGAAAACCTAGGCTGCATAGATTATGGAAACTAAATGTGTGCAAGGTTCTTCCATTCCTGAAATTGAAAAGGACTACAACTACTCATGTGACAATGCCATTGAGAAACTCAATCAGGACCGAATCGTGAGCCTGTAAATGTTAATGAATGTGTTAAAAAGAAGGTCCATCGATTCTATTTTGTCAAGTTTTGGCCATATGATCGAAGAACATAATCTAAAATCCAGAATTGCAGAGGCTGAAAAGCTGATTGAAAAGATCAGACAAGAGAAACGTTCCATTTCTGAAAAATCCATAGAAATATCAGTAAGTATTATAAAACTGCGAAAATAAAATAAAATCCTATAATCCAGCCAGGACTATTTTTCCTCGGAAATATTTTCTTTTCTTATATATGTTGGTGAGCAGATTTTTCATATTCCTGTGCATTCATCACAATTGCGACGTCTTTATGATTCACATTTATAACAACTTCTATTCTAATAGGGTACGGATATCGACACCCATAAAACTTATTAGTATACTCATTGTTATAAGTACACTCAATTCTAAAATTTAAAAATAAATATTACTATAAGCACCTATCCTAATGCCAATAGTATACTCATTGAAATAAATATATTCATTTTAATACATATTATATATAAACACTCTTAAATTATTATTATACCCAATTTATAAAAAAAAAAATCATATTATTTTTGGAATCAAATCATTTTTAATGATGGTCCAATTTACTTTTGGAAATATATCGAATGTAGAAGCCTTATAAAAGGAAATATATGGAACCGTATATAGGGTTAAGAAATTTTCAATATGAAATTCACTTATTTATATAGCTATCTCTAAAAACAAAAAATCTTATTAATATGGCTATCTAAAAAAAAAAAAAAAAACTTATTGATATTTACAGTTATCATTAAAAAAATATATTTTGTTTATTGATAGAGTTTATAACTATATATAAAAGAAAAACAATATGATAATGATGATGAGAAAGGTTGATAATTGAAATAAAATTAAAATTTAATTAGGGTTTATCATAAGTTTTTTTTTGAAAGGTAAGTTTTTTTTTTTAATAAAAAATATAGTTGAAGATATGTATGTAATTAATGAGTGTATATAATATTTGGTTTATTTTTAATTAAAGTAACTTATTCAAAAAAATGTAAATACAACTACTGCCGGGACCCGATGAGATTAATTAAATTCTACAAGCACGGCCCGGAATACTGCTCCCACTATCGGGGAGAGGTTACATAAGGACTACAACTCTCACAACCGGAGAGAGGGCTGCTCCCACAAACCGGGAGAAAACTCCCCACACATGCTTGTAAAATGCGCATGGTGGGACTTGAACCCCTGACCACTAGGTGTGGAAGGGAGGTGCACAACCATCTCTACTAGGAGGTGATGTGCAATGTCTGATCCCGAATTATTATATATTGTCGACATAAAAAAATAAAAATAAATAAATAAATAAAAGCATTCTTCGGTAATTAATCTACCCATCCAACAATGGTGAAAGTAATATTAGATTTAATGAATTCAATTGGGTTCAATTAAATCAAGTCTGAGCCACCCTTTACCTCCACTCACGTCAAAATCAAAGTCTTCCACCTATGTTGAACATCAAAGGTTTACTCGTGTTTTTATTTATGACTTTCATTCTATCAATATAGAAGTCTTCCACCATGTTCATCCCCGACTTTCATTCTCTCAATATAAAATCCTCCGCGATCTTTGGTTGAACATTGAAGGTTGACTTGTGTTCTATAATTTTATTTATGACTTTCATTCTATCAATATATAATATTTTAGTAATCATTCCGAACATATTGAGATTAATCATAACAATCTTGATAAAGGATAGGTTTTTGGATATAAACCCTTATTACAAATATGAAAGAAAAGGCTTACCGCTTATTTGCTTAGCTAATGGGGTAATTATTGAGAATTTGAGACCACGGCCACTATCGGTGCTTTTTAATCTTCGTCGATATTATGTTGAATATGTTGAAACAAATCATTTAAAAGAAGAAAAGAAAAGAGAATATGTTGAAAAAAATGAATATTTAAAAGTCATATGCTCATGTAGGAATATGATCAAAATGTATACCAACAAGGTAACAAGTCTCTGAAATACAGCTCGAAATAGAGAGAATACTCTAGGAAATCATTTGGTTAAACCCGATTCTTGTGATTATTATAAGAGTGTTACAGCAGCCTTTGCATGCAACCAACAGCCACATGGCAATGTTATAAAGATCCTTTCTCAAACGCCAACAGCTCGTACAATGACAATCCAAAGTCAGCAATTGAGAAGCATTTGTAGTTTTTTCCATAAGAGTTAAACTTCTAGGAATGGACTTTGTGGAGTAAATTACATTGCTTGTGGATTCCTTTGTTGACTTTCAAATTCATTAAATTATCATACACCAAATTATTTATTCAAGCTTTTCAGAAATTGAGAAAAATAATATAAATTCTGCTCATATATAATCAGAGCCATCTAGCTGGCTTAGCATTTTGTGAAGAAATGGGAATTATAAGCAAGAAAACATGGTTTTCTCAGTGTTTTCTGCTTGTCTTGTTTCTGTTTCTAAACATCCAATTCTCAAAAGAGTCAGATACGCTCTCCCCAGGCCAATCTCTTTCAGCAAACCAGACACTAACCTCTGCTGGTGGGATATTTGAACTGGGTTTCTTCACACCAGGAAATTCTCAGAACTGCTACATAGGAATATGGTACAAAACATTGCCTAATCAAACTGTTGTTTGGGTGGCAAACCGGAAAGAACCGATCTCCGATCATTTCTCTTCAGAGTTAAAGCTCCTGGAGGATGGAAACCTGGTCCTACTCAACCAATCTGGAGCTGCTGTGTGGTCAACGAATTCGACTTCTACGGTTCACAATTCTATTACAGCAAAGCTTCTTGATAATGCAAACTTTTTCATAAGCAATGCATTGGGTTCGTCTGGTGTAATTTGGCAGAGTTTTGATCATCCTACTAATCACTGGCTCCCTGGAGGAAAGCTTGGATACAAAAACAAGACAAATGAGGAAATGAATCTAGTTTCCCGGAGGAGCCCAAAAAATCCAGCACCTTCACTATTCTCTCTCGATGTTGCCAGAAACGGGACAGGCCATTCCCATTTGTTAATGTGGAATGATACTCATCAGTACTGGAATAGCGGGGGCTGGACAGGAAAGATTTTCACTTTTGTTCCTGAACTTCAGTTGAATTTTTATGTTACAAATATGACCTTAGTTTCAAACGAGAACGAGAGCTATTTCACTTATACTAATGCGATCCCTAATGCTTTTACTGGATTTGTGCTTGAAGTTACTGGGCAGCTGAGGCAATACGTCTGGCAAGAGAATTTCGGAGAGTGGAAGTTCTTCAGGACTCGACCGACACAACAATGTGAAGTTTATGCTTTCTGCGGGCCTTTTAGTGTCTGCAATCAGAAGGAAGAACCTCTCTGTGTTTGCATGGAAGGATTTGAACCAAAAATGCAAGAAGATTGGAAACTGGAAGATCATACAGATGGGTGTGTAAGAAAAGCTCCTTTACAATGTGATGGTATTGAGAAGAAGGATAGATTCCTCGTAATGCAAAGCATGTTTTTTCCAGATAATCCTGAGTCTCTAGCAGTTGGGAGCGTTGAAGAGTGTGAATCAACATGCCTGAGCAACTGTTCTTGCAATGCTTTTGCATATGATATTGGATGTTCAATCTGGAAAGGAGATCTTTTCAATCTACAACAACTTGAATCCGGTGATGAAACTGGAAGAAATTTCCATATTCGAATTGCAGAATCTGAGTTGATTCAAACCAGTGTAAAGCATAAGAGTGTTAAGACGGTTTTGATAGTTTGTGCAGCAATAGCAGGCTTCTGTATTCTGTGTGTCCTTGTCGCGGTGATTCTGTGGAGGAGACGTCCCACTGTTTTGCTTGAAGGAGTGGATGGTTCTTTGGCGCTGTTCAAATACCGGCAATTGAGAAGCGCAACAAAGAACTTCTCAGAGAAACTTGGGGAAGGGGCTTTTGGTTCTGTTTTCAAAGGGACATTGCCGAATTCAACTGCCATAGCGGTCAAGGAACTCAAAAATCTACAACGAGGAGAGAAGCAATTTCAGGCAGAAGTGAAGACCGTTGGAATGATCCAACACAAAAATCTTGTTCAGTTGAGGGGATTTTGTGTAAAGGCTTCCAAAAGATTCCTAGTATACGAATACATGCCTAACGGTTCTCTAGAATCCATCCTGTTTCGAAAGAGTTCCAGGATCCTGGATTGGCAAAGTAGATTCAAAATAGCAACTGGTATTGCTAGAGGACTGGCTTACCTACATGAGAAGTGCAGAGACTGCATCATACATTGTGATATCAAGCCCGAAAACATATTGCTAGACTCAGCATACAACCCGAAAGTGGCTGATTTCGGACTGGCCAAGCTCTTTGACCGAGAATTCAGCCGGGTTCTGACAACCATGAGAGGAACCAGAGGTTATCTGGCACCAGAATGGATCTCAGGTGTGGCTGTCACACCAAAAGCTGATGTTTTCAGCTACGGAATGCTGCTTTTTGAGGTTATATCAGGAAGGAGAAACAGAGAAAAGTTAGAAAACGGGTTCGATGATTACTTCCCTCTAAGGGTTGCTAAAACAGTCCAGAATGGAGAAGATATTATTGCCTTGTTAGATGACAGATTGGAGGGTAATACCATCACAGAAGAGCTCAGTAGAGCATTAAAAGTTGCTTGTTGGTGCATTCAAGATGATGAGAAGGACAGGCCAACAATGGGGCAAGTAGTTCAAATATTAGAGGGAGTTTCAGAAGTGGGCATACCTCCAATGACCAGGTTTTTCCTACAACTAACAGAAAATCCGGCCGAAGCCGTGCCTCATCAGGAGACTTCTTCTACTACAGAGTCATGGGTTGAAATCTCAACTCTCTCTCTCTCTCTCTCAAATGTTGAGTTTGAGGTCGATAGAATGGTGCCCATGTCTGATAAGAACCCATTTTACTGCTTTGTCACATGTCATATTAGTAAAGAAAAGTTTGTTAAAAGTAACTTTCTGAAGAGGAAGTTGGGAACATAATCTATATTAGAGCTGGTTTCAGTAATTGTAAAGGCATTGAAAAATATAATAAACATTTTGTGATTTCTCTTGAAATTGTATTTGAGGTTGAAAGACAGGGGTTCTTATCACCGTCTCTTTGTCAGGTAATAAGTGATTTGGTTTCTTTATAAATGTAGAAATCCTTTATGTTTCTATTGCCAGTAATGTATTTGGATGAAGTAAAAATTTCAGAAAATTATGATATCACTATCATCATATCAATCGAGTGAATTTGGTTAGTATTCAAAGTAATGAATCTTATAACTTAATTGATGATGCAAAAATAATTATAATATGTAATTTAAATTAAATAAACAAAAAATCATGAATTTTAAAGTACTACTGCAGAGAGGGGAAAGTGCTTATTTATAGTTATGACACTCACTTAATTATTGCTCAAACAGTTCATCCAGAACTTACAGACCCAAGAGGATTTCAATATATCATCCATATGTTTCAATCCGAGGCCAACGAGATCCTCAGTTGCTTCCTAGATCACTCAAAATTCTTGCCATATTTCCATACAAGCGTTACATGCACCAAACTTTTTCGTCATGAAAAATGTAACTTCATGACTTGAAGAAAACTAGCATATAGATGAGTCACGGGTTCACAGCGGCTTCTCGAGGACATGAGGAAAACAACAAATGTTGGTAGAAGACAGCCCTTTACATGAACTACGTAAATCAATGTCTGCGGATTACTAAAAACGGAGGTTCAGTTGTTTAAAAAATAACACAAAACAAGTTATAATAACGAAGAGAAAGAGAGAGAGAGATATGTTACCCATCATGGTCAGCTTCTAAGCCATTTCTGTAGTTTGGCTACAGTCAATACCATTGCAACGTAGAGCCTATCTTTTGCATGGTTCAGAAACTGGAAATAAGCACGTCTCCATGATTTGTTCAACAATAAACTGCCAACAACTCCCCAGAATCCTACTATGAATCCAAGCGCCACGATAACATAAAACCCCTGAGTTATGATCCCATCATCGTTGTGATGTGTAATGATGGCTGGAGCTTGAGCTGGTTCGTCATCTGGACACTTGTTTGGAAGTGGAGATCCACAAAGCTCAGGATTTCCACATATGAAGAGGCATCAAAAGTCTGTAGCTTAGCAATTGACGGAATTTTTCCTGACAAGTTATTGTTGGACAATTTCAACATGCCAAGGAAATTCAGCAATTCAAAGCTTGTAGGAATTTCACCAATGAGGTGATTATTTGACAAGTCAAGTGAATCTAACGAATTTAATTGGCCAATTTTCGGTCTAATTGGTCCAGTTAATGATTTCTTTACAGGTTCAAGGATATTAATCCTTCACTCCTTCCAGACTTGTAATTTCTACAGGAATTTCACCAATTAATTGGTTGCTTGATATATCGATGCTCTTTATATAACCCAGATTCTTTTTGTACCCTTGATCTGTTCCTTTCCATACTAGTGTTGCTATGGCAATATACTCGGTCCCAGCACCAGAAATGCTAGAACTCATATAAGAAAGATATGTATGTGTAAATGTGGAACCCTCTTTGTATCATCGCAGTCAAATTGTAGAGACATTTGGGAATCGTCCATGAGATATTATTCAAAGAGAAGTCCAAAACTTGAACGTATGGTAGTTGACACTTGACACAGCTGTAACAGTATGCTTCCATTGAATCGATTTAACCACAGACTTAGAACAACTAAATTGGCAATTTTTCGCTCATGAACACACGATTGTGAGTATACCTTGAGCATACTAATGCATATCACTACACTTTTGTCATGTCAACAACACAACATCAATCATAATAATACACATGGCAAAATTACTAAATTTGGTAGGCTCTCCCCTATCTAAGTTGGTATCTTCCCAGAAAGATTTGACAGATTTGACATATGAGCTTCAATAGTTTTGGGTGTGTATGGTCCCAAAATTTTTAATGTCTCCCTGGTGCAACCAGACAAGTTGAGAAGAAGGTCAGAAAGTGGTCCTCTAAGAAACGTTTTTAATCTACACAAATTGCCAAGAGATTTTCGAGTACCAAACTGAAACCGGTCAAATGAATTGCAATAAATAAATAAATAAATAAATCAAAAACGCCATGTTGAGTTGCAGTAAATGAATTGAAAGCTTCAATTACTTCAAAAGAAGAGTTGTTAAGAGAAATCGAAGGTTGCTTGGCTCGCTTTACGTCGCCAATCGTAAAGTGAAAGTCTCCTCCTCTGTCCACAGAAAAGAATCGTCTCTTCCCCTTTGCCGCCACCGCCTTGAAAATCGTACAGAGTCGGAATGGCGAAAGGCGACAACAGTATTCCAGTCGGCGAGTCGTTCGTTCCTGACTGGTTTTTCAGTTGTCAGTCATCTCTAACTGCCAGTGATAAATTCTATTTAGAATCCATGACCAAGTTTATTTTATCTCGACGGTATACGATGTTCAAATGAAAATCCAACAAATTCCTTGCTTTATTTCGCAGTTCAAATGAAAATCCAGTAAACCAAACAAGTAATAGTAATTCAAAAATAAAAATAAAAATAAAAATAAAAATTTGATTATAGAGTCATGAGTCGACTCGGTGAATCTCCGAGTTAGCTTGATCCACGCCTAACAGTCAACTTTATGGGCCTGATCATGTCTTAATAGGCCCACTGGCTCGGCTTGTAAAACTTAAGTCATAAAATTGTGAAACTCTGGCACTTGAAAGAGTTCCAAGCCTGAGATTTCGTTTCGTGATTGATGAAATTGGTCTTTGCGACTCTGCTCTTCGCCTCTTCCTGGAATATATATGAAGAGGATCAATTCCACTTCTAATGTCTAAGATGGTCAGGGCATGAGAGAATTCAATTTGATGTTCACATTCATTAAAAGTTAAAGCACTAGCAGTACAAGCTCATTGAGGAGGACTTCTTTCATTGTCTCTCTCTCTCTCTCTCTCTCTCTCTCTCTCTCTCTCTCTCACGGCGCTTCAATGTTATTCGAAAATACAGATTATACATGTGCACAATCCATCTATTATGGAAATCTGTGCAACTACTACTTCAATGCCGGTTGGAGATATGCATCAGTTGGCTTGTAGCCGTCCATCTCTTCCGAGTTGCCGGTCGTCAAGTGACAGTAAGATACTTCTCTCATAATTATACCTGAAAGCTTTACTTTTTGTCCACTTTGACATGAATAGATCAACCTGGTTTTTCAAATATATTAAACTGGGCTAACAATCATATCTATAAATATAAAAATTAAATCAAAGTTATCTCTCTGAGAAACAATTCCTCTAGGGCTTTTACGTTTTTCTCTCTAGCAACTTCTCTAGCTTTGCTCAACACTGCATTGTATCTGCAATATCTGCCTCTCTATATCCGTGCAGGACCCAATTATGTTAAATTCATATGGTTTTGTTCTTATATTTTCACCGTCTTTGATCCAATTTAAGCAAATGGTCATTTGAGAACTGACTACAAATTGAGAGGAAGATTTATTATTACCTCTTCATCCTGTTGTTTCCTCAGATTAAGAATGTTCTGGTTCACTTCAATCCTTCTCTGCTTTACAACGTAAAATTGCGTCCTTAGATGGCGTGTATCATTTTCTGCAACCTTCAAATCTTTGTCCACATGTTTAATTTCAGCCATGATTTTCAAAAGTTCCATCCTTAGTTCCTCTGCTATTTTATTTATAAGCTACGGAGATAAAATTAGTGAGTTGATAGAAAAACTAATTTGTAAGTTAATATGTTATCATTAACCCTAAAATTCTCTCTGTAAAGAGAGATGGGTTTTGTTTTGTGGTATTGAACAAGTTGGATTTGGAGAGGCTCTGGTGGGGTTCTTCTTCGAATTAGTATCAGTTTCGCCTCATTTTTTTTTTTGGTGTCTGAACTCTGAAGCAGTTGAGGAATCAGAAAAGACAAGACTCTGAGCACGTCATCACAATATAACGAAAAAAGATTTGACATGTCCGGCCACGTCATCGGATAAGTGGTGACGTGCCAGACACATCATTAACATGTTAAGTTTTTCGACACGTCATTAAATATGTGATGACATGGCAGAACAGGTCAACAAACGGTACCTGAAAACAGCGTGACGTGCTCACACAGATCATTAAATGACGTCATCACCTGGTCTATTCTGCTTCACTTGTCAACTTTAGTATCTTTATTCTTGCTACCCGTCTCTAAGATCCAACTCCATCCGGGTCGGAACATAGGCGATCCTGATCATGCCCGACGGGTTCTACCGGTTTGAGTGCTGTTTTGGGTAGAATGAGTTTCTGGGGGTTTTCGAATTGGGAGTGGGAGTGCAGGGGTCGTGTTGGGTTGGTTGATTTCAAAGATTGGTTTTTTTGGCTTCGTTTGGCTGCTGGGGAAATGTTGAAGCTTTTGGATGTTCGCATTGTTTGGGTCAGTTTTCTTTTATCATTATTCATTAATGATTTATGTTATATTATTTGATAGGAAAATATTGGTTTTCGAATTCTTAGTTGATTACTTGAGATTTCTCGAGCAGGGCTGCAAGCATTAAAATTGTTTAATAGAAACATTTAAGGGTTTATTATTCTTATATTGATTTCTGGCTTTCTCTAAGAATGTGATATGCCAACTTATCGAATTTCGTTAAGAGAAAGCATTGAAAGGTTCTTTTTCAATGGTTAATAATTTGTGGTGTTAATTTTGTGACTTGGGTTTTGATGAATTTGATGGCACTTTTAGTAGGGTGAGGCTTTTGTTTGTTAACTCTGTTTCATATCTTGATCTTTGAGTGTGTGATTAATGATAACTATGACTGGGTTTCTCTTGGCAATGACGTGTTTGCTGCAATCTTCAAAGATGTGAATTGATCTTGTCCTATTCTAGTTGAATAGATTTTGAATAGATTCTCTTACTCTAACTTGATCTTGAATAGATTTTCTTGAACTAGGGTTCCCAATCTTTCCCTGTTGAGTAGCTTTCTCTGCTGCCCTTTCAAGCTGTTCCATCTCCTTGACAATCTGCTTATGACTTACTTTCTTGTTGGTTTGGCGTTGCATGCTATTATACAACCATCGAAACTGTTTCAAGAAACCTTATTATGCTGCTACTCAATTGAAAATGTTTTAATCTGGACACCATGATTTTAACATTTATCAATTTATGTTAAGAATTGAATTTTTTTAGTAAAACGTTCAATTCTTAATGTAAAGAACTCTCGACATAAGAATCCTCAAGTCCTTGTGAGCATTAAAAATAAGACTTATGCAATTGTTACAGATAAAATAAAATAAAAAGAAAGACTAACAAGACGTAGAGCTCAATTTAACCTTACAAAGTAACTCAGCTCTTTTACTGATGAAAATGGATAAATAGCTCCTTTCTGTTGGCTGTGATTTCTTTCTTTCAAGACTTGGTTTTCTGTTGCCAAACATTTGGTTCTGTGGTGCGCAGGGTCAGGAATTCAAGTTGCGCTGGGTCTGACCTGATCATTTCCACCCTGGCTATGTAGTACGACTCAAAGGAGGGCCTCCTACCTCGGCCCCTGGATTTGCTTATTCTCCGGATAAGGTCCTCTGAATGTTTCTCAACAGTCTTCCCACAGCCAAAAGATAGCAAAACAGAAAGACAAAAACTGAATATTTTCAGTAAGTCAGCTCAACAAACTCATTGGACTTCTAATATAAATATATAATTTAGTGTTCATGCTTACAAAGTAACTAATTTCTTCGCATGTATTCTTCGTAATATTTCGCTTGTGTAGGTGTAATTGCAGATGATCAAGTTTCTTTTTTGTATTGTCCAGAGTTTCTCTGAAGTCGTCATGACGGGAACGTAGATTGTACAATTGTAAGCCCAGATGTTTTCAATCTAACTGCACAGAAAATTATATCAACAATAATTCTGAAATATATATATTTTTTGACAAACTTCTAATCATGGTGTACTTTAACTGCTTTAATTCACATTATGCTTACCAGTCTTTGGCTGTATATATCAGTGACAGACCAAGCCTTGCTGTTTATGTTTTTATATAGCTTTTCAGCCTCTTCAATTCTGGATTTAAGAGTTTGGTCTTCATATGGCCAATACTTGATAAAATAGAATTCATGGACTTTCTTCTCAACACATCCATTAACATTTACAGGCTCATCAAGTTCTTGCTCCTGAATGAGTTTCTCTGTCGCTATGTACTCAGGTAAGCAATTTGTGTCTTTTCCACTTGCACAAATTTAGTTTCCATGAACTCTTGAGCCCTGGTTTGTACAAAAAATACCTATGTGAATATAAAGCAAGCATGTTTGCTCTGCATAGTTTTATTCTGCTTGATTATGGGATAAAAACAATGCTTACGAAGTGGAGTAGAAAACAACAATAAAGAAAGTGAAAATCTGGAAAATAACAGCGGTCATGAAATGCATATATAGAGACATAAAAAATTTAAAATGTATAGACAATGAGAATGAATGTGAAACTTGTAAAAGCAGTAGAGGGATACTCTTACCGGTAGTGAGTGGTGTTAACCGAGTCACTTTCAATGAACAGAACAAGGTGCATCACAAATATATAGAAGTTGGCAGATTATAAAAGTGAAGGAAATGTCTTCAGGTCAAACATCTCAAACAAATAGCACTTGCTCCCCACGCCAAGTAAGTCAACTCACCCCGAGATGCCTTGCCAACATTTGGCTATTATGATGGCTGTATGTTTTCTTGACATGAGTGTATCTCAATGGCATTATACTATTATAGTGATCCAATAAAACAATATGTCGGTAAAGAAGGATGAAATAAGGACATATTATACGAGGCATTGGAGGGAAGAAACTATGGGAATTTATTTAATATATCTCAAGAACTTTGAACTATATCTACATTGTTGTATCTTTCTTTGTTTTCATGATCCTTTTAAATAAAATCACATTAAGATTGCAAAATCTGTTATTAATAAAATTTTGGTAAATTCTGTTATTTACGTTCAACTGTAAATGTTATAACTGTGTACAGAAATTCAAATTATTGAAATTGCAACATTGCTATATATTGTGAGTTTAAATTGATTATTTACGAAACCACCGAAATGGGTTCAAACTATCAACTTCAGCAGTGTTAGTATATTTTTTATTTTATTTTAATTTCATACAAACTATTTTAGAGACGGTCAATTAGACCTGACTCGGTTCCGGTTCGAACCGGAGGAACCGGCCGAAACCGGAACCGAAAAAACAGGAACCGGAACCGGTTTTTCGGTTCCGGTTCAAGAACCAAAACCGGAACCGGTCCTAGACCGGTTCCGGTTTCAGTTTTTTTGGAACCGGCCGGTTCGAACAGGATTCCGGTTCCGGTTCCGGTTCCGAACCGGCCGGTTCTAAATTTTTTTTTTTTAACATTACAAAATATTACATTTTATTTATAAAAAAATAAAATGTTAGAAAGGACATTGTAGAGTATTGAGCCATGACCCATAACCCTTGTCCAAGTAATTATATTTTCCATTCTCTTCTCCTCCTTTTTATATAGGTTAGGCATCTCATTCACTTCTCTGGTTTTCCAATGTGGGATGTGGGTTAAGGGATAAAAAGTCATACTATGCATTTTTAACAAATATTTATCAATTTTTTTTCCTTTAATTTAAAACTATTTGTTAAAAAATGCATAATATTTTAAGTTTTAAGGAAAAAAAATTGATAAATATTTGTTAAAAATTCATAATATGACTTCTTATCCCTTATCCCACATCCCACATTGGAAAAATAGAAAAGTGAATGAGATGCCTAACCTATATAAAAATGAGGAGAAAGGAATGTAAAACATATTTACTTGGACAAGGGTTATGGGTCATGGCTCAATACTCTACAATGTTTTTTCTAACATTTTATTTTTTTATAAATAAAATGTAATATTTTGTAATGTTTAAAAAAAAAAAAAAAAAATTCCGGTTCGGAACCGAAACCGGCCTATGCCGGTTCCGGTTTCGGTTCCACCCAAACTTGGAACCGGAACCGCTGGTTCGGAACCGAACCGGAACCGCGTCAGGCCTACGGTCAATCACCTGAAAAGCCATATGCTTTTAGTATAAGGTAATAGTGATAGAATCTACTAATGTATAAAAAGAAGATCAATTCCATTAATGTAATCCTTTTACGAGGACAAAAGGATTGAAAATTTGATACAATTTATAGGAAAACTCAACCCAAATTAAACATTTATACAGATTTCTTGTTACGAATAATTTAAAGCTTTACTTCTGTTCCAACAACACATGAATATATCCACCTGATTTTGAAACAAAACATTAATGGTAACACCCTAAATCCGGGACCTAACGGACTGAGATGTTACGAGATTCGGACCTTGTAAAAACCTTAATTCACAATTATTATCATCAACAATATATCCACCAAAATACAATACCCAAACCTGATACCATTTATTTCATTAAAATCTCCAAAGTCTAAAGTAATTACAACATTAAATAAATTGACTCCTTACAACACGGGTATAAATATGAAAATAAATCCTCCGGCGAAACATATCCCCCATATGATAATGTAAAGCTTGTCCATTCTAATTCCAATAACTCAATCTGCAAAATGTTGGTGACGAGGGATAATTTGTCAACTCGGTAAGTAAATTTATGCATAATATGTAAAATAAAATAGCCTTTGTAAAACCTTTATGTTCAAAAACCTTGCTCCTAAACTTTTCAAAGAATTCAAAACAATGTAATACTTAATAATACTTGAATTAACATTTAATATAAATTACATACTTAAATATCAATAAAACGGTTGAAGCAATACTTAGAATCATATTCGTTCATATTCTTAAATCATAAAACATTTCATAAAACATTATAACAATATTAAATCAAAAGATCATTTAATAATCATAATTTAAATCACTATAATTTTACGGAAGTAACGATACAGATCAATCACTTTATGCAACGGTAAACAAATAATTTTACAATATAAACGCTATGCATTAATTATTTCGGTAAACCAGTAAACCGGTAAGCAGATAGCTCATGTCTCATAGTATCACAGTATGTGTGCACACAATATCTCACCTCTTTAAGAAATACTCTTGATTTGTTGATGTTCCAATTAAATATTTTTGTTGGCTAACGAAATGGTTAAATAGAAGACTAACATTATTTGGAGAGAGAAGTTTTGGAGAGATAGACGAAGACTACGGTATTTGGAGAGGTTTGAATGCTGGTCTTCAGACAGTGAATATATATATATATACAACTATATATATATATTTGTCAATATATATATATATTAATGGCAATACAAAGATATTAAAAATGGTGGAAAAACTGAAATTTGAAAAGACCCAAATCAACAATTACCTCTTTGAGAGACAATTCCTCTCCGGCAAGTTCTCTGGCAGTGCTCATCACTGAAACATATTTGTCATATCTAGCTTTCTGAATTCATGAAGAAACAAAAGTAAGTGTTAGAATAGCTGAATAGTAGATGTCAAATGCATATTTGGTGGAATGGTAAGAGCAAGAATATGACTATTATATGCAACTGCCCTAGTGAGACAACAATAAATTCAGATCAGGAAAGAAGTATATATTACTGATTCATCTTGTTGTTTCCTCAGATATTTAATAGTTCGCTCTGCTGCCTTCCTTGTCCGCCAAAAATCATCCCGTTGCTTCCCTAAACAGTATATATCTTCGTCTACTTTTGAATCTTTCTCGAAACAACGTATTTTAGCCATGACTTCCAAATGTTCCTTGCGTAATTCCTCTGATATTTTATTTATAAGCTAGAACAAGATTTCATAAAATTAGTCATGATCAAGAGGTAACTGAAAAGTGATCAATAAGCTGACAATTAGTTTCACTAAATGAGTTTCTAGGGACTATCTTCTTACTGTGACCAGTTCTTGTATACTTTTTCTTGTATTCAAAGGGTTCCCAATGTTTCCCTTCTCAGTTGCATCTACAGTATCTCCCTTACCCACCTTTTCGAGCCGTTTGATCTTTTTGAAGATCTTATCCTCAAGTATTTTGTCATTTTGGCCTTCAATTGTGCCATAAAACCACAGAATCTGCTTTCAAATCCCATATAAACCTTACAGTGATTAGTCAAATGAAACACATGCTACAAAATAAGTCATCAGTAAACAAGAAAAGGAAAATACTAGAGAAAATGAGTGTTCAATGTTCAATCTTACAAATTCACTGAACTCTTCTACCGATGAATATGAATTAACAGCTCTCTTCTGTTGGCTTTCATTGATCTCTCTCAATAGTTTTTTTTCTGCAGCCAAATTGTTGGGTCTGTGTACCATCTGGATTAACGCACAAGCACTGATTCAATTTTAACGGTCGACCCACATCCCAAAAAATGTAAAAAATAAAAAATAAAAAATAAAAAACCTTGTTAGCTGCTATTCGGTTTGAATTTTCTGGGAAACTCAGCTTGTCTAGAGCTTCTTGCAAGTCATCCATTTTTCTTGTCTTCAGGTCAAGAGCCATTCTGATTCCACTTTCACGATTGCGTAGATGTTTCAGTGTGTAAGAGCGATGCTTTACAAATTCATCGAAAAAGTTATATTTCTGAGAAACTTCTTGCTATAATAACTATTAAATACACAGTCCAAACTACTTGATTATAGGACTGTTATTTGCAGTTTTTATATACTTACACATAGTTCTTCATATTTTTGGTCAACAGGAGACTCCTCTTGATGGATTTTTTCAATCAACTTTTCAGCCACTTCAATGCTGGATTTAAGAGTTTGGTCTTCATATAGCAAATACTTGATAAAATAGATTTCATGGACTTTCTTCTCAACACATCCATTAACATTTACAGGCTCATCAAGTTCTTGCTTCTGATTGAGTTTCTCCGTCGGTAAGCAATTGACGTCTTTTGCACTCTCAGGATTGGAAGAACCTCGCACAAATTTAGTTTCCATGACCTCTTTAGCCCTGGTTTGTACAAAATACCAATGTGAATAGTTAGTAGTTGTACGTCTAGAATATAAGACAGACATGTTTGCTCTGCATAGTTTTATATGATAAAATCAATGCTTAAGAAGTGAAATAGAAAACAAAAATAATGAAAGTGAAAGTCAGAAAATAAATGCAGTCATGAAATGTATATATATATATATATAGAGAGAGAGAGAGAGAGAGAGAGAGAGAGAATTAAAAATGTATAGACAATTAGAATGAATGTGAAACTTGAATGTAATTCTTGTAAAAGCATTACAAGGATGCTCTTAACGGTAGTGAATGGTTAACTGAGACACTTTCAATGAACAGAACAACATGCATCACAAATATATAGAAGTTGGCAGATTATAGAAGTGAGGAAATATCTTCAGGTCAAACATCACCAACAAAACACTTGCTCCCCACGCCAAGTAAGTCAACTCACCCCAAGATGCCTTGCCAACATATTTTTTTGTATAGTTTTTTCTTTAATTATTCTTTGGAGTCGGTGCATTATTGTCATGATTATCGTGTCAAGACTACAAAATCGGTCATCAGATCTTCACAAAATATGGAAGAAATTAAATTAAAAATTAAAACATTATTGGAAAAAAAAATAATTAAATTAAGCATGATTGTTTTGCAATAACAACTTATAGTTACACTTAAACAATCAACAACACCATTTCAATCACTTGTCTAGATTCATGGGTGACAAAAAATGGGAAGAGTACAATTGAATTGAAGATGTTTTATTATATATCATATTAGTATTGCACTATTGCTTGTCAGATAATTATCGCATTAGACAAGTTAGCAAATAAAATGATATTTAACCTAATCATATTCCTATCACACTTATACAATTGAGATTGTGAGTTCTATTCTTGTATTCCCGTTTCTAAGCATTACTCAACCCAAACCTGTTTGATACCATCCTTTTTGGACCTTATGAGTCGGACCCGTAAAAGTTGCTAAATTGTAATAATAATAATAATAGAAACTATAAAATCATTTGTCAAAACTCAAAATTGTATTCTACGCTTTTTTTTTTTTTTTTTTTTAATCGTGATAAACACCCTATTGCTTGAAATAAATAGTATTTACGTAGCATACAAAAATCATGCCAAAAATATAAAGTCTTATCGGAATTCATTTTCTAGTATTTAAACTTTTAAAGCGTCTTAGGTTTTCATTTACTAGTCTTTAATGGAGGAATAAAATGTCATACTTGATTTCATTTTGTGTTAAATATTTAATTTTCTATTTTCAATCTTGAAGTACTATAAATGGAACAAATATTTAATTAAAAAAATGTTAGAGTTACATATATGTAATAGAAAAATTATAATTAGCTCGAATTAAATTTTTAAAGAGTGGTGCTATTGACAACCCACTAATGATCTAATAATGCCCCAATTTTTAAAATTCAAAAATTTATTTGATATATTTCCAAAACTACCCTTTTTTATTTATCTTCCAAACTTAACTCACCACATAAATGCTCTTTATATATTTTCCATAAATGCTCTCTCTCTCTCTCTATATATATATTTTTAAAAACTCCTATATATATATATATATTAAGTTTTGTACATTTTTTCCTCCATTTCTTTTACTCTCATCTAGCACCGCTTCACTGTATTTTTTATTTTTTTTTCATTCATGTTGTTTATCATACAGGGAAGATAAAAATAAAAAAAATAAAAATTTATTTGATTATATTATATTCATTAGAGAGCAAAAAAAGAAGAAAAAAACTTAGTGACAATGAAAAGAAATAATAATAATAATAATACAAGTAACTTTAAACTTACTTTTTAATAATGATTGCTTTGAAATTCATGATGTTATCAATTTCTTCAATAATATAAGTTGTAAGCAATAAAATAAGTAAATAAAATTAGGGTTTAAAGCATTAATTTTTTTTTTTTTTTCTTCCAGATAAACACATTATTCATGGACATGAGGTTTTATTAGAATTTAATTTGATCATATTGTAATAAACGAAATGAAGGGAAAAAAAAAATGCAATTGAGGGGTGCTAGATGTGTGTGCAGTTTTTTTTATTTTTATTTTTATTTGAAAATATATAGAGAGCATTTATGGAGTGAGTTAAATTTGGAAGATAATTAAAAATGGCAGTTTAGGAAAAAAATCAAGTAAATTTTTGAATTTTTAAAAACTGGGGCATTATTAGATCATTAGTGGGTTGCCAATAGCAACACTCATTTTTAAATTTTAAGAATTATGTATTCTCATTTGTTAAAAGAAATAATTTTTTTTTGTGGGTAAAATATAATACAAACATTCATGAAGAAATTACTTCAATATTGTATAAACTAGAAATAGAGTGTCAAGCTGTTCCCTCTTCTGGTAACACTATGGCACAAAACCTAACTGCAATCCTTCTCCTCTATGAGAGAGGTTTTTGGCTGGATCCCAACCCTTCTTGTTTCCCTTCCTTGTAATTTCCATTTTCTTTTCAAAAAGAAAAAAGAAAAAGAAATAGAGAATTGAATAGTTATAGTTTCAATGTATTCCAGCTAGGTTATTGACACCCCTCAAAACTACTAATTATTTGCATTACCCAATCAATTACAATCTAATTGTCTAAATTATTAAAATCTTCAATGAAATCATGGGTGTCTAAATTTTAACTCACCTATAGCTACAACAAATGTTAATTCGATTACATATTTTTGTAAATGGAAACATGTGTCTTGTAAAATAAAGAGATTTAATTAAATACTATAATATAAATATGACTTATTTTTCCTTAATTAAAGTTCATAATTTATGTGTTAATTTTTCCACGAGCCTGTGGGCTTTAGACCATAATCACAACCCATCTCTCGTGGCCAATAAGACACACAGGAGATTGTGAAGCTTGCTCTCACCCTTCGAATCCTAACGCTGTGTTTGATAAGAGGAAGAGAGAGGGTTGGAGGGAGAGCTCCAATCCCTTGTTTGGTTGGAGGGATAAAAGGGAGGAGAGGAGGAGAGGAGGGAGATATTAATTTAGATATGCACGTTTGGGGAATGGGGATGGATATAGGTCCCCCCATCCCCATCCCCAATACCTAGACCCTTCCCCCATCCCTCCCAATTTCCCCATTTGGGGAAAATGGGGATGGGGAATTTTGGGGGGACCTATATCCATCCTCATCCCCAATTCCCCATTTTCCCCGTTTTTCCCCATTTTTCCCCGTTTCCTTGTTTCCCCCGTTCCCCCATTTCCTCATTTGAATAAAAATTATAAATTAAACTGAAAAATCAAACATTCCATTGCAAATATAAAATAAAATTTATTAGTGCATTACAAATACAAAATAAAGTATTTTAAAATTCACTAGTTCATTACAATAACAACTAATTGTTGAGAAAATAAGAGCAACTTTAGGTTTTAGGTTTTAGGTTTTAGGTTTTGAAGTTAAAATGAGTAAAATTGTATATATACTTAGGGTTGGAGAGTTAGGTTTTCAAAGAATAAAAAAAATATAAAATATATATTATAATTATATTTATATTATTATATATAATTGGGGAAAATGGGGAAATGGGGATGGGGGACCTCCCCCCATCCCCATCCCCATTTCAACATAATTGTGGGGAAAATGGGGAAATGGGGATGGGGAGGGGTCCCCCCATCCCCATCCCCATTTCAATTTGGGGATGATTTTCATCCCCATCCCCCCCTCATTTCCCCATTTTTCCCCAAAAAAAAAATCCCCAAATGGGGATGGGGACGGGGAAAATTGGGGCCCCGGGGGGAAATGTGCATCTCTAGATATTATCCATCCGGGCCCACCAAAATGAATCCGCCCAATGATGGGCGGATGAGAAAGGAGGGAGAGTGGATTGGAGGGGAATGACCATAATGCTCTCCAATTTTTTTAAGGGTAATATAGTAATTTTACAAATTAAATACCAATCACTCAATTCAACCCTCTTTTCAATACAAAACAACATGAAGGATAAATGTCATCCTCTCCATCCCTCCTACTCTCTCTCCCTCTTAATTCATACATCTCTCATACTCTCCCTCCCTCCTACCAAACATAGCCTTAAGGAGAGAATCCAATTTGAACAAAAATGATGGTTTGTGATTTATTGTGACTTGTGTAAATAAAAATGATGAAGATGTAAATAAAAATGACCTTTGATAAATTGAGAAGATGACAGATTGATAATATGAGGTTGGCCCAGCACCTCATACTTAGGTTTGAGTCGTGTTCCCTTTCTTAAATCTCGAATTATTGTAATATATATTATATGAATAAACGTTTTATTTATTTATTATTATCGACGAGAAGAGGTTGGTCCATCGGTAAACCTCTCACACCTGCCTCATGAGGTTGCAGGTTAGAGTAGTGTAATACTTTAAAAAATATATTTATTATTATTAAATTTTAAGTATTTGAATGTCTATTTCATTATGCTCTTTCATTTTTATTTTTATTTTAATTTCAACATTAAGGGTGCCTTATTAATAAGGAATCCTACAAGTCTCTCACACAAATCATGAATTAAGTTTCGAAAGGGAATTTGATTTCCCCCTCTCACCTAAGGAATCAAGTTCCGTTTTCTGAATTCCTTTCCTATGAAAGTTGATTCCCTTTCATTTTATTCTCAATTGATAAACGTGTGCATTGGATTGGTAATCAGCGAACCTCTCTAAAAGGTGAAAGGAATCATGCTAAAGCCTTGGCTTCTATGTGTGGTTCGCCCATGACTAGCAATTTGGGCAATTATTTGGGTGTGCCTTTAATCCATGGGCTTATTACTAAGGGTACGTATAAGGAAATCATTGAGAAGACCCAATTAAGGTTGGCGGGTTGGAAGAGTGCTTCCTTGTCTTTTGCTGGAAGATGCACGCTGATTAAAGATGTTACCTCGACTATTCCTATCTATGCTATGCAATCCATTAAACTCCCGTCGGAAGTTTGTAATAAGCTTGATAAAATGAATAGAGATTTTCTGTGGGGTAACACTTCTGATAAGAGGAAAATCCATCTGCTAAATTGGGATACGGTTTGTTTACCTAAGGACCTTGGTGGTCTGGGCATAAAAAAAACTAAGATGATGAACAGGGCCTTGCTTGCTAAAGCTGGTTGGCGGCTATCCCAGAATGATCCTGGTTTATGGGGAAATTTGATCAACAGAAAGTATCGTAAAGGGGATCTCGGTATTGATTTTGATAAGTGGAAGGTGAGGTGTTGTTCTAGTACCTGGAGAGGGTTCTCCTTTGGAGCAAAGCTTCTTGCGGATGGGATTTTTTGGAGAGTTGGCGACGGGCAGAATATTAGTTTTTGGACCGCGAAGTGGGTTCCGGGCATGGAGGAGCTGCAGTGCCATGCTTATGTTCCTCTATCCGATGACCAGCTCAAGGAGAAGGTGAGTGAGTATGTGAGTTTGAATGATTGGAATTTGCAGAAATTGTCCTCTGTTTTACTTTGGTGTATTGTCCACCGAATATTCAGCATTTATATATGTGGTAATCAGGTTATGGCGGATTCAACCTTTTGGGGTTTCTCTAAGAATGGTGATTTTTCGGTTCGTAGTGCGTATGCGAGTCAATTTCGCGATTGTGAGACTAAGGTTTGGGATTGGAAATTTATCTGGAGACTAAAACTTCCTCCTAGAGTGACCTACTTTTTATGGACCCTTCTACATGGTAAATTACTGACGAATGAGCAGAGAGCTGTTAGGGGTCTGGTTTCGGTTACTACCTGTGAGAGGTGCAATGAGGAATCTGAAGACATGAACCACGTGTTTCGTGGCTGCAGAATTTCGTGTGGGATTTGGGAGGATATTGATAGAGGGGTTACCCTAACTTCTGCTTACAAGACTGATTGGAAGGATTGGCTGTTCGAGAACCTCAGTTGCAGCAAGTTGTGCTTTGGGAGATTTCCGAATTATTGTATTATTGTTGTATCTCTTTGGTTTATTGGAAATGGACGTGTGGGAAAGTTTTTGATCCAAATTTTCAACTCCCGAGCTGCCCAGGGAGGATTATCCTGAAGTTCTTGGAGGATTGGAGGGATGCTAACTCTGGTCTGGATAGTGTGACTGCTATGGAAACTCGCCACATATCTTGGTCCCCTCCTCCACATGATTGGATTAAGCTTAATGTTGATGGGAGTTTAAGGCCTAACAGTGGTGCGATCTCTGCTAGTGGGATTATTAGGGACGACAGATTCAATTGGATTGCTGGGTTTGCGCTAAACAAAGGCGTGGGTAGTGTTCTGGAGACTGAAATTTGGAGCATTTTTGAAGGTCTGAATTTGGCGTGGGCATCTGGTTTCAGGAAGGTGATGGTGGAGTCCGATTCTAAAGCTGAGATCCTTCTTCTGCAAAGTGATATTCCTCATTATCACCCTCTTTACAGCATTGTGCACGCTTGTACTTTGTTTATGGCTAAGGATTGGAGTTGTTCTATTTGTCATATATATAGGGAAAGCAACAGGGCTGCTGACTATCTTGCTAATTTAGGTCACTCGTTGTGCTTGGGTCTCACGGTGTTTGATGATCCTCCTCCCCAGATGTCTGGTATCCTGGAGGATGATTGTAATGGGGTCACCATTGCTAGGATGGTTCCTTGTTCTTAGTTTCTTTTTTTCTTTTCTTTTTTCTTTTCCTCCCTTTTTCTTCTGTTTGGGCCTTGTAGCCCTCTTTTTTACCAAAAAAAAAAAGAAAAAAAGAATCATGCTAAAGAGCGGACGTGCACTTACATTTGTCAAATGGGCTGGGCTGCTCGAGCCGGACCTTCAATGTCAAGCCCGTTGAGTGGGTGTGCCGAACTTAACTCGGATGGCCGGACTTTCATGAGCTTAAGGGTAGGGTGAATGGGTGATTAGCTAAAAGTCATTAAAGATTCCAATTGTAAGCCAGCGAATCAATAGTGTGATCATAGAGAACGAGAATCATCATGATTCGGGTGGGCATAAAATAAAAGGATTTCATTTTCACTCTTCTTCTTCATTCGAATCTTGCTTCGACCCACTGTCTCACCAACTGGATTTTGAAAGTAAAGGTTATTCGCAAAAGCCATATGTTAGTTGTATTATAGGGGTTGAAGGTACCCATTGCAAAGATTGGTGGATCTAAGCAGTTAAAATCCAAAGGATTGAGAATGGAGCTCACTATCACTCAACCTGATGATTGGCATCTTCACCTACGTGACGGTGATCTTCTAAAAGCTGTTGTTCCACACAGGTTATCTTCTTTTTAATTCTAATTATTTTTGTTTCATGGTTTGATTTTATTTTTTATTGATTCTAATGAATGTTAAACAGTGCAAGTCATTTTGGAAGGGCAATTGTGAAGCCCAATTTGAAACCTCCCATTACCACCACAGCTGCTGCTGTTGTCTACCGAGATTCCATCTTGAAAGCACTACCTAGCGATAGCAACTTCACTCCGCTGATGACACTTTATTTGACAGATACGACAAGTCCTGAAGAGATCAAGCTCGCGAGTAAGTCCAACTTGCCCTATGCTTATTATATAATAATAAGCCCATTGTATTCTGTTTGGAGATAATTAATTCATTTTTTCACTTGATTTTCTAATTTGACTTGATTTGGGATTTATTCAAGCATATTTGAGGTTATTTGCTTAATTGATATAGCCTCTCCTGATCTTTGTTGATTTTGAAGCATAATTTTTTTTGATAAAGTTTGAAGAACCTGATATCAATCTTACGTATTTAGGAGGAAAATCTTATATCGTAATATTTTTGATAGAAATTTGGAATATGAACATCACTTAATATGCAACCAACCTTTGACATGGAGACTTTGTGATCTATCTTAAAAAAATTTATAGTTGTTTCTTACTTCATCTATCTCATGACGTATGGTGTAATTGTTACTAAAGAGGAGATTTCTTCTGCATTTACCCTATTTTGTGTCTTTTCTTTCTAGATAAATTATATAGTTTGAGTAATTATGCGATCATTTGACAGAAAGAAGTGGGGTTGTTTTTGCTGTGAAGTTGTATCTTGCCGGTGCTACAACAAATTCTCAAGATGGTGTTACAGATCTCTTCGGGAAATGTCTACCTGTCCGGCTGTCCTTGAGGAAATGACCAAGCAGAATATGCCTTTGCTGGTAGTTTACTATAGCAAGCTAACTTTGACAGTGCAAAGAAGCTAAAACCAAAAGTTGCTCCTCTTCTTTACCTCTTTGAGTGGTATTTTTATATAAACTTTCAAGTGCATTTGTTATTCAATATGCAGGTTCATGGGGAAGTTACAGATCCTAATGTTGATATATTTGATCGTGAGAAAGACTTCCACGGTTAAAAGTTGTGATGAAGCACATAACTACTATGGATGCTGTTAAGTTTGTTGAGTCTTGCAAAGAAGGTGTGCTAAATCACTTCATATAAGAAGTCTCGCCTTTCTATTGTCTTTTCCAATTCTTTTTGGCTGGTGTTTGGGGTGGGCGGGGGGAGTGGACGTGGGTTCGTAAAAGTAAATCCTTTATTTTTCTTTTATTTTTTATTCTAGACTTCTGTCTCACTTTAATTGTGCATTCATTAGGATCTGTAGCAGCCACTGTTACTCCACAGCACCTTCTTCTCAATCGAAATGCTATCTTTCAAGGAGGACTGCAGCCCCATAATTACTGCCTTCCTGTACTCAAAAGGGAGACCCACCGTACGTTCCATTCAACACTTCTTATAGAACTGTAAATTAACTTAATTTCTCACATATGCATCGGTGACTTCTCATATCTTTCTCAATTAATTAACTTTTGTTTGGTGATTACTTATTGACTGAGAAATTCATCTCTATCAATTATGTTGAAGTTATGTTTATTGCAAAATTTAACCAGTTTATTTGTAAATGGCAAACTAATGTCAATGCCCGACTAACATACCGCACCAAGTTGACATGTTGTAATCATATCAAAAATTTCCTTACCCCCTTTTGGGTTGTCCTTGTCAGAGTACTATGAGTAAATTTCCTTGTAAATATTTGTTTATTATACTTCCTTCGCAAGTGAATGATCAAAGTTTGCATAGTATGAGAATATATCAACGTCTCATTTCTCTTTGGATTCTTTTTCCATGAGCTTACACATTTGTTTTTCATTTAGGGCAAGCTATTGTTTCAGCTGTGACTAGTGGAAGTAAAAGATTTTTCCTTGGAACTGATAGTGCTCCTCATGAGAAAAGTAAAAAAGAAAGTGCTTGCGGATGTGCTGGTATTTACAATGCCCCTGTTGCGCTGTCACTGCATGCTAAAGTCTTTGAAGAGGTAAATTTTTTCCTTTTCCGCACTAATCAAATAAGTCTTATGAACATTAAATTTCTTTGTTGTGTTGGATCTATGCCAGTCAGTATATGCTTTATCCCATTCTTTTAACAATGCATGAATCATGATCTCTTGATGATGCGGTCACCTTTTGGTTTGCAAAATCTGTATGTAGGTATCAATATCAATAATGTACTTGTATGTTCATGAAGTTTATGAGATTCATCAAATTCTTGGGAACAAAAACTTGTAAATGTTATCCACCTCAAATATTTTTTGCGTGTTTCTAGATGGGTGCACTTGACAAGCTAGAGGCATTTACAAGCATTAACGGACCAGACTTTTATGGGCTTCCAAGGAATACATCAAAGATTAAATTGAGCAAAACTTCATGGAAGGTAATGGAGGCATTCTCATTCTCATTTGGAGACATCATTTCGATGTTTGCAGGCAATGCACTTGAATGGCAGCCATCCTTAATTTGATTTCACATCTTATTCTCCAATAACTTAAATAACCGAAAGGAACGTTCTTTCTATTTTATCTCGATATCAAGTCATGTGGTTGTTGAAGTATTGACCCCGAATTTTTGGGAATTATTGAAAAACAAGTAGTGAAGCAAGACTTGCACTTGTTGACTGAAAATATGTTCTGCTTAATAATTAGGGAGAATTGTAAATAATCCATGACTTTTTATTAAATGTCAAATCATACCCTCTAGTTTGAACAATTAGTAAAAAACCCCCTACCATTAGTTGACAGTTAGTTGACTTTAATTAAATATAATGAAATATAATTATAAAAAATTATTCTTGTAAGAATTTGATTTTATTGTTATTAGTATATATTTTTATTATATTTTCCTTTTTTTTATCCCGTTTATTAATTATAATATTTGATTTATATAAAGTCAACTAAATTAATAGCAGGGATTTGTTTTGTTGATTATTCAAACTAGAGGGTTTGATTTAATATTTATTCAGAAGTCAGGGGGTTATTTATAATTCTCCGTAATAATAAATATGAAATAATTAAAAAACAAGTAGTGAAGGAAGACTTGCTCATGTTGACTGAAAATTTCTTCTGCTTAATAATAATAAAAAAAACAAGTAGTGAAGGAAGACTTGCACATGTTGACTGAAAATTTCCTCTGCTTAATAATAATTAATATGGAATAATTAAAAAAACAAGTAGTGAAGGAAGACTTAACACATGTTGACTGGATAATTTCTTCTGCTTAATAATTAATATGGAATAATTAAAAAAACAAGTAGTGAAGGAAGACTTATCACATGTAGACTGGAAAATTTCTTGTGTCTTTTTCTTTTTCTGTATTTCACTGGTCATCGTATTTTTCTGTGACCACTACACAAAGAAGCTTAAATCAAAAGTTGCTTGAAGATTAAATTTCTGACCATTTCGGTTGTTACTTGTTTTCTTAGTTTAATCATTTCATTTTGTGGTTTTCTTTTATCATTAGAAATTCAATAGTTGGTTATTAATAGGAAAGAAGAATCACCTATATGATATCACAAAATTAAAAGTCTATGTATTGTCAGTGTTACCGGCCTACTAGGTGCAGGGACGGAGCTAGAATTATATTCCAAGGGGAGCACCGTGAAATGATGGGTTAGATCGATATATATCTTATAAGTTGTGTTAAACAAAACATTAAATAAAAAATATTGTTGTTTATATTTTAAAACAATAATTTTTTATTAATTATTTAAAATGAATAATAATTTTTTATTGAGATAAATTATCTTAATTTGTGTTTTTTTTTGAAGAGGCGGAAGACTCTAACCCACGACCTCATAGCGTAAGTGTGAGGGATATACCACCAAACAGGGACGGAGCCACACAGTGACGAGGGGGGGGGGCCACTGCCCCCTTGAACTTTTTCAATTTTATAAATTTTTCTTATAAGTTTTAGAATTTTTATGTTTTTACCCTTATTTCTTATTTAAATTTTCTAATCCTTTTATAAATTACAATGTAATAACTTTCTCTTAATCATGTAGAGAATATATTTTATCCTAAATATACTATTGGAATAGTTTTCGGATATTAGAAAAATATTAGAGGTACTGTTTAAATTTCAATTTATGTTCTAACTCTTAAACAATATTATTGAATCTTGAATTAATAGCTAAAAATTTTAGTCTATATTATTTTTAGAGTAACGCTAAATATCCTCAACTAGTTGTGTGTCGATTGACAAATAGATATGTACATATTAATTATGATTTATTTCACTCGTCATATTTATATGAATTAAATTGTCTAAGTTACAAGTTGAGATATGAGTTGAAATATCTAGCATTTTTCTTATTTTTATTATGTTTTTATCATATTCAATGATCATTTTAAATAAATAAGATGAAGTTGGTTTGATAGTATATCCCTCACACTTACACTATGAGGTCGTGGGTTCGAGTCATCCGCCTCTTCCAAAAAAAAACACAAATTAAGATAATTTATCTCAATAAAAAATTATTATTCATTTTAAATAATTAATAAAAAATTATTGTTTTAAAATATAAACAACAGTATTTTTTATTTAATGTTTTGTTTAACATAACTTCTAAGATATATGTCGATCTAACCCATCATTTCACGGTGCTCCCCCTGGAATATAATCCTAGTTCCGCCCCTGCCACCAAACCAACTTCATCTTGTCTATTTAAAATGATCCTTGAATATGATAAAAACATAATAAAAATAAGAAAAATGCTAGATATTTCAACTCATATCTCAACTTATAACCTAAACAATTTAATTCATATAAATATGACGAGTGAAATAAATCATAATTAATATGTACATATCTATTTGTCAATCGACATACAACTAGTTAGGGATATATAGTGTTACCCTAAAAATAATATAGACTTCCCTAACTGGGTGGGAGACTGTTAGCATATAAAAGATGATTTAAAATAAAAATGAGTAATGTTACTTTATCATCAATAAAAAAATTCATATCAAGAATCAAAATTCATTCAAATCGATATGATTTCATCATTGTGTGATTCGAAATTAAAATGAGGGATCATCCACTTGAAAGTTATCGATATTATATGATTCAAAACATATCTATATTAATCTATGCAATTTTGATCAATGATATGAAAGAGATATGAAAGAAAAGAGAACGCGTCTGGACTCTGAAGTAATGCTAACAATTATTGAGGCCACTGACTGACTATCAGTGCTTTTTAATCTTGGCTAATTGGCAAGAATACCCCCTGAACTATACCCGAATTTACACCTTACCCCCTAAACTTTTTTTTTCGCCATTAAACCCCCTGAACTCTTGTAATTTGGCGATCGCTGAAGGAATTTTGCCCCCTCACCTGGGGGTAGATTCCTTCAGCGATTGCAAATTTATGAGAGTTCAGGGGGTTTAGTGCCGAAAAAAAAAGTTTAGGGGGCACAGTGCAACTTTGTGAAGAGTTCAGGGGTCATTTGTGCCAATTAGCCTTTAATCTTTGTCGATATTATATTGAACAAGTTGAAAAAAAAAAGAATATTTTAAAACCACTTGCTCGTGCAATTACAAATTTACAATCCAAAGTCAGCAATTGAGACGCATTTGTTGAATAAATTACATTGCTTCTGGATTCCTCATTGACTTTCAAATTCACTATAAATTGTGATGCACCGAATTATTTATTCAAGCTTCAAAAAAGAGAAAAAAAAAAGAAAAAAAAAAGAGAAATTCTGCTGCTATATATATATATAATCAGAGCCAACTAGTTGGCTTTGTAGCTTGTGAAGACATGGGAATTATATGCAAGAAAACATGGTTTTCTCAGTGTTTTCTGTTTGTCTTGTTTCTGTTTCTAGACATCCAAATCTCAAAAGAGTCTGATACACTCTCACCAGGTCAATCTCTTTCAGGAAACCAGACACTGACCTCTGCTGGTGGGATATTTGAACTGGGTTTCTTCACACCAGGAAATTCTCAGAACTACTACATAGGAATATGGTACAAAACATTGCCTAATCAAACTGTTGTTTGGGTGGCAAACCGGAAAGAACCGCTCTCCGATCATTTCTCTTCAGAGTTAAAGCTCCTGGAGGATGGAAACCTGGTCCTACTCAACCAATCTGGAGCTGCTGTGTGGTCAACGAATTCGACTTCTACAGTTCACAATTCTATTACAGCAAAGCTTCTTGATAATGCAAACTTTTTCATAAGCAATGCATTGGATTCGTCTGGTGTAATTTGGCAGAGTTTCGATCATCCTACTAATCACTGGCTCCCTGGAGGAAAGCTTGGATACAAAAACAAGACAAATGAGGAAATGAATCTAGTTTCCTGGAGGAGCCCAGAAAATCCAGCACCTTCACTATTCTCTCTCGACGTTGCCAGAAACGGGACAGGCCATTCCCATTTGTTAATGTGGAATGATACTCATCAGTACTGGAATAGCGGGGACTGGACAGGAAAGATTTTCACTTTTGTTCCTGAACTTCAGTTGAATTTTTATGTTACAAATATGACCTTAGTTTCAAACGAGAACGAGAGCTATTTCACTTATACTAATGCGATCCCTAATGCTTTTACTAGATTTGTGCTTGAAGTTACTGGGCAGCTGAGGCAATACGTCTGGCAAGAGAATTTCGGAGAATGGAAGTTCTTCTGGACTCGACCGACACAACAATGTGAAGTTCCTGCTTTCTGCGGGCCTTTTAGTGTCTGCAATCAGAAGGAAGAACCTCTCTGTGTTTGCATGGAAGGATTTGAACCAAAAATGGAAGAAGATTGGAAACTGGAAGATCATACAGATGGGTGTGTGAGAAAAGCTCCTTTACAATGTGATGGTATTGAGAAGGATAGATTCCTCATAATGCGAAGCATGTTTTTCCCAGATAATCCTGAGTCTCTAGCAGTTGGGAGCGTTGAAGAGTGTGAATCAACATGCCTGAGCAACTGTTCTTGCAATGCTTTTGCTTATGATAATGGATGTTCAATCTGGAAAGGAGATCTTTTCAATCTACGACAACTTGAATCCGGTGATGAAACTGGAAGAAATTTCCATCTTCGAATTGCAGAATCTGAGTTGATTCAAACCAGTGCAAAGCATAAGAGTGTTAAGACGGTTTTGATAGTTTGTGCAGCAATAGCAGGCTTCTGTATTCTGTGTGTCCTTGTCACGGTGATTCTGTGGAGGAGACGTTCAACTGTTTTGCTTGAAGGAGTGGATGGTTCTTTGGTGCTGTTCAAATACCAGCAATTGAGAAGCGCAACAAAGAACTTCTCAGAGAAACTTGGGGAAGGAGCTTTTGGTTCTGTTTTCAAAGGGACATTGCTGAATTCAACTGCCGTAGCTGTCAAGGAACTCAAAAATCTACAACAAGGAGAGAAGCAATTTCAGGCAGAAGTGAAGACCATTGGAATGATCCAACACATAAATCTTGTTCAGCTGAGGGGATTTTGTGTAAAGGCTTCCAAAAGATTCCTAGTATACGAATACATGCCTAACGGTTCTCTAGAATCTTTCCTGTTTCGAAGGAGTTCCAGGATCCTGGATTGGCAAAGTAGATTCAAAATTGCAACTGGTACTGCTAGAGGATTGGCTTATCTCCATGAGAAGTGCAGAGATTGCATCATACATTGTGATATCAAGCCCGAAAACATATTGTTGGATGCAGAATACAACCCGAAAGTGGCTGATTTCGGCCTGGCTAAGCTCTTTGGCCGAGAATTCAGCCGGGTTCTGACAACCATGAGAGGAACCAGAGGTTATCTGGCACCAGAATGGATCTCAGGTGAAGCTGTCACACCAAAAGCTGATGTTTTCAGCTACGGAATGCTGCTTTTTGAGGTTATATCAGGAAGGAGAAACATAGAAAAGTTAGAAAACGGGCGGCTCCATGATTATTTCCCTTTAAGGGTTGCTAAAACAGTCCAGAATGGAGAAGATGTTCTTGCCTTGTTAGATGACAGATTGGAAGGTAATGCCATCACAGAAGAGCTCAATAGAGCCTGCAAAGTTGCTTGTTGGTGCATTCAAGATGGTGAGAAGGATAGGCCAACAATGGGGCAAGTAGTTCAAATACTGGAAGGAGTTACAGAAGTGAGCATACCTCCGATGCCCAGGCTTCTCCAACACCTTACAGAAAATCCAGCCGAAGTAGTGCCCTATCAGGAGATTTCATCTACTACAGAGTCATGAGTTGAAATCTCAACTCTCTGTCCCTCTTTCTCTCAATGTAAAAGTAAGAAAATCTTTGTTCAGTTTCAGGTTGATAGAATGGTTCCCCTATCTCTTTGTCAGATAATAAGCGATTTGGTTTCTTCACAATAGCAGAAACCCTTTTTGTTTCTATTGCCAGTAATGTATTTGAATGAAGTAAAAATTTAAGAAAATCATGATTTCACTATCATCATATCAATCGAGCGAATTTGGTTGGTATCCAAAGTAATGAATCTTATAACTTGATCGATGATGCAAAAATGATTATAAAGTACTATTTAAGAGAGGGGAAAATGCTCAAACAATTTATCCAGAACTTACAGACCCAAGAGGATTTCAATATACCATCCATATATTACAATCTGAGGCCAAAGAGATCCTCAGGTTCTTCCTAGATCACTCAAAATTCTTGCCATTTTTCCATACAAGCATTACATGCACCAAGCTTTTTTGCCATGAAAAATGTACCTTCATGACCTGAAGAAAACTAGCACATTAGATGAGTTGGGCTCACAGCTGCTTCTCTAGGACATGAAGAAAACAACAAATGTTAGTACATGAACTACATAAATGAATGTCCACAGACTCCTAAAAAAGGAGGTTCAGTTGTTTAAAAAAAAAAAACACAAAACAAGTCATAATAACAAAGAGAGAGAGAGAGAGAATTTACCCCTCATCAGTTTCGAAGCTATCTCTGCAGTTTGGCTACATTCAATACCATTGCAACTTAGAGCCTATCTTTTGTATGGCTCAGCAACTGGAAATAAGCATGTCTCCATGATTTGTTCAACAATAAACAGCCAACAACTCCCCAGAATCCAAGTGCCACGCTAGCATAAAACCCCAGATTTATGATCCCATATATCATCGTTGTGATGCGTAATGATGGCTGGAGCTTGAGCTGGTTTGTCCTCTGGGCACTTTCTTGGAAGTGGAGATCCACAAAGCTCAGGATTTCCCACATGTGAACAGGCGTCAAAATTCTGTAGCTTAGCAGTTGATGGAATTTTTCCTGACAAGTTATTTTTGGACAAATTCAACATGCCAAGAAAATTCAGCAATTCAAAGTTTGTAGGAATTTCAGCAAAGAGCTGATTATTTGACAAGTCAAGAGAATCTGACAAACTTAATTGCCCAATTTGCGGACTAATTGGTCCAGTTAAATGATTTCTTGACAGGTTCAAGGATATTAATCCTTCCAGACTTAGGCATACAGCTGTAACGGTATGCTTCCATTGACCACTAAATTTGGTAGGCTCTAGTCTCCCCTATCCGAGTTGGTATCTTCCCAGAAAATCCATGTCTCCCACATTAATGAATTTTAGCACTTTGCACATCTTCAATGATGGAGGTAATTCTCCAATGAAATTGTTATTGCGTAAATTCATTGATTTAATTGAGCATTTGGGGCTACTCAAGTCTGGAATTCTTCCAGAAATTTTTTTAATGGCTTAGATTTAAGACAACTAAAGCTTGCAATTGAAACCAACAAATAGAGAGCTCCCCGGTCAGAAAGTTATCCAAAAGATCTCCCCAAAGACCTGTTTTCAGAAAGATTTAATGATGTCAAATTTGAAGTACCATTACTTTTAAAACAATTTATTTTAAGAAAAGAATAATTAAAACAATAAGAGATTTGAAAATCCATATCTTTTCCTCCAAGGTAGAGGTTCCATCTGATGGAGGAGCACAGAGATCTGCTCCACCATTTTGATTGAAGAAGATTTGAATTATTGGAATTGATTTGTGGTTTTTTGTAAATTTTATTTGGAACTTTTGTTTGTGGAATTTAGGGCAAATTGTACAAACTTAGGGGTCGTTTGTTTTTTTGTTTGAAGACTGAATAGTCCTGAATTTTACTGAAGATTGAATAGTGACTGAAATCTGAATCTGAATGACATGTTTTTTTTTTTTTTTTTTTTTCACATCTGAATGTACTGTCAACATGTTTGTTTTTTAAAAATAAAATTGTCTGAAAAGAAGTAATTTTACATCTATACCCATGTTAAACAATTATACATATAATATAGAATAAAAACAATTCAAAAATAATAATTATATATGATACATATGATCATGATCTTCTTCTTCGATTACCAAAAAAAAAAAAAAAAACTTTATTTTTACTAAGAAAAGAAAAGGTTTTTTTTTTTAAAAAATAAAAATAAAAATAAAAAGGACAGTAGGAAAACTCACACAAAATATTTTAAAAATAATCATATATAAATACATCACCCTAATATTATAATAAAGTATTGATATTAAACACCAACATGAAAAGTGATTATGGTTCTTTTTTATTTTTAAAAATATATTAAAATAATATTTATATACAATATATAATTATGATGAAATTTGAAATATGTTATATATGGAGGATAGTATCGGAAGAAAAGATTTTGGATTGCATTTAATGCAATTCAGTGATTTACAATTAAATGAAAAATCATGATTTTTTACTTTTTATTTTAAGTTGTTTTTTGGTATTTTTAAGTTATTTGACCACTTAAAAAAACAAATAAAACAACTTAATAATTATGATTCAAACGCATTAAGTTTTAAGTAGAAAAAACAAACGACCCCTTACTCTTTGGTTTTGTGTATTCGTGTGTACACATTATTGATTATTGACTATGCTTTTAAGTTTTAACAACAATTATTATTATTTTTTTTAAAACAAAACTTTTTAAAACAATTTTGGGACCAAATAACCCAAAGAAAAAAACTGCGTGGTGTGCAGGACTGCAGGTTGTAATTATTTTATCACGGCCTTTTTTTTTTCGATGCACTCTCACGTCTTTGTTTTTATAATAATTATTTTATTATTATTATTATTTATTTAAGCTTTTTTTATATATAATATATTCATTTAAGATTTTATTAGTGAGAATTTTATTATTTTTCATTTTAATTTAAAGCTAAAATAATCATTTTAACTAAATTAAATAGCAATATGAGTAAAAATGTACTTTCACATGTTTTAAAATAGTTGACTTTCACATATTTGGTCAAATTGACTAAAGTGATGAGTTTTAGAAAAAGTAAAGACTAAAGTGATAAATTTGAAAAAACATTTATAAAAGTGACAAATTACCAAAAAGGTAGGATTTATGTGAAATTCTACCTTGTTTTTAACTTTTTATATTAGAACTTGTTACTTTTCAAAATCAACAAGTCGTTTCCGTAATTTTTTTTTTTAAGAGGTTAAGTTGTTGTTGTTGTCATACAATTTTGGGACCATGGTAACACAAAGAAAAAAATCTGCGTGGTGTACACTGTACAAGTTGTAATTATTTTTCTTTCAAAAAAAGAGGTTGTAATTATCTTGTCACTGCCTTGTTTTTTTTTTTTTTTTTTCTCGATGCACTATCATGTCCTTGTTTTTATATTAGAACTTGTTACTTTTCAAAATTAACAAGTCGTTTCCGTAATTTTTTTTTTAAAGGTCAATTGTTGTTGTTGTCATACAATTTTGGGACCACGATAACACAAAGAAAAAAATCTGTGTGGTGTACAAAAGTTGTAATTATTTTTCTTTCAATAGAAGATGTTGTAATTATTTTATCACAGTCTTATTTTGTTTTTGTTTTTCGATGCACTATCACGTCCTTGTTTTTATATTAGAAATTGTTACTTTTCAAAATCAACAAGTCATTTCCGTAATTTTTATTTTGTTTAAAAGGTCAAGTTGTTGTCGTTGTCATACAATTTTGGGACCACAATAACATAAAGAAAAAAATCTACGTGGTGTACATTGTACAGGTTGTAATTATTTTTCTTTCAAAAGAAGAGGTTGTAATTATTTTGTCACGGCCTTGTTTTGTTTGTTTTTTCTTCTGATGCACTATCACGTCCTTGTTTTTATATTAGAACTTGTTACTTTTCAAAATCAACAAGTCGTTTCCGTAATTTATTTATTTTTGTTTAAAAGGTCAAGTTGTTGTGATTGTCATACAATTTTGGGACCAAAGAAAAAAATGTGTGGTGTACATTGTACATGTTGTAATTATTTTTCTTTCAAAAGAAGATGTTGTAATTATTTTGTCACGACCTTATTTTGTTTTTGTTTTTTTTTTTTTTGGGCAAATTACACTGAACCCTTTAAGGTTTGGGTAAGTTATACTAAACTGGAAATGTTTTGTTATTATAAACTAACACCCTCAAGATTTAAATTTGACTTTGAAAATACCTAAAATACCCCTAATTATATTATTTTATACTTTATTTTATTTTTTTTACCTTTTAACCAAAAACTTTATAAACTTTAATAAATAAATAAAAAAGATATGATTTATTAAATAAATTAATGGTTTACAATAAATAAATAAATAAATACTTTTAAAAATAAATAAATAAATAAATATTTGTATTCATTAAAGTTTATATCCTAGTCTAAAAACTAAGATACGGATACGACATGATACGTCAATTAAAATAATATATATTTGTATTTTTTTTAAATAATAATATATAAAAACATATTTGATAATTCAGTCGAAATTAAAACATGTTGATAGCTCTTATTCCTACACGAAGTGTAGCCCCCTTATTTGTATCTTTTATGCTCAAATCCCGGGTAAAACCGTGTTTTTAACGGATTTAATAAGCGTTTCAGGATTCCTTCCAGAAGAGGGGCTTATGTGCAAAGATGCAGGAATTCTGGGGCAAATGTGCAATTTCAGAAACTTGTTCTGCGCCCTTGTGTTTTGCGTTTAGGGGCCGCAGAACAAGGGCGCAGAAATCTTGGCAGAGGATCACATTTTTCTATTTCTGCGCCCTTGGCCGCAGAACAGGGCGCAGAACAGGGCGCAAATTTCGCCCGATGCTGTCAACTTCAGTTGCCCAATTTCAGGTCTTTGGGGCCCCAAATTTCAGCAAACCAGGATCTTGTCTCTGACCATTGCCTTCATTGGGAGAGGGGAGGTAATGATGAAGAATTCTTGGTGGGCCCTCTTCAATTATGAAGCATGATGGTGTTGGTTGTCATTGGGAGAGGGGAGAGAAAGACCTTGATATACCCATTCTTCTTCTTTCCAGCAACATACACGACCACAACACCTCTCTCTGCAGAAAACCTTCCCTTTTCTCTCTGTTTTGGTGGTTCTTCATCAACTTTGGAGCTTGGAGGAGTGATTCTTGGAGAAGGAAGCCATTGGAGATCAAGCATTGCAAGAAGGAGATCATCATCTTAGTTTATCTCTTAAACTCTACCTTTTATCTTCTTGTAATTGTTATGATCTGTGTTTATTGGAGACTTTGTATGGTTTCTATGTGTAATATGAGCTAAATACTCTTGTGCTAGAACAATGATGAAACCAAACCCTTAATCTATTGTTAATGATTCCTTAGTTTCTCTACAAGTGTTTGTGTAGTTATATGAATGTTTTGTATGCTTAATGCTTTTGTCTTGATTGGCCATCTTGTTGAATGATCACTAGATAAACAAACCATTCACTATATATGACTAGAAAGTGAGAGATACACTAGGCTAGCATATAGGGTTCATGTATGTGTTCCACCATTCTTAATGATTTCATCCATATTTTGTATGTTTGGATACAATCTCTAAGACATCGAGAGAGATTAGAGATTGATTTAAGGGAATACGAACCTATAATCTATACTTGCACAAATGAGGGATTAAGTGAGTCAAGAGTTAATTGAAGGGTTAGGTGGATTCATGTTCTAGCACACTTTTCTCATATCATCACATTCACTTTAGTTGTGGTTAGTGTTTTATTTGCTTTAGATCTACTCTTTATATTGTTAGATGTTAAAAACTATCATTTTCAATTGTCCAAATAGTATATAAGCCGATAAAAACCGGTAATCAATCCTTAGTCCTCGTGGGAACGATCCCTACTCGGTCATTATATTACACCCCGACCTCGTACACTTGCGAGAGTCTTTACCGTGTGAGTTTGGACCGATCACATATTCATAATCTAAATAAAACATGTCACATAACTACATAAGTCATAATAATATAACATATTACAAGATCAAAATAAAACATGTCACATAAGTAGTAACATATTACAAAATCCAAATAAAACATTTGTCACATAAATTGTAACATATTACAAAATCCAAATAATACATTAAAAAAAAATTAAATAAAAAAAAAAAAAAAACTCTTAAAACATATTGTAAATTCCTAATTAACTTCATTATCATCATTTATATTGTCAAAGAATCTAAATAATTCACCCTCTAACTCTAGTTCATCAAGAGAAAGGTTTGCAATCTCAAGTATCCCGATATTCTTCATATCCATGGAATCAAAACTATCTCCTCCATCATCCCACAATTGAAACCTCCAACATCCCACAATTGAAACACACATTTATTGTAATCCCCCAAATATCCCCTAAGTATCCCCCAAGTATCCCCCAAGTATCCTCCGGTCAAACTTATGAAAAAGTCAACAAATACGCTATTTGGCGTATCGAATAGGTATCCTGAAGTATCCGGGGAGTATCTGAACCGAATACGAGTTTGATACGAGTTACCTCCACCAAATGAAGTATATGTGTTTCCTAGCCTCCAACCAACACACCAATTGCACCAAATAAATTTGATGAAGCTACAGTATTCATTAAACCTGGTGTGTACTGTAGCTTCACCAAGTTTTTTTGTTTTTTTGTTTTTTTGTTTTTTTTGATAAAATGTCATATCAACATTTAATTTTTGCTAAAATTATTAATTTAACCATTTCACACTTAATTATAACAATATGTATTCCCAAAAAATATACCGTTGAAAAGATCTCGTTGAGATCTTTAAAATAATACCCACTTTGATATATATTTTATATCATTAAAATTATTGAATATTGTATAAATTAACTAATATAAATTAATTGATATTATATAAATATTTATTAGGAGAATATTCTTTAAAAATGCTCTTTTGGTGTAAAATTTGGTATGGATATATTAGAGTTAGAGATGTACATTTTTTCTCGGGGTCCCAATTCCCCGCATCCCCATTTTTTTTTTTTGGAAAATGGGAAGCGGGGTTCATGAAAATCATCCCCAAATTGAAATGGGGGGACCCCTCTCCCTCCCCATTTCCCTATATTCCCCACAATTATATTGAAATGAGGATGAGGATGGGGATGAGGATGGGGATGGGGGGAGGTCCCTGATGACATGTCGTTGAGGTGTATCAAAAGATTTGAATTTTACTTTTAACCTCGCAAGTGCACAAGTCAAAAGACTAGTATAGCGTGCAAGAAAGGGTATCGATCCGCAAGGAGGTGGAATCCGTCAACTGTCACTAGCTTAGCTTATTTGGAAAATACGATTTGAGGTGTGTGTGTGTGCGCATTAAATGTACATATTTCAATAAAAAGATAAATTATGTACAAAATTATTTACAAAGATTGAATGGATGTGAGACATGTGGCATATAAATGGTTACACTAAGTAAACTCAACCATAGCAATCACACAATTTCATACAAACATGCATCGTCAATGTTGAAAGCAGTGCTCACTTAATCCTCGCCAATATTCTCTCTCGAGTAACAAAGGCTATACCCACATGCACCAGCAACCTATCAACGGATGGTTACCTGAATTGCACATGAGTTCATTAAGAACTATGAGACACATATAACGACTTTACATGCAAAAGCCTCATGTATATCTACTTTACCCTGCATGTAGTGACCAATCTACTCATGCACGTTACGTGATTCACCTCTCAGTGTTTCACACAACAACCAAGGTTCATTTTAAGTGGTGGCTAACCACTCAAAAGCATTAAGCACTTCAAATTACCACTCAACCATCAACAAACATATTTAATAAAATAGACAACAATGCTAGGTTTACATCAAATCCCTAATGAATGAACATACACATCAAAGATGAGACAAAAACACAAAGAAAGAAATACAAAATACATAGAATGGAGACCCCATCCATAATCGGGAATCGAACACCGGGTTTTCACGGTTGTCAATCTGATATGTACTCACCACTATACTATTATGACGGTCTCCACTTTCATGAATGCTCAACTCTCTCATAGAGAAAGCTCTCTCCTTATCTCTCAAATCTTCTAAAGATGGTTGGCTAAAAATGGGACAAGCTCACCAACACAACAATGTGTAAATAGTTGATTGTTATCATTAAGAACATTCAATTCAAGTAAAGGGTTCATTGTCTTGATTAATGATTAAGGAATTCACCAAAATCAATTCATCACCCAACCCAAGCCATGAGATGAGCAATTATGCCTTAATAAAGAGACCTATTAAGCACAAGAATATGGAACCCAAGCCTAATCTAGCATGTGAATGCATAATCAACCAAGCTTTTCCCACTCTTTGAAGCTAATACTCAAATACTCAAATCATTCTAAACATAGTAATTTTGGTTCCCCCATCAGCATACAAACAATTATGAGATACTAAATTACTCTACTCCTAATTTAAATTACTCTACTCATAATCCCAATCATGCATACATGTCAATTTTGGACCTCCACACACATGATTATCACAATAAGAGAGACAATTATGGATTTAGCAAAGAGTAAAACAAAACCTAAAGAATTTAAGAAACATTCATACATATATTGCACAAGTGTATGTTTACAAAATTCTCAAATTGGTGATTACATTCAAGAAAACAAGAAATACAAAAAGAAATTAGTTTAAAGGAGACAACCCTTGAAGACAACTCCTCCAAGCTCTCCTTGATTTCCTAGCTCGTTTTTGGTCCAAAGACCACTCCATTTTTCTTGTAATCTACTCCTAGATGGGTGGATGTGGTGTAAAAAGGGTGGTGTGTTAGCGAACAAATGTCACTATATGCGCGGAAGCGTTACCGGATAGAACACAAACAAACACAATAACAAAGAAAAGATAAGATGAAGAGAAGTAATTAAATTCAATCACACACAACACAAGAATTTACTTGGAAACCCTAATCAGGGAAAAAACCACGGCTGTCAGGACGACAAGAGAAAGTTCCAATATGTAGTAAATTGTTACAACCACACACTCATGATCTCTCTCTAAATAATACCCCAAACCCAATTACACACAATGCTCACTTTGAGATCTCTCTAGTATTTGCTATTTTGCTCCACTACTCTCCAGTGTTTTTCACACACATAATAACCTAGTTAATATAGTCTATTTATATCAATTACAAGGAGTTCAGGCTAAAAGGAAATCCTACACCTATACGTACAAGAATTACTTGTTCCACATAAATATTATTTCCTATTTTTATGACAAGTCTTCTTTTAAGGAGAAATCATTTTCCTATTAGAACTTCTAGAAACAACATATTTCCTCTTTCATGAATATTTCATGATTTAACCCATGCTTGTGATTGACTACGATTCAAGTTGCGGTTGGCCACCCGCTTCCTAAACCATGTTGATCTTGACCACTCAGAAAACCTTGATTCATGTGCCACATCATCAACGATTCATCACGATTGCTCCCGGTACTGCTATGACACCCACAGTGGTCATCACAGCGGTATCCACTAGAATTGGACCGCTCTCGCTTTTGCTGTCGAAATTCGCAACGGTGTCCTACCGCTGCCATTACCGCTGTCAAAGCCACAGCGGCAGCTGCAGCGACAGCAGTTTGAGCTGTTCGTCGCTTCTATTGTTCGTTACCAAACCTCCCTCAAACATAACCTCATACTCTCAAACGCTCTCACGTCTCTAGGAAGTCTCCGCATTGGTAAATTGTGTTTGGTAACCATTGGAATATTCAAGCCATATCTAACAATCCTCCCTTATGGCGAGAATTCCAAAAAACTTGTCCTCAGCTACGATCCTCATCATCAAGAATCAACATACCCACCACTAGGTATAACCACTTAGGAAACAACCATCCCAAAATTTCACCGGCACATGTCGAAATTTACCTTGCTGAAAATTATGGTACAACTCCTCACGTTAGGTTCCCAAGGAGTTCGCTCAGCTATCGACATCCTTGTCCACCACACACCCTGCATCACCTCCTAACCAATGCCCATGCGCTATCAGCTACATCCTTTTCATGGCAACTAGCGGTCATGCCATGAGGATGTTTATGCCCCTTTAGAAGGCATCACTGTAGTCGTCATACTCAAGAAAGGCGATTGTCGGATCACCCTCTTTGTCGCACTTAGTCGCACTTGTCTTCTTATTTTTATAATCTTTCCTGATGTGTCCAGACTGTCCACATCCCCAACAAGTGACTTTCCCTTTGGAGTTCCCTTTTTTCCTGTCAACCAAAAAAAAAAAGTTATTAGAATATTTACCTTCACTCTTTAGCCTTTGTTCCTCAGAGATAAGTTTGTTCGCTACATCTCCAAAACATATGGTTGAACTCTCATGCATCAAGATTGGCTTCATGTGTGCATAGGACGATGAAAGGGACTAGATGAGTCTAAGACCTTTGTCTTCTTCATCAATCTTTACTCCAATTGACTATAATTCTGAAACTATTCCATTGAGCACTCCCAGATGATCAGAAATTTTCGTATCTTCAGTCATCTGCAGCATGTGAAACTACTCCTTCAGGTAGAACTGGTTGCAGACGCTATTCGCTTGATACTATTCTTTAAGCCTCGCCCAAAGTTCTTTCGCTGAATATGTTCCATGAATATTTGCAAGAACGTTCTTGGCTAGGCACAATCGTATCGCACTCGCAGCTCTCTCATCCAAATCCTCCAAATCATCATCGCTCATATTATGTTTTCCAGAACTAGTACTAGCCGTTTCTTTACTAGAATCTCCAAAGCCTTCAGGGTTCGTAGGGGTTGACTTGCCCTTCAACACCTTGTGTAAACCGTGTTGGATTAATATATCTTTGACTTGAACTTGCCACAAGCCAAAGTTCATCTTTTCGTCAAACTTCTCAAGCTATAAAGTTTGTTAAGACCACTATCAAGCAACCGGGGCTCTAATACCAATCGTTAGCGAACAAACGTCACTATATGCGCGGAAGCGTTACCGGATAGAACACAAACAAACACAATAACAAAGAAAAGATAAGATAAAGAGAAGTAATTAAATTCAATCACACACAACACAAGAATTTACATGGAAACCCTAATCAGGGAAAAAACCACGGCTGTCAGGACAACAAGAGAAAGTTCCAATATGTAGTAAATTGTTACAACCACACACTCATGATCTCTCTCTAAATAATACCTCAAACCCAATTACACCTAATGCTCACTTTGAGATCTCTCTAGTATTTGCTATTTTGCTCCACCACTCTCCGGTGTTTTCACACACATAATAACCTAGTTATTATGGTATATTTATATCAATTACAGGGAGTTTAGGCTAAAAGGAAATCCTACACCTATAAGTACAAGAATTACTTGTTCCACATAAATACTATTTCCTGTTTATGACAAGTCTTCTTTTAAGTAGAAATCCTTTTCCTATTAGAACTTCTAGAAACAACATTTTTTCTCTTCCATGAATATTTCCTGATTTAACGCATGCTTGTGATTGACTACGATTCAAGTTGCGGTTGGCCACCTGCTTCCTAACCGTGTTGATCTTGACCACTCAGAAAACCGTGATTCATGCGCCACATCATCAACGATTTATCAAGATCGCTCCCGGTACCGCTATGACACCCACAACAATCATCACAGTGGTATCCACTAGAATTGGATCGCTCTCGCTTTTGCTGCCGAAATTCGCAGCAGTGTCCTACCGCTATCATTACCACTGTCAAAGCCACAACGGCAACAACAACTACAGCGGTTTAAGCTATTCGTCGCTTCTACTGTTCGTCACGTCCTTCAAACCTCCATCAAACATAACCTCATACTCTCAAACGCTCTCACGTCTCCAGGAAGTCTCCATATTATTAAATCGTGTTTGGTAACCATTGGAATATTCAAGCCATATCCAACATGGTGGAGATGTATGGTGAGCTCCCATGGAGGATTTAAAAGAGCTTTAAGCTCTCTCTTATTTGGGGAAAGAGTGAAGAAGATGAAGAAGATGAAGAGAAGGGTGTGGTTTTAGTTTTGGAGTGTGGGAGGTGTATAAGTTCCTGTTTCAGACCCTAAATAAGGGTATTTAAAGAGTTGGAAGGTTAGGGCACGAATGAGGTGTGAAAGGACAAGATTGCCCTTCAAAATTGGCCAAAAATCGCAAAACTGGTGCCTAGTTGCCTCCAAACCACTGTACGTATAAACCACTGTACACCCACTATACGTACAGTGGTTGGAGGCTGATCAGAAGCGAACACATTCTAGAGTAAAATCGATGTACATAGGGCAGGTGTACAACGGTTTTGGCATTTCAGTCATTTCCAGCTTCATACACTGTCACGGAAATGGACATAACTTCCTCTAGAGACATCAGAATCGCGTTCTGTAAAACCCGTTGGAAAGAAGACAGCTGGGGTTTCCGAAAATATGTAGCACAAAACCTAGTTCAATCTAAGGTGGGAGACATGACCCTTGAAATATAGGTGTACTGCATGAGCCGTTTCCATTTCAGCCCTTTTAACTTTCAAAACTCATTAATTTAGCTCAAATACCTTATGTATAGTGAATAACCTACAAAAAGCTCACAAAACACATTATATACAAAAATACATTGGAAAACGAGTACAAACGATAGGAAATGAGGACCTCAAATAAGTGCAAATATGGTACGATCAACTACAACTACTCATGTGACAATGCCATTGAGAAACTCAATCAGGACCGGATTGTGAGCCTGTAAATGTTGATGAATGTGTTAAAAAAAAGGTCCATCATTTCTATTTTGTTATGTTTTGGCCATATGATCGAAGAACATAATCTGAAATCCAGAATTGCAAAGGCTGAAAAGCTAGTTGAAAAGATCAGACAAGAGAAACGTTCCATTTCTGAAAAATCCATAGAAATATCAGTAAGTATTATAAAACAGCAACAAAAAGAAAAAAAAAAGTCCTATAATCCAGAGCTTGAACTGGTTCGTCATCTGGACACTTGTTTGGAAGTGGACCACAGACTTGACCACAGACTTAGAACAACTAAATTGGTAATTTTTTGCTCATTAACACACGATTATAAGCATACCTTAAGCATACTAATACACATCACTACACTTTTGCCATGTTAGCAACACAACATCAATCATAATTATACATATGACAAAAATGAGATTATAAAATTACTAAATTTGGTAGGCTCTCCCCTGTCCAAGTTGGTATCTTCCCAGAAAGATTTGACAGATTTGACATATGAGCTTCAATGATCATACCTTCCAAAAGATTTGAAGGGAGATCCAAAACCTCAAGTTTGAAAAGCTTTCCAATAGTTTTGGGTATGCTCCCAAAATTTCTAATGTCTCCCTGGTGCAACCAGACAAGTTGAGAAGAAGGTCAAAAAGCGGTCCTCTAAGAAACGTTTTTAATCTACACAAATTGCCAAGAGATTTTGGAGTACCAAACCGAAACCGGTCAATTGAATTGCAATCAAAACGAACAAAAAAAAAAAAACGCCATGTTGAGTTGCAGTAAATGAATTGAAAGCTTCAATTACATCAAAGTAAGAATTGTACCAGGAAGAAGAGTTGTTAAGAGAAATCGAAGGTTGCTTGGCTCGCTTTACGTCGCCAATCGTAAAGTGAAAGTCTCCTCCTCTCTCCAGTCTCCACAGAAAAGAATCGTCTCTTCCCCTTTGCCGCATCTGCCTTGAAAATGGTACAGAGTCGGAATGGCGAAAGGCGACAACAGTATTCCAGTCAGCGAGTCGTTCGCTCCTGACTGGTTTGTCAATTGTCAGTCATCCCTAACTGCCAGTGATAAATTCTATTTAGAATCCATGACCAAGTTTGTTTTATCTCGACGGTATAAGATGTTCAATAAAAATCCAACAAATTCCTTGCTTTATTTCGCAGTTCAAATGAAAATCCAGTAAACCAAACAAATAATAGTAATTCAAAAATAAAAATAAAAATAAAAATTTGATTATCGAGTCATGAGTCGACTCGGTGAATCTCCGAGTTAGCTAGATTCACGCCTAACAGTCAACTTTATGGGCCTGATCATGTCTGAATAGGCCCACATTCGTTTGGGCTCGGCCCGTAAAACTTAAGTCATAAAATTGTGAAACTACAGCACTTTTAAAGAGTTCCAAGCCTGAGATTTCGTTTCGTGATTAATGAAATTGGTCTCTGCGACTCTGCTCTTCGCCTCTTCCTGGAATATATATAAAGTTGATCAATTCCACTTCTAATGTCAAGATGGTTAGGGCATGAGAGAATTCAATTTGATGGTCACATTCTTTAAAAGTTAAAACACTAGCAGTACAAGCTCATTGAGTAGAGGACTTCTTTCATTGTCTCTCTCTCTCTCTCTCACGGCGCTTCAATGTTATTCGAAAATACAGATTATACATGTGCACAATCAATCTATTATGGAAATCTGTGCAACTACTACTTCAATGCCGGTTGGAGATATGCATCAGTTGGCTTGTAGCCGTCCATCTCTTCCGAGTTTCCGGTCGTCAAGTGACAGTAAGATACTTCTCTCATATTTATACCTGAAAGCTTTACTTTTTGTCCACTTTGACATGAATAGATCAACCTGGTTTTTCAAACATATTAAACTGGGCTAACAATCATATCTATAAATATAAAAATTAAATCAAAGTTACCTCTCTGAGAGACAATTCCTCTAGGGCTTTTACGTTTTTCTCTCTGGCAACTTCTCTAGCTTTGCTCAACACTGCATTGTATCTGCAATATCTGCCTCTCTATATCCGTGCAGGACCCAATTATGTTAAATTCATATGGTTTTGTTCTTAGATTTTCACCGTCTTCGATCCAATTTAAGCAAATGGTCATTTGCGAACTGACTACAAATTGAGAGGAAGATTTATTATTACCTCTTCATCCTTTTGTTTCTTCAGATTGAGAATGTTCTGGTTCACTTCAATCCTTCTCCGCTTTACAACGTAAAATTGCGTCCTTAGATGGCGTGTATCATTTTCTGCAACCTTCAAATCTTTGTCCACATGTTTAATTTCAGCCATGATTTCCAGAAGTTCCATCCTTAGTTCCTCTGCTATTTTATTTATAAGCTACGGTGGTAAAATTAGTGAGTTGATAGAAAAACTAATTTGTAAGTTAATATGTTATCATTAACCCTAAAATTCTCTCTGTAAACAGAGATGGGTTTTGTTTTGTGGTATTGAACAAGTTGGATTTGGAGAGGCTCTGATGGGGTTCTTCGAATTAGTATCAGTTTCGGTTTTTTTTTTTTTTTTTTTTTTTTTTGGACTAATTGCACAAACACCCTTAAGTTTAGGTATAATTGCATGTATATGGAATATTTACCCATAATTACATAAACATCCCCCGCCGTTAGTTGACTTCCGTTAATTCTAACCGTTGACCACAATTTTAACCCACAATGACTAAAGTTCCCCTAGTTACCTTTTTTATTATTTAAATTAAGAATTAAAAAACGGAACAGAAAAAACAAAAATAAAAACAAAAACAAAAAAACAAAACAAAACCAATCATTTTTTTTTTCTCTTTCATTTTCTCAACCTCAAACACAATCCAAAAATTAACTTAATAAACAAAAACCAAAACTCAATCCTAAGAATCAAAACCAAAACCCAAATCCTCAAATAACAACCAAAAATAAAATCAACAAATAAAAACCCAAATCCATCAATTCCACAACCAATTAACTACATCCATCTAAAATATATATATATATTAGAATTTCAACGGTGGATTTTTAACTTTCTAGGTTGAAGTTTTAATTATTTTTTTTTAAATGGATGTTTGAGGATTTGAGTTTTGTTTTTTTTTTTTATTATTAATTTTATTTTTGGATTGTGTTTGGGAGTTGAGAAAATGAAAGAGAAAAAAAAAATGATTGATTTTGTTTTTATTTTGTTTTTGTTTTTGTTTTGTTTTTTTTTTTTTTTTTTTTTTTTTTTTGTTTGTTTTGTTTTTTTTGTTTTTTTTTTTTCTTTGACTTTTTTGTTTCGTTTTTTAATTATTAATTTAAATAATAAAATAGGTAACTAGGGGCACTTTAGTCATTATAGGTTAAAATTGTGGTCAACAGCTAGAGTTAACGGAAGTCAACTAACGGTAGGGGATGTTTGTGTAATTATAAGTAAAAGTTTCGTATGCATGCAATTATGTCTAAACTTAGGGGACATTTGTGCAATTAGTCCTTTTTTTTTTTGGTGTCTGAACTCTGATGCAGTTGAGAAATCAGAAAAGACAAGACTCTGAGCACGTCATCACAATATAACGTCAAAAAATTTGACATGGCCGGCCACGTCATCAGGTAAGTGGTGACGTGCCAGACACATCATTAACATGTTAAGTTTTTCGACACATCATTAAATATGTGATGACATGGCAGAACAGGTCAACAAATGGTACCTGAAATCAGCGTGACGTGCTCACACAGATCACTAAATGACGTCATCACCTGGTCTATTCTGCTTCACTTGTCAACTTCTAGTATCTTTATTCTTGCTACCCGTCTCTCAGATCCAACTCCATCCGCGTCGGAGCATAGGCGATCCTGAACATGCCCGACGGGTTCTACCGGTTTGAGTGCTGTTTTGGGTAGAATGAGTTTCTGGGGGTTTTCGAATTGGGAGTGGGAGTGCAGGGGTCGTGTTGGGTTGGTTGATTTCAAAGATTGGTTTTTTTGGCTTCGTTTGGCTGCTGGGGAAATGTTGAAGCTTTTGGATGTTCGCATTGTTTGGGTCAGTTTTCTTTTATCATTATTCATTAATGATTTATGTTATATTATTTGACAGGAAAATATTGGTTTTTGAATTCTTAGTTGATTACTTGAGATTTCTCGAGCAGGGCTTCATATCTTGATCTTTGAGTTGTGATTAATGATAACTATGACTGGGTTTCTCTTGGCAATGACATGTTTGCTGCAATCTTCAAAGATGTGAATTGATCTTGTCCTATTCTAGTTGAATAGATTTTGAATAGATTCTCTTACTCTAACTCGACCTTGAATAGATTTTCTTGAACTAGGGTTCCCAATCTTTCCCTGTTGAGTAGCTTTCTCTGCTGCCCTTTCAAGCTGTTCCATCTCCTTGACAATCTGCTTATGACTTACTTTCTTATTGGTTTGGCGTTGCATGCTATTATACAACCATCGAAACTGTTTCAAGAAACCTTATTATGCTGCTACTCAATTGAAAATGTTTTAATCTGGACACCATGATTTTAACATTTATCAATTTATGTTAAGAATTGAATTTTTTTAGTAAAACGTTCAATTCTTAACGTAAAGAACTCTCGACATAAAGAATCCTCAAGTCCTTGTGAGCCTTAAAAATAAGACTTCTGCAATTGTTACAGATAAAATAAAATAAAAAGAAAGACCAACAAGACATAGAGCTCAGTTTAATCTTACAAAGTAACTCAGCTCTTTTACTGATGAAAATGGATAAAAAATAGCTCCTTTCTGTTGCCTGCGATTTCTTTCTTTCAAGACTTGATTTTCTGTGGCCAAACATTTGGTTCTGTGGGTGCGCAGGGTCAGGAATTCAAGTTGCGCTGGGTCTGACCCGATCATTTCCACCCTGGATATGTAGTATGTCTCAAAGGAGGGCCTCCTACCTCTGCCCCTGGATTTGCTTATTCTCCGGATAAGGTCCTCTGAATGTATCTCAACAGTCTTCCCACAGCCAAAAGATAGCAAAACAGAAAGACAAAAACTGAATATTTTCAGTAAGTCAGCTCAACAAACTCATTGGACTTCTAATATAAATATATAATTTAGTGTTCATGTTTACAAAGTAACTAATTTCTTCGCATGAATTCTTCGTAATATTTGGCTTGTGTAGGTGTAATTGCAGATGATCAAGTTTCTTTTTTGTACTGTCCAGAGTTTGTCTGATGTCGTCATGACGGAAACGTAGATTGTACAATTGTAAACCCAGATTTTTTCGATGTAACTGCACAGAAAATTATATCGACAATAATTCTGAAATATATATATTTTTTTTTGATAAACTTCTAATCATGGTGTACTTTAACTGCTTTAATTCACATTATGCTTACCAGTCTTTGGCTGTATATATCAGCGACAGACCACGCGTTGCTGTTTATGTTTTTATATATATGAAGACCAAACTCTTAAATTCAGCCTCTTCAATCCTGGATTTAAGAGTTTGGTCTTCATATGGCCAATACTTGATAAAATAGAATTCATGGACTTTCTTCTCAACATATACATTAACATTTACAAGCTCATCAAGTTCTTGCTCCTGATTGAGTTTCTCCGTTGCTATGTACTCAGGTAAGCAATTGGCGTCTTTACCACTTTCAGGATTGGAAGAACCTCGCCTAAATTTAGTTTCCATGACTTCTTTAGCCCTGGTTTGTACAAAAAATACCAATGTGAATAATTAGTAATTGTACAGGACTCCCGTGTAGAATATAAGACGGACATTTTTGCTCTGCATAGTTTGGATAAAAACAATGCTTAAGAAGTGAAGTAGAAAACAACAACGATAAAAGTGAAAGTCGGAAAATAAATGTAGTCATGAAATGCATATATAGAGACAGAAAAAATAAAAAATGTATAGACAATTAGAATGAATGTGAAACTTGAATGTAATTCTTGTAAAAGCATTACAAGGATACTCTTACCAGTAGTGAGTGGGTTAACTGAGTCACTTTCAATGAACAGAACAAGGTGCATCACAAATATATAGAAGTTGGCAGATTATAGAAGTGAAGGAATTGGCTTCAGGTCAAACATCTCCAACAAAGCACTTGCTCACCACGCCAAGTAAGTCAACTCTCCCCAAGATGCCTTGCCAACATATTTTTGTATTTTTTTTTTCTTTAATTATTCTTTTGGGTCTGTGCATTATTATCAAGTATGGTATATCACAAGAAAGAGAAAAGATTGTTGTTTCCTTCTCATTTTTTACTTATTCTTAACCACACAAACATTTTTATGAGTAATGGTAAGGCCGGTTGCTTAATTTGGATACTATCTCAATAGCATTATACTGATCCAATAAAACAATATGTCGGCATGCAAATAGATACAGTAAAAAAGGATGAAATCAGGACATATTTAACGAGGCATCGATGGGAAGAAACTGTAGGAATTTATTTAATTACTCTTGGTAATATATCTCATGAATGCTGAACTATATCTACATTGTATCTTTTTTTTTTTTTTTTTTCATGACCCTTTAAAATAAAATCACATTAAGGTTGCAAAATCTGTGATTATAAAATTGTGGTAAATTCTGTTATTTACATTGAATTGTAAATGTTAAAACTGTGTACAGAAATTCAAAATTTTGAAATTCTTCAAGTACTGATAACAAATACTTTAAATCTAACATTGTGTTTTTGTGTATTGAAAACTTGTTATTATGTACTTTAAGAGGGTTAGAGAATTTGTTACATTGCTATTTTTAATTTAAATTGATTCTTTACGAAACCACTTAAATGGGTTCAAATTATCAACTTCAGCAGTGTTATAGATCATTCCCAAAGAGATTTTGAAGAATTAATGAAAGAAATTGATGAAGATAGGACTAATGGAAGATCACACCATTATAACTGCAACTCAGTTAAAGAAGGGAGTTCACTAACTACTTGCAGCCAATCTATTGCTCGACTAAGATTTACACTATTTAGAAGAAGAGACCTCATTGAACTATTAAATAAAGCTTCCTTGGTAATCAAGATGAAGCAATTTTGAGCTCTCAGAAGTCAGAACCCAAGCATTGTCTTCCAAAGAAATCAATTTGATATGTAGACAGTCAACTCATGGAACTATATGGATTAAAACAAGGCTTTCTTGCAAATGAAGTCAACAGAAATTAATTACCTATTTTTTCAGTATTTTGTGAACGGAGATTTTGACCATGAAGAATTGATACTTTCCTGGTAGTCTGCTAGCAATATCCATAATTCTAAAAATATAATTAGTAAAGACATTGTCAACGAAGATAAAGCATTGTCACATTCGACTAAAAAAAATAAAATATACTCATCAAATTAAAATAACAAAGTTTTCGTTTTACCAAACCGAAACTAGTGAAATTTAATTGCAATCAAAACGAACAAAACAACGCCATGTTGAGTTGCAGTAAATGAATTGAAAGCTTCAATTACTTTATATGACGAATCGTACCTGGAAGAAGAGTTGAAAAGAGGAATCGAATCGTATAGAGTAAGCAAGGAATGGCGATCATGTCTTAGGTCCAAATTTGTTTGGGCTCGGCCTGTAAAACTGAATTTGGTCCGAATTTGTTCCAAATTTGCCTTAATAGGAATTGAGCAAGGAGCATTTGTAAGTCTCGGCTAAAAAACATTGTCGAGAAAGATTCAAAACTATCTCCCAAGGGCGTAGCTCAACTGGTAGATGGATGAGTTTGGAGTTTAACAAATAACTCCTAAGTTAGCGGCTCGAATCTTACCAATGGTAAAAGTTAAAAAAATATATATATAATCTCGATAGGTAGATAAATAAATACTGTCAAAAAAAAAAAAAAAAAGGTTCAAAAGTAGATGAAGATATATACCGTTTAGCGAAGCAATTGAATGATTTTCAACTGAGACGGGAGGAAGTGGAGCGACATATTCAAAATATGAGGAAACAACAAGATGAATCAGTAATATACTTCTTTCCTGATCTGAAGTTTTTGTTGTCTCACTTGGGCAGTTGCATATAATAGTCAAATTCTTGCTCTTACCATTCAACCAAATATGCATTTGACCTCTACTATTCAGCTATTCTAACACTTACTTTTGTTTCTTCATGAATTCAGAAAGCTAGATATGACAAATATGTTTCAGTGTTGAGCAATGCTAGAGAACTTGCCAGAAAGAAAGAACTTGCTAGAAAGAAAGATGTAAAAGCCCTTCAGGAATTGTCTCTCAGCCCATCTCCAACCCAACTCTAAAATGGAGCAAAAACCCAATTTGAAGCAAAAAACACTCTCTAACCCAACTCTAAATTTATGCGTCAAAATGGATTGTTGAACGATGTTGTGCCAGATCTGGCGCAACATTGTTCATTTGACACAGAAATGCGTTTTTTTTTTAATCCTTGTAGTTTAGTTAAATCACACTTTTACTTTATTCAATAAAATTTATTTCAATTGTATCCTTTTTTATTATTTAAAAAACTAAATTATTGAATTGCATATCAATTAATTGGAGGTGCTTAGCCCTTAGAATGTCTCCCCTTATTCATTTGTGGCTTGGAATTCATCGTAGATAAAATCAAAATAATTCTAAAACATTAAAAACCTATCTAATAAATAAATTGGATTTGATTTTTTTTTATAAAAAAATCATAAAATAATTAATAACATAATTACATATAAACACTTAATGGTGAAATTTGGACATGCTGCAGCCCGTTATTAAAGATGAAGTATTCATAACATTTGTAGGGCTCATTTTGGACTTTCTGGAAACATATTATAATGCCTATTTTGAGTCCGTTTGCCCCACTAAAAGACCCCAAAATTTTCTCATGTGTTGCCACGGGCCATCTCGCCAATTGCCCTTTTGCCTTGGGCTGATCTGCATCACTAGACAGTACAGCAGTTTAAAGGTCTGTTTGGACTTGAAAAGGCAACTAGATTGTTAACGGTTCATACATCTGCTACATATTATTTAACGGTTCATACATCTGCTACATCTGCTACATATGTTTAACATATGTTCATACATCTGCTACATATGCAAAGGTTGCATATGTTTTAATTAAATTTCAAATTCATTGTTAAGGATGCATTTTACAACAGATTTTAGATAACACACATCAAATTAACATCATAAATATAAATCATCTCGTTGTGTGCTCGAGGCATGAGCTAGCCTCGAGAAACATGAGGGCCATTATGATAAAAAAAAATTAAAATAATAAAGCTTAGAGGTTCAATTCATATTTTAATACGGACTATAAACAATATGCTATAAAATGTAAAAATTAACAAACGAAATATACAGGCATCTCTTAAAATGTAGTGGCACAACATACAATTAAATTAGAGAAAATGGTACACATTGAATGAGAGTACATGCAAACATTGATTAAGGTCAATAACGGATTGAGTAAACTACTAGACCAATGATTAAAAGGAAGAACAGAGCAAGTAGTCCATACTTGAAAAGGGTTTTGAGGCAGCAGAAAAAGATATTCCGTGACCAGTGGAGAAGGAAATAAAAACAAAAAAGAATGAAGTAGATGAACATAGGTAACACTTTCCATCCCATTGCACAAGTCAGCAATGGAATCATGACCAGTGCTCCCTGAACATAGATGAAAACAAGACCTGCAGTATGAAAGTTGAGGTCACCGAAGAACTTAGGATTGATGGAACATTCGTCATAAATCTCACACCTTGTTACCATAGCCCACCAGAATGCGCTGCTTACAGAGGAAATGGCAAGCTCCAACAATACGAATGCAACCCAAACCAATATGGCCGCCAGTTTGTTATCAACTAATAGTGCCAAACACAGAGTGAGTGCTGCTGTGATGGATAGATTCAATGCTAACATGTTAGCAAACATGAAGCTACCTACATAATATTTTTCAAAACCATATTGTGAATACCATTCCTTTTTAGGATCTGGTGTTTCTCCGTTAAAAGGCACTTGGAGAAATCCAGCAAAAGCGACACCAACAATAAGTGCGGCAACCACCATAAGATTGTTTATCCTGTTATTAAGATCTTGTTTTGAGAGCGCTGACTTGCTTTTGATAGCAGAGGACTTAGTTGGACGATAGTGACGGCCACATCTAATGCACCAGCGTTGGAACAACTCATGATACATATATAAGAGGGCTAACGTCATCATCTACAAGACAAAATTTCAAAATTTAATTATTTCAATTTTAAGTTAATTACCACTACTGATATGTGTTTACTGTAAAATCAATATTACACATCCAACAAAAATATTAAAATACTTCTTTTTTTAAAAGCAAAAGAACAACAAAAATAAAAGAAGAAGAATTAATTAAGAAAAACTGAAAGGATGAACTCCAAAGAATTAAGGAGAATATTTGAGAACCCACGTTTAAAAGAAGTTGATACTCTCAAAATATATATATATATATATATATGTATATTGCTCTATGGTAGTAGCCAATTGAATAAATCTGTTCTTTAATTTCAATAAAATTGTTCTGTCCGTTTCCATTTAAGTTTTTGTTTTTCTCTACCGGAAAAATAAAATAAAATCAATTGCATGTTTCCCATTTGAATTGGACCAAAATGACAACTCTAATAATTGAATCTTTGATCGGTTAGGTATATCTTACTTTTTGGAACTCATTTGCTTTCTCAGAACTCTTCAACTCCAATTCTACAGAATTCTCCTCAGAGGCTTCCAACTTTCCATCAATTCTTCGCTGTTTATGCACCAAAGAAAATCTTTTAAGACAAATAATTTTCACAAAAAAACCTTAAACTTGTATAATACTAATGAGCAATAAAATAAATCCTAGTTATACCTTGTCAAGCATACTTAATTTACAAGCATCATAAGCTGTCAGGCCTAGATAGTTTACAAGGTCGGGCTTTGATTGCTTGTTCCACAGTAGAGTAACCACAACTATAGAATGACTATGAGATGCTGCCAAATGAAAAGGTGTATTTCCATCCTTGTCCAACTTATTAACAAGCTTTTCGAAACATTTTTCTTTGATTATACACCTTACTGCCTTTCCTTTTCCACTCTTGGCTGCCACATGAAGGATATTTCGACCTTTGTTACAGAGAAATTCAGTCGGATCAGGCCATTTTTTAAACAACTCTTTCATTACTTTAACATGACCATTTTGAGATGCAAGATGGAGGGGATAGAGACCCTCCTTGTTCCTTTTCACAGCTCCATTAATGTCAATTTGTAAGAGGTAACGAACTCCCTCAAGGTAACCTATGGAGGCTGCACAATGCAGTGCAGTGTTCCCTTCTTCATCTAGTAAAATTAATAGATCCCCTTTTTTCTCTTTTATTACTTTTAAAATATCTGGAAATTAAAGCAAACAACAAAAATCAATGCAATATGAATAAAATAAACTATTTGGATAAACAAGCATTAAGCGGGGAGAACTCATACCTAATTTTTTTTTCTTAATGGCAATATGCACAGGGGACCATCTAGCTTCTAGCTTATCAATCAAACAGTCAGTTTGAGGTAGAGCTTCCAAAATATATTCAAGAATGTCTTTGTTACCTGATTCAACTGCCAAATACAAAGGAGACTTGCCGATAATGTTTTGAAAATAAGATACTTCTGGATCTGCCGAGACCAATTGATTAGCCATAGATACTAAAGTATCTACACTAGTACTTTTCTTTGACTCCATTAATACTAATAAAGCCTCATGCAAAGCTGTGTTTCCTTTATGGTTCTGTATCTTCAGCAAAGCTGTGGATGTGCTAGGAGCTTGTTTTGCAGAATCGATGAGCTTTTTCATTGTGCCAAATTCCTCAGCTCTAACAGCAAAATGAAGTGCAGTGTCACCTTCAGAATTTTTCTTAGTGATCAAAGCGGGAAAGTTAGTAGCTATAAGTTGGGTGATGTCCAACTGACCAGAACTTGAGGCCACATGAAGCAGTGAATTCCCTAAGGGACTCACTTTGTCAAAAATTTCAGACAGATCTGTTTTATTGATGTCACAGAAGGGAAAGCAAGTGACATCACCTTTCACTACTGCATCAAAGTGAGCAGGTTCCATGCTTTCTGGAAATAGATAAGCTCTCAAACTGACAACCTTTGCGATGACTGATGAAACTAGACAGTACAGTAGTTCAATGGTCTTTTTGGACTTGAAAAGGCAACTAGGTTGTTAACGGTTCATACATATGCTACATTTGAAGAGATTGAAGAGAAGTGTTTGTATGTGTGCATGGGGGTGCATGGGGGTGCCCTGGCCTTAGCTTTTTGAAAATCTTTTTGAGCTGCTGGAAGAATGTTGTTAAAACAATCCAACAAGAAAAAGAAAGAAAAAGCATCTTGTATCTATATATGTGTTTTAAGATAAGGAGGAAAATGAATTTCAAAGGGATGGAAAATAGTTTTTGTTGGGGTTGTTCTGTTGAAGGAATCGGCCGGGACCTGTTTGGCTGCAAAGATTCCAATTTCTAATCAGAAAGTGGTCCTCAAGCTCAGATAAGCTTCTATATAAATATATAAACAATTGGATCGATTTGGTGGAATAAATTATTACCTAGCTACAATTCAATCTTTCAGCTAGTGAGACTAGAAATATCACAAGTGGGTGAAAACTGAAAAGTGACTTTTGTGGTGCTCAAAAGAGTTAGGGCCTGTCCTGCAAACTGTTCTCAGTCTGTTTTCGTTTTTGTTTTCTAAAAATGATTTCGAATTCGTATTCGGTAATCGTTTTTCATTTTATTTTCAAAATACAAAAACAAAACCAGTATTGAAATTGGAAAATTTGAAAAAAAAAAAAAAAAAAAAAAAAAAAAAAAAAAAAAAAAAAAAAAAAAAGTTGTTTTTCTTGAATTTGTTTTTGTTTTTCATATGAAGTGAGTCCTATATCAATAAATAAGTGGGTCCCATATCATTAATATTTTTTTTTTCTTTTTTCTCATCCACCAAACATCTTCTTTCTTCCTCAACTCATATTCTTCCTTCCTTCGTCCATCCACTCGCCTCCGACGGCCGATGAGGACGGTGGCTTCTTCTTCTTCTTCTTCTTCTTCCTCTTCCTCCTCCTCCGCACGCTACTGTCGATCGCCGTTGTCTTCTTCTTCCTCTTTCCTCTTCCTCCTCCGCTTGCTGCCGCCGATCGCCGCCGTCTTCTTCTTCTTCTTCTTCTTCTTCTTCTTCCTCTTCCTCCTCCTCCACTCGCCGCCAATCGGCTCTATGTTGCCTCTCACCGTCGATTGCCACTCGCCACCGCCGATCTGCTCTACTGAGTAACCGATCTAGTCTTCTTCCTCTTCTTCTTCTTCTTCTTCTTCTTCTTCTTCTTCCTCTTCCTCTTCAGCTGATAACTTTTGTTTAATTTAAAAATTGCATTTCAATTTTTTAAGTTAATTATTTAATCAATTTGTTTATAATTGTTATAATATTAAACAAAATGTAAAAATTGATATTTCAATTTTCGAAAGTTTTCAGTTATCCTACCAGACGTATTTTTCTCGTTTTTATTTTCAAAATACGGATTCCAGTAAATGCTACCAGACGCGATTTTAGAATTCAAAAATGAAACAAAAAACACTGCTTTCATTTTCATTTTTCTTTTCGAAAAACAAAAACAGAAAATGGCTTGCAGGACGCCGACGGGCCCTTAGTGGGAAGCTAAAACAGCTAGGTAGAGAAAATTGAGATAGATTAGATTGTAACATATGGGTGTGGCTCACTAATACCAACTAGGTATAATTCAGTATTCAATCTAGGAGGTAAGAGCATCTCCAACGAAATGCACCAAATATTACACCAACTTATCATAAAATGAGCATCTTTCTTACTCCAGTTTTCTTTTTTACTCCAATTAGAGATGCACATTTGGGGAATGAGGATGGATATAGGTCCCCCCATCCCCATCCCCATCCCCATCCCCATCCCCAATTCCTTATTTTCCCTGTTTTTTCCCGTTTTCCCCTTTTTCCCGTTTTCCCCGTTTCCCATGTTCCCTCATTTCTCCATTTGACTAAAAATTACAAATTAAACTAAAAAAAAAAAAAAAAAAAAAACAAACATTCCATTATAAATACAAAATAAAATTCATTAGTGAATTTGATATAAAATGTGTATATATACTTAGGGAGTTAGGTATATATATATATATATTGTAATTATATTTATATATGTTTAGGGAAAATGGGGAAATGGGGATGGAGGACCTCCCCCCATCCCTATACCCATCCTCATTTTCAATATAATTGTAGGGAATATGGGGAAATGGGGATGGGGAGGGGTCCCTATCCCTTCAATTTGGGGATGATTTCTTACCCAAAAAAAAAAAAAAAAAACATTTATATGCCACATCTATTACATCAATTCTATCTTTGTAAATATTTTTGTACATAATTTATCTTTTCATTGCAATATTTACATTTAATACATACACATACACCTCAATTCGTATTTTCCAAATAAGCTAAGCTAGTGACAGTTGACGAATTCCACCTCCTTACGGAACGATACCCTTACTTGCACGCTATACTAGTCTTTTGACTTGTGCACTTGCGAGGTTGAAAGTAAAATTCAAATCTTTTGATACATCTCAACGACGTGTCATCAGGGACCTCCCCCTATCCTCATCCTCATTTCAATATAATTGCGGGGAATATGGGGAATATGAGGAGGGGGAGGGGTCCCCCCATTTCAATTTGTGGATGATTTTCATGCCCATCTGCTCCCCCCCTAAAAAAAAAATAAATAAATAAATAAAAAAATCCCCAAATAGGGATTGGGACGTGGGGAATTGGGGCCCCAAGGAAAAATGTGCATCTCTAACTCCAATATATTCATACCAAATTTTACACCAAAAGAGCATTTTTGAAGAACATTCTCCTAATAAATATTTATACAATACCAATTAATTTATATTAGTTAACTTATACAATATTCAATAATTATAATGATATAAAATATATATCAAAGTGGGTATCATTTTAAAGATCTCAATGAGATCTTTCCAACAGTTATTTTTTTTTTGGAATACATATTGTTATGATTAAGTATGAAATAGTTAAATTAGTAATTTTAGCAAAAATTAAATGTTGATATGAGATTTTATCAAAAAAAAAAACAAAAAAAAAAAATAATAATAAAAAACTTGGTGGAGCTACAGTACCACCAGGTTTAGTGAATACTGTAGATTCATCAAATTTATTTGGTGCAATTGGTGTGTTGGTTGGAGGCTAGGAAGCACAGATACTTCATTTGGTGGAGATAACTCATATCGAACTCGTATCTGGTTCAGATACTCCCTGGATATTTTAGGATACGTATCCAATACGCTAAATAGTGTATCCATTGACTTTTTCATAAGTTTGACCGGATGATACTTGAGGAATACTTAGGAGATATTTGGGGGATACGTATCCGGTGATTTTTTCATAAGTTTGACTTTTTCACAAGTTTCATAAGAGAAGAGGAAGAAGAAGAATCAACTTAAAGATCGAAAAAGCTTCGATCGGTATCACTTATCAAGCATGTATTATATTTTTTTCCATAATTTTTTCAGAAGAACCAACTTAATTAAAGACCGAAAATGCTTCAAAGAGGAAGAAGATAACACCACAAAGAGCTGAAGATTAGGTATATATGCATAATAATATTCGCCTTTTATCAAGGAGAAACCCAACTTACAATAAATGTGCGTTTCAATTGTGGGATGTTGGAGGAGATGGTTTTAATTCCATGGATATGGAAAAAAAAAAAAAAATCTGATAGTAAATGTTTTGATATTTTTATGATTTTTTTTTTTATTTCTTTATTGATATTAATTAATGGATTGATTTTATATAATTAATTATTATTTTACTAAGGGCAAAAGTGACATTACGCTTTAACTGTTGGTGACTAACGGTGATCAACCGTTAGTTAACGGGTCAAGGGGTAGTGAGTGTTATTATGATTTTATCACCGGTTTTTGTGTAATTATACATATAATGAGGCTAAGTTTGTACAATTTGCCCTAAATTCCACAAACAAAAGTTACAAATAAAATTTACAAAAAACCACAAATCAATTCCAATAATTCAAATCTTCTTCAATCAAAATGGTGGAGCAGATCTTTGTGCTCCTCCATCAGATGGAACCTCTACGGCTCTACCTTGGAGAAAAAGATATGGATTTTCAAATCTTATTAATTTTTCTTTTCTTAAAATAAATTGTTTTAAAAAAAAAACGATGTTGAACTCTTGGTTCGAATTTTCGAAATGTCTTCCAATTTTTATTTTTATTTTTTTAAAATATTTTGTTTTTAATAATTATTTTTTAATAGTACAAATTATGTGATGGATGGAGGAGATTCCATCTATATTTAATAATTGATTAATTAATTATTATTTTATTACATTAATAGGCAAAAGCACGAGGCAAATACTTTAAGATACTTTATAGGAGATACTTTAAGATTGCCAAGGCTGCCAGCCTGGCAGCCTAACATGCTCAACAATATTTTACTGGCAAAACTCATGTGCATAATTTTACAGTAAAACTCATGGCAATATTTTACTGGCAAAACTCATGGCAGCCTAACATGCTCAACAATGTTTTTTTTTTTTTTTACAGAAAAACTCATGTGATATTGGATACTTGACTGACGTCTAATCTATTGCCAGTAAAATATTGTTGAGCATGTTAGGCTGCCAGTTGGCAATCTTAAAGTATCTCCTATAAAGTATCTTAAAGTATCAAATATTAACGAGGCAAAAACGTGCTTTTGCCTATTAATGTAATAAAATAATAATTAATTAATCAATTATTAAATATAGATGGAATCTCCTCCATCCATCACATAATTTGTACTATTAAAAAATAATTATTAAAAACAAAATATATATATTTTTAAAAAAGTTGGAAGACATTTCGAAAATTCGAACCAAGAGTTCAACATCTTTTTTTTTTAAAAACAATTTATTTTAAGAAAAGAAAAATTAATAAGATTTGAAAATCCATATCTTTTCCTCCAAGGTAGAGGTTCCATCTGTGCTCCACCATTTTGATTGAAGAAGATTTGAATTATTGAAATTGATTTGTGGTTTTTTGTAAATTTTATTTGTAACTTTTGTTTGTGGAATTTAGGGCAAATTGTACAGACTTACCCCCATTATATGTATAATTACACAAAAACCGGTGATAAAATCATAAAAATATAAAAACATTTACTATCAGATTTTTTTTTAAACTACCCAGATTTCCAAATTCCAATCCAATTAAACAACCCAGATTTTCAATTAAACAACCCAGATCTTTCATTTTCTTCTTGTACACCTTCTGCATTCATGAAGCATATTACATGTAAATCTTCTAGAGATTAGAGCTAGAGTCACTTGATGTATGATTAACATCAGAGGTTCATGGTAGCTACTTTACATATGCACACAGTGTAGTACAGCCTCAGTAGCTTGATAGGCTGTTTTGCAGCTCTGTTTTGTTTGCCAGGCTATTCTGCAGCTTTGATGATTTCTCATTTCGTTGTTTAGTCTGAGTCTCTTCAACAATACTACTTTTTTAAAAGAAAATAGTCGATGATATTTAGATGTCCTTATTTCTTTGTAAGAGCATCTCCCACCAACACATTATCTCCACCAAACACACCAAATAATGAGACAAAACCATAAATAACCACTCAATACATCAAACTTTCTTTAATAACCACATTTGAAATTATAATTATTAATAACCATTTTTTAAAAAAAAAATTCACTGTATATCCATAATTTACTAGAATACCCTTAAAATTAGTTTTTTTTTTTTAAAAAAAACCTCAAACTTGAAATCATGGCTAAAACTTGAATATTAAAACTCGAAATCATGACTAAAATGAAATTTAAAACTTGAAATCATGCCTAAAATGAAATATGTGAAACTTGAAAACATGCCAAAAATGGAATATGTAAAAGTTGATGTCTTCTTCTCCAATTTTCTTTCTCTCTCCTCTGGTCTCTCTCATTTGCCTCTCTCTCTCCCGATCTACCTCTCTCTCACCTCTACTGGACCCTTGCCGGCGTGATGGAGGCTCGCCGGAGCGAAGCGACAACGCACGGCGCTGCCGCTACAGCTCGGGGCTTGCCAGCGCTTGGCTACGCCTTCGCCGGTGCCCGGCAAGCCTCCATCACGCCGGCGAGGGTCCAATAGAGGTGAGAGAGAGGTAGATCGAGAGAGAGAGAGAGAGAGAGCTGATTTGGGGGTTTTTATATGAGGGCTTTCCTGTAATTTCTCAAAAAAGTGGTTATAAACAAATAAAATTTCGTTTGTGGTTAAAAACAAATTTCCTATAATATATGTGGTCAGTTTTGACAATTTTCACCCAAATAATCTCCTCCAACCTATGTAGAACGGATACGGATACGAGATATAGATATGATACGATACGGGAATACGGCAATTCTCTAAAAACTAGGATACGGATACGACAGGATACGTCAATTAAAATAATATATATTTGTATTTTTTAAAAATAATAATATATAAAAACATATTTGATAATCCATTCAAAATTAAAACATATTCATAATCCAAATAAAACATGTCACATAACTACATAAGTCATAATAATATAACATATTACAAGATCAAAATAAAACATGTCACGTAAGTAGTAACATATTATAAAATCCAAATAAAACATTTGTCACATAAATTGTAACATATTATAAAATCCAAATAATGCATAAAAAAAACTCATAAAACATATTCTAAATTCCTAATTAACTTCATTATCATCATTCATATTGTCAAAGAATTTAAATAATTCACCCTCTAACTCTAGTTCATCAAGAGAAAGGTTTGCAATCTTAAGTATCCCGGTATTCTCCATATCCATGGAATCAAAACCATCTCCTCCGACATCCCACAATTAAAACACACATTTATTGTAAGTTGGGTTTCTCCTTGATAAAAGGCGAATATTATTATGCACATATACCAAACCTTCAGCTCTTTGTGGTGTTATCTTCTTCCTCTTTGAAGCATTTTCGGTCTTTAATTAAGTTGGTTCTTCTGAACAAATTATGGAAAAAATATAATACATGCTTGATAAGTGATACCGATTGAAGCTTTTTCGGTCTTTAAGTTGATTCTTCTTCTTCCTCTTCTCTTGTGAAACTTGTGAAAAAGTCAAACTTATGAAAAAATCACCGGATATGTATCCCCCAAATATCCCCTAAGTATCCCTCAAGTATCCCTCGGTCAAACTTTTGAAAAAGTCAACAGATACGCTATTTGGCGTATTGGATACATATCCTAAAATATCCGGGGAGTATATGAACTAGATACGAGTTCGATACGAGTTACCTCCACCAAATGAAGTATCCGTGCTTCCTAGCCTCCAACCAACACACCAATTGCACCAAATAAATTTGATGAAGCTACAGTATTCACTAAACATGGTGCATACTATAGCTCCACCAAGTTTTTTTGTTTTTTTTTTTGGAGAAAATGTCATATCAACATTTAATTTTTGCTAAAATTACTAATTTAACCATTTCATACTTAATTGTAACAATATGTATTCCCAAAAATATATATCGTTGGAAATATCTCATTGAGATCTTTAAAATAATACCCAGTTTGATATATATTTTACATCATTAAAATTATTGAATATTGTATAAGTTAACTAACATAAATTAATTGGTATTGTATAAATATTTATTAGTAGAATGTTCTTCAAAAATGCTCTTTTGGTGTAAAATTTGGTATGAATATATTGGAGTTAGAGATGCACATTTTTCCTTGGGGCCCCAATTCCCCGCGTCCCAATCCCTATTTGGGGATATATATATATATATATATATTTTTTTGGTGGGGGGCGGGGAGCAAATGGGCATGAAAATCATCCACAAATTGAAATGGGGGGACCCCTCCCCCTCCCCATATTCCCCATATTCCCCACAATTATATTGAAATGGGGATGAGGATGGGGGGAGGTCCCTGATGACACGTCGTTGAGGTGTATCAAAAGATTTGAATTTTACTTTCAACCTCGCAAGTGCACAAGTCAAAAGACTAGTATAGCGTGCAAGCAAGGGTATTGTTCCGTAAGGAGGTGGAATCCGTCAACTGTCACTAGTTTAGCTTATTTGGAAAATACGAATTGAGGTGTGTGTGTGTGTATTAAATGTAAATATTGCAATGAAAAGATAAATTATGTACAAAAGTATTTACAAAGATATAATGGATGTGATAGATGTGGCATATAAATGGTTACACTAAGTAAGTGACTCAACCATAGCAATCACACAATTTCATACAAACATGCACATGCACATGCACATGCATCGTCAATGTTGAAAGCCGGGCTCACTTAATCCTCGTCAATATTCTCTATCGAGTAACAAAGGCTATATCCACATGCATCAGCAACCTATCAACGGATGGTTACCTGAACTGCACACGAGTTCATTAAGAACTATAAGACACATATAGCGACTTTACATGCAAAAGCCTCGTGTATCTCTACCTTACCCTGCATGTAGTGACCAATCTATTCATGCACGTTGCGTGATTCACCTCTCAGTCCTTCATACAACAACCAATGTTCATTCAAGTGGTGGCTAACCACTCAAAAGCATTAAGCACTTCAAATGATCACTCAACCATCAACAAACATATTTAATAAAAGAGGCAATAATGCTAGGTTTACATCAAATCCCTAATGAATGAAAGTACACATCAAAGATGAGACAAAAACACAAATAAAGAAATACAAAATAGATAGAATGGAGACCCCATCTATAATCGGGAATCGAACACTGGGTTTTCTCGGTTGTCAATTCGACATGTACTCACCACTATACTATTACGGCGGTCTCCAATCTCATGAATGTTCAACTCTCTCATAGAGAAAGCTCTCTCCTTATCTCTCAAATCTCCTTAAGATTGATGGCTAAAAATGGGACAAGCTCACCAAACAACAATGTACAAATAGTTGATTGTTATCATTAAGAACATTCAATTCAAGTTAAGAGTTCATTCTCTTGATTAATGATTAAGGAATTCACCAAAATCAATTCATCACCCAACCCAAGCCATAGGATGAGTAATTGTGCCTTAATAAAAAGAACCATTAAGCACAAGAATATGGAACCCAAGCCTAATCTAGCATGTGAATGCATAATCAACCAAGCTTTTCCCACTCTTTGAAGCTAATACTCAAACACTCAAACACTCAAATCATTCTAAACATAGTAATTTTAGTTCCCCCATCAACATACAAACAATTATGGGATACTAAATTACTCTACTCTTAATTTAAATTACTCTACTCATAATCTCAATCATGCATACATGTCAATTTTGGACCTCCACACACATGAGTATCACAATAAGAGAGACAATTATGGATTTAGCAAAGAGTAAAACAAAACCCAAAGAATTTAAGAAACATTCATACAAATATTGCACAAGTGTAGGTTTACAAAATTCTCAAATTGGTGATTACATCCAAGAAAACAAGAAATACAAAAAGAAATGAGTTTAAAGGAGACAACCCTTGAAGACAACTCCTTCAAGCTCTCATTGATTTCCTAGCTCGTTTTTGGTTCGAAGACCACTCCATTCTTCTTGTAATCTACTCCTAGATTAGTGGATGTAGTGTAAAAAGGGTGATAGAGATGTATGGTGAGCTCCCATAGAGGTAAATCCTCCACGGGAGCTTGAAGCTCTCTCTTATTTGGGGAAAGAAGGAAGAAGATGAAGAGAAGGGTGTGGTTTCGGTTTTGGAGTGTGGGAGGTGTAGAAGTTCTTGTTTCAGACCTCAAATGGGGGTATTTAAAGAGTTAAAAGGTTAGGACACGAATGGGGTGTGAAAGGATAAGATTGCCCTTCAAAATCGGCCAAAAATCACGAAACTGGTGCCCAGTCGCCTCAAAACCGCTGTACATCCGCTGTACGTACAACGGGTTAGAGGTGGATCAGAAGCGGACACATTTTGGAGTAAAATCGATGTTCACCCGCTGTACGTAGGGCGGGTGTACAGCGGTTTTGGCATTTCAGTTATTTCCAGCTTCGCGCATCGTCATTGAAATGGATATAACTTCCTCTAGAGACATCAGAATCGCATTCTATAAAAACCGTTGGAAAAAAGATAGCTGGGGATTTTCGAAAATAGGTAGCACGAAACCTAGTTCAATCTGAGGTGGGAGTTATGACCTCCGAAATATAGGTGTACTGCACGAGCCATTTCTATTTCAGTCCTTTTAACTTCCAAAATTCATCAATTTAGCTCAAATACCTTATGTATGGTGAATAACCTACAAAAAGCTCACAAAACACATTATATACAAAAATACGCTCGAAAACGAGTACAAACGATAGGAAATGAGGACCTCAAATAGGTGTAAATATGATCTGATCAACTACAACTACTCATGTGACAATGCCACTGAGAAACTGAATCAGGACCGGATTGTGAGCCTGTAAATGTTGATGAATGTGTTAAAAAGAAGGTCCATCGTTTCTATTTTGTCAAGTTTTGGCCATATGATCGAAGAACATAATCTGAAATCTAGAATTCCAAAGGCTGAAAAGCTGGTTGAAAAGATCAGACAAGAGAAACGTTCTATTTCTTAAAAATCCATAGAAATATCAGTAAGTATTATAAAATTGAAAAGAAAAAAAAAAGTCCTATAATCCAGAGCTTGAACTAGTTCGTCATCTAGACACTTGTTTGGAAGTGGACCACAGACTTGACCACAGACTTAGAACAACTAAATTGGTAATTTTTCGCTCATGAACATACGATTGTGAGCATACCTTAAGCATACTAATGTATATCACCACACTTTTGCAATAATAATAATACACATGACAAAAATAAGGTGATGTACATTAATATACTCAAGAATCAAGATATGCTCAATATGCTCGAGAGAGAAAAATTACTAAATTTGGTAGGCTCTCCCTGTCTAAGTTGGTATCTTCCTAGAAAGATTTGACAGATTTTGACAGATTTGACATATGAGCTTCAATGATCATACCTTCAAAAAGAATTGAAGAGAGATCCAAAACCTTAAGTTTGAAAAGCTTTCCAATAGTTTTGGGTATGCTCCCAAAATTTCTAATGTCTCCCTGGTGCAACCAGTCAAGTTGTGAAGAAGGTCAGAAAGCGGTCCTCTAAGAAACGTTTTTAATCTACACAAATTGCCAAGAGATTTTAGAGTACCAAACCGAAACCGGTCAAATGAATTGCAATCAAAACGAAAAAAAACAAAAAAAAAACGCCATGTTGAATTGCAGTAAATGAATTGAAAGCTTCAATTACTTCAAAATAAGAATTGTACCAGGAAGAAGAGTTGTTAAGAGAAATCGAAGGTTGCTTGGGTCGCTTTACGTCGCCAATCGTAAAGTGAAAGTCTCCTCCTCTCTCCAGTCTCCACAGAAAAGAATCGTCTCTTCCCTTTGCCGCCACCGCCTTGAAAATCGTACAGAGTCGGAATGGCGAAAGGTGACAACAGTGTTCCAGTCGGCGAGTCGTTCGTTCCTGACTGGTTTTTCAACATCTCTAACTGCGAGTGATAAATTCTATTTAGAATCCATGACCAAGTTTGTTTTATCTCGACGGTATACGATGCTCAAATGAAAGTCCAACAAATTCCTTGCTTTATTTCGTAGTTCAAATGAAAATCCAGTAAATAAAAATAAAAATAAAAATTTGATTATCGAGTCATGAGTCGACTCGGTGAATCTCCGAGTTAGCTTGATTCACGCCTAACAGTCAACTTTATGGGCCTGATCATGTCTTAATAGGCCCACATTCGTTTGGGTTCGGCCCGTAAAACTTAAGTCAAAAAATTATGAAACTGGCACTTGAAAGAGTTCCAAGCCTGAGATTTCGTTTCGTGATTGATGAAATTGGTCTCTGCGACTCTGCTCTTCGCCTCTTCCTGGAATATTTATGAAGTTGATCAATTCCACTTCTAATGTCTAAGATGGTCAGGGCATGAGAGAATTCAATTTGATTTTCACATTCAATAACACTAGCAGTACATGCTCATTGAGGAGGACTTCTTTCATTGTCTCTCTCTCTCACGGCGCTTCAATGTTATTCGAAAATACAGATTATTCATGTGCACAATCAATCTATTATGGAAATCTGTGCAACTACTACTTCAATGCCGGTTGGAGATATGCATCAGTTGGCTTGTCGCCGTCCATCTCTTCCGAGTTGCCGGTCGTCAAGTGACAGTAAGATACTTCTCTCATAATTATACCTGAAAGCTTTACTTTTTGTCCACTTTGACATGAATAGATCAACCTGGTTTTTCAAACATAACCATATGTAAACATATTAAACTGGACTAACAATCATATCTATAAATATAAAAATTAAATCAAAGTTACCTCTCTGAGAGACAATTCCTCTAGGGCTTTTACATTTCTCTCTAGCAACTTCTCTAGCTTTGCTCAACACTGCATTGTATCTGCAATATCTGCCTCTCTATATCCGTGCAGGACCCAATTATGTTAAATTCATATGGTTTTGTGCTTATATTTTCACCGTCTTTGATCCAATTTAAGCAAATGGTCATTTGAGAACTGACTACAAATTGAGAGGAAGATTTATTATTACCTCTTCATCCTGTTGTTTCCTCAGATTAAGAATGTTCTGGTTCACTTCAATCCTTCTCTGCTTTACAACGTCAAATTGCGTCCTTAGAAGGTGTGTATCATTTTCTGCAACCTTCGAATCTTTGTCCACATGTTTAATTTCAGCCATGATTTTCAAAAGTTCCATCCTTAGTTCCTCTGCTATTTTATTTATAAGCTACGGAGATAAAATTAGTGAGTTGATAGAAAAACTAATTTGTAAGTTAATATGTTATCATGGGGAGTAAAATTCTAGTTGAACATTCTCTTACTCTAACTTGATCTTGAATAGATTTTCTTGAACATAAAGGGTTCCCAATCTTTCCCTGTTGAGTAGCTTTCTCTGCTGCCCTTTCAAGCTGTTCCATCTCCTTGACAATCTGCTTATGACTAACTTTCTTGTTGGTTTGGCGTTGCATGCTATTATACAACCATCGAAACTGTTTCAAGAAACCTTATTATGCTGCTACTCAATTGAAAATGTTTTAATCTGGACACCATGATTTTAACATTTATCAATTTATGTTAAGAATTGAATTTTTTTAGTAAAACGTTTAATTCTTAATGTAAAGAACTCTCGACATAAAGAATCCTCAAGTCCTTGTGAGCATTAAAAATAAGACTTATGCAATTGTTACAGATAAAAAAAAAAAAAAAAAAAAGACTAACAAGACGTAGAGCTCAATTTAATCTTACAAAGTAACTCAGCTCTTTTACTGATGAAAATGGATAAATAGCTCTTTTCTGTTGCCTGCGATTTCTTTCTTTCAAGACTTGATTTTCTGTGGCCAAACATTTGGTTCTGTGGGTGCACAGGGTCAGGAATTCAAGTTGCGCTGGGGCTGACCCGATCATTTCCACCCTGGATATGTAGTACGACTCAAAGGAGGGCCTCCTACCTCTGCCCCTGGATTTGCTTATTCTCCGGATAAGGTCCTCTGAATGTTTCTCAACAGTCTTCCCACAGCCAAAAGATAGCAAAACAGAAAGACAAAAACTGAATATTTTCAGTAAGTCAGCTCAACAAACTCATTGGACTTCTAATATAAATATATAATTTAGTGTTCATGCTTACAAAGTAACTAATTTCTTCGCATGAATTCTTCGTAATATTTAGCTTGTGTAGGTGTAATTGCAGATGATCAAGTTTCTTTTTTGTACTGTCCAGAGTTTGTCTGATGTCGTCATGACGGGAACGTAGATTGTACAATTGTAAACCCAGATTTTTTCGATGTAACTGCACAGAAAATTATATCGACAATAATTCTGAAATATATATATATATATTTTTTTTTTGATAAGCTTCTAATCATGGTGTACTTTAACTGCTTTAATTCACATTATGCTTACCAGTCTTTGGCTGTATATATCAGCGACAGACCACGCCTTGCTGTTTATGTTTTTATATAGCTTTTCAGCCTCTTCAATTCTGGATTTAAGAGTTTGGTCTTCATATGGCCAATACCTGATAAAATAGAATTCATGAACTTTCTTCTCAACACATCCATTAACATTTACAGGCTCATCAAGTTCTTGCTTCTGATTGAGTTTCTCCGTTGCTATGTACTTAGGTAAGCGATTTGCATCTTTTCCACTTTCAGGATTGGAAGAACCTCGCCCAAATTTAGTTTCCATGACCTCTTTAGCCCTGGTTTGTACAAAAAATACCAATGTGAATAATTAGTAATTGCACAGGACTCCCGCCTAGAATATAAGACAGACATTTTTGCTCTGCATAGTTTGGATAAAAACAATGCTTAAGAAGTGAAGTAGAAAACAACGAGAATAAAAGTGAAAGTCAGAAAATAAATGTAGTCATGAAATGCATATATAGAGACAGAAAAAATTAAAAATGTATAGACAATTAGAATGAATGTGAAACTTGAATGTAATTCTTGTAAAAGCATTACAAGGATACTCTTACCAGTAGTGAGTGGGTTAACTGTCACTTTCAATGAACAGAACAAAGTGCATCGCAAATATATAGAAGTTGGCAGATTATAGAAGTGAAGGAAATGGCTTCAGGTCAAACATCTCCAACAAAGCACTTGCTCCCCACGGCAAGTAAGTCAACTCTCCCCAAGATGCCTTGCCAACATATTTTTTTTATTGTTTTTTTCTTTAATTATTCTTTTGGGTCGGTGCATTACTGTCAAGTATGGAATATCACAAGAAAGAGGAAAGATTGTTGATTCCTTCTCATTTTTAGCTTTTTCTTAACCACACAAACATTTTTAAGAGTAATGCCGGTTGCTATGTGCCTGTGTGTTTTCTGGACATGAGTGTATCTCAATATGTCGGCATGCAAATAGATACAGGAAAGAAGGATGAAATCAGGACATATTTAATGAGGCATCGGTGGGAAGAAACTGTAGGAATTTATTTAATTACTCTTGGTAATATATCTCACGAATGCTGAACTATATCTACATTGTATCTTTTTTTTTTCTTTACCCTTTTAAATAAAATCACATTAAGGTTGCAAGATATGTGATTATAAAATTGTGGTAAATTCTGTTATTTACATTGAATTGTAATTGAAATTCTTCAAGTACTGATCACAAATACTTAAAATCTAACATTGTGTTTTTGTGTATTGAAACTTGTTATTTTGTACTTTAAGAGGGTTAGAGAATTTGCTAACTTCAGCAGTGTTGTAGGAATTTTTTTTTTTTCATACAAACTATTTTAGAGACAGTCAATCACCTGAAGCCATATGCTTTTAGAATAATAGTGAAAACCATCATGTGATAGGAATCTACAAATGTATAAAACGAAGATCAATTCCATTAATGTAATCCTTTTACGAAGAAAAGGATTAAAATTTGATAAAATTTAGAGGAAAACTCACAATCTAGATTAGATAGTTATACACATATTTCTGGCCGGTTACACTAATTTAATTTAATGCTGGTTCAATACTTGTTGGAGCCGCTAGAATAATTGGTTCTTCATGAAGGCTGTGGTGGTCAAGTGATTGCAAGATGCTTATCTCATAGTTACATCTAAAAGCTTTACTTCTGTTCCAATGACACATGAATATATCCACCTGATTTTGAAACAAAGCATTAAAGATAATACAAAGATATTAAAAATGGTGGAATATTCACATGTTTTGAAAATACCCAAATCAACAATTACCTCTCTGAGAGACAATTCCTGTAGGGCTTTTACATCTTTCTTTCTGGCAAGTTTTCTGGCATTGCTCATCACTGAAACATATTTGTCATATCTAGCTTTCTGAATTCATGAAGAAACAAAAGTAAGTGTTAGAATAGCTGAATAGTAGATGTCAAATGCATATTTGGTGGAATGGTAAGAGCAAGAATATGACTATTATATGCAACTGCCCTAGTGAGACAACAATAAATTCAGATCAGGAAAGAAGTATATATATTACTGATTCATCTTGTTGCTTCCTTAGATTTTGAATATGTCGCTTCACTTCCTCCCGTCTCAGCCAAAAATCATTCAGTTGCTTCACTAAACGGTATATATCTTTGTCTACTTTTGAATCTTTCTCAACACAACGTTTTTTAGCCAAGACTTCCAAATGTTCCTTGCTTAATTCCTCTGATATTTTATTTATAAGCTAGAACAAGATTTCATAAAATTAGTCATAATCTGAAGGTAACTGACAAGTGATCAGTAAGCTGGCATTTAATTTCCTGACTATCGTCTTACTCTGACTAGTTCTTGTATAGTTTTTCTTGAATTCAAAGGGTTCCCAATCTTTCCCTTCTCAGTTGCATCTGCAGTATCTCCCTTCCCTACCTTTTCGAGCCGTTTGATCTTTTTGAAGATCTTATTCTCAAGTCTTTTGTCATTTTGGCATTCAATTTTGCCAAAAAACCACTTAATCTGCTTTCAAATTCCATAGAAACCTTATAGTGATTAGTCCAATGATGCATCATTACATCATATACTATACAATAAGTCATCACTAAAGGAGAAAAGGAAAAGACTAGAAAGAGTATTCAATGTTTAATCTTTCAAATTCACTGAACTCTTCTACTGATGAATATGAATTAACAGCTCTCTTCTGTTGGCTTTCATTGATCTTTCTCAATAGTTTCTTTTCTTTGGTCAAATTGTTGGGTCTGTGTACCATCTGGATTGATGCAAGCTCTGATTCAATTTTAATGGTCGACCCACATCCCAAATACTGTAAAAAGGGAAAAAGAAAAAACAAACAAACAAACAAACAAACAAAAAGAGAGGCAAACAAGCAAGCCTTTTTAGCTGTTTTTGGGTTTGAATTTTTTGCAAAACTCAGCTTGTGTAGAGACTTGCAAAGCTTCTTGCAAGTCATCCAATTTTCTTGTCTTCCTGTCAAGAGCCATTTTGATTCCACTTTTGCGAAAGCTTAGACGTTTCAGTGGTGTACACACACGGGCTTTGTAAGAGCGCTGCTTTCCAAATTCATCGAGGAATTATAGTTCTTAGAAATTTTTTGATATAAAATCTAACTATTAAATACACAGTCCAAACTACTTGATTATATGACTGATATTTTTAGTTTTTATACTCACCCACATGTTTTCATATTTTTGGGCAACAAGAGACTTCTCTTGATCGATTTTTTCAATCAGCTTTTGAGCATCTCCAATTCTGGATTTTACATTTTGGTCTTCAAATAGCCAAAACTTGGGAAAATAAAAGTGATGGACTTTATTCTTAACACCTACTTCATCAATTTTTACAGGCTCACCAAGCTCCTGTCCTTGATTGAGTTCCTTGGCGGCATTAGCATGCCGGTTGCTGGTGTCCCGTGTTCGTCTTCATGAATGTTAATACAAATTTAGCTTCCATGATCTCTCTATAGCGCAGGTTTGTCCTGAAGGTTAATACAAAAATAAGACTGTGAATGATTAGTACTGATATCGGAAAATTCAAACATTTTGAGATAAAATTCAAATGTCTGAAAGCAATGTGCAGAAATCTTACCAGTACTGACTTGGTAACAAGGACACTTTCAATGAACAGAAAAATATGCATTACAGATATAAACAAATTGTCATATTATAGAAGAAAAGAACTTGCACCCCAAGATACCTAGCTAGTCAACTAATGTTTGTTTCTTTTATGATATTTTATTTTCCTGAAGCTGGACATTTAATATTGTAAAAAAATATGAGAGGAGAGCACTACACAAGGGCTCATGTAAGAATCTGGAGAAATAATTAAAACAATAAGCTCTTTTTTTATTCAGATTTCAATATCATAATGTCAAATGATTACATTTAAACAACACAATGTAAATGTTTATTGTTTATACAGCTTTCTTGATATGTCAGTCATACTGTGCAACTGCTTCAATATTTTGCTGGTTTATTGGTTCCTCATCGAGGTTCCTTATCCGTCCATCGCTACTCAATTGGCGGCGGTCAAGTGATTGCAAGATGCTTTTCTCATAATCACATCTAGATTCTTGACTTGTGTTCCACTTAGACATATATTTATTAACCTGGTTTCGGATGAAGGAAGATGTTAAAATGGAGAAAGAGTAGTGGAAGTCAATAAAAGAGAGTTCAAATCAACAAAATTACCTCCCTGAGAGACAATTCCTCAAGGGATTTTACATCTTTCTTTCTAGCAAGGTCTCTTGCATTGCTCAACGTTGAAACACATCCATCGTATCTAGCTTTCTGAATTCATGAAGAAGCAAAATCAAACAAGTATTATAACAGGAGGGAGCTGTCCCATACCTGGTGAAATGGTATGAACAAAAGAAATTGACTCATTATCTCCAAGAATATTGATATTACTGTTTCATTCTGTTGTTTCCTCATTTTTTGAATGTCCAGCTCCACTTCCTTCCGTTTCAGCTGAAGATCAACGAGTTGAATCCTTAAAGATTCAAAATCTTTGTGAGAGACCTCCAAATCTTTCTCAACACAGCTGATTTTAGACTGGACTTCCAATTGTTCCTTCCTGAATTCCTCTAATAGTTTTTTATTTATAAGCTAAAACCAGAGTTTGATAAATTAGCCTTGAAATCGTTGAAAATTAATCAATAAGCTGACAATGAGTTATAAGAAATGAGTTTCCAGGATTATCTATCTTACTTTGGCTTGATCATGCATAGTTTTTATTGAAAACAAAGGGTTCCCAATATTTCCCTTCTCAGTAGCATTTGCAATTGCTTCCTTCCCAAGCTTTTCGAGCCATTTGATCTTCTTGAGGATCTTATTCCTGTCTTTGTTTCTGTCTAGGGATTTAATTTTGCTAGACATACTTCCTATCTACTTTCAGAAATACATAGAATTAGTCAAATGAGATATACAATACACAATAGATCATCAAGAAATTAAAACAACAAAAATATAGTGTTCAATGTTTAATCTTACGAGTTGGCTGAATTTTTCTACTGATGAACATGGATGATCAACTGCTCCTTTCTGTTGGCTTTCGTTGATCTCTCTCAAGAGTTTATTTTCTGTAGCCAAATTGTTGGGTCTGTGTCGTATCTGGATTAATGAAAGATCCGAATCAGTTTCAGTGGTCTCCCCACACCCCAGAAAATGTCAAAAGTTTGCAATAGATTCAGATAAAAAGACAGTAATAGATTAATCTAACATCAACATAGTTTAGTGTCCAGATCTTTACACGGTTAATAAGTCTTCGGTGTGAGCATGAATCGATAGCTTCTTGCAGGTCATCCAGTTTTTCTGTCTTCCAGTTCAGAGTCTCTCCGATGTTATATTTGCGACTACATAGACGTTGCAGTTGATTACGTAGACGTCTCAGTTGTGATGAAAGCACACGATCCTGATAAGACTGTTCATCGAGATCCACAGAGAAAATTCTTGCTATAAGGTTTCACTATTAAATAACAGTCCAGCTATGGATTATAGGACTGATATTTTCAGTTTTATACGTACCTGTAGGTATTTTTTGAGAATAGGAAGCTTCTCTTGTTCAATCTTTTCAATCAGCTTTTCAGCCTCTGCAATTCTGGATTTAAGATTCTGGTCTTCATACGGCCAAAACTTGACAAAATAGAATCGATGGACCTTCTTCTTAACACATTTATCAACATTTACATGCTCACGATCTGGTCCCTGATTGAGTTTCTCGATGGCATTGTTACGTGAGTAGTTGCTGTCTTCTCCAATTTCAGGAATGGAAGAACCTTGTGCACATTTAGTTTCCATGATCTCTGCAGCCTTGGTTTTCCTTAATGTTAATAAAAATAAATAAATAGAAACGGTGAATGATTAGTACATTGGAAAATTCATGAGAACAAAAATATTTCTGCTCTGCAGAGCCATATGTTCTGCTTGATCATGAGACAGATTCAGCTAGAATGCATCGATAATCAAACATTGTTAATCAACCACCAAAAATAATTAGATGAAATCCATAAATTAATGCAAGACAGAAATATGGAAATTGTATAGAAATGGATATTGAAGGAATCTGGAACCTGAATGTGATAGTCAGAACTCAGAAACTTAAAAGTTAAAACAACTAAAGAAGTGCAGGAATCTTACCCACTAATGAGTAGTGACAGGTTAATAGACCCACTTTCAATGAGCAGAAGAAGATACATTACTAATATAAATAGATTTGCAGGTACTCTAAAGCACTTGCACCCCACGCCAAGAAAGTCAACCCTGGATTTCTTTTATTTTATTTCATTAATCTAATACAGTTCATAGGTTGAGGTTGGCCAAGTGTTTTACTTCTTATACCTACACGGCTACACCATGGGATTGTAGGTTCGATTTTATCCCCTTCCTAAATCCCGAATTATTATAATATTTATAAAAAAAAAATTTAATTAATGTGACAAATTTTAATACGATACGAATTTGTAATAACATGATTCATTGTTAAGTCTAGTTGCTTTATTATATAATTAACTTACTAATGATTAATGTTAGACAATGAAAAAAAAAAAAAAAAAAGCCCAAAAACAAATTTAATTAATGTGACAAGTGATTTGTGCTTAGTTACTAATGATTTGTACAGTAAGGAGCACATTATTTGGACTGCATAGTACTCATTAATTTAAGCAATTTCTTATTTTGCTGGACTTGCTTAATTTCCAACTTATTGGTTTTGTTTCCTTTTTGATCATTTGATTTACTTTCAATTATCTGATTTCGGATCCTAGTTTCTTTGATTTGCACCTTAGCTGAGTCCCTTTTTTTTTCCGCGGTTTTTTTTTTGGAAGGGGAAGACTTGAACCCGTAACCTCATGGTGCAAGTATGAGGGGTTTACCACCAGACCAATATCACCTCGTCAATCATAAGTTTCACTTGATGCATGTATTCTGTCTTAAACAACTACAGTATATAAATACTTTGATTCTTTTAAGTTTCTATATAAAAAAAATACTTCAGTTGATTATTTATATATATTATTCTAACATCGGGTATATAATGTATTAAAGAATAACCTACGACCATGTCGGTTTTGGAAAGGCATATATAATTGTTCATCACATTATGTCGATGGAACTCTAGGTGTTGCTCTTGTCGGAGATTTATTAATGTTGAGGATATTTTATTATTTTCAAGTATAAATTTAATTTGACTTTTTATATAATTTCCAAATTTTATGGCTAAAATTTGAATTTTATTATATTATTAGATTTTGCATGCAGGTTGAATATGGAAGAAGATATATAAATTTTGGCGATGGTCGAAAACTTTGCCCAGACTGCTTCTCTACTAATTGTATCATGGATGAGGAGAGATTGGAAGATCTTATTATTCAAATTCTTCAGTTTATTTTTTTTATTTTTTATTTTTATTTTTATTATTATTATTAAAATTAAACTTCCTGTAAAGGAACGCTTTCCCATTTTTTGATTTTTTTGAGTTGAACAATCTTAGAGGAGTAAGTCATCAATTATAATTATATTAAGATCAATATTTTTGCTAAGATTACTGATGCACATGTACCAGCTAGTAGTACTTCATATACTTTACAACGTGTAAAAGAGTAATGCGTTGGGTTTTGATTTCAATGATGGGGGAGTCAGGATGGTTGATGTCTTTGCAAAAGCTTTCTCTAAAGTGAAAGGTGAAAGACTGAAAATGGCAAAGGATTTGTGATTGATGTGCTCTGTGGCTTGTGTTTCGTGCTTCTTTTGGACAAGCATCAACCTGCTGGTCGGTTTTTATGGGCTTTTCGTAGGGTCCCTTTTTCAAGTTTCTTTGGTTCAGTTTGTCAGCTTTTGGATGGGCCGCTTTGTTTTGTTGGGTGGGCTGCTTTGTTGGTTTTTGCTATAGGCCTATTTTTGTGTTTTTTCAGCTTGATAGCGTGTTTATTTGTTCTGTTTCTTACAAACTTTTTGACTCGATGAATAAAGTTTAGCTGTTATTTTGTTAAAATGGTATGATAATTAAGTTGACAGTATTTTTATAATATATTTGTTATCCAAATTTATAGATCAAAAGGTGTACACAAAGAGGAGAAAATATTGAAGCAGAAAAACATTCCAAAAAGCTAACCAAGGTAAAGTGAATTGTGTTATTCTTCTCTTTGGATTACCAAGGTATTAATTTTCTTCCTAATTTCAACGTGCTTCTAATTCTTTTTTTTTTTTGTTAATATTTTCTTCTTAATTAGTTGAATTATTATATAAATTAACAAATAAATTAAACTATTACTCAGCTCGAATATATAATTTATGTTACTGGATAATTATATGAGTGTACTTAACACACGAGGTGATGCATGCATGCAGTGATGCTACTAAAATGTTGAAAGTTCGGACGCAATTATAAATCAGATGTAGAAGGTATGTGCAACTTTATGTCATACATGTGGTTGATAGAGATCGAATTAAGAGATTTGAGTGAATATGAGAAGGTGTTGATCGAGAGATTATAGTATATACATATTAGTGCATTACAAATATAAATGGCTCCTGGACCTGGTCAACACCTCCCAGATATGCACGGCTTGCACCCCACGAAAAGTAAGTCTAATTCAAACCCAATATGTCTTGTCAAACAAAATTTGTGTTTTTTATTTATTTGTTTGAGATGGTCAAATACCAGAGACTAAATTATATTGTCGAACACGTTGTGTGAAATATAGAGCATAACTTGAAAGCCATATCAAATTTATTTGTTTGATTGCAAATAGTTCATAAACAATTAATATCGGTAAAGGAGTACATCAACTCTTAGTAGAGATGATGAAAGTAGTTACTTGATAATCAAAAAAAATTTGTATTCGGGATAGAACACTAGATGGGGTTACTTCGTTTTATTTTTTATTTTAGTTTAGTTTTTTTTTTTTTTTTAATTAAATCGATGAATCGATGATTTTCTCTTTTTAAATTTTTTTAACAATAATAATAGTTAGTTAAATAATTACTATCATTTTTTATTTTTTTAATTAATTATAATATTTTTTTAAATATTCAAAATATTAAATATTGTGTTAATATGATGTACAATATATAATTATATTAATCATTTTAAATAAGGGTAATATTGCAATTTTGAAAATATATTGATTTAGAATGTATATATAATTTTAGAGAGGTGTAAATATTGTCAGTTAAGTGTACAAAATAAGTGTTCTTTTACGTTCCAGCTAAATATAACTTGCCCAAACCTTAAGGGGTTCAGTGTAATTTGCCCTATTTTATAATACTTCTTATAATGCTTCAAAATCCATTATAATGTAAAAGAACACTTTATTTTAATATATAGTTACAACTTACAAGATACATTAATAACAGAATTATCAGTAAGGGTATATATGAAACACATTCAATATATATATATATATATTAATACAACAGTATTTTTTTTCTGGTTATCTTTTCAGTATAGCCATTTGTGCAACTGCTTCAATGGTGGTTCAAGTGGTTCCTCGTCGAGGTTCCTGACCCGTCCATCGCTGCTCAATTGGCGGTGGTCAAGTGATGTCAGTATCATTTTCTTATAATCACGTCTAAACACTTTGTTTTTGTTGTTCCAATGGGACATAAAATTATCTATCTACAGAAACGAATGGCAATACAATGATATTAAAATGGATAGATAGAGTGCAAATCAAGCAACCAAATCGAATCAAGATATAGAATTTGACAGATTACCTCTCTAAGAGACAGATCTTCCAAGGCTTTAACTTGTTTTTCTGTTGCAAGTTCTCTGGCAGTGCTTAAAACTGAAACATATCTGTAATATCTAGATTTCTGAATTCATGAAGCAGCAGAAAAATGAAGGAGTATAAGAATTGGGAGATTCACATTGTATTTCAAACGTTTTCACATAATTGAAAAGAAGAAAGATTACTGCTTCATTCTGTTGCCTTCTCATATTTTGAATGAGCCTCTCTGCTTCTTCACGTCTTCGGCGTAAATCATTTAGTTTCTTCCTTAAAAAGTTTATATCTTTATCTACAACCTCTAATTCAGCAGTTTCTTTCAACCTTTCCTTCCTTAATTCCTCTGATATTTTATTTATAAGCTAAAACAAGATATTTTGACAAAATTAGTCAAGAATTAAGAGAAAAGTAATCAATAAGTAGACAAAATTTTAAGTGAAATGAGTTTCGCCAGGAATTAGCATACTCTGATCTGATCTTGTATAGCTTTTCTTGAAACTAATAGGTTTTCGTTCTTTCCCTTCGCGTTAGCATTTTCGACAGCTTTCTTCTCCTCATCTTCAAACTGTTTGATCTCTTTGAGGATTGTATTCCTAACTTTATGGTTGCTTTGGCTTTCAATTTTGTTATACAGCCACCAAATCTGCTTTCACAGAGCCATAAAAACCTAATTAGTGACTAATCAAATGATACGAAAGCTAGTGTTCAACGTGTGTTCTTACGAATTCACTGAGCTTTCCTTCCGATGGAATTAAACCAACAGCTACTCTCTGTTGACCTTCATTGATCTCTTTCAAGAGTTGTTTCTTTGCAGCCGAATTGTTGGGTCTGTGTAGCATCTAGAATTCAAGCTCTCAATAAATTTCAAAGGTTTCACCACACCCCAAAATGTAATTTAAAAAAATATATAAAAAAGAACACACAAAACAAGACCATGCCAAAAAATTGCAACAGATTGAGATCACAAAATAGAAACAGCAGACTTCTTAAACATAATTTACTTACAAAGTTGGTGACTTCTCGAGACGAGCAAGAGTTAATAGCGATCCTCTGGTTTGCATTTTTTGCAAAATTCAGCTTGTCTAGAGCTTCTTGCAAATGATCCAATTTCCATGTTATCCCGTCATGAGTGTATATGCTATCGCGATAACATAATTTTCGATATTGTGATGAAAGCAGGTGATATCGATCAAACTGCTCATAAGATCAAGCAAGATAAATTAGAGGTCATTATTCCTACAAGGTCTCACTATTAAATATAGTACAACTTCCATACTTACAATTCTTTTCTTGTGTTTCTCGAAAAAGAGAATTTCCTCTTCATTAATCTTTGCAATCAGCTTCTCAGTCTCTTTAATTTTGTATCTCACCTTGTCATTCTCATTCGCCTCTTCATACGAACAAAACTTTACGAAATAGAATTGATGGACTTTCTTCTGACTACTACCATCGACATTTATAGGCTCATGATCAATTCCCAGCTCGATACCGCTCACATTGTCCTGAACCTCATCGCAGTCTTTTTGCGGAAACTTGTCAATTTCCATGACCTCTGTAGTCCTAATTTTTCCCCAGGACTTTAACAGAAAAATACAGCTACTAGTAGTTAGAAAAAAAATGATGGAAACAATTTTATTTTCTCAGGTTTATGCTTCAGCTTGATCATGACAAACATTCAATGCTACACTATAAAACTACAAGTGTGTACAAGAATTATAGAAATCTTACCAGGCCACTAGTGAGTGGATATGCAGAGTCCGTTTCAATGAACAGAGAAAAATGCATTACAAATGTAAACACCTCCCAGATATGCACGGCTTGCACCCCACGAAAAGCAAGTAAAATTCAAACCCCAGATGTCTTGTCAAACAAAATTTGTGTTTTTTTAAATTTATTCATTTGTTTGAAATGGTCAAATACGAGAGACTAAAAATCATATAATCATATTGTCGAACACGTTGTGTGCAATATGGAGCATAGCTTTGAAAGCCACATCAAGTAATCAGGATAGACCAAAAAACACTCCCTGTACCATGAATTGAAAACTAGCTTATTTGTCTGCAAATGGTTTATAAAATAATTAAAATTGGGTGATGAAGAAAGAATCAAAAAACTTATACAAACCAGCCAGAGCAGAACTAACATTTCATGGTCCATTGGCAGCCTCAAACTTCAATAAATAAAAAAGAATAAACCATTACAAAAGAATTACATATCTATACAGGGCAATTAGACACAATCTCAGTTAAATCTAAAGAAACCTCAACATCATTGAAATTTAATTTGTAAATTATATTGGGGCCTCCTTTACTGAAATCTCTTCAGGCCCACGTTCATCCAAACCAATTGGGCTCAAAATCAACTCAGATACCCATCTATCTGGAGCGGATATTTTAAAAAAGATTACTCGAATTGATCGTATTGTGCGTTGCTGGTATTTTATGTACGTTATTGTCGTTTAGGCATTTACGATCTTAAATGTCCTTAATTTCCAAACCTAACTCTTGTTGATTTTTCCCACACTAGACAATTTTACATCCATTCACGTGGTATATAAATACATAAATTTTGGTAGTTGGAAATTGAATAGCATGCAACTGCGAGCAAGCTGGAGCTGATCATGCTCAGAGAAATTCAACAAACTTTCAATACCAATCATCCTTTAGATTTTTTATTTATCAACATATTAATTAATTAATTAATTAATTCTCTCTCAACCAGTTACAGGTACAGTGAACATTTTGTTCTACAAAAACACAGGAAATCACCAATGGCCTCTTGCCTTGTTAGTTAGAGTCTCCCAAGAGAGGTTCCACCACCAAGGTTCAAGTCTTGGTAAGTACATATTTGTCCCACCTTTGGCCTTTAAATCCTAAAGTGTGGGGAGCCCTCTCCCGATCCAGTTGGAGAGTTGTGTAATCTACTAATCTATTCCAAAAAAAAAACAAAAAAAAACACAGGAAATCACCAATACTTTTGATAGTAATCTAAATTTAGCTAACTGGGCAGGATTTAGAACTGCCAAGATTCTGGATGGACTTCAAAATCCCAAAATTGAGGGAATTGTAGTAGCTCCTGATCTAATTCACCTTCACTGGAGTATCCATTTACAAACTGGTTTAATCTCTCACTTATTTTAGTAGCTCCAAAAGTATTGAACATTGCATCTCCAATCTACACAAACAAAAAAATTAAAATCAATTAGTCCAAGATTAATTTTTTTCAGCTTCAAATCTCCAAATTCAATACGAAAAGATCGAATTCAAGTACCTCTGCATGGACTGCGTGGAAAATCTTGTTCCCGACCACAGAGAAATTGGCACTGACGACCTCTGCACTTTCTTCATGTAAAATGCGGATCACTTCATAAAATATGAACTGATTGTCCAACCCACTTGTCAAAATGATCTCTAATGTCGAACCCGTTTCATGGATCTCAATCTGTGTCGGTATCGATGAAGAATTAGTTTTGTCAGAGTAGCTGCGCAAGGGTCTCTTTCTGCTACTGCCCATTAAATTTTGCTTCTTCTCCTTGGATTCCTGCAACTTTCTCTCCAGAGTTTTTATGTAGTTCACAGCTTCATCTATCTGATCAGGCAGTGGCAATGCTTCCTATGTACACATAATCCACATCTTGATCAATTTCAATGTTTCAGGTTGGAATTGTAAGTGGTATATATAAAAGAAAAAAGAAAAAAAAAAAAAAATTAAAGAGAATTAGTATTGAATTACCTGAGAGGTTTGATTTGGGAGAAGAGAGTTGAGCATTGAATAAAGACTCTTCATCTGATTTCTTCTGTTCTTCTCAACGACCTTTCTCTCTACCTTTGTTGAAGATGAAGAACATTGATCATTTCTCTGATCATCCATCTTCGGATATCCACCCATCAAACACTTCAAATTTTTAGACAATGTTTAGAGGTTTGATTTTTGAAGATATGTCATGCATATCTATATCTCTATATATATAATAAATATTATTTATTACACAATAATACATCCAAATCAAAAAAAAAAAAAAAAGCTAATTTGAAAAAAGAAAAAGACAAAATTACTTGAACAGGAACTAATTTTACAAATGATGCGGTGAAGACTTCGTCATGGAAGTGACATCAGCTTGCATCCATCACTCACCGGCCATCATTTTGGAATCTTTAATTGCATTATTTTTAACACGTATAAATTTTTGAGATCTTTCTGGAGGAAGGTGACTAGATATATATCGTTCTTTTTCATTAATGTTTTCACTTGTCTGGAGTCAAACATGTTTTCTAATTGGACGATAAATAAAGCGATAAGGTCGTGAGGGTACAATTAATTGTAGAGTGAAGAGGACAGGTGTGATCATCCATATCGCTTGGATAAACTACAAAAACTCTTGTGTGAACCAAATTATATTATAACAATTCTTATTTTGAAAACTTCTTGCAATCTATCAATTTTCTTGGGCAAAATCTATTCTTTTGACTAACCCTTGTATTGTCTATTTGTCTAATGATACTGAGATGTCATTAATAAATTTATTAATCTCGTATTATATAAGATGATATCTTGTTGAATGAGTTAACTACGGAAATGACAAAAATATCCATTTTTTCTTTATATTATATAATATATATATATATTTTCTATTATCAATTTGTCCTGATAATAAATATATCATAACGAAAAATATGGACCATTAGATTTACATACTTTAACTCAAAGCGTATACATTTATCAAAACTTTTTCATAATGTGTGGTCCACATTCTTCATCCTAATATATTTATTGTCATGACAAACTGATAATAAAACCTCAGCACATATGGTAATACATTTCCCTTCCACAAATTGATAGTGAGAGGTTCCAATCTCATTATTTTTATTTTATAAGTATGTGTGGGGAGTTTTCTCCCATAGATATTCATAGCCTATTGTAATAGCTCAACCTCCACACTGTAATCAACCCAAACCTCATAATTTTATTTTTTATTTTTTATTTCTTAAAACGTTATAATAATTCAGAATTTGAGGACAAACTCGAACCCAAACCTCATAGCGTAGATGTGGGGGGCAAACCTCTGGGTCAGTCTCTTCTTTATTAGATCCTACTTTTCAAATTTGGGAAGTCTCCTTCTAGTAATTAAGATTTGTTTTTACTTTTTTAATGTGTTTATATTGTAAATTACAATTATACCCTTTACTCACTGTGTTTGATAAGGGTAGTGTGTATTAGTGTATAATAAGCCATTAGCAACATCTCAATGTCATTAAGCCATAACGAAGTATTAAAGCATTTTATTATTATTATTATTATTATTTAAATGTATAAGGTAAGGAGACCTTATCCCTTGGAAATATGCATCCAACATTTTGAGAATTTATGTGAGTTTATTTCTTCTATCCAGTTTTGTCCAAAGATATATAAGTGAATTTCATCATTGCTTAGAAGATGAGAAAATGATATATATTATAGTGTAAGTATTGTAAAGTCGACCCATTGAGAATTGAGATCATTTTCAAGTTTCCGTAACTAAATAATGCTAACAAACATCTTTGTGATAGTTTATCAAAATGATTAGGTAAGAATTTAACATAATGTCAACTCTATCTTAGAATATTAATTTTATCCTGCCCAATGTATTTAAATTATAGACTATATTTTCAGTCAATTAATTATCTGACTTTTGGTTTTTCTTGCTAAGAAATTAATAAATAAAAGGATCAATGACACCATATATATAAATATATATAATTTTTCTATTGTCGGTTCATCCTGATATAGATATATCAGGACGAAGAATATGAACCATTAGATTTACATACTTCGACTGAAAGTGTACGCACTTGTCAAAACTTCTACATAATCTATGGTCCATATTTTTCGTCCTAATATATTTTATATTATGATGAATTGATAGAAGAAAGATTGTATACATATATTTTTAAAAAATTTTAAGAAGGTATGAACCAATGTACATATTCAAAAGTGCTTTAAACACCTTGTCAAAACCCATAAGAAAGAAGCATCAAATACACCCGTAATTAAGAAGCATCAAATACTCGAAGGAAAAGTTTCAATGGAAAAAGAATATCAACCTTCATTTATTCGTCTAATAAATTCTTTTTATATAATGTTGTTAGGGATTTTATATTTTTTAAAGTCAATAATAATAGTCGAGTAGCCAATCAATCGAACTATACAATAGTTATGGGACTTGGCTACTATACCCACATAGATAGGATAGAAACAAATATTGGAAATGACTCACGGTTAATTCAATGATTTTTTATTTATTTATTTATTTTTTTTAATGTTAATTTTAGAAAAAACGATGGTATCATAACTAACACTTTTTTGTGAGTACCCTACCCAATCTATACTTCGAGTGAAAAACTAAATGTGAACGCTCAGAGTACATATTGAGACACGTGTTTAAAGTCTTTATGTCTTTGCTTCTTCTGAGATGATTCCTGGACGGCCCAACGCAGTAAAGGAGAAAAAAGATGATGGCGTGGCAGTGGGCCCGTATATTGTAACTTTGACTTTTCAAGTCTAGGTCAAGTCCATAAACATAAAAACTGTAGATATTTCGGCTCTACGGACTACAGTTGACCACTACAATGACTGACTCAGTGTTTTCGGGTCTTTCTTTCCCTCATTGTTGACTTCAAAATTAGAAAAATACAACATAATTTTGTTTGTTGGGAAGCCGAATCACCATCACACCTGACACCACTTTATAAAAAGCACTTATATTTTAGAAACGTGCTTTTCTGTTTTCATCATTTCGTGGAAGTTTAAGCCATTTTTTTTAAGTTGTTTTGTCAGTTTCTGCTAATAATCTTACGCAGTACTTGCGCTTATAATATTATAGTGATTAATTAAAATATTAATCAACAATCTTGTTAGCGTAAGAATCATTTTATTTTTGGGTATTTATAATTTGGTATCAATCTTATTGGGAAATGCCACTATTTTACTCCTTAATTGAAATTTCATTAATTTGGTTCTTACATAATTGAAAATCAATCAAATTAGTCGTACCGAACGGTACGACTAATTTGATTGATTTTCAATTATATAAGGACCAAATTAATGAAATGTCAATTAATGAGTAAAAAAGTATCATTTCCCAATTAGATTGAGACATAATTGTAAATACTCCTTATTATTAGATATGCCTACATTAAATGATATTATATTTTTAATTTTTTTTCATATAACATATAAATAGCTACTTTTGTTATGGCCGTGACACATGGTATACAATAAATTATACTATATTCTTAGGAATTTTTTTAAGAATTTTTTCCATATTCAAATATGTCTAATTATACAACATAACATATAATAATAATATTTATTATATATATATAATCTTATATTTCCAATTTTTGATAAATATAATAGTCTAAACTTCTGGAGTTCACAAAGTCAGCAACATACGCATTAAATGATACTATTAATAATAATCATATATATAATAACAATCATATAATTTTTTTTTAAAAATTCCGCAAATTATAATATATCTAATTATACAATATAACATAAACTAATAATATTTATTAAATAATTATATGTAATAAAAATAACTACTTTTGCTCTGCTCACGACACGTGGCATGTAATAAATGATACTATTTAACAAAAAATTAATTTTTTATTTCATATAACATAATTATTAGGGGTTTTTACAATTTGGTCACAATCTAATTGAGAAATGTCATTTTTTTACTCCTTAATTGAAATTTCATCAATTTGGTCCTTATATAATTGAAAATCAATCAAATTAGTCATATCGTTAGTCAAAACCGTTACTTTGGCTAACAATAGGACTAATTTGATTGATTTTCAATTATGTAAGGACCAAATTGATAAAATTTCAATTAAGAAGAAAAAAGTGACGTTTCCTAATTAAATTGGGACCAAATTGTAAATATCCTTTTATTTTATTAAGAAAAAAAAATTACGGTAGAATCGATTTATTGATTTGCTTGGCCTCTATTTTGATTTAGATCCTGATTACGAATTATTTTTTTAATTATATATGTATGAAATATATATATATATATATATATTGTGGTAGCCAAAAATGGCCCATAGACCCAACGTTTAAGGCACAGACCTTTCTGTGTTGGATCCTGTCCAAGCCCACATACAACGGGTCGACCCAAAGCTTCGATTAGTTGAAAGTTGGTTGATTGACTCAGTCCAACTTCAATTACCACTTGTTGATAAACGGTTGTAACCGCTGGACTTGAATGAGAGTAAATCTCTCCCAAAAATCCTCCCACAATCAAACCTACAGTTTGTGAACGTTGGAGAATGTATTTGGCCTATAAACAACAGAGTTCAATCATAGTGAACTCTCTCTGAAATCCTTAACTAAAAGCAAAGCTTACAAGCATCTTGAAGTTCTAATCACATTTATTCCAGCCACTGGAATTCGGTCTGAATCATAGCCACGAGTCATGTACAACAATTGCTCAGCCCAGGCGCATCTAAGGCTAAGAAACTAAACCCCATTATCATCTTTTCTTTATTTTTGCTTTTCTGTCACTTCTTTTGCAAGTTCGATGAAGAAGACAGCCACTATAGGTCATTAGACTAATTGTTTTGCAGGTTCATTAAGGAGACGACATCCCCTATTCGATAGGTTCAATCAAGTTGCCTTGGGCCTAACTCAAATCTGACCCGATCCATATAATTCGTAGTTCGATCCCCTACAATCCTACATATATATATATATATGATCATATACGATTAAAATTAGAGTCAAATGCTCTAAAAAAAATTAAGATTTGATTTCAATTGCATTCCAATTATAATTGAAATTTCATTTTACTATTATATATATATTGAAGAGTATTTTATATGTACATACTATTTTGAAACTATTTTTTTATATGATTTGAACTTGTGGTTCAATGATCACAAAGATTTGAGTTTAAAACAAAGAATAATTTTATATGTCAATTTCAATACATATAACTTATGAGTGATCATCCAAGTAACTTATATAATTCAGACTCCTAGAAAAAATCACAAACAAATGATTTATAGACCATTTTTGAATGAGTCCATTTTTCTCACCCCTTCAAGGGGTGAGCAAAAGTAAACTCTTTTTGAATTTTGATTTGCTTTGCCTTTCGATGGATTAAAATTATCAAACGATTTTGATTGGAGTACTTTATTTAAAATGGTTTGAAATAATTAATAATATATAGTATAGGAGTAAAAGACCGTGTGGTTTTGTTGCTGGTGATTTTCCAGTTAGTTTGTAGTCTCTGTTATTTTATTTTATTATTATTATGATATCTTTCTTTTTAAAAACAAATTAAAAATAAAATAAAATAAAAAAAGACTTCAGGCAATACTACCATTGTCACACGTACTATTAATTAATTAAAAAATGAGAGTTTGGACATTTTCTTAGGGCCTAAAAGGGTGTTAGGTTTTGACTTGTATTCCTAAGCGAACTAAATGTGAACCAAACAAAGACTCAACTGATGTGGAGCTTCCTGGAGACGTTGGATACGTTTGGAAGTTGAATGGTGGTGTTTTTTAGGGAGATTGAAGATCATGAAGAACTGAATAAGAATTTGTTTCAACGTATGGATCGCGGTTTTCTGAGCGATATAATTTAAGGTGACTTGTAACGGTTTAGGAAACGGGTGTACAACCGTGACCCGAATCGTAGTCAATCATAAGCATACGTGAAACGGGAAATCTTCAGCGGAAAAGGAAGTAGTTTGTTTCTGGAAGTTCTTGTGTTTGAAGGAAAAGGATTTACTCCCTACAAGAAGACTTGTCATAAAAGGAAATAGTATTTATGTGGAACAAGTAAGTCTTGTACGTTTAGGAGTAGGATTTCCTTTTATCTTAAACTCTTTGTAACTAGTATAAATAGTCATAATATTTATGTTTAAGGTCGTAGAGCAAAAAGAACACCATGTAAACATCAGAGAGTGTGGGTGAGATCCAGGGAGACCCAAGGGAATATCCGAGGAGGGATCCAAGGGAATATCGGTGGATCTAGTTAAAGATCCGTGGGTGATATTTAGGGGAGACCTAGGGGATATTGTGGGGGTTCTTGGTGAGGATCTTGTGAGTGGAGTTTGGGTTTGGTGTGAGAGAGAATCCTAGAGTATATGGTTGTAACAATTTATCATATAGTGGAATTTTCTCTGTCGTCCTGACGGCCCGTGGTTTTTTACCCGTTTTGGGTTTTCCACGTATATCTTGTGTTGTGATTGTTTTATCTCTCTCATCTATTTTTCTGCTTATTGACGTTATTATTTGCTATGAGTTATGGGCGTATATTAGGCACGGCGTTCCGCGTTCATCGGGTTTATAATAGAGGATTATCCCCAACAATTGGTATCAGAGCCATATGGTTTGGCGATGGCAGTGACAAGTCTTTACGGGAGATCGTATGGAGGACTTGGTGGCATTGGGATAATGATGATCATGGTTGCCTAGTATGGTTTAGCAAAGGAGATGCGTCTTGAAGGCGGTATTTAAACTCGTTAGGGTTTGATGAAAAGAAGAATATTGATGGAGGAGAAGTTTGGCTTGTGGTGACAGGTACAAGTCATGGAGATTCAATCTGGGTTACACAAGGAGCTGATTGACTATCAAAAAAAAAAAAAAAAACTCCTGACTACTAAAAAAAAAAAAAAAAAAAAAATCTCTCTGTGGTATGGTGTGGGGCTTATCCAGCAAAGCACTCCCAGCTTCTAGTAGCAGTCTTTTCACCAGGTATGTGATGTAAGGACAAAAGGTCTTTCACAGGGTTAGGTGATGTAAGGACATGTTTATCCTTTTGGCAGTTTTCCCCACTGGCCATAGAAGAGGATATGTTACTGCTAGTGGTCCATAATTGTGCACAAGGCATTGGTCAGAAAGTGATGCAAGGTGTATGGTGGACAAAGATGTCGATGGCTGACGAACTCCCTGGAAATCTGACTTGAGGAGTTGCACCACAATTTCAGCAGGTTATTTCGACATGGTGCCGGAACAACGAACACAAAAAAAAAAAAAATGTGTTGAAGAAAAATCTTAGGATGGTTCGTTCCTAAGTGGTTATACCTTGTGGTGGGGTATGGTGATTCTCGGTGATGAGAATTGTGGCTATGGACAAAGGTTTTGAGAATTCAAGTCAAATGGGAGAATTGTTAGGTTTTGACTTGTATTCCTAAGCGAACTAAATGTGAACCAAACAAAGACTCAACTGATGTGGAGCTTCCTGGAGACGTTGGATACGTTTGGAAGTTGAATGGTGGTGTTTTTTAGGGAGATTGAAGATCATGAAGAACTGAATAAGAATTTGTTTCAACGTATGGATCGCGGTTTTCTGAGCGATATAATTTAAGGTGACTTGTAACGGTTTAGGAAACGGGTGTACAACCGTGACCCGAATCGTAGTCAATCATAAGCATACGTGAAACGGGAAATCTTCAGCGGAAAAGGAAGTAGTTTGTTTCTGGAAGTTCTTGTGTTTGAAGGAAAAGGATTTACTCCCTACAAGAAGACTTGTCATAAAAGGAAATAGTATTTATGTGGAACAAGTAAGTCTTGTACGTTTAGGAGTAGGATTTCCTTTTATCTTAAACTCCTTGTAACTAGTATAAATAGTCATAATATTTATGTTTAAGGTCGTAGAGCAAAAAGAACACCATGTAAACATCAGAGAGTGTGGGTGAGATCCAGGGAGACCCAAGGGAATATCCGAGGAGGGATCCAAGGGAATATCGGTGGATCTAGTTAAAGATCCGTGGGTGATATTTAGGGGAGACCTAGGGGATATTGTGGGGGTTCTTGGTGAGGATCTTGTGAGTGGAGTTTGGGTTTGGTGTGAGAGAGAATCCTAGAGTATATGGTTGTAACAATTTATCATATAGTGGAATTTTCTCTGTCGTCCTGACGGCCCGTGGTTTTTTACCCGTTTTGGGTTTTCCACGTATATCTTGTGTTGTGATTGTTTTATCTCTCTCATCTATTTTTCTGCTTATTGACGTTATTATTTGCTATGAGTTATGGGCGTATACTAGGCACGGCGTTCCGCGTTCATCGGGTTTAGAGGATTATCCCCAACAAAGGGTTACCTTGTTCAACATTTTAAATGAAAAAGTAAAATTTGGTTAGGCTTTTCTAGCACGCTTGAACCTCACTGGACATTAATCGGCTCCGCAATTGTTTATATATAAATTAAAATATATTCTATTTCATGTTAAAAGTAAGGTAGAAGACTCTACGTCAATAAAAAGAAATATTAATATATTATTAACGAAAGAAAAAAACTAGGAAGAAGCAAATCATACTTTCTTCCAAGAAAGCTTTTTTTTTTTTTTTTTTTTTTTTTTTTTTTGAATTTGAAATGATCTTCTAAGAACTTAGGTATAAACAGGAGAAGTCATATATATATATATATATATTACAACTTTTTAATTTTTATTTTTCTTTTGCCAAGCAAGGATCATGTGAACTAAAAAAAAAAAAAAAAAACCAATAGTTAACATTAAAAAATGTTGATTATTTTTTTAAACAGTAAAGGCTATCAATTTTTTATATATAGATAATGTAAAGTCGTATTTTCTGATTTTAAATAACTTAAGATTTTATTATTGTTTTTTTTATTATTATTACAGTATCTATTTATCCACCTATTTAGATTAAATTTTTTTTTTTTTCAAACTTTTTACCATTGGTAGGATTTAATCTGCTAACTTGAGAGTCATTTGCTCAATCTTTAAGCTCGTTCATCTACCAGCTGAGTTATGTCTTTATGAGCTACGATTCTATTATTGTTAAAAGTTCTTATGAAGTTAATATCTTAAATTATTATCTCATAGAATAATATTTTAGAAGACACAAAGATAAAGCAGGGCATTTTAATTGTTAAGATAAGGCGGAGACTTTAAGCCACTGAAATATAAATTTTAACAAAATTATAATATTTTGTTTTCAAACATAATATATCCATATATATAATTTTATTATAGATGATAAATACTTGGCCACTTGGGTGATCATCGAAGTTATAAAATCAAGGGTTAAAAGCACTAGTATCCCCTGAACTTATAGTGTAATTGCATAGTGCCCCCTATATTTTTTTTTCTGACATTAAACCCCTCGAACTTCCATAAATTTACAAAAATAGAGACAGACATGATTTTCTTTGTGATTTGATTGAAGAAGAAAGGAGAAGATATCAATTATTGAATGAGATTTGTGGATTTTGTTTTTGGACAGTTGAAATCCAATTTGGATCTCTACCTACTAAAAAAAAATCCTTTAAATTTAGGGTTAACTAGTTCACTAATTATAAATTTATTTAGTTTTATTTTAAAATTTAATTAATTGTAAATTCAATATTATTTTTATTTTTATTTTTTTCATTTTTTTATGATGAATTTTTTGATTTGGTTTGGTGGTTTTGATGATAGAAAGAATTTGGAGATAAATTAAATATATGCTAAATATATAAAATATACTCCCTTAATTGTTATTGTTATTATTTTAAAAATTATTAATATTTTTTTTTTTACTTTAGTCAAACAAGTCAAAGAGTGTTTGTGTGATATTATATTTTTCCAATTTTAATGCAATTATACATATAATCAGGGAGTGTAAGTGTAATTTACCTTTGACGTCTGTCCCTCTTCTGTTAGTTTTTGCAAATTTATGGAAGTTCGAGGGGTTTAATGCCAGAAATTTTTTTTTTATTATTATTATTTTAAAAATTATTAATATTATTAAATTTTTTTTGACATTAGTCAAACAAGTCAAAGGGTGTTTGTGTGAAATTATTATATTTTTCTAATTTTAATGCAATTATACATATAATCAGGGAGTGTAAGTGTAATTTACCTTTGATGTCCGTCCCTCTTCTGTTAGTTTTTGCAAATTTATGGAAGTTCGAGGGGTTTAATGTCAGGAAAAAAAATATATGGGGCACTATGCAACTGCGCTATAAGTTCAGGGGTTACTAGTGCTATTAACCCTAAAATCAATTAAAGATAAGCATTAAATACTTTTTTTTTTAACTGCATAAATTGAAATAACTCTTCTTTTTTTTTTTTTTTTTTAATGGTAGACAAAACACACGAACAATACTTTTGAATGTCGAGTATATATATATACATGGTCCCGTTCACATCAATGCGCACTAATGTAGTTACATCAGTGCGCATGCATGTGGACCACTGATTATGGAGAAGCTTTGACAAATACATACACTTTGAGTCAAAGTATATATATATATACTTTGACTCAAAGTATATATATATACACACACACTTTGAATGTCGAGTATATATATATACTTTGACTCGAAGTGTATATATATATACTTTGAATGTCGAGTATATATATACACGGTCCCGTTCACATCAGTGTGCACTGATGTAACTTCAATATCAATGCATGTAGACCACTAATTATGGAGAAACTTTGACAAGTGCATACACTATGAGTCAAAGTATGTAAATCTAATGGTCTACATCCATGCATTGATGAAGTTATATCAGTGCGCACTGACTTGAACATATATATATTCTACTGTTAGTTTGTCCTGATATAAAGTATATCAAAACGAAGAATGTGAACCACAAATTATGGAGAAGTTTTGACAAGTGCATACACTTTGAGTCAAAGTATGTAAAGATAATGGTCAACGTTCTTCGTCCTGATATAAAATATATCAGGACGAATTGATAATAGAAAAATTGTATATATATATAATGATTCAATGGTGAGCTTCTCATACTATACAACAAGATTGTGATATGTGAGATCGGATAATATTATCCTCTCATAACTTTTATGTTGGATATGGTTCAAATTTCCAATGGTTACCAAGCGAAATTCAATCAATACAGAGACTTCCTGGAGACCTGGGAAATGTTTGGAAATATGAAATTGTGTTTGAGGGAGGCTTGAAAACCTAGAAGAACTGAGAAACAAAGTGAAAAGTGTTGTGGATGGGTAACGCTGTGGAATTGACAGTGGTTCCCACAACGGTCTAATTCCAAAAATTAGTGCTGTCAAAAGCATTGTGAAAGTCGACAGTGGTAGGGACAACAGTTTCACTAAAACGTAGCGCGTAGATCGCGATTTTCTGGACTGTCAATTCTGGTGACTTCAATACGATATAGGGAGTGGGTGGTCAACCGCGACCCGATCTGTAGTCAATCATAAGCATGCATGAAACGGAAAATATTTAGCAGAAAAGGAAGTATTTTCTTTCTAGAAGTTTTTGTGCTTGAAGAAAAATGATTTCTCTTTACGTGGAACAAGAAGACTTATGCATGAGGAAAGAGTATTTGTGTGAAACAAGAAAGTGTTGTACGTGTAGGAGATGGATTTCCTTGTAGGTCTAAATTCTTTGTAACTTGTATAAATAGACCATAATAACTAGGTTATTGTGTGTGGAGCATAATAACACTATAGAGATCTCAAGAGAGTAGGCATTGTGTGTAATTGAATTTGGGGTGTTTGAGAGAGAGAATCCTAAGTTGTGGTTGTAATAATTTACTACATAGTGAAACTTTCTCTTATCGTCCTGACGGTCGTGGTTCCCATGTAAATTATGTGTTTTGTGTGATTGGATTGCTTTATTTTCTCCCATCTTATTTTTTCCTTGCTATTGTTTATTTGTGGGTATCCAGCAAAGCTTCTGCATAGCGTAGCGATCAGTATTATTACTAACATATTTTGTCTTTGATTATTTGATTTTTTATTTTTAAACTATTATTTGTGATATGTTTTGGTAATCAAGAAAATGAAAAGTGCATAAAAAAAAAAAAAAAAAAAAAAAAGTTAAGTGAAAGTTAAATGAGAAAATTGAAAACTTCTTGCGTTATTCTAATCTTGATCATTGATAGTGATTTGATACTATATTAATATATATTGGAGGAGATCAATTGTTATTTAATTAAATTATTATTTTTAGTCAATTTTTTCATTGAGTAAAAAAATTGGCAAATTGCACAAACTTACCCTCAGATATAGTATAAAGGCTTAATATTCAGCTATTGATGTTAATTAGACAAACTTACCCTTATATTATTAAACAACCGTTATATATAACGGTTGACCAATTTTAGTGATTTAAAAGTCTAAACTAAACCCACCCTTTATGAGAAAAAGTCATACTTGCCCCTAAGAGTACATTACTCTTAAACTAATCAAATTTAATACTATTAAATAATAGTTAAATAATAATAATAATAATAATAATGATGATTATTATATAATTATTCTAAGGTTGAATGTGAATATCAATTTTATTATTATTATTATTAGTTGATAGAATCATTATTATAAATTTATTATTACGTAATAGTATTAAATTCAATTAGTTATTAGGGCAAATATGACTTGTTTTCTAACAAAGGGTGGGGGTATTTTAGACTTCTAAACCACCAAACTTGGTCAACCGTTATATTTAACGGATGTTGACTAACATGAGGGTAAGTTTGTGTAATTAACACCAAATATTGAATATTAAGCATTTATGATATACCTCATGGTAACTTTGTGTAATTTGCCTCCCAAAAATAACCATATTACTCTAAAAAAAAAAATGAATTTGGATCCTCTCATTATCTTATATTTTTTTGACCTCATTTAATCTCATAACACATGAGCATTGCAATGTTTGTGTGGTTAATATGTGATCAATTTCCATAACCATTTTATTAACAACCAATCATATACTTTAAAACTGTCAGAAAAAAAATATTAGGTAAGGAAAAGATCTAAATCCAATAATAATAATAATAATAATAATAATAATAATAATAAGCTTTTGATCATGATAAAAGATAGAAAAGTGTTTTTAGTATATATAAATCACCAGAATTGTTTGATTACTCAAATTCAAAATAGAATGAAATTAAAGAAAATGTTAGAATTTATCTTATCATAATAAAACATCCAATTACTTATCATTAATTAATATCATTTCCTCACTCACTCACTTCATATTTTACAATTTGAAGGTTGAAATCAAACTAAAAATCCGATAAAAACTAAATTCTCTATATCTCATCATTATTAATTTTCATCACAAAACTTCCACCGCACTGCAATGCAAATTCTCTAACAAATCAAAGGTCAACATGGAATAAGCTCTAGGCTTTGCTTGTCTGGTTTCTGAAAATTGCTTCACCGGCAATGGCACCGGTGTGGTTCTCTCGTATGTTCCAAACCATTTAGCTTGCATGTACTTATGTTTTCTCCATGGACCCAGATGCATTTTCTTCTCTTTCATAAATTTTTTCGAAGCCAAACACAAAATCTTGATCAGGGTTTTTAATCTCTCTGTTTTTCCGACGAATAAATCCGGCAACCGGCTGATTAACTTGTTGTACTCTTCACTAGCTCTCGCCATCTCGAATTCAGCCCTCAAATTCAATTCGATCACAATTCTGATCACTTCTCCTTTCTTTGAACTCACTTTGTCCAACACTTCTAGATAAGTATGCGCCCCTGAAAAATTAAAATTTAAAATCAATTAGAAGCAGATTCAGAGATCCTGGAATTGGAAAACAAAAAAAATGTTTAAATAATTACCAGATGGGATTTCTGATGAGCTTCTCCATTTGGACTTACAAATTGCACAATCGTACCCAACATTTTGAAGCCTGATCGAAATTTCTCTCCTCAAGCAATCCCGGCAACCTCCGGCCACCGGTCTCCGGCAAACACATTTTGCACCCACCAAGTTTATCTCTTTCAAAGCTTCTTTCGTAGCTTGCCGGACTTTTGATTCAAAAGAACTAGTCCTACATACCGTCGCCTGAAAAAATTTAAACACAAAAAAAATGTCAATAATCAACAACAACAGAGCTTGAATTCTTTCAATATATAATATATGAAAAAAAATTACCTGAAGAAGCTGTTCTTGATTCTCCCAAAAAGCCTTATTTTCTTCAACATTACAAGAATTCTCATCATCATCCTCATCCCCATCTTCGTAGTTTCGTAAATTTTCTTCGGACTCATCGCTATCATCTGTGAACCCAAAAACGACATCAGCGAAACTCGCCGTCCCCTCAAGAAACCTAGCAATGTCATCCGAATTTTCCCGACTCACCGGATTTTTTGCCATTTTTTTTTCCTTCTCGCTGTTGCTGGTTTTAGCAAATCTGATCCACGTGCAGGTTTTATTTGGGAATTTGGATGGTTCCTTAAAAGTGAAAGCCAGAGGAATTTATAGTCAGATTTCATGTCCAACATGGGACCTACCTGTCCGAAGTGGACGAACGATCCGCCGCGTACATAAAAGTCTGTTTTCGCTGACGTGGTTTGTTATCACTGGATAATGAGCGAGTACGTTTTTGTATTCCAGCTGGTTCCACGTCAGCGTAACCAATAATTCTGCTTTAACTGATGAAGAATTCTCTGGATATGCTCAAAATATTCTATTGTTAGAAATTCAATTGGATATTATGTTTATCAAAAAGAAATCATTACATAATTAGAAAGTAATTAGTGTGGACAAGCAAATCAGACGGTTCAGATTTCGCCAGATGGAAAATGATTAGTACGAAGGAGACTTGATCTTATCTTAAGACGTTGATAGGTAGTCTTATCTGGTTTGAGTGGGACCTACTCTCTTTGTCCTGTAGTAGTTAGTAGGAATAGGATATTCCAGTATAGCTGAGGATGTTAGCATATTCCATGTGAGTGCAGGAATAATTACTATAGAATATTACAAATCCGACTTACTATTTTATTTTTGGACAAAATTGCCCTGGAATTTGAGATATATTACAATTTTTGTAACACGTTTTAATATTATAATTGATTTTTTTAATTTTTTTGTCAATTTAAGGGGACCCAATAGTTATAGGAATATATTTTAAAAAAATTCTGTCTCAATAATATTCAAAAACAATGGGCTACATAGATGGTTTTTGTTTGTAATAGAAGCCGCGAATGTGTTTAATATGTTTTAAAATAATTGAGGTTGATTTTATGTTTATTTTAATTTATTTAGCTGAAAATATGTAAAAGTATTTATGAAAATTTTAAAAAATATTACAAATTGAGGGGAGTAATTTTGAATGAAATTCACTATTATATCGATAAGATCGTGATGAATTTATAATAAGATCGCCTTAACTTTCCTCTAAAAAGACTATAATATTTAATATTTGATTGTTAACTTGTTAGGGAGTGCTTTCATATGAAGTGTTTAAAAAAATTAATATACATAAAGTGCCATTTACTTTTTTTAATTTTAGTTGAAAAAGTGTCATTTACTGATAACAAGTTGTAATTATTAAAAAAAAAATCGAAGAACCAGATAAGTTTCTATATTGTCTAAATATAAAAAATAAAAAAGTGATTTTTCAAATTAATTTTATAAAAAGTGTCATTTACTTAAAAAAATAAAAAAATAAAAAAATAATTTGAAATATCCTTTTTCGATTCTTTATATATAAACTTATCTGGTTTCTTCAATTGTATAGTAATTGCAATTAGATAGCATTAAACTGATTCGTGTTCCACCAAGTGCAGTTGCTCCAACTAATGGTTTTTCCCATCATTATTAGGAACCCTTATCTGATTTGGAGTTGAATCATCCCAACAATTATTTATTGGATAATCACTATTTTTTGGGTACCTTTACTATTATTAGAGCACCTTAAAATTGATTTGGAGAGTAATCATGATTAACGAAATCGATCTGTTGGAGTCAATGTATATATTTAATCACCCCTCTATATATTTCAGGTTTTTTGGAATTCTGTTGACATCCTTGAATTCTTAAAATTTATATTGTTCTGACACAAAATCATCGTAGCAACAAAGTTTAGGCTCCGCAAATTTTTATAGTTAAGGTATTTTATTGAGGAAATAGAGAGAAATATAACCAAATTGGATTGATTTTGTGGTAATATCACCAACTTAATAAGTTTTATAGAAATAGCACCAAAGTATGTGATCTGTCCAAATTGCCCCTCACTTATTCTTTCTTCCTCTCTCCTTTGTTTTTTTTCTTTCTAAGAACTCCATTGATCCATCAATGGAGGTTAGACATACCTCAAATGGAGGTCGAATGGAGGGCGAAAGACCTCCATTGGAGTCGAAATGACCTCGACCTCCATTGGTGGTCGACGAAGAAGAAGAATAAAAATAAAAAATAAAAAAATCTGGAAATAAGCCTCGGATATTTGGAAATAAGTCTCGGGTAGGTCACCCGAGACTTATTTCAAGCTATTTCCAGCTACTTGAGACTTATTTCAACTACTTGAGACTTATTTCAAAATACCCGAAACTTATTTCCAGTTTTTTTTTTTTTAATCTTCTTCTTTATCGACCACCATTGGAGGTCGAGGTCATTTCGACTCCAATGGAGGTCTTTCGTCCTCCATTCGACCTCCATTTGAGGTCTGTCCGACCTCCATTGATGGATCAATGGAGGTTTTTGAAAAAATAAAAAGAGGAGAGAGGAAGAAAGAGAGAAAGGAAGAAAGAGAGAGATAAAGAGAGATTAGGGGCAATTTTGGCAGATCACCTTAATTGGTGTTATTTCTACAAAACTTATTAAGTGGGTGACTTTTTCATAAATAGCTTTGGAAAGAGTGCTAGAAATTTTAAGGACTCTATTTTATTAAGAGGTAGGGAATTTGAACCAATGAACGTCGAAGTGACATGCCTAATATTCATAACATAACAAATAATAACGTCTATAGCAGAAAATAAGATGGAGAAAAATAATCAATCACACACAATACAAGGTTTAGGTGGAAAACCCTAAATCAGAGGTCATTAGGACAACAAAGAAAGTTCTATTATATAATAAATTGTTACAACAATATACTCCATGATTCTCTCTCTCACAACCCAAACCCTAAACAATCGAGCCTTACCAAGCCCCCAAGCTCACAACTGAGCTTACATCCTATCTCTTGGCTCACAGTGCTCATCGAGTCCTCCCTAAGTACAACCCCTCCCGAATATACCCATAGGTCTCCCCTGAATATCACCTACGGATCTCCCTCTTGATCCCCGGATATTCCCGAATCCTTCACCGCATATTCCCAGGGGTCCCTACCGACGGATCCACCCACTCTCTAATGTTACATGTGTTTCTCCACACAATCAAGGAGTTTAAACTTACAAGGAAACTCATCTCCTACATGTACAAAACTTTCTTGTTTCACAAAAATACTATTTCCTTTTCTGCACAAGTCTTCTTGTTTCACGTAAAGAGAAATCTTTTTTCCTTCAAGCACAAGAACTTCCAAAAAGAAATAACTTCCTTTTCCGTTGAAGATTTATCGTTTCATACATGTTTATAATTGACTACAGTTTGGGTCACATTCACCTTACACTATTACAAGTCACCTGGAATTGACGTTCAGAAAATCGTGATACATGCACCACGAATTCGAGAAACCGTTGTCCCTACCCACATCGCTTTTGACAACGCTATCCTCT